>CAOKZL010000347.1:0-600000 GCA_948472985.1 Iguana delicatissima | reverse complement strand
GAAAAACAGAGTACAAAATAGTAAGTTAAATAGCTAAGTTAAATAAAGTTAAAAATAAAATAAAATAAAGTTAAAGTTAAGTTAAATAGAAAGCTTTTAAGAAAGAAATATAGAAAGAATTCTGTTATAAATAGAAAATAAATAAATAATAATAGAGGGAGAGTAATTAAATAACAGAATTAAATAATAACAATAATAGTAAAAGGAATTGGGAAATAACAGTAAATACTAGTAAATGGTCAAAATAGAACATTCAACAAATAAATAAGAAGAAATTAGTAGAACAAAAAATTTGTAGCTAAATTACCAGGGAAGAGTAAGAAGAGAGAGAGTATATAGGTAAAATGATGAGCAGGGCAAAGGGAAAAAGCTGGGACAGGACCCAAACCCGAAATTCAATCACTTCTGCAAAGGAGAGCTTCAACGGAGATAAGAAACACAGCCAGTGAGACGAGATGAGTAGCTCAGAATACCAAGGTACGAGTGAAAGCACCAGGGACAGACATAATGGGAGAATTACGGAAACTAACGATGACATTTAAAAACGAAATGAAAGAAGTCAGAATGGAGATGAAACACATGAGTATGGAGATAAAGCAGACATCAAAAAGGAATTGGAGACATCAGAATATGAAACTTGATAATATATCGACAAATAAAACAAGATTAAAATGAGAAGGTTAAACAGGTGGAAGAAAGAACTGGGAAGTTGGAGGTCCAAGCAACGAAGAACGAAGAAGAACAGATCAATTAGAATGCTCAACGTTATTGATGGATATGAGAAACAGGAATAAATCAATAAAGATCAGAGGCTTGAAGGAGGGATGACCCAGAATATTATACCAGAGATTGGTAAAACCATTAGCAAGATTTATTGATTGGGAGCCTGAGCAATTAGATTTGGAGATCGATAGAGCCTTCCGTGTTAATTCTGTGATAGCGAAACGAAGAAACATACTGCAGACATCGTGGTATATTTCCTAAGACAGAGGGTGAAGGACCTAGTCCTACAAGGCAGCTACTTGAAAACTTGGGTATAGAAGATACAGAGGTGAAGATATTTAAGGATGTACATCCGGTCTTATTAAAGAAGAGGAGGGATTATGTCTTTTGACCCAACGGTTAAGGGACCTTGGAATCAGATATACCTGGGAGAAGACAGAAGGCATATCTTTTATATGGAACCAAAGAAGAATAGTACTGAATACGATTGTGAAGGCACAGGAATTTGGAAAAAACCTAAAGAAGAGCTAATCAGATTAGACGAGTCATCTGAGAACAGGAAAGGAGAAAGAAAGGAAGAGTTACAAAAAGAGACAGAGTTGGAGAGAGAAATAAGAAAAGAACAAATGAAATGAGAATTGGAAAGGATAAGGAAAGAAAGAGAAGAATCAGAAAGAAGGACGGAGAGGAGGTAGAAGAGGAAGAGGAAGAGGGAGAAGAAAGACAGAAGAGTAAACTAGGGAAGAAGGAGAGGAGGAAGCAATCTCAATTCAGGACCTGGATTTAGAAGTTTTGGGAGAGGAAGTTTAGAAGAGGTAAATTAGGGAAAAGAAGGGACATCAATTTAAGAATTTGATTTAAAATGAAGATAAAATTTTATCCAGTGGAATATCAGATGATATGAATGCCAGTAAAAGAAAGTGCATTTTTCATTGCCTAGAAAAACTTAAACCAGATGTGACAGCCATCCAAGAAACCCATATTAGAAGTAAAGAATCGAGATATATTAAAAATCCTAAATTAGGTCAGAGCTTTTCATCCGCTACCAATAGAGAAAGAAAAAGGAGTGACGGTTTACATAAGCAACAAATTTGAATCAGAATTAATTTATAGTGATGAATCGCAACATACCTAATAGTAGAAGTTAAGTTGCCAGGTATAAAATTAGCAGTAGTAGCAGTGTATGGACTCCTTGAAAATAAGAATAAATTTTATTATAATTTATTAGAGAAGCTAATGGATTTAGACAATCACAAACTGATATTAATGAGGGATTGGACAGGATACTTAATCCACATAAAGATAGAACAGGAGAATATAAGGTAAAGAAAAAGAGTAAATCAGAGGAAATTACCCAAATTGTTTTTTTCGATTTATTAGATTATATGCCCTTGAAAGAGGTAAGTAATGGAGCAAAAAGGAAAGAAGAACTTCTTACATATTATTCTGATTGTCATAAGACGTGGTCGAGAATAGACAGGATTTCATTCCCTAGAGATGTCCAAAAATATAGTGGAAATGGAAACCCTACCGAGAAACATTATCGGACCATTGCCCGATTTATTAACATTAAAATTTGGTGAAATTAGTAGAAATTGGAGATTAAATGATAATTTATTAAACAAGGATCAGATAGTGACAAAAGCAAAAGAAGAATTAAAAATATTTTGGGAACATAATTTTAGAGAAAAGGACAGATCATACAAGTAGTTTGGGATACGAGTAAAGCGGTGATGAGAGGGTTTTTTATAAATCAACAGGCATGGATAAATAAATGTAGGAAAGAAAAAGAACTATTTATTGTTAATAAACTCCAGAGAAAGAGAATGAAAATCAATTAAAGATTAGACCAAATAAATAGGAAAATTCATAATGAAATCAAATTGTGGAGAAAACAATTATCTTCCTTGCTGATGGAACAAGTGGAACGGAAGTTGAAATATTTAAAACAGATTCGAATATTCAAACAAACCAGGTTGAGAATGGTTAGCTTATAACTGAAGAGGAGAAAGAAAGAAAGACTATTACGAGGAATTGAAAGAAGGACAAATTACTTATTGGCAACATGAAAAGATTAAAAAAACTCTTGTAAATTACTTTGAAGAAGAGTGTCTTTAAAGATAGTAGCCATTCCTTAAATCAGAAATATAATATAAGTAAGTATCTACAACAAGTACAGTTAGCCAGATTTTGGAGATACAAAAAGAGAAGAATTAAATAAAGAGATAACATTACAGGAGGTACAAGATGCAATTAAAAATTTGAAAGAAGTGAAAGCGCAGCCAGATGGGTTTACAGTTACATATTCTGGAACAACTCAGGATTTGTTAGCACCTATTTTTTGAGTTCAAGTAATAAATTCTATTAAAAATCAGAAAATACCAAACTCATGGAAAGAGTCTAATATTGTACTGATTTTGAAAGAGAGGGAAGGATAAATAGGATAAAAAAGTTATAGACCGATTTCGTTATTAAATACCGACTATAAAATTTTTACTTCCATATTAGCTAATAGATTAAAGAAAGTTCTACTGAATTGGATACACAAAGACCAAAATGGGTTTCTACCAGGTAGATACTTAAAAAATAATATAAGGACAATCATAGATATTATCAATACTATCAGCAACACAATCAGAAAGAATTGGCTTTAGTATTTTTAAACGTGGAAAAAGCTTTTGATAATGTACGATGGGAATTCATATTTGAAGTAATGAAAGAATTAGGATTGGGGAAAGAATATGAAGAGTGGGTTCATGCAATTTATTATGATCAAAGGGCAAGCTTAATAGTAAATAGAGAGAGGTAAATCAAATATTTTCAGGATAAATAAAGGAACGAAGCAGGGTTATCCATCTGCCTTACTCTTTATTATGTGCCTAGAAATTCTAAATATTAAAATTAGAAATAATAGGGAAGTAGGTGGCACAAAAATAAGAGGATATGAATTCAAATTACAGGCATTTGCTGATGACATGGCGATAATATTAGAGGACCCAATTCATAGTATTAAACCTTTAATGGAAACTCTAAAGGAGATTCGTAAGTAGCAGGTTTAAGGATTAATTGATGATTACAAAAAATATCTCCCAAACCGAGAAAGAAAATATAGATTATTCAGGATTTAAAATAACAAAAAAAGTGAGATATTTGGGTATAATAATAACAAAAAACAATTCAGAATTATTTGAAAATAACTATAAAAAAGTTTGAAGAGGGAGTACAAGAAGATTTAAGGAAATGGAAAAATTTACCCACAACTATAGATTATTAGGAAGAATCTCAGCGGTGAAAATGAATATTCTACCAAAAATGATATTCCTTCTCAAAATCTTCCAATAATACTCAATGATAAACACTTTAAGAGCTGGGAGCAGGATTAAGAGCAAGTTTATATGGAATGGGAGGAAAGCGAGAATTAAATGGAAATATTTAAAGAAGTTGTTAAGAGAAAGGCGGATTGAGTGTTGCCAGACTTAAAATTATATCATGAAGCTTCGGCATTATTGTGGGTTAAGGAATGGATATTATTCAGATAATGATAAACTATTAAAATTAGAGGCATTTAATTTACATTTTGGCTGGCATGCTTACATTTGTTATGATAAATATAAAATTAACCAAATATTTACTGAATACTATGTCAGAAAATCGATCTTACGAATCTGGTTAAAAATCAGGAAAAAACTGTATCTAAAAGTTCCGGTTTGGACTTCGCTGCACGAGGCATTTTATAATCTTGAGAAGGTGAAGATCAAAAGAAAAAAATGGATGACATATAAGGACATACTTATAAAAGAAGGGAAGATTATTAGACCTAAATCTAGGAAAGAATTGATGGGAGAAGGCTATCTAACACACTGGTTGTACATAGACAAGAAATTATTAGAAAAGTATAAAGAAAATATACAAAAGGCAAAGGAATATTGTGGGAAGAAACAGAATTTGATAAAATAATAAATTCAGAAACTAAACAACCATTAAGTGAGATCTATAAATTGTTATTAAACTTAGATCTAGAGGATAGAGATAGTGAAGACAAATATGATAAAATGGGCTAAGAATATAGGTTGTTCCATAACGCTTGAACAATGGCAAAAGGTTTGGAAGATTAACCAGGAGTTTACCAGGTGTTATAATTTAAAGGAATTTTTTTTTAAAAATCTATTACAGATGGTATTTAACCCCAATTAGAATATCTAAAATACATAAAAAGGAAACCCCTACATGTTGGAAATGTAAGAGATAGGCTCTTTCTTTCACATGTAGTGGCGTGTGAAAAAAGCAAAGAAATTTTGGGTACAAATCCATAATCAGATAGAGAGATTGCTTAAGATCGAATTTGCAATGCTACCAGAAATTTATTTGTTAAATATTTATACAGATTGAGGATGGTGTTTGGAAAAAGGAAACCTTGAAGATATTATGTTATTTAATATATGCTGCCAGGATTTTATACGCAAAGTTTTGGAAATCTAAAGAGATACCAGCTTTGGAAGATTGGAAAAATAAAGTATATGACCTAGCAGAATTGGATAAATTAACTCTAAGGTTCAAGAACAAAAACGGATACAAAATTTGTACAAGAATGGGAATTACTAAAACCTTTGTGGGAGGAAGAATGGGGTGAACCTAGTGGACAGGTTTAGGTTGGATGCAGCTTCACTTGTTAGGGTTAGATGGCATGGAAGATTTCAGTTAAGCGTAGTAAGAAAAGGCGATAGGGAAGAAGGGGAAATATGAAGGAAAATATATATATATAATGTACACGAATAATAATAATAAGAATTAAGATTAAAACTGATTAAAATTAATTAAATAAAGGCAGGTAGATTGTATTTTGGAGGAAAGTTTCCAGGAATAACTTATAGGAACAATTCAAATAGCAGGGTGGATACCACCAGTAAATGGATGCATGAAATCATCCATGTCTGCGTATTTGGCCGTGGTTCTCAACCTGTGGGTCCCCAGATGTTCATGGACTTCAGCTCCCAGAAGCCCTGAGCATTGACCATAGTGGCTGGGGCTTCTGGGAGCTGAAGACCACGAACATCTGGGGACCCACAGGTTGGAGAACCACTGGTGTACAGGAAGAAGTTGTATATATTACCCCAATGGTATAATTTAAGAAGTCAGGGTATGTTTGTTTATGTAAGAGAGTGCGAAATAAGAAGTAAGGTGATGGAGAGCATATAGGGGACGGTAAAGGTTTGTATGAAGGTTTGTATGGAAATTTGAAGATAAAAGTGATATGAGATTAGAAATTAGAACTTCCCTCCGATGTAGTAAGGGGGGATATATTTTATGTATTGAATGTATGTTGTTCCAGTTTTTTTCTTTTCTCTTTTTTTCTCTCTTGTTTGTTTGTTTGTTTGTTTTTTCCTTTGTTTTGATATGTGGTTTTGAATTTGTGAAATTGGTGTGTATGTTATGGTGTATATGTTGTATATGTTGTATGTTGAATTTGTGCTAAATAAGACATTTATTTTAAATATTAAAAAAAAATGAAATCAGATTTATTATTATCAATTACATATCACTCAGAAAGAATGGAGTCAAGTATGTGTTGGTGGTGTAGGAATTCACTTGGAGTCCTTTTCACACTGCAGATTTTAGCACCATGATTCCACTTTAATTGGCATGACAACATTCTATAGAATCTGGGGTTGTTGAGGCGTTTTTTAGGGAAGGATATTTAGAATCTAAATCAGAGTGTTCTAGTTCTACAAATCCAAGGATTCCATTGAATGCATCCACGACAATTAAAGTGAAAATATAATCTGTAATTCTGCAGTGTGAAAACTTCGGCCAGTATTGAATGTAAAGACTTGGCCCACATTTACACAGGGTAATTTTCTGAAAGACACAGGGTGATTTTTGAAAGCCAAAACAGAGTGATGAGTATAATATAATCATAATGAGGGATTATCATTTTCTTCATCTAGGTACATGCAACATTGTGGTTCAGTCCTGGTAAAGTGAACTCTAGTTGATTTTTGTAGGGATGATACAATATAAATGCAAGCGTAATTGTTTCTTCTTGAAATCAGTGGGACATAAAACGGGACATAAAAATTAAGGCTATTCCCCTAATTATGGGTATGAAAGGCTAGTTAAAATATGCTAAGGGATAATTAAATCTGTATGATGGGAGTTTTCCCTTAACCACAGTAATAAACCCATGAGATGCAGAGCTTATTTAGCTTAACTGCAAACTGCATATGTGAATGTAGGATCAGCTCTGGATTTGAAGGACTCCTTCCTTTGTCATTGGGTCTTGTCCTCTTTCAGTGAGTTTCCATGAATTTAGCTGATTATGGCAATGATAGGTATGGGGTGCAGCATTCTGATCATTATGGCAGGTTGGGACCTACCTTTGAAATTTTCCACAATGCCACAACATTGTAATGCTCAGGTGTATCTCGGAAATTAGAATAGCAGGTACAAACCTACTTTTTTAAAAAAATGTTTAGCTCTGGGGATTTATCAGCCCTTTTTTTTTGTACAGCAGCTGTGAAAGGCAAATCCTCTTTTAAGAACAATTATAAAGAGATTGAGGATAAAATATGTTGTCGTCATATGATGTTGACTTTATGTATCTGCAAATAGGGTGAATTTGGAAAATTGTATGTACAAGTTCTAGTCACCACTCTATTCAAAATTGTTGGGAACAAGGAATTAAATTAAGTGTGCTCAGGTGTGGAGGATCTTCCCTACCATGTAAGGAACAACTATTTGAGAAATGAGATTTATGAAAGTGGGAGCAACAGTAGAGATGACAATTACAATATTTGTATAAACTTTCATGGTGTGCAGAAAAAATAGATTGACACTGGAGGGAAGCCACAGCTGAACATTTTCTGAAAAGAGCTTTTAGTTCAGCATGGAGGTAAAATAGACCCCTCAAATGGATGTAATTTGGAGGAAAGGCTTCAAGTTTCAGGATGGGTCTGAAGTATAGATGAGATTATTGATACTGTTAGTGGGAAAACATTTGTACCTTTTCTTCTTTTAAATTTTTATCCCAAATATTTTTGTTTGTGTATGTATCTGAGGGGGAGTAGCTTATCTTATGTCCAATCTGAGTCCAGTGGCCAAAGAGGGGGAATGATGGAAAGAGATCACCTATTAACCACTACAAATGGCATTAAAATACAGTTGGTGATTCCTCGTAGGCTGTGGAAGAGCCTTTCAAAGGATGCTACTCTGGCCTCTTCATGTTTCTCTTTTTGTGAGTGGGGAAAAGAACTTCCCATTCAGGGAAGTTTCAATCACTGATTGGCTGCTAATGACAGGGCTTTTAATGGATAGTGCTGTGTTTTAAATTTTATTTTTTTAAAAAAGTACTGTTTTAAAAATCATATTGTATTTCAGAGTTATAATGTGTTAATGCTGTTTTACTGTTAAAAGTTATTGTATAACTGTATTTTTATTTGTACCTGCTTTTAATCATGTCATGTCATAGGTCCCAGTTCTAGGAGAAAGGTAGAATATAAATCAGATCCAATCAGTCAGTCTAGAGGAGAAAAGTTAATCCTTACCTATTGGAGTGATGCAGGTACTCTGGAATTGGCTTATGTAAACTTAAGAAATATTTTAAAAACACTGGAGCCATGTTGGAATGCTATTATTCCACTTTCAACCTCCTATGGAATCCTGGGGTTTGAAATTTAGGGAGGGGCATTGAGAATTCTCAACCAGAGAACTCTTTGGCCTCAGTAAACTACAAACCCCAGAATTCCACAAGATATTGAAAGTGGAATAATAGCATTATAACACTGTAGTGCAGAAATGGCCTAAGATTGCTGTGCTGGTCCCTGAAGGAATTAAAATCCAAGTCTAAGGGGAATAAATTCACAAATCAACTGATCTTATAAGCACCACTCAAAATGCCACTAAATGTTGATGAAGGTATGCAAGTAATATATCAGGAGGCTCTCCTGTTCCACTCCAATTCAATTAGGAGAATTGGGTGGAGGCTGAGAGAGGCGTACCTTAGTGCTGCTTTTTTCTTGCTAAGATAAATATGCATTTCCATGCGTTACCATGTTATCATTTCCAGCTTGATCCATATTGGGGTGCTCTAATAAAGGCAATGTATATGCTTCATTTCCTTAGCAGATGGATGAAGAGAAAGGAGAGGCTTGGCTGATGAAGCTGCGTGACATTTTTATTCATCTCATGATGTTACATCTAATGTTCTCATGTGTATACGTGTACGCTGTGTGTATATGTTATAGTATATATAAATGGAAATAATATCTTTTTAACAATGTCACAGAAGACAGATTCATACTATTAAGCACAGTTTGTTTAATGCAATTTTCTCACCAAAAGGCCAGATGTGAAATGAGCAAAAGTTCCAGCCAGATGCTTTACGTTCCTCCCCACTCCCAATTTATTTCTTAAACCAGTACTGACAAGACTACACAGGGAAGCAGCAGCTATTCTATTGGGAGGATTAGATTGCTGGAAGATTCACTGTATCTGTTGCCATTCTCATGTTATATATTCTGTCTGTCATTTATGAGTGGCTGAAGATATAACATTTGATCCCACATCTGCTGAAGTCGATGGCACAATCTCTGAGGTATAAGGCCAAGGCAGTGGTGACTTTTGCCGAAAGTGACTCTTAGAACTGCTTAGAGGAAAAATGAATAAAAAAAAAAGTTCAATGCCAAGTTACAAAGGAAGATTCAGAGAGAGAGGGGGAGAGGGAGAGAAAAAGAGAAGTTGATTCTTATAACTTTTCCTTTCCAAAGGGTCAGCAGTTGACGGAGTCTCTGAGGTCATACGTTGCATTATTGTATCAATTTGTCACTTAAATTAAAGCCATTTAGTTCATTATTTAGTGCAGAATGGCAGAACAAATGTGTTTTATTGTATTTTTAATGTGCTTTTTCCCCCAGATGGGGAAATAAAATTTTCTTTAAAAAAAGAACTGCACAGGCAGATGTTGGGAAGATTTCACCAGGAGACCTGACAGGAATAATTTCTGTGAACAAAACAATGGAAATAACATCTCTAGCTGTGGGTCTTGTGCCACTTATTTTTCAACACAGGAGCACCAACACTGAGGCAGGGGTGGGAACAGTCTTTGTTTTAGAAAGTCACCTTCCATGTCCAGAGGAAATGGAAGTGATGACAGGAGGGATGTGCCTAGCAATAGCCTCTCCTTGTGCATTCAACTTATTTAGGATTGGCTCTCTATAGGGCTTGTAATGGCACCTTAAATGTGAAAATCTCTGTCTAGGGACGTTTCCCTGAATCTTACCTTGTGTTAATTAATTAATTAATTAAAATATGCATATCCCACCATCTAGCTGAAGATTTCAGGGAGCATGCCACAAAACCAAGACCATTCATTTAAAACAGGTGCTGAAACCCTACTGGGGATTTACATATGTGTAAACATCACAGTTACAGTGCTACACAGTGAATCCCATCCTGATTCCACCTCCCCCATCCTAACTTACCAAGAAGCAGCTGCTATGATTGATGGGGACTTGTTCCCCGATGATCAAGAAGCAGCTGACCGATGATGATCCCACCCATCCTGTATGTGATCTTCAGTGCAACTGGCAGAAGCAGGACTCCGGTCACAAGTCCCTCTTGTGCCCAAGATCACTTGGGACCATCAGTCAGCCATTCCTGATCAACAGGGGAGCAGACCACTGTTGATTGTAATGGCCTTTTTTTTTTTTTAGTAAGTAGAGCTTGAGATACTTTTATGATTCCTATACTACCCCTAAAGTAGGGGCTAGATAGGGATCATGAATATGAAACAGTAGTGACAGCTTAATTCTAAGTTATGCATTTGTAATTGCCCAACAGGAGTATGGCCAAAGTAAACAATAAAATTATTTGAAAGGGCTATAAACATATGAAACAATTTAAACTTGCTAAAGGAAGGCAGGTTAAAAATCAGTTAAAATACTTCAAAAGCAATTAGAAGATTTTAATCAACAAGCCAGGGAGCCATTTTCCAGAACATGTTTAGATTGTTCTGATAAATGACATTTCTTGTTTCTTGCCAGCAGTGCTGCTTGTTTATCCATGGGATACCTTACATATAGGGAATATTTTATGGGATTTTTTTGAAAAAAAATTATGAAGAAGAATCAGAGAGCAACCAGTGGAAGATTATTAAAAAACAAACAAACCTAGAGGACATGTTGAGACATTTGCCACTGGTCAGGAGTTCAGCCAGGATCTCCAAGTTAACTCAGTTTCTTGTCCTATTTTGTCTCATCTGTCATGTACAACTGTAATCTGCCTGAGCCAGTGGTGGAGCTTGGAGAGGGTGGAGGGGGGACAGGAGGGGGTGTGGCCACTGGATGAAGAGTGTGGCTACAGTGCTTGGGAGTGTGGCCTGGGCATGCAGGGGTGTGGCCAGGGCATGCAGGGGCATGGCTACAAGTCAGGATGCCCCAGAAACATTGCCAACTGTGGCAAATTGCCCCCCCCGTCCCTATGCGACTGGCCTGAGCAGTCACTGTAGTACTGCTGTGTTCTAGGCAGAACTTAAGACATTACAGTCACTAAAAAAAGTATTCATCAGTAATGGTAGAAGCAAAAAATAATCATGGGAATGAGCAAGTAATAGGTCACATGCACATGCAGAGGGATGCATATTTGTTTTATATATGTGTGTTATGATACTTCCTTCCCCATGCAGAAAGTATTTATCAGTGACCAAGTTTAATATTGATTTGAGTATACAGTTCTCCCATTGCTAATGTATATATATTGATTTGAGTATACAGTTCTCCCATTGCTAATGTGGAGTAGGATGCCATCATAAATATAATACACCCCAGAACCATCCCTAACAAGCTCTGTTTTCAGCCTCCCCCACCATTGGAACTCTCATGCCCTTCAAGCTATTCACAGATGTACCAGAGGAACTCCTGGTGGCATAAGTAGCCAGCTATATCTGTTTTTCTTCAGCTAGGGTGATATTTATAATGTTTCCTATGATGTTTCAGTCAGGTAACAGCCAGCTGTAGGATTAGACTTTTTTCTATCTCAATTTACCTGCATGAAATCTCTATTGAAGTCAGTGCTCTATATCCAGGACTGTGCTTCCACCTCCTTCACTTGAAAACCAATTTTGTGGAGCAGATTTGAGGACAATTGGTGGGTAGGACTATCCCCTGTCTGTTTTATTGGTAGAAGGAGTTCCATCAGAGGAACTTTCACACTGCATGCTGTCAATAAGACTTAAATTTCAGTAAACTTATATGAGATTGTATTGTAATATATTTTTGGGGAGCAGATAAACACTATTAATATACACTAGAGTCTCGATTATCTGTCCTTCGGTCATCCAACATTCCGGATTATCTGACGTCATGGCTGCTTAGGGGCGTGGCTGTAGGCATTTCCGCACCCCCAGACACCCCCCAGACACGCCCCCAAACATGGCAGCTGCGACGAGCAAGGATAGCCCTCCAGATTATCCGACATTTTCGGCTATCCGACTATCAGCCCGCCCGTTTATGTCAGATAATCGAGATTCTACTGTATTTTGAATCAAGCAAACTTCAGAGTTGAAGTTTCATTGCAGTTCAAGCAATGAAAGCATTCATACTCCTCAGCTGCCTCAATGAACAGAGTCCTTTTATCTACTTCCACATTCTGACCCTTTTCACACGCAACAAGGGAAACGCTCCTGCTGCTACTCACTGGCTTTTTGGTGGGTCCATTTTGGTCCGTCCTGATGAGGAGCAGTGCGAGCTCGTCGCTCTGCACTGCTCCGGCATCCAAAATGGTGGCTTCCGGTTGGTGGAGGCTCCCCATCAACCGCTGAAGCTCTCCAGCCGAAAGCCTGCTCCCAGCAGATCTGTAGGCTTGCTCTGGTGCGAGCCTGCAAATCTGCACGGAGCGCAGGATTGGAGTGGAACGAAGTGGCGCACTCCGTGCTTTGAAAAACCTGTATAAACAGGTTTTTAAAAAGCACGCTGTGCGACCACTTCGGGTTGCTCCGGAGCGGACTGAGGTGCAGAACTGTGACAAGTAGTCTGACCCAGTCCGCTCCCAAGATGCGGACGACCTCTGTCAGAGGTCGCACTGCGCTGTTCAACTTACCCCGTGTGGAAAGGTTCTCTGATGTGCAATGGTGATAGGTTTCTCAAAGTGCTTAATCTCAAAGCTTCATAATTTGGAAAAAGTTAAGCTGAGCATCCTGGGGCAAAACTCCAAAACTAAATTAATGTAACTTGCTCATCTGAATGTTTAATGTAATTATATTTCAACAGATCCACCCAAACTAAAACTTCTGTGCTCTGCATAAGGGGATAAAATTGGTGAATACAGATAATTTTTATTAGTTAAGTAATGTGAAGACCTGTAATCTATCACTTCTTCCTAATGTACTATTTAGACAGCTCATGCTGCCTTCCATGAACATTAAGTATGAAAATCTATGTTTAAGTAATATTAGGGTTGTGACACAAAGTAACAAATGCTAGGCAACTGGAAGTAAAATCTTTTAAAAAAATGTTCTTCCTGATCAAAAGGAAACAAATTGAGGTGAGAACATTATCAGTCATATTCAGAGTACATTTCATTTTATGTAACAACTATAAACATCAAATCCACCCTCCCTTCCCCAAAACCTGCTCCTAATTATTGGAAGATGATAGCAAATTGACAGCATTGAGGACTTTCAGTCTGCACTAATTTTAAACAAACAGCATGCTTCTTTTAAAAATGCTTCTTAAAAATCTCTTACAAAGCACCAGTTTGCTGTAAGATGAAGAACCTCCTTTTTATTCCCCACATTAAGTAAGCCAAACTGTAAAATTTACATTCTCATTGGTGAGGAGTTTCATAAGACACCCCATTGATTTTAATGGATAAATTAGTCATTAATGGGATTAATGATCCAACACCTACTATTCTGAATAAAGCAATATCGGATTCCAGTCTTGAAAGTGGCTCAGTGCTGGTGTTGTAGAAAAAGCTGAAAATAATATAGCTGCCTAGGAAAGTAGAGAGTCTTTCTGAATTGGCTGTTTCGCTCATAAAAATGGCATTTATTGATGTTGTTCTATTTTCCTAACCATTTTTCAAACTGCATTTTTTGATACAGGTGCCACACTTTCTCCTATCAACATTTATCCTAATTCTAACCAGGGCATGACCTGTAGAAGTCCTGTTCTGTTCTTAAGCAACAACAGGTAGCAAGTGAGACAGATACAATCACAGTAGGTTGATAATTAAAGCCATTTCCACACTAGACTGTTATAGTGCTATGATTCCACTTTCAACATCCTGTGGAATCCTAGGGTTTGCAGTTTAGGGAGAGGCCTCAAAGGCCGTAGGATGTTGAAAGTGGAATAATAGCACTATAACAGTCTAGTGCAGAAATGGCCTAATTCTACTAAAATATTTACACTGATATGAGATTCTTCTCTCTCTCTCTCCCTCCCTCTGTGTCAGTCTTAATATTATGTAATGGCTCATTAATTTGCAATCTATTCTTGGTAAACATAGCAACTATGAGAAGGCAAGCTGCTCTAAAGGACACTGTCTGGTGCTTGCTGCTTTCCATGTTGAACTTTGAGGCCTAAGTCTAGTTCATACATTTTGACCATACACTTTGAATAAGCCATGAGTGCTTGAGCACACCTGGTACCAAAAGCATGACTTCTGGCATAAGATCAAGGAATCCCACAAACAATGCATCAGTGATTTGCCGATATATTTGTCGGCGTTGAGGCGGGGCCAGGCAGGCTAGGGTGGTCTCGAGCCGGGGCTCACCCCAGAAGGTTCAGGCAGCAGTCCAACAATAAACAAAGGCAATCCTTACAGTAGGCAAACGAAGGAACAAAAGAGAGGGTTTCCTCACTCAGATAACGAACAGTCAGCTGGCTGGCAGGGCTTCTGGACAGGAGCACGGCAGGCATGGGTAACGGCATGGACGGACTCCACGGGGATTCCCGCCGGTTGTTGCCCCGTGCTGAACTTGGCTTCCTTCCAGCCTCAAGTAGGCCCCTGGACCGGCGCCAGCCAATCCAGGAGCTCTTGCGCAGCTGAGAGCGATCGGCCAGCTGAGAGCTCTCAGCCTGCAGCCGACGCTCCAGCAGCCGTCGGGAGCGTCGGGCGGCCTCCTTGGCTTGCCGTCGCTGTAGCAGCATGGGGGGAGGCCGATGGCCTCCTCAGGATCAGGACCCTGGGTGGGCGGTGCCTCAGGGTGGTGCCTGGGCCCCGCCCTTCCCGAGAGAACGCCCGAACAGCCTCCCCTGGTGATGGCGGCCTCGTTACCGGCCACAGCGACAGCCGGGCGGGCGTCCTCCATGGTGAGACACTCCGCAGCCTCTTCCTCTGTGGCGGGACCTTCAGCGGTGTCCGGGCAGCCGTCCTCCGTGGCGGGAGAGCTCCGCGGCCTCCTCCGCGGTGGCGGGGGCCTCGTCGGCGTCCGGGCGGCCATTCCCGGCACCAGAGGCCTCCGCTGCGACTCGCGATGAGACCGGGGTGTCCTCCGCCTTGGGAGCCGCTTCCGCGGCGGCCTCTGTGGCTCCGGAGGGGCCGGCAGGGCCGGAGCCCCTGACAATATTTATGGAAGATCTAAATTTCTCCATTCCATTTCAGAAGGACCTACAAACAAACAACCAAACAATAAAAATGACAAGACATGTAGAAGGAAGAAAATTCCTTCAGGACTTAGGCTTATGTTGTATTTTTTTTTTATAGTGAGGAGGCTGTGTTACCTTCCAGAGGGATATTGGAGGGTTGTACCATCATCACAAATTCCTCCAAAATATTTTTTTCCTCCAAAGAGATTAGTTCTGCCATGTTTTCATCCCCCTAGGCATCATTTTCCTGTTGGAAAAAAGTCCTGTCCTGGGGCTAAAAATATTTGAACAAAATATTTTTTAACGTTTTCTAAAACTGTTTTTAAATTTCCTAAGGGCGACCAGAACAGCCCCTGAGCTGGACCTTCCTCTTCTCTGTGTTAAATAGATGCCTATTAAAGCACTGTGGACCTCATGACAAAGCTTATTTCTTTTAGCTATGACTATTGAGGTGGTTTAAACTGCTTTAACTTATTTTGGCCAAGATCCTGTTGCCCAATGTAGCACAAGAGGTTCTGAAGGCAGAATTCCACAATGACTTCCCACTCTCTTTCTCCAGGACTCAAGAATTTTGCTGTGATAACCTACCTGAATGGTAGTTCCATGTCTGGTGGAGAGCAGGAGGCATCATAGGGTAATTTCATCCACCAAGACCCAGCGTATCTCAGCAGAAGAAGCCACGAGTCTGTGTCTGATTATGGAGCATAACCAGATGCTTCTCCAATCCTCCATACTCTCTACCAAACATGGAATGGATATTTGTGAGTGGGGGCTATCACAACAAAATGACAAATCTTGTGAGGTTTTGGCGATTGGCAGAGCGTGGAAGAGAACACCAACCATCATAAAGACCCCACAAACCATATATAAAGGAATAAGATGGACCTATGTTCGTGTATGTCACTAACAGGATGTTGGCCTTTGTTGCATTACATTTGCTTTAATAGCATTTTAATATTTTTAATATTTATAACTTAATTTTTATTGGTTGTTGTTGTTGTTGTTGCTGTTGTTGTGTGCCTTCGAGTAATTTCCAAGTTATGGTGAACATAAGGCAAATCCATCATGGCATTTTCTGGGGATGAGAGAGTCACCCAATGGGTTTCCATGGCTGAGCAAGGAATTGAGCTATGGTCTCTAGGGTTATAGTCCAAAGTTCAAACCACCATGCTGGCTCTCTTTTTAATTGGTATTTGTTTTTAATAATATTGTGAACTGCCTTGGAACTCAGTTTTGGAAGAAAGGTAGGATTTTAATCAACCCATTAAATAGTAGTGTCTTATGTGAAGGATCATTTCTAAATTGTATTTTTCTCTGCTTAACCTTTGTCATGACTGTAACATATGAATTCTTATGACCATTTTGTCATGCATCACTTTCTATTATTCCCAGATTGACACTAGATACACACACATGTGCGCGCACGCATGCACGCACAAACTCACACATAAAGTCATGGTAGAATGATACAAGCTAAGAGGCCCATCATGACAGGAACATGGAAATAACCAATCATGAATAACTGAAATTCAGCATGCAGTGAACCAAGAACAATTAAGTTAACAGTTCATTCTTTCCACACCACACACACACTACAACTATAGTTCTGAATCTGGGTTCTGCAACTGCAAAAAAACAATATTTAAATTCAAAGTAGAAGTCATTGCTAGGCAACAAGATATGTATGCCGTATATACATCTAAAAGATCTCCATGGTTTAATATTTTTAAGGTAACAGCAAAGACAGAATACACTCTGACTAACTTAACCTATTGCCCTCCAATGCTGGGTTAAAATTCCAGTCAACAGTAACTGAGGTACTTTATAGCAGATACCAAAAGGTTACTTATAAACAGTGGGGTCACTGAATATTGTTCCTTATTATTTGCTTGAACGTCCCATGTGAAGTTGATACACAGTCTAAATGGCTATTGTGTATGCTGGAAAGGAGTGATAGTTTATTGTAAATAGAATCACATATTTTTTATGAGATAACAACTCACTATCCTAATTTGAATATTGATCTTTGTCTATGTTGTGACCAAAATCTGGGCTCAGATACACTACAGACTAAATATTTGGAGTGTTCAAAAAATTGCATTTAGCATTTGCTCTTGTTTTGTTTATTTTATGATTACATATTTGAATTCTCACCTTTTGGTTTTGCCCATCCTCTGAAGTTTTTGAATTGGATTCAGAATTGGCTTTCAGCTGACAGAATGGTCCAAGAAGCAGTTTATAGAAACCTTTCTGAAATAGTATTACAATTTACTTTTTTACAATTTCTATTTAAATACTTAGACTCTGATTTTTGTCTTTGCTTTTGTTGTATGCATTCACGCAGTATCTTGTTATCATCCAAGTAGAGTATAATATTTTGAAGTAAGTTAATTTTTATAAAATATATATCTCAAGTTTTTGATGGATTGATTTCATTTTTTTAAAGCCAATTACAAACTCTGGCTAGATCCACAATAACAGCCACATAAACAGCCCTGTAAATTAATGGGAGAACTAAGAAATTTATCCAACATTCTTGGGTTGATACTCGTGCTAGTGAAGTGAATGAAATATAAGGTCTATATGCCACAGGTCTGGGTTATCTGAAGGAACCACATGAACCTGCCCACATTTTGAGATCTTCTGGAGAGGCCCTTCTCTTTACAACCCTCACAGATACATCTGGTAAGAACATTCTTCTCGTTCGCTGCTCTTAGGCTTTTGAAAACCTTTCCTAAAGAGATTAGATTGTCACCATCCATGCTATTCTTTTGTAGTTAAGTGAAGAACTTCTTGTTACAGAAGGCCTTTGAAGGTGAACTTCTGGGGAGGTGGGGCTTTCAGAATTTTTTTTAAAATTATTTTTATTTTATTTTTTATTTTAGGACATTTCTGCACTAGACTGTTATAGTGTTATTATTCCAGTTTCATCATCCTATGGAATCTTGCCTCAAGGCCTCTCCCTAAACTGCAACCCCAGGATTCCATAGGATGTTGAAAGTGGAATAACAGCACTGTAACAGTCTAGTGTAGAAATAAATGTATTTTTAATTTGTAAAAAATGGTCTTGGTTTTAACTATTGTTAGTTTAGTGACATTTCACATAGTTGTATGATATGAATTTTAAAGCTGTCTCTCTTTTGCCCTTTGTAAGCTGCCTTGAGTCCAGACTGAGAGAAATAGAAGATATAGATACACAGAAATATAAGTATAAAGATGATAATGATAAGGCTGGTAGCACCTATAATCCATAAAATTTGCATCATGTCAAGTTAATCCATAAAATGGATTAAGAGCTATTGTCTGGAAAAAAAGGCAGTTTGCTGACTGGTCAGCCTGCGTGCATGTGCCCGTGTGCCCGTGTGCCCGTGTGTGTGTCTTCAAGACACCTGAAGACAACCCCTTGAATTTCTTAAGGTTTTCTTAGGCAAGGAATACTCAGAGGTGGTTTTGCCAGTTCTTTCCTCTGAAATAATAGCTTATAACACCTGGTATTCATCAGCAGTCTTGCATCCAAGTACCTTTGTGCTTACTCAGCAACACACTGAGTCTGACAACTGAGCAAATGTGCATTTAGGTATCATAACAGACAGGCAGATATGTTATAGTATTATATCACCCAGTTAGCTGCTCAATCAGTATAATCTAAGGGATGTTAATCTCTTGTCTACAGTTCAATTTTTCTTCTTACGGCTTGAATGGGGGAAAAAATCTTTTTTTGTTTTAATGTTATGCTGATCAGTGAAAGGATGGCTGTATTGTTGTTATCTAAAACCTGGTCTATGTGAATAGCCACTAAAGCAATTATTATTTTCTAGACCTTCTGGATTCCACTTCTCTCTGACTTTACTGTTTAATCTCCCCTCCCCTGAGCTCTAAGCTTGTGTGTACATATTTTTGTAATTTAAGATAACACTTCAGCATCAAATGAAGTGGGCTGCAGTCCATGAAAGTTTATGCCACAATACATTTGTTAGCTTTTATGGAGCCACAAGACTCTATTTGGTTTTCTTTTTACTGCTACAACTACCTATCTAGAAACCACTAAAGCCTAATCCTGACAGAATGGTTCATGCATGACCTTGAGGATAACACACCTTTTTTCTCTCTTAATCTTCTCCCTGCACCCCAACAAACATTAGATCTAGCCGGATGTAGCAGCCTGCGCAAACCAATCACTTTGCCTGTTTAAAGAGGATGGTTTTTCCTTCCTGGAGACAGGTTTGCTATAATTGAACTCTCATTTGCATTACCCAGCTTCCCTGCGAGACAGATGATTTCTTCTTCAATGTCCCCTTAGTGGTGCACATCACAAATGCGTCTGCAGAAATGGTGACTGCACCAACTCATGTCTGCATTTTTTTTTCTCTGAGTGCTTTTCTGAAGAGTCTGTCCAATTGCTTGTTCAGACAAAGCTTGGCTATATGAGAATTGCACTGTAAACTATTGACTCTGGTTTAACATCTGATATATATACATATGTATGTATACGTATGCATACGTGTGTATGTATATGAAATGTCCTTCTGCTTTTAGCTGTCATTACAAGTAACAACTACAATTTTGTTTTTTGAGGCTTGCAGTCATTGAAAGCAGAGGAGCTCACTGAATAGCATTGTCCTGAATGGGAGTATTTTAGAATAAATCAAACCCATCTGCATCACAATGCATTCTTTCTTTTGCAATGAAGCACACTATATATGTATGTAGGGAAATGCCCTGAATCAATTTAAGGTTGCTTTATTCAAAATACATCATTACTGATGATTGCACTGATGAAAGTTGCCACAGGATTACAGTAAATCATTTGGGCTTTTTAACCACACCATTTATAAACTCCCACATTAACAGGAAGAAAAATTGAAGGAAGCTGCTAAAGAGATGACATTTCATTTGTGTGCTTAGTTAGGCCTTCACTTGGTTTTCATGCAATTGTGAAAGTATTTATTCTAAAAAAGGGAAAATAGAATGGCACAATTTATTGAAAAGGGGAGCTAAAACAAACTTAACATTTAAATTTTTGTGTGAAAACACAAAAGGTGGATCCAAGGTCTCTCTGTTTTCATTCAGAGTTCCTTATATTTGAAAATGTATAAGTAGCTCTAATTATTATTATTTTTTAAAAAAGACCATAGAAATGATAGAAATAAAACATAATCATGGAATCTTCAGTCTTGAAAAGGCGGGACATTTTTAATGTCTTTTTTCAGCAGATGGATCTCTTATGGCTAACATATGTAGCCTAGGACACACAAAGAAATGAGCCAGATTTTTCTTTTTTTTCCACACGGCTTTCATAGGTTTCAACAAATGTTTAATCCAAAACTTCAAATAAGTATATGAAGAAGGAAACAACCAGGTTAAGAAATCCCTGCATAAATAAACAAAAACATTTGAATCTTCCAGAGATCACTTGAAAGCACCTTCCAAAATGCATCCAGAGAGTATTTTTTTCCCTTCATTTTCCTTATGATTTCCATTTTTCTGTTCAAGCTTTTGGATCTATGCCTCTTTAACATGCTAAGGGTAACTAGTAAGGGCAAGAGTAACTGATTTCCATTTTCCTTTTTGTTTTGCTGTTCACACATGCTCAGTAAGGGATCCTTGGGTCAGCTGCTGTCTACCTCGCCTGACACAGCCAGGCACACACAGCTACAGTAGGTTTGGTCATTTTTCCCTGGCTCAAGCCTTATTGCTTTATTTACTGCAGTCATGATGCTGCTACCTGACACTGATAATCTGTGTTTCTCTAGCCTCCCTTCACCTTCCTTACAACACAGATACTGCTAAAACAGTCAGCTCATCAAAAGATAAGGAAGATTGCATTCATAAAAAGACTTTCTTTTGTCAGAGGCTTTGCTAACTAAGGAACACCTGTTTCTACACAGCTGCACTGCATTGTAATAATGGCACATCACCTACTATTTCTCCACTGCTGGTGATTTTGGGGGTTATTTCTCTGGTTCACTTTAGAGTACAGGTACATTTTAGTAATTATCTACTCAGCAGTATGCTCCACTGACTTCCACAGAACTTACTCCCATCCAATATGGATCTACTCAGAAGTCAGCCTCATTGACTTCAATGGAACATACTCATTGGTAATTATTATGGGAAGGAGGAAGGCATATCAGCAAATGGGAGGGGAAAGGAGATGGACAGGACTGAGGAGGAGCAATGAAAGATTGGGGAGGCAGAATTTTGATGGAGGAGAATAATTGCACTCTTACAGCTTATTTTATTTTATTATTGCACAACTGTGCAATTACAAAAGGGTAATTTAAGAACATGGAAAGAGTGATGACAACTGCAAAGGTATATAACAAATTATAGACAAAGCGTGTGGAAATGTTCAAGGGAAGTACTAGAAAGTACTGAGCGGGTATCACAAAGGATTGTCAAAAAGACAGCATACTACAACACCATAATGGAGAGGGTAGTGTTGTGCAGAGCCCATCTTGGATGGCACTGTGGGGCTTCTGGCCACTCTGAGTGGCTGATCATAGCAGGTTTAATCCAAGTCTCATGATAGCATCACCACTGTGAGACTTGGAGTGAGACCTAGCATGCTTCTCACACTAGATATCAGGGGAAATCCTGTGGAATTACAAATCCTGTGAAACTTCAGGTGAGACCTGGCAGGCCTGTATCACATCTAGCCACAGTCCATATGTGGGGTCACTGCAGTATGCAGTGGGATGTTCTTCTACCCGGAAGCATCAAACTCTCTTCAGCAAAAGCCTCATCTCATGTCATTTTCCTTCATCTGAGTAAGAATGGCCTAATCAAGATGCATGGGCTCCAACTTGTTGGCATTGTGACAGCAGACCTCCATAATATCTGATGCCTATTCCCAGAGGTTCACATTTTATGGACTAAGATGTTATTGACATGTGTTTTCCAAGCCTATCATGGTACCTTTGTTATCAACGCTATCTGATAATATGCCAGCTGGGACATAATTTAACCTCACCTGGACAGGGGACACATACCTGAGAATACATGCCAATTTTGCTCACCTGTATCAAGGAGATGGTATGTACCTTTCTCCAGAGGAATGTGAACTTGGACTTGATGATCTGTAAGCTACAGAACTATATTCAAAGTATACAGGGGAGGAGAAGGGGAGCCTATCTAGATTGTTCCCCTCCTATGGCAGATACAGAGGGGAAAAGGAGACATCAGGCATGAGTTAAACTGCAGGGAGCAAATCCCTGGGTGGCTAAATGAATGTAGGGACAGGACCTGCGGTCTGGGCAGATGCAGTTGACCTCACCATCAGTGGACCTAAGGGTATGAGCCATAAGTTGGATGATACCTGGCCAGATGTTTTCCATACAACCATGGCTAGATGCCCTGCCTAGGTATTTACAGGTTTGGAAGGCATCAGGCCCTGTGTCGCCTCATCCTTACTTTGCCTCCACTTGACTACTCAAGGAAGAATATACTTATGAATGTAGCTGTAGCAAATTTTTGATTGTTGTACTTGTATTAAAGTTTTGACCAACACATATAACCTATAACACATTTGGCCTCTCAGTCTCAGTGCAACTAAAGTGCTAATAGTGGCTATAATCAAGGAAGAAAAAATGAAATGTCAAAGCAACAATACCATTTCTGTAGGACAATGGGTATATAACCCATTCCCTTCTTAGTGGAACAAAGGGTCAGTGTAAAAAGTACCCTGTACTCTATGGGATTAAAACAATGCAAAGAGTGATGAAAATTTCTTTGGTTTCCATTTTGAGAAGATCAATCTTCAATCATTCTTTTATTACAGTATATAACAACTTGTTGGATTGAAACTTCTTGAATCAATATGCAAACAAGAACATGGCTAGTCTTTCACATTTGATTTGTCCAGAAGTTGCCGTATGGTCCTAGAAACAAAAAATGCATATGAAACATACGTAAAAATATATTCAGGAAACATCTTCACAAAGTATGTATCTAAAGTGGGAAATGCATGAATGGTATTAAATTGCAATTGTCATACAACCAAATGCATAGCTGAAAATGCGCACACTAATGTACAGATTCTTGGGGGAAAAAACTTGCACATTTCTGCAGGAATTGAGAGGAGCAAAATGTAAAATTAGGGGAGCAAAGATAACCCAAGAGAAACTCTTGATAGATTTGCTACCTTTGGTCACACACACACATATGAATGGTTGTGTGTGTATACAGGTACGTACCCCACCCAGAGCTTACAAAGTTGATCTTTGGATTAGTTTTTTGGAGAAATATTATATCCAAATACAAAGCTCTTTCCTCCTTCCTTATTTTTCCCTAAAAAAGAAATCTTATTAGTCCGCATGTTCTGTCCCTTTCTTGCCCCTCCAGTAATATCTTCTTTTGTTTTGATGTCCCAGATACAATGAATAAAAAAGGGTATCTGTCTTTGAAATATCACAATAAAAATGTATTTAAATCTGGTCCAAGCTATTGCAAAGACTATTATTAAAAATTAAGAAACAAGGTGTGTGTGTGTGGGGGGGATGAAGGAATAATGTTTCTAGATAGTGCCATTATTTCTAGATAGTGCCTTTCAGCCTTGGGTATTAGAAGTCCTGGTAGGTCTAAGCATTCTGAAATACTAACTGTTCAGCTGAGGCCAAGAATATTAGGAACTGGTTACCTTGTGGAAAGCAAAGCTTTCCAAGCAATTGAAGTAAAGACTTTTGAAGAAATATGGGTGGGACAGCAAATTAAAGCTTGAAATTAAAAAGAGAGTCAACTGACAATAGGAATTTGCTATGCCTTGCTTGATCAGAAGAAGGAGTGTGACAGAATCTTAACAGAAATCAAGAAGGAAACTGCATAGGCTCCACTTGTCAGACACCAAAGACATTTTTAGTGAGAAGGAGATATGTATATATGAACGCAATGGCTGAAACTTTGTGTTTCTATTGACATTCAGGGTTTGTTTTTGTGAACCTGCATATAAAGCAAAGTTTTGGAAGGTTCTTCATTTGTTTTCCCCACAGATTTCTGCTGCTTTAAAAGCATGTAGAAGAAGGAAGGAAACAATTTAAAAATAAAAATAAATTCAATAAAAAGCAAGGCACAGAAACATTTCTATGAAGGAGCTTTACCGTTTCTGCACACATTTTACCTCACCCTAAGTAGATATAATTCAAATTTCACAGCCTGAGTAGGTTAACACTGTGTCAGACAATGCTTTTGGGTGTTCCGGTACTCAAATAAAAGTGAAGACCTCCAAACATCTGATACAGAAATATTGTGCTGAAGCACTCTCTGTGTCTTAAACTCTAGTATTATTTTTTACAAACTGGCCTTGTTCAGACATTTAAGAAGAAAGCAAGAGTATTTATGCCACTGAGAAGCAGTGATGTAGACTTGAGCCAACTGACTCGGACTCAAGTCAGACTTAAGTCACTTCAGTGACTGAACTTGGACTTGACTCGGCAAAAATTACACACTGATTTGACTCGACTTGAGACTTATTTTTAGTGACTGACTTGCTGCCATTGGTTCAGTAACATAGCACATTCATCAGAAACCTTACAACTTACTGGTCACATGACTATCTGTTTCAAGCCCAAAGTGTGCACACATTTCTCAGAGGGAACAGCAATGGGCTTGAGGTGAGCTTGAGGTCTGCTCAGTAGTCTGTTCCCACTACATATAGGAGCAGCTTTCTAAAACTTCCTAACAGCAGAAAGCAAGACTTGTGCCCAGAGTACCCAGAATGCAGGGCACGTATCTCAGAGGGGAATGTGTTAGGCAATGAGCTTGAGGAAGAAGGATCTGTCCTTCTAAAGCTCTTGAAGGATTCCATTCCCCACTTCTGAAAAAGCCTCCAGCTTTGGAAATAGGAAGTAAGAAGGATTCTTTTCCCCACATCTGAAGCTGCAGATGGCAAAATCACAAAAGTGGAGGGTCAACTCTACTTAAATTGTTAAAACTGACTTTATTTGACTCTGTCTGGAAATTCTGGAATACAGGTTGGGGTATAAAGTTGGCTTCCAGACTTGAGACTTGACTTGAGACTTGGACTAACCAAGACATAAATACATCACTGCTGAGAAGTAATAGTAGCAATAGTGGTAGGAGTTGTAATAATATTTATTAATATCCCATCTTTCTTCCCAAAACCAGAAGTAATGGTAGCTTCCAAATTAAAATAAAAACACTATAGCTAGAAAACACACTAAAAGGTTAACAGTAGAATATAGTCAAATTGAAATATTATAACTCAAAGTTATTAAATCAGAATCTTAATATTCTTTCCATGAATGTTTTTCACCTATAAAGTCTCTTCACTTTATCTTAATCTTTCTTTTACAACCTGTAATATTAACTTTATTTCCATATTTCTTATCTCCTTTACATAATTATACCTAATATAAAATGGGTTTTTAGACCTTTATCTTAAACATTTATCCCCATAGTAGCAAATTTCCCCCATCTGGATTCCCAAAGGGGAGAAATTCGAATTCCAGTCATCTTTAAACACTTTTATAGACTTATCTGCTAATATAGTTGTCAATTTGTTTAATTCAACCAAGTCATATAGCTTCAACAACTACTCATCAGTATTTGGAATTTCTTTTTGTTTCCAGCTCCGTGCAAATACCAGTCTGGCAGCTGTAACCATATAAATCATTATTTTTTGTCGTGATCTTTTCTTAAATTGTTGAACATCTTTAAATATATTTAACAAGTATATTTCAGGATTCACTGGAAAATTAATTTGTAGAGTTTCTTCCCCCCCCCCCGTTTGCTTTAATAAGCCAATAGAGGTAGAGTTCTATATAATTATATTAAATATGGATATATTTTGTTGGTAAATGCTATATATGAAATAACTGACTATGAAGTAAGAAGGGTGAATAAGGGAAGATCATTATGTAGATATGTGAATATGTTTCATTTTTTTCTTTCATTCTGTATGTTATTGTACTGTTATTTGTTTTGTATCATTGTATTTGATATTAGTTAATTGTCTAGTCATCTATTGATATGTCTTTTCTTTTTATGGTTGAATAAAAAGATTTATATAAAAAAAGAATATAATCAAACTGTGGTGATACTTTCAGAGCACTGTTAAGCACCACTGTGCCCTGCAGAGGAAGGCTGCAAAGCCAAATTTTGGGCCCAGTCCCTACACAATTGCTCACTGTTGCTGTAAATATATTGGCACGTGGTAGAATATATTAGATGGGAGAGAGGGAGAGAGAGAGAGAGGAAAATTTTTCTTTATTTATACATGAAAAGTCTCCTTTGCCCTTAATTATTTTGTACATATGTCTTTTATGGATGTTCAGCTATTTTAAATGTTGGCATTTCTTGGAGAAACTATGTTCATTCATTTATTCAGTTGCAAACTATTCTTAGCAATTTTAGTTATATTGCCATTTAATGAAGAGATTAAAAATGATTTTAAAACATTAACATTGACTATAATGATATCATGATATACTCTCTATTTGTCCCAGTTTGGGAGGTGTGATAATGGGGTTTCCATTATCCTGGTTTCAGTGCTGAAGAGGGATAGTTCTCACTTCAAGCATATAAAGGGTTAATGAACTATTAGGATTAGCATCATAGGTCATGAGAGATAGGTGATCAATCAGAAGGAGAAAAGTGAGGCTCTTCGAGCTGCTTTGATGGAGAAGTTATAAATATCCTTGAGAGACCATGTGGTAGAGGGAGAACAAAGGGGACAACCAAAAACATCAACAAAAGGGCATGGGTGCTGGGAAGACCATCCTTTGGTCCTGCCCTTGCAGAGCATCTCAGAAAGTGGCCAACTTGCTGTGAGTAACTTCAAATAAGTCTAGTTAGTTGCACTAGGTCTTTTATTATTTTGGAAGTTTGGCTGATCTGGAGAATGCACCTGTTTTTATAACTGCTTGTAACTTAAGCGTACCCGAGAGTGGGGAGCCTCTCCTGAGTAGTATTTTCTTTTTTACTTCCATGCCTTAAAATATATATCTGTCTGTAAAACCTTCCTCTTCATTCCCATGCTGTTCATTGGTACATGCTTAGATAGGATTTCTCTCACTCAAAAGGGGGAGGTGAGGGAAGGGACAGAACATAGCATAGAGATTAAGCATAGAGATTGGCAATTCACAGAGCAGAGTTGGGACTCTGCTCTGTGAATTGCCAATCTCTATGCTGTACTGTACTGTACTGTACTGTACTGTACTGTTATCACCGTGAACTGGCCTGGCTTCGGTAGATATTAGATATCATTTGATATCATAATTCAGTCTTATTTTGCCACCCTCAGCCAAGTGTTTGTGAGGCCCCCGAACAAGCACGGAGCTAGGCATGGTTATTAAATGCTGAAACATTCCTTTCTCCACCTAGGCAAGCCAGAATCAGCCAGATCTTGCTTTAGGAGACCTCCCCAGACAAACACTTCATTAAGGATGCATGCTTATACAAAGAGCCCCCTGTCCTGAGCAGGCACCCTGACGAGCTGGAAACTTACTCACCCAAGTGAGCTGCATCTGCATACTAGCCATTCCTTTGTCACTTCGGACTTAACTCAATCATGTTAAATTTTGACCTTTTGGAGACATTGTCTCGCACCCAAAACTCATTGTTCTCTCCCAAGTCCAGACTAGCCTGCGGTCATATTTTCCCCCATAAAACCCCCCCAATTCCGAGAGCTTCCTCGTATCGCTTCAGACTTCCATCCAGCCTTGCTGCCGCTTTGTCGGGCGAACTGCCCTCGGCTACCATGCTGAGTTTCTTCACTACCATCTTTAGCTTCTTCAGGACTACGAGAAAGGTATCGTATCACCCACTTCCCCTGAAAATCCTTATTTCTAATTCTTCCACTAGCTGCGTGGATGTGGTGTCTTTTCTGTTTGTTTGTCAGTTAATAAAACATCATTTTTGCTATTTTAACTGTCTGACTACTTGACTGACCTGACCCCATATACATAGGGTTACAAGATCCCCACTAAGTTACCCTGCCTCTCATTAGTGAAAGTGAAGTGCTCCAGTTAATTTCCCCATCTTTGCTTGTTGTTGCTTGGTTATTTGGGCACCCCTCCCGGGACCCCCAGTTCACAGGGTAACAGTACTGCTCAGGTAATTCAGAATTCAGTGGGTGGTGGTAGTAGAATTAAGAGATTTGGGAGAAATTCCTAGCTCCTGTTCAGGGCAGAAAGAAGCTTTGAGTGGGAGGGGTGTCCCTTATTTTCTCCTTTTAAATCTCCATGGAGGGACAAACCTTATTCATCTTCTGTTTCTCTGCATTTGAGCTGCTTTTAAAATATCCCAGTTTCTTTGTTTTCCTTCCACTTTAAACTGTCCCCACTTTAAACGGAGTTTAAAGTGGTTTGCCCTCAGTTAATTCAGCAACAAGGAGAGCCAAGGTGAGGAGAGGTGAGGGTGACCTCTTGCCCTTTCCTGTACGCTCAGGGAAAAGCAAATTATTGCACATTTTCCTATGTTGCCTATTCTTCCTTATTAGTAACTTTTGCCATCTTGACCACAAGTGTTGGTTGCTTGGCCACATGTGTCCTGGTTTTGATTTGTGAAATGTTGGATGGTATGCAGAAAGGCAGATTAGGTTTGGTAAAGTGCCATATGCCAAAGATCAAAATGTACTTAAATGAGTCTTCAAGACACATTGTAGTTTTAATTGCCTATCTACAATTCTAAAGTTGAAGTTGGGGATGTATTTTGGATAAGTATTACATTTTCTATGAGTCCCATACTATTGGGTATTTTAAATTTTGAGATTTATCAGAGTTTTCAATTTATGTTGTTGAATATCAGGAGAATAATAAAGAAAAAAGGAAAAAAAAAGTCACTAAGTTTGATAAACTTATTAATGTGCTGGTCAGCTAGAGTTCTCTGACACTATACAATTTTGAAGTGCTCTGATATATCCAGAAGCATCTTGAATGTGAGAGCAATATTTGGCCAGAAAGAATTTGGGTAGTTGAACTTATGCTGAGAAGAGAGAGTGGAATGGGGGAAAGGAAAAAAAAATAGGAAGCATAGGCAGAAAAAATACAAAGCAGGAAAAGAAACTTGAAGAGACTAGTTTTTGAAGCTCACAAACATTATAATGTTTTTAATACATTGAATACAATGTATTGAACCCAACACAACATACCATACCTATAAATAGAATGAATAAATCTCCCATTTGCTCAAACTAATTTCAGCTTGATTTTTCTAGATTGCCTTTCCTCTCAAGTCCCTTTCTCACATCCCAGACTTTTCTGATGCTTTCCGGGGAATCAGTGGTCTTTAGGAAGAAAGTGAGGCAGAGAATTTTTCTAGCACAAATAGCTTTGGATTCAAACATATCTATTTTCTGGCTGTCAGGACTTTTCTACCTATTTTTCTTTTTAAAAAGTTTTAACTTCATTTGAACTTGTATTAAACAGAGTAGGGAAACAAAGGATCATATGGGACAAGGGAAAAAAACCAGCAATAGTGTACCAAATAAAAAGAAAGGAAATCAATATCTAGAAACAGGTCCCACTACTTTAATATACTCAGCAATTGTTTTGCATATTAGCTATACAATCTAAAACATAGTTAATGAGGAAAATTGTTGTAAAAACTTGTGCAAAATATTACATTTTCACAACATACTCTCCAGTTTTGGAAATCTGTGTATCAGAGCAAAAATAATAGGACAATGTATTAAAATGCACTTTGATCATGTATTTGACAAGTGAGGTTTAATTTTAATTATTCACAGAAATGCTTCACTGCATATAGCTGTTGTAAATGTTCCATTGCATATTTTATAAATGTAATGAAGTTTTATGGTCAAATGCTGGAAGCAGTGTTCAAGCAGGATACTTGTTAAAATTTACTATGAGATGTGGGAAAGGTAAAAAAAAAAACTTGGGACAGACTTCCTTTCTTCCAAATTATCTGTTGATTTTCTGATGCTCCTCCAAATCAAGGTAGTGAATGTTACTACTTCTCCAAGGTTAGTAAAAACCATTTTCACAAGAGAGATGTGAATTCAATTCCGCTTCAAACTTTCTTGCAACATTTGGCTTTCCACAAGTTTGTTCTACAGGCTCCCCCAAAGCAGAAATTTGTAGCTGCGTGTTCCTGAAGCCTGGAGAAAATTCTGCAAGCTTCAGGACTACACTTCTAGAAATTTCTACTTTAGGAGATGCCAAAGACCCTAGGAAGCAATATTAAAAGCCCTAACAGTCTCCCTCTCTCTACATGTATTACATTTATATCCTGCTTTTCTACTAAAATTATTGCTCAAGGCAGCTAACAATAAAATGCAAATAAAACACCTGCATGCACGCACACACACACACATAATTAAAATGTATCCCATCAAAACATATCCCAATAAAAATGTAAAAGAAAAACATATCAATATGAAAGAAAAACAAACTACATTTTGTCTCTTTTTAAAAACAAAATATTTGTTGAAATTAAAATATTTTTAGCTACCCATCAGCTAACACAGCAAAAGCCTGTCTGATTAAATGTGCTACTGCATGCTGATGAAAGAGCAACAGAGATGGAGCTAGTACCCATGGCAGGGAATTCTACTGTTCTGTTTATAACCATGCTTGCATTCACAAGAAATGAATCAATGCTTATGTACTACATAATGCCAACTGCTTGTCTATTACATCATGGCAGCAGCCACATTTGTTAAGTGCTATCATTCAAAATCATCAGACCATAGAGATGGCTAGGAACATGAAGGATTTCCTGGTTCAATCCCCTCTTAGTGCCGGAATCCAAAACCAAAGTAGCCCTGTCCATCCAACCTTTGTTTAAAAACCTCCAACAAAGGGTAATACACCAGCTTTTGGACTAATCTACTCCACTTTCAAACAGCTCTTACCACCAGGAAGTTATTCCTAAGGTTTAGTGGGGTTTTCTTTTTTGTCCATTAGTTCAAGTCTTGTTCTCTGGAAGATCAGAAAGAAGTAAAAACATTACATGGCATTGTTAACTTTATTCACATATGTTAGAGCATTTTATTGAACAAAACATTTTTCTTGGTGCCACCAACAAAATTAGATAAGGACAAGGCAAGGTCAAGTGGCCCATCTAGCTGTATTTATTCTCATCTCATATGAGGATGATGGCTGGAATGTGGATGTATGTTTGTCAGCTGCACTATTTCAATAAACTGGTACTTCACTCCACTTACTACATTTTAAAACACAGCACTTGCACATGGTATTTATTCACTTCAGCAGTATGATCTTGTAGCATATTCTTACAGTCTTGCTGTCTTACATGGGCTCTTCTTTTAGCCACACGCCCACACTACACTAGCTTTGTAAAAGTGTAGCTAATCATCCATATTGCAAAACACTGGGGGAAATCATAGGGAGAATGGCAAACTCATCTGTATACATGATGAGGTCTTAGCTATGGAAGATAGTGTCATGCTGCTTTCTGCAACCTTGTCCAAATGTTCAACCAAAGCCATTAGAATGTGTTTTGGGGCAATCACTGTTCTACAGCCATCACAGAAAGCACATCAAGGCTGATTAAGCTGATGTCTAAATTGCACTAGTTAATTTTGTTAATTCCTAATTTACAGGTTTTCCTAACAGTGGGAAGTGTTTAAAACACTAGAAAAAACACAGCATGGTACAAAAAGAGAAAGCCTTTGTTTAAACTACAAGTTATGGAAAATGCTTTTTTGAAAAAAAAAGCAAGCAAGCAAGCTAAAGCTACTCATTCTTTTCCATGCCATGGACCCAGGAGAAATAGTAAAATAATGAAGTCGGCCATATGCTGCCCAAGGTGTAAGATTCATGTTCTTATTGGCAGGGGTTCTGGAGACACCATGTGAGGTCCAAACAGATTCCAATTTAAATAGCTAAACTCCTGTTATTTTAATTTCTGACTTGGTTTGCGGTTATTAAAGAGGGTACTTGGAGATTATATAAATGTTATGTAAAGGAAAAAAAACAGCAGTACCAAGTATAATCTTGAATTATTTTAGACTCCAAGTAAGTAATTTTGGAGGACTTAAAAGAGTTAAGGGGGTCAAATCATTCAATCAAATAAGTTTAATACTACTTCTGTTGAAAGTGATGATTCACATGGTGAACAAATATGCAAGAGATGCTTATACAGAATATGAAAATAGAGGTTATTTTATATTCTTACAACAAATCAGATTAAATGGTATTACTAGGGGGGACAACATGACCTTTTTTCCTGGTGAAGCTGCTAACTGATGGAACCAATCCCAGTTAAGCAAATAATGGACCAGAGTGAGAAACCCTGACTAATTTTGTAGATGGATCTTATCTGTTACTCCTGACTGAGCAAACTCATTGAATAAATTACTGAATGGTGAGCCAACCCAAAGATAAATCTCATTGAATTGAGGCCAATACCACCTCCTTCTAGGGCAAGGATGGACAACCTATGTGGGTCAGGGATGATCAGAAATTCTGGAATACTCTGGGACTTCACCCCACTCTGTTTAACATTAATAAGTGCTGTGGTGAGGAATTTTATTTGCCCCCCCGTTAGTTAAGTAAACAAAATTTGCCAGCTGGGAACCGAGTTACCTTTCAAAGGTGGCTCTGGAAGAGCAATTCCCCATAAAAAGAAAGTGCAACTTCCCTACACACCTTGTTAATATAGGGTAAAACCAGTTTCTCCTTATGAACATGACATGTACTTTGTTTACTTGGATAGTAGCAGTGATTTTTGCCACTGTTCTGCTTCTTAAATTTGAGGACATACAAACAATATAGAGTCAAAAAACTGGGAGAGGGCACTGGATTGCCCATCCATGTCATAAAGGGTGAAATCTTAATATGATCCTGGTAGAGGTGTGGTTATCTGTGAAAGGTATGTTAATTGAAAATAAATTTAGAAGAATATCTAAATATGTTAATATTAGCTTCTCTAGGTTTCTAATTTTCCCCAACATTAGTTCATCATTTCAACCTGTTTCCCTGTCAGATTCCATCTTGAAAAAAAAATACTGCATGCATATCTGTTTTTCCCCTGAGGTACACACATTTTCTAAGCAGCTTTCCCTGATCTTTTTCTAAAAAGCACACATGTGTTTGTTTGTGCTTTCCCTTAACATAAACTTCTTGTGTGCTTTTTTTTTGTACAGATAACTGTACTATATAATTTTGAAAATTGTGAAGAACACCACAATCAAATTCTTGGGGAAAAGAAATCTATTATAGCTTCACAAAAGTTTAATTCCCAAAACTTCCCAGCCTTTCATCTGTGTGCTTTATTTCAGGGACTTATCTTTCTGAGTAAAGGGTTAATGACATGTTTTCAATTCTGTAAAATTTAGGACTGGAAAGAATATTTAAAAATACTAGAAAAATGTTAACATCCATGTTTCTCAACAGTTGGAAACCCTGGCATGGAGAATCCTGGACTGATGAGAATCTTTGCATTTCAATCTTCGCATTGCTTTTCATTTCATTTTATCTGTGCAAAATCTAAACATTTTTTGTGCAAAACTAAAAATCATTTTCTGGGGAAAAAGAATATTCACAGAAAATATGGGAAAATGCCATGTTGACTATTTGCATCTACTAAGTCCCAAACTGTAAAGGGATTTCAAAAGAAAAAAATTTGCAGGTTTTGAAAACTTTCTTGCAATGTATAAAAAATTGCTAAAGCTATTCAGCTGCTTTCTCTGAAATCAAAGTTAGCCAAAAATTACATCCCTAGCAGAATTAAAATACTCTTTCTGAACTTCAGCCTGAATTTTATGTAGATATAACTGTGTCAGAGTGTGGCACCTTTAAACATGACAGCATGTCAAGAAGCCTTTATTAAATATTTGCTATTTTTAAAAACCTGATTACAGGATTGGTACTGGGTGGATTCTAAGCCTGTAAAATAGAATGATAATTTTTACATTTATGGTGTTTCTAACAACCTAGGTCATCTATATACCTCTGCTGCCATTTGTTTTGGAATCTTTCATATTTGATTATCTTCTCTGCAAATCAAGATATTGAATGTTAAATTTCTATAGTTTGCACAAATATGCATTTACAAAAGATGAATGTTGATGTTGCCAAGGAGTTTAGCCTTCGATTTCCTTCTTGAAATTTCACTATATTTACATTTTACATATATATTATAAATGCTATGGAATTTGCTGAATCTACAACAAGAACAACAACAAAAATATAAAAAATTGAAAGCACATCACACTTTTAATTTCTGGGTAGAATTCAAAATATATTGAGTTAACTGAAGCTTACTTTTACTGCCACATTGCATGTGCCTGGTACTGCAGCCATAAGCAGGTAATTTTGATTGAGGATAATATGAACTTCTATCATTGAAATATATAGAGAAATTATTGTATTTACATATTCTGGGTCCTCTAATGTTGTTCAGCTGGCAATTTAAATAAGCAAAAGAAGACCTTGATCAAGACCATTTTACTAGCATCAAGCTTAGGGTGATTTTATCCCAACCCAGAATTCAAGGTTGGAATGAAGTCTTGTGAAAATTCAACCTCTTGTGCAACTTCTCATCTTGTAAGAGGATAGCATGTTGGATCTTTGTAGATCCAAAACACCATTTTAGGGTTCTTGTTCAGGTATATATGGGATCCCTTCCACTCCTGTGTAGCAGTATGGGTTTATCCAGTCACCTATGAAAGTCAAGTAGGGTTTTTGAGCATTTATTCCACCATAGGCCTTTCTTCTACCTACTCCATATTGTTATTCTGATTCTTGGAATATCATTCTACAGGCATTACCCACTGGTGTGATCATTGGCCTGGAAGGGCAACCTGATATATACTGGAAAATGTTTCCAATGATTTCTTGACCTTAAGGCATTTAGACTCTTTTAGTAAACCAACACAACAATATCTTGAATTAGGCTTGGAATTAAAAAAAAAAAAAAGGCATCCAGTACTGGAGAATGGGTGCAGTTTAATGTCTAGTGTTGTGCAGGTGATTTGGTTGAACCCTAAATAACAATGTGAATCAACCTTCCCAAGAAATCTGGCTGTGCCTTTTAATGTTACCATATATGTAGCGAGAGGAAACTATCATTATCAGTAGTTGTTGTATACAAGCAGTTCTAGACATAACATATGTTCTGAACGTTTGTGGAACAGCTGTATCACGTGAGAATAAAGTAGAAAACCAGATCAATACAAGATATGTGAGAATGTTCTGAGGAACTTTTACATTTGATCTGAATTTTTAAGCTTATCTACAAATGTGAAAATGGAAAGGATCAGAAGACTGACAAAAAGCCAGAAGCTAAAGTAATAGCTTTATGATGCTCTTGATCACCTTCTGTATCCATAGCTCCTTAGAAATGTTTTGTTATACCACTGCAGCAAAATTCCAACGTGACCATCTGTCAATTAGCTTAAGGAGTGATCTCAAAGACCTTCTCACTTCTTTACAAGCTAAACTGGGATTTGCTTTTCTGACACATCTTTAACATACAAGAGGACTATCAGGGCTAAATTGTTAATGGGATCAGAATAGTTAGCAAGAAGTAAATAACATGACTTCTTATGAAGCGACTGTATGATAAGGGCAAAAGCTATCATGGAAATTTGAATCAAATTTATTAGCAGATGTTCAGCAGTGCAGAAAAATGATGCATAAATAATAAAGTGCAGCCCAAGATAAGAGTTCTTTAGTTTCCTCTTTTTCGAGGACATGTATTGGAATGGTATTCCCCTCCCCATTGTATTGAATCACAATTAACCTAGTGCCAATGATTTACAAATGATCAAATTGTTGTTCTCTTTTTTGTGACCATGTGCCTATTAATAAACATGATTCAAATGTTATTATGACATGGTCTTGGGACAAAACTGGTTGAAAAATAAAGCAGAATCATGTAATTCTAAAGCAGCTAATCCTGGTGAATAAAAAATAGCAAACATAAGGGAGATAACAAAAATATATGCAGCGTTTTGTTGCTTATAAGAAAAAAAAAACTGTTGGCTTTGACAATGACTGAATGTCTGAAACAAATTAGCCCATTTTGATTTCATTCAAAAAGCCATAGCTAATTCAATTACCGCTGTGATTTGTGGTAATATAGAAGGATAGCATTATAGAGCTGGAACAGATCACAAGCGCCATTGAGTCCAACCCTCTGCCATGCAGGAATACTCAATTAAAGCAATCCCAACAGATGGTCATCCAGCCTCTGTTTAAAAACCTCCAAAGAAGGAAACTCCACCAAACTCTGAGGCATCATATCCCTCTGTTGAGCTGCTCCTAACTTCAGGAAGTTCCTCCTAATGTTTAGATTGAATCTATTTTCCTGAAGTTTGAAACTGATATGTCCTAGTCTCTGAAGCAGCAGAAAACAGGCTTGCTTCATCCTCCATATGACATCCTTTCAAATATTTAAACATAACTATCATGTTACTTTTAGTCTTCTCTTCTCCAGGCTTAACATACCCAGCTCTCTAAGCTGTTCCTCATAGGGCATGATTTCCAGGACTTTGTCCATTTTAGTTGTGATCCTCTGGACATGTTCCATCTTGTCAAAATCTTTCCTGAACTGTGGTGCCCAGAACTGTACACAGTATTTCAAGTGAGATCTGAGCAGAACAGAGCGGTACTATTGCTTCCCTTGACCGAGACACTATACTCTTATTGAATCAGCCCAGAATCACATTGGCTTTTTAAGCAGATGCATTACACTGTTGACTAATGTTCAGCTTTGGTCTACTAAGACTCTGAAATCCCTTTCACATGTACTGTGATCAAGCCAGGTGTTACCCATCTTAAATTTGCACAGAGATAACCCTTTCTGTGTTAAACCAGCTTTTTCTTTTTCTTTTCCACTGTGTAAGGCTCAATTCATCAGACAGTCAAGACTGAATTTCTTTTTGGCATTACTCACAATGTTTATTTTTTTGCCATTCTTGGAAAATCAGGAATCTTGGTCACATGTAAAGTCTTCATGCAAGTAGGAATTTCTCCTCTTCAGATGCATCACTTCCCACATGAAAGAGGTTCTGATGAGGGGAGAGCGCTGGAATAAGCATTCCTCAATCATATTTTTTAAAAAAATGTGATCATAACATCAGAACAGCACTCAAGTAAAATGAAAATTTTTGTACCTTGAAAACTCATCTTGGACAGGTGATACTCTTTCAGTCTTAGATGAATGCAATCACAAAGAAAGCCAAGAAAATCTTGTGACAGTTTTGCAATAAGTCAGAAGCAACTTGAAGACACAGAACAACAACAAAGTTTGTGTCATCTAAGTATTGTCTGATTGTTCTTGATTGGACTTTGAAGTCATATTTACTTGATAGTAACCATATTTGCTTGATGGTAGACTAGGCAACCTGCACTCCATTCAGTTCAGGTTAAGACTGGTGCTTATGAAGTCCATTTGAGAACTCACTGGAAAAAAATATATTTTCTTGGAAGTTGTACTGTTTTTGTAACTACCAATCCCAATGGATACTCTTGTGGTGGCTGTTACTCCCCCCCCCTTTCCCTTTGGGGCCTCTATCTCATTTCTGTCTCCTCTCTTGCTATGTTGTTCCTCTCTTGCCTCCCCTTCTCTAACAGCACCCCCAAAATGGTGGCAGAAGGAAGGAGATTTGGAATTAACAATTGAATTTAGGCTTTATACTGCCTGCCTTCTTTCATACCAACAGTCTGTCTTCCTCACTCTCTATGTCCTACATTAAATTCAAGTTAATGGAACACATCTAGGAGAGTGTCTCAGGAGTCTGGGAAATACAGCTTTCCATAGGATGCTGACTAAAATCACATGCTTTGCCTAAAATAATTACAAGAATCTAGATTTCGAAAGATGCCTGGAAGCATCGTGGAAGTATGGATTAAAAACGAGAATGAGAGAGGGAGGAAAGGGAACACAGAGGGGTCTGTCACATGGTTACTTTTCTGCTAGTATAACTGGAGCAGCAGCAGTTCTGTGGATTAAGGGCCCAGCCTCATTTTGAAAAGAGCATTATTGATGCTGGTGAATCACTGAAATGTAATTTACATTGTACCTTCTACCATTAACATTTTTTTCTGAATTAGTTTTGAAAGCATAGTTTATTTTGCAATTGACTCTAGTAGACAAAACTAAAAAAAAATGTGAAGGTACTCCTAAACTTTATGTTATAAGCACGGTACTTCTAGAACAAAGGATGGATTTAGAAACCAAAAATATACTAAATGGTAAGGTATACCATGTTTAGAATGAGGTTGTTTGGACTCAACGAAAAGGCAATGCTGTTCCCCCTAAAGACTTCCATGCATTCCAAAACTAGTTTCTGGAGGGTTGAGAAACCCCCCAGAATCTTCTTTTGGAAGGAAGTAGCTCAAAATACATCTCCTCCAAGTGTTCTGATTTGGGAAGGATAATGCTGACTAATCCTCTGCCATTCCACTTTTCCAGCTGTTTTTTAATGTCCTTCTTTCTCTCCTCCTCTCATTTCTTTGTCCTTAGCTTACTTCCACTGGTGCAAACTGAATTCAAAGTCCAAAAGTAGCTTGCATTTGATTAACTCAGTGGGGGAAGAGCACAGGAAATGGTGAACTCTTGGCCTTCCCAATAGGTACAGGCAAGAGCAAACAGCTGCAGCCTCTCCTAGCTTGTGTGTTCTTTCTCATTAATAACATTAGCCACCTGGGCCATACCTTGATGTTGCTTGGGCACACATGTCCTGGTTTTTATCTGTGAGACGTTGGCAAGTGTGCTGTCTAATAGTTAAGTGATAAGAAAGAGAAGTATGCTTAACAGTTAAGATTGCTGTGGGGTTCTAACAGTGGTGGTTTTGGATGCCTCCCTCTGCACTTGAGTGCATTTTACTTACTCTCAAAAGTGGCCTTTTGTGGGAGGGGCGGTACTGGAAAGAACACGATGGCTCACTACAGTAGCACTCTGAGCTCAATTTAGGTGCCAGTTTTAGTGTCTAATTTTCTAAATGCCTTGGGTCTTGTTGTTTTTATTCTGTTTATGGATTCCTTTTTTTTTATTGCATTATATATTCTTATTTTTATAGTTCATAATTTTATTTTAAATGGTTTTAATGCTATTGTAAACTGCCCAGGCAACATGGTTATGGGGCTTCATATGAATGCTGAATATTAACAGCAATATTTTGGTGGCTACCTTAATTCATGGGTCCCATTACAAAGCTGTGTGGCCAGCAGTTGTACCATCAGGAAGCCCTGCTAACTTTAAAAATAAAAATGACATTTTCATTTGCAAGAGAATGGAATTAGAACAGGAAAAAATTAATCATTCTTAAAAAAAAGCATATTGTATAACTTGGACATACAACACTGATACAACTTTATATAAAAAAGATGGTGATTCACACCATATCTCTGTAAAGAACCTTCTTTCTCTGTTACATTTCTAATGGAATATGCAGAATGTTTAAAGCTTTCATCTCAATGAAAAATGTCACCCAAGCATTGCTTTAAATACAAAAAAATTGTATTTAAATTATTACCATCTTCTCTGAAGATGTTTTAGTTAGAAGATAGTGAGTTGGAAAACTGTAATATGTGTTTCCTAATACTGTTGATTAGGTCTGATCATTTGATTAAGGTGAATTGATATGGTTTCCTCTCCAAATCATAGACTAGTCCTTCAGTTGCATAGGATTCAAATTGTAAGGAAAACCACAAGAGTAATGTTAATCACATTTAAAAGTGGGCTGCATGACCCAAAACATATTAAAGCTACATTTAGAAAAAATGAGAGGAGTCATAATCACACCCTGACAAGAGTTTAGAATATGAGATCTGGAAGAGCGTTTAAAAGAAAAATGGATCAATAAGTAAATTATGGGCAACTATAATATATAATCTGCACAAAATTATGTTTTCTGGCAAGCTTCCCAGAACATAGTTATAATGAATAAAATTATAACATTTAAAATGTTAAATTCTTTTAAAAGAATCTTATTTAAAAAAATCCTTATTAAAGTTTGGGAAAAGTAAACCAAGGTGAAAGCCTTATAGAATTTTTTTTGGGGGGGGCACCCAAAGAATTACATTATTATATATTAAATTTGTTCAGCATTAGAACTGTTCTTTGATGTGGCTTTAATTTAGACATGAAAGGCAGAACTATAACGAATAACATTACTGTGTTGTTTCAGAATTTTACACTGCTTTTTGCCCAGATTGCATGTGTGTGTGAGAGAGGGGGGGTTGTGCTTTGCTGGGCTTGAAATCCACTCTATCGGCATGCTGGTAAACCATATGTAGTTTTAAGCACATTGATATTTTCCAATCAATGATTCTAATTACTTGTTTGTACTTACCACTATTGCTATACCAACATTGAGCTTTTATTTTCCTGATCTCACAGCAAAATTTGGGAAGTTATTTTTAGGAAGACTAAATATAATGGTATGCTGAAGCCTTCCAGAACTGAATGGTGGTATGATTATGTTCTTGGACTAAGACTACCACCCTAGCCATTGCTCAGCTTTGAATTACCACTTCAGTGTGATATTTTATGTATTCTTGAAAACCACATTCTAAGCTATGTAACTTTGGCACTTTTCCTGAAGAGGTGAGGAGAACCAGTTCTCCATAGTTATTGTAGTGTATGCGTGTTGGGGGTCGGGTGGGGGAATGTAATTCATCTGAGAATTTTCTATGGCAGCCCATATGGAATTGTATGTTTTTATTACACTGGTAAAAGTACCAGCAAAGTGCTCACTTCCAGGTGAAACAAGAGAAGCCTATTTTCATCATTCTTCATACCTTTACAGCTCTCAGTATAAGCTCCACCACTGTTTTATAACAGGGAACTTACAGGAATGCAAAGAAGGAAGAGGGGTCAACAAAGCTACTCTCTGTTCCTGTTCAGGAAGTAGAAAAATTCCCCTAGATTAAAATCTTCCACTGACAGAACATCTTCCATCCATAGGAGGTTCTTTCTAGATCCAAACCATTTTATACTGATGCAAATTCTGATGTTGTTGTTACTATATTGTCGTATTATATTGTTGTTGAGAATTTTATTGTGTTAATTATGAATTTTTGATGGTTGATTTGCCTTTTCAAAGTATTTTTTCTGCTATGAACCTGCTCTGACACTCTAGGCAACCTGGTATAGATATTTTAATAACTAAGTGAAAAGATAAACAAAGAACCAAATAAAGCATCAATAACTGTAATTGTGGTCATACACATAACGTTATATGTGTTATGCACCTACATTGTTTATTTATGCTTATGTAGTGAAATTTAGTTTAGATAAAGTGAGATGGGTGAGAATTTTATTTCAGTTCATTTGGGGCCAGAATTCACTCACAACTGCAAAAATTTAATGGAGAAGAAATACAGGAGCAGAAAGCCAGCACGGTATAATGTTTGAACATTCAACTATGATCGTGGAGACCAGTATTGGACTATGACCCTGAAGACCAGACTTCAGCATGTCACACATTCTCAGCCCAGAAAACCCAATGATAAGTTTGCCTTAGGGTCACCATAATGACTTGAAGGTACACAACAAATACAGGATCAGAGTACAATGACAGAATGCCTGGACTGAAATGTAATATGAAGAAAAGGTTGAAAAAAATTATCTCTAACCTGTATTAAGATATATGTGATCAATTTATGATATAGGCAGTCCAATGGGTTCAGCTTTATTCTGTTTAGTTACACACTTAACATCTTTGGAAACATAAAGATGATCGTGATTCCTGAGTCACATTATCACATTTCAATTGTATTTTTATAGCTATCATTTGTATATAATATGGAAATAAAATGCTAGAAAAATCATCTGACTTTTCCCAGATACCACACTTCTACAGTGGCAAATTAAAATAATTCTAATAATTATAATTAGGAATAGGCTTTTTTGTTTTTGTTTTTCTCACTAACATGAAACTCACTCCTCTATTGTTCACATATTTGTATACAAATTGAATTTTGTATGTGTTAAAGAGATATAATAAGCAATCCAGTTTAATTATTAAATCTGGTTCAATATTTAATTTGGTTTAATAAAAGTGGTCCTGCAAAATGTGTGGATTTAATTGATTGGTATTAGAAACATATCATTTAGAATACATTAAATATTTAATATAGAACACTTCTTTAAATTATTTAGCATTGAGATGAGATAATACAGATTTTTTTTAAATCAAATTGGTGTGAATACAAAAGTAATATTTCAATTAAAAGTACCTCCATCCACCCAGATGCATTAAATAGAATCATTGATATGTTAGAATAAGAAATAACCTTTCTTTGTTTAATGGAAGCATCCATGAGTGAGCCTATCAAAAAGCAACAAAACTCAGCAGGGTGTTAATACACAGTACACATAAAGAGACAATTAGGAGATGCAGAATATAACACTGGTGCTCAAAATGAAATGAAATGGCTACTTAAGTTTTCTAGCCTAGGATATGCAGCTAAATGTACCAAGCTTTTCATGTTAATGGCTATTCAGAATTCTGAAGGAAATTCAAAATACAAGTCATCTGTGTTTAATATTTAATACTGTGATTCAAAAGTCAGTTTCAGCTGGCTCACATCATCATCATCATCATCATCAACATCATCATCAGTGGCTGAGATCTAATAACAGAGATGAAGTTACAAATGTGTAATTTCATAGTGTCTCCTAAATTGATTTCCCAAACTTACCTTAACAAATAGCAATCACACTAAGCAACAGGAGTTGGAGATCGGTATTGTGATGAGGAGTTCTGACAGGGGTCCTGATTCTGATTGTTGCACCACACATTGGTAGCGGGAGGGGACTGGAATTGTCATTTGACTGCACCTAGATCACCAGCAGAACAGACTTACATTGCTCAGAGTGGCTGCTGACTGCTAAAGTAGGTGTCTGTGTGTGGGGCGCTTGTCATTATGACAATAATGCCATGATGGGAAATATGGAGAGTTACAAATGTGCAACTCTAGGTTTTTCATTTGAAACTGTTCAACAGATTGCTAGACATCATCACCATTATCACCATCACCATCACCATCACCATCACCATCACCATCACCATCATCACTCCAGGGATTCAAGGTAGCTTTTATGTGATTGTGAAACTCTGGTGGCAGACTGGTAACAAGGCTGGGCCAAAAGTAGATCTGGATCCTCTGGTAGTCCTCTGAATAATGCGCAGTAATTTACAAAGATTTCTGAGCCCACGTAGTCAGTATTAAAAAAAAAATTCTGCCCAAAATTTTACTAATGCAATGAAGACTCTAGAAGAATAGTTTTGCATGAAAAAATTGTGACAGCAATTTAATTCTGGCATTGGAAATGAATTCCTGTGCTCAGAGTTCAGATATTAGTTTGGGTTACCTTTTTTTCTAAAAAAAGGTAGATAACTGTTTTTGGAAAAAGCAAAAATTTTTACATGCATTTCCCCAAAATTCATACATCTTGAAGCTCTCACTACAGAGCCCATGTAGGCTGCTAGAACAGTGGATGGTTAGAGCTTGCTATGGAACAAGAGACACAGTATTAGAAGGACTGTAAGAATGTTTTGATTTCTGATTTCTGTGATCATGTACATGATGTATTGTGCATGCATCATGCATGGTGAGACCATTTGCAGAAAACACCAGTGATTCAGTGAAGTCAGGGCTCATCGATATGATGTGCTGTGACTTCTTGATTATTAGGGATGGTAATATCCTTTATCCTCTTATTCAGAATTTATTGCTTTATTGTATCTATGACTCTCATAATACCTGAAGGGAACAGCACATATTGTTTCAACATATAACATATTGTTTCAAGGTATTCTTTCTGCTGTTCAAAGTATTTTGAGAGAATTTGGACTTGAATGGACAAGTCTGCCCCATTAGCCTGATAAAGATCAGCTCCTCATGGAAATAAAAAAAACGCAAAATCTACTTTGTCAGCATTGATCAACACAGATGCCTATATTTTTGAACTCTTGTTTGGACATGACTGGAGAAATGGTCATGAGGAGCACTGACACAAACAAAGAAGTTACCACTACCAAAATCAACGTGTTGGATGCCTGCTAAAAATAAAACAAGGCTGAGAGATAGGTAACTATCAGTCTATTTATGATACTTGGATTTTCTGTATACTATATATTTTATATTTATTTCAATCCATTTCCAAAGAGAAGGAAGAAGAAGGAAATAACTTGCCATCAGATATCTGAAATTTTTAGTCAAATGTTTATCTCTTTCCGTCCATCTGTACTTTAAATTGTATCAACTGACATGTTGAAGAATGGAGAAAGTGATTAATGAATTAATTAATCAATAGCATGTTGAATGAAGTGCTGTGTGTGCAGTAGCCTTCTCTGAAATGGAGAGGAAACACATACAAATTCACAGGGTTTTGAAAATGGAAAGAGCAGATTGGTCTTTTTTCATCTTAATATCACCTTAATATCTTTGACTATCTAGATTTAGGCACAGAATTTTTAGCATTTTTAAGTAAAAATGTACTATTTCATTTTCTACACTTTTCAGCTCTAATTGAGTCACTCTGCATCATCACCTTTAGTTCCCAATATTTCCTCTTGGATGTTTCTCCAGAGGGGTCAGTGGACCGCAGGCTGAGATCCGTTATGCCCCATCCCCCCTCTCTAGTCGCTCATCAGAAACCTGGTTCAGCTCAGAAAAGTGCCATGAAAAATGCCTGCTCCACTGCATAATATGCAACCGGGAGTGTTAACTTCATTTTGTTAGTCATCTGCAATTTCATGCTTTTTGCTGAATTTTAAATGGCATCAAATCATACCCCTGTAGCTGAAAAACCCAGCCACTTATGGGCCTCAGGCATGTCAATCTAAAACAGCTGAGAAACAGCTTGGGATCAAATAGAGGATATGAAACAGGGGAAGTCAAATTGACACAGTTGCATTGATTAGCAGAAGCATGAGTTCATTCTGTTACTGGGTGAACTGCTATGCACTTCCCCCTTTGTGAGGTTTAGTCACTGGGAGTGCAAAGATTAAGACGAATGGATTTTTTTTCCTAAAAAATGTTAACATGGCCCTTTTGATCTTGATCTTCAGAATGAACCTGTAAGGATAAAAGACTTGAGAACAAATCCATTGTCAGTATTCTTTTGAGTGCCCTTAAATAACATGGGAGACAGTCCCACATTTCTGACTGTTTTGTATGGACCAAAATCTGAGGGAGAAAAATAACATTCTGCTAGTTTGAATGGTTGCTAGTTCCTCACACTAATATGCTAGACTTATATTAGCAGTGCACTAGAATCATTGTTAAGGGAAAGAAGATTTAGCAATCAAATTAACTTTACAAATCTTTACATAAATTTTGAAAGTGAACAGTGTTTCAGCTTTGTTAATAACCTATTACTTTAACCTTCCCCTTTCTTTTCCTCTTTTCCATTGCTTTTTCTTTCTTTTCTTTTTTTTCTGTGCTAATGGATGAATTCAATTTATGACAAGTGAAGCTTTTAACTGTCTGGTTTTGTTTGCCTTAAATTTATATAAACTTGAAATATAGTCTCTCTGACAAATGAGGTTACGAGGAACTAAATGGAAAATCTTATTTGCCACCACAGTGGTGACATGAAGAATTGCAGCCTTTAGCTCAGGGCTACTAAGCTCTTAATAACAAAAGAAAGGTACTTCATCTTTGCCCATAGGGACGATTACAATAAAAAAAAAAAATAGATGCCAAAGCTTGTAGAAAAAAAAATATTCATGCCACTGTAAAAAATATTGATTTTTAAAGGTGAGAAATGAAATACCTTAAAGTGTTTGATTCAATCAAGCTATCACATTTTAAAAAGAAATTGAGAAGACTGCAAAACGTTCTGATGAAAATCTATATGAAGGGAGAAGAAGAAAAGCTATTGGGTAAAAGAAAACCTCTTCGTAATTACAGACAGTTCTACAGAGTTAGTATGAATGTACAGAATAAGTCAACCACAAACCCTGTATCAAGAATTTAAATTATCTCAAATATTAAATGCTCTTTCTGCATACATACTTTATCAGCAAAGTTAGTAAAGGTTATCATAGAAACTTGGGAGGAGAAATTAATAATAGAGTTGGTTAGGATAATCTGTGACCTTTGATATGGGATATCAAGCAAGCTTCTGTCCTTGCCCAATCCCTGTAGGAACCACCAAGGCAGAAGCCTCAGACTTCAATGCCTTTTTGTAAAAATAACTAGAAATACAATAAACCCACCCTTCTTCTTGGATCTGTTCACTTAAGTCTATCTAGTAACAGTCTATATAACTGGGAAAAGACTGTACAAGCTATGGTGACTTTTATGAACTTGAAGTAACTGGAAATGCAAAACTGCCCACAAACAGATGCTGTCTTACCCTGATGTTCTGATTTGGTGCAGAGGGAAGCCTGAGCAAAACTGAAGGGTTCAGGAAACATCTGGAAATAACATGACCCTTTAGGCATTGTGAGAATCCAGCTCCCACATCTTTACCCACCACTGAGGAGTTTAGGTGTCTGGGTCCTTTTCCCTCCCACCTCCTTATTTTATTTATTTATTGAAAGAGTGACAGCCCAGCAGATATAAGCTCTTTGGGTGGCTTACAAGAAAATCAGGTAAAAGAGTAACCACTATTCCAACCACCAGAAAGGAAATTAGACAACTGAAATAAGTTTCAAAAAGTTAAAATAGTTTAAACATCATGTCTGCGTCCAGATTTGAATGAAATTGTTATGCCCTGAAGGGTTTTTTCAAATTAGTAAGTCCACAGCACTTCAGAATTTACGGATATGTACATAATATGTCTGTATACATATCTGCCCACAAATAGTTCTTTTCTTTTTATATTAAAATAAATACTTTAAGCTTAAATATCTGTATCTTTGCAACCTTGTAAGGTGAGCAATTATTTCTAATACGTAAGTATCAACAGATCTCTCCTTCTGGTTCCTTTTTTTGAGAGAATGACACCACCAATGAAGGTATCGTGAAATGTTTGAGACACAGAGAAATATGAATTGATAAGCTGCTTCACAATTTAATTTTTGTGACTTCTAACTGATTGATAAGGTGTACTTAGCTGTGGGTTACATTGCTTTGATTATGGGCCTTTCCACACTATACTGTCATAGTGTTGTTATTTCACTTTCAGCATCCTGTGGAATTCTGGGGTTTGTAGTTTACTGAGGCCCAAGAGCTCTCTGGCTGAGAATTCTAAAAGTCCCTCCCTAAACTGCAGACCCTTATGATAACCTTTCTCTCTTGATACTTGTATCCTGTAGGTAATGGACAGGAACAAAGCCAAGCTATTAACCTTCTGAACTTCTCCAACATCGTTTCATTCAACTTCCTGGTTTCAGGATTTGTTTGCAGCACTTGGGAGAATAATATACAACCTGAGAGAGAATGAAATGGATTAAAAGACAATTCTCCATGGTTGAAATTTATGTTCTAGCCACAGAATATATTTATTTACAATTAGAGCAAATGAAGAGGGGATTATATTCTTGCCTTGAAATCTTCCTGGATTAAGAACAGCTGTTAGGTCACCATAAAGCTTGCAAACCCAGAAATGCAAGGAAATACAGGACACTTTGGACCAAGAAGCAATGATATGCATGTGCTGTTAGGAAGATCCCAGGCAGTTTAGTCATGTGCTTGAAGAGCTGGAGTGGTAACATTTCAGGCTCAAGGATCTCCCCAGATAAGCATCTAATGGGAACTAAGATACTGATATTCAAATTCCTAATTGGGTATGTACATTTGTGTGATTCAGCATCCGTGGTCAGGTTTCCATTAAAGTTTATTGCTCAAAGGGTATGCAGTCCTGGGACTTATATCATAGATAGATATATGCTTAATTTGTATGCCATGTGTGAACTGGCATTGAGATCCCCTATACTAGAGAGTTTACATATTTCTAATGATACCAAACAACTGGAACCTACAAGAAAATGTATGGGGATTTCCTGTCTGGAGATTTAGCCAGCTAGTCATGTCTGCTTCTAGAACAGTCAGTTCCACTTTCCTTGTTCTTGGTGCTGATTCCCTCCTCCAAAAAATCAGTAACCTTTCTGTGTGCTGAGTCTTCCTTTTTCCTTTGTTTTTTCTCACCCATTTTTCCCTTCCCTTTGTTTTAAACACATATTGGAGAGTCCTGAATCCTGTTGATATCTCCTCCTTGTGCAGGGATGGTGATTCTTTCTGCTACGTAAGACCAAAGAATGTATTTGCTTTTATCATATTTGTTTTATACACAACACACAAACTGCCTTCATCATATCAAAAATCACTCTGTGGCCAATGAATATTGTGTGTTTTCCAGCTTGTATGATCATGTCCATGAGTACTTCCGGTACTGGTGTGTGTGGATACAAAGACAATTTACAAAAAGAAAATATGCATCTTCTTTTTCCATAAATTATGCACTTTCTAGAGAAATGAATTTGTAATATACCTTTAGGACTAATCCTGTTACCAGAAAATGGAACATGTAAATCAGACCTTATGCTTAGGAGAGTAAGACACAGTGGAAGACAATGTTTATTAAAGCTATATTCTGCTTCCAAAACATGATTAAGTTATGCAGCTATATATTCAAATACTGAAATCTACTAAAATCTCACTGATTCGTCTTTATAATGGCTATGCCTTATGGCCTCTCCTATGCTTCTGTATTTCCTTTCCTCTGAGATATCTTAAAAACAGGTGTTTTATTGTAGCTTAATTCCCCTTACATCAGTTGAGTTAGATTCATGTAATTTGCCTTAATTCATTAAATTTATTTAATTATTCCTTTGCAGAATGAAAGTCAAACCAAGTTGGCAAAGGACTTTTCTATTAATTTTTTTTTAATCTAATGAAAGCAATGTGTTCTGAATCTGAGGGTAAGAAGAAGGATACCTGGTGACTGATTGCAAGATTTTTACAAAATGAAATTTTGAACCAGCTTTAAAAGTCCATATTTTTTTCCTTTTCTCTTTTTAAAAGATGCCTCACTTTGTAGTATTCAATCTCTTTACCTTCCTTTCCATGCAAACACTTTTATGTATTATCAGATGCATCCAATCTACAGCAGAAAAAAAAAATAGAGGAAGTACCATTCTGTTTTGTGCTACTAGGAGAATACCACTGGATACAACCTCACAGCTTTAGAAGGGATCATTGGATTAAACAAACACACACATAATGTAAAATAATAGAGGAATAAATAAAGACAACAAATGATGAATTTAAATTACAATGTTAAAAAGTACCTGGAAGCATAAAATATTAGCAATGCTTAAAAAGAAATACAAAAATTAAGAATTCCTTAGTTATCATATACAAAAGAGATAACAACAATCTGATATACTTTTTAAAGATCTGATCAGTATCTGTTCAGTATGGTAGACTTCTTCACAACCTGTGTATAAGTTAGTATGCATTGTACTTTAAGTGGCTCTTTAGCTTTCAAAATGTATAGAAAGAAACATACATTTCTTGGGCGGGGCAGGGCAGAGAATCATGTTTTGCAAATCACTAAATAACAGATTATCTATCCTACACTACTTTTATACACTTATAAGTATATAAAGTTTATGAGGTTTTTTTTATAATGGAGCTTTCATTTGATTTGTTAAATCAAATAACTGTCCCACATGGCTGATAAAAAGTGGGCTCAATCTGGACTATACTGAGGATAGATCAGAATTTTGATGTGTTTTATAGCCAAGAACTGATTGCAATTCACAGATTTATTCATAAAATTGGGATAGAAAAATCTTTAAGGTTTTTTTTTTGTTAAATGTGAATGTGACAAAATCAGATGTCAATGTGAGAAAATCAGAAGTCAACAGGTGCACATCAAGGTTTTTAGGAGCTCAGTTCTAAAAAGTCTGGATTTGAATTGCTTTGCTTGGGGTGTCAAATTAGAGTTGCCAACTTACTTTTCTAATAGAATCTGTAATGTAACAGCCACATGGCAGACAATTACAATATGATTCTCACCCTCCTTTGCTGTTGTAGTTCAGAAATATCTGGGAAACAACATTGGGAACCAACACATTAAAACATGTTATGAATAGAAGCAGATACTGGGTAAGACTGTGACAACCTGTAAGTTTCATTTTTGTTGTGTCTCTTAGAACTCCATTAACAATCATATTCTATGTATGCTTTTCAATGTGAAAAATTTTCAAAGGTAAACACAATTTTATGCACATTTTTTTCTTCACTGAAATATATTTTGAGCCTTGTAAATTTACATATTTCCAATGCAACTTATATGTATGCTTGCTGTCAGTTTCAGGTGGGTGCAAAATTTTTGTAGATATGTGAGAACCCAGCAGATTTCTTTTCCATTCTAGTTCTTAGGATCTTTGTGAGAAAATTTTCCTTCTTCGAGATCTTGAAGAACAAACCTGACAGACCTCTGTCATGTATGGTTGAAATTAAACTTGTCCTATTGTAGAGCAGGAGGTGATCCATGGTCCTCTTCTACTTCTAAGCATCTATGATTCCATCTCCAAGGCATACAAGGAAATAAGAATGTCAGCGTGATGAATATTCATGTGTCTTCTGAATACTTTTAACATTTTCACAGCTGGCCCCTGACTGAGCAATCACAGCAGCAGTCAGAGGGTAATACATGTGAAATGCAAGCTATTTACAACCTGTATTTTTTAAATCAAATTGCTAAATGAATGCTGATAGCTACGCATCGAATACTGCAGTGCTGGGAAGTAATGCATAAGCAAGGACTGAACAAGAACTAAAAGACACAATCTAGTGTCAATCTGTACATTTAAATGAGTGTGCTACAGTCCATCACATCTCCCAAATGCACAAACTCAGCCCCTAACATCTAGGTGAAGAGCTGATACCGTGTATGTGTAAATGTGAATTAAAACAATCATTCTCCAGTATGATATTGCCAATGTGACAGGACAATTGCTTTTAGTCATGTATTAATCAAAGCAAATTAGCATTGTTTCATGAAAAAAAGAAAGTCATTTGCATCAAGCCCCATAAGTAATGGCTGCACAGCAAGCAGAGTTAGTGAGATTTTCTGCCATTCTGCTAATGCAAAATTCTTCATCTTAAATCATTTATATTAACTGTAAAAATGACAAGGGAATAATAGGAAATGGTCTCAAATTCGGAATGGTAGATTAACAAAGTATCATGTTCGGCATCACAGTCTTTGTTTGCTTTTTGATGTTTGCCTCCTGGATTCAAAGCTAAGCAGCTTTGGCATATCCTGATGTAATATGAGCCCAGCATGTTCATTAGCAAACCATGTATGAAGGATAGAGTTAATTCAAAATGACAAGATATCACAACTTAAGCCTTAATGACCATGTGTTAATAATGATCATGTCAACAGGACAGAGTGGGGGGAAAAAGCAGAGCAGTCGCTATGCTTAGGCTGAGGTAAGTAACAGAAGCCACATTTTTATTGATCACAGCTCACAGAGTTTGGCACGGTTTGGGGCAAGGGGCTGTTAAACAGAAGCCTAAGAGTTAGCTGATCTCAATATCCTCACTCATGTGCTAAGATAAGAAAAAGATTAGTCAGAGTTTTGGGCCCACTGTGTCCTAAATTGTTGGTCTAGGGGCTAATTTTGTGCTCTCTCCAACCATTCCATGGGCTGCACCCCCTCCAATGACAATGAAATAAAGACAAATTAAACTATTTGCTTTCCAACACTTCAAGACATTTATGGGAATTATTTGCCAGTTGTAGGTCCTATGAGAGCTCACCATTCACTTTATGAACCTGTCTGAACCTTAAAATCATTGAGTGGAGGCTTTCTCTCAGTCTTTCCAATATGGTGGGTGAGGACATTGGAGCCAGCCTTCTCAGTGGCTGCCCCCACACTGTGGAATTCCCTCACGTGGGAGGCTAGGCTGGCCTCCTGTGTGATCTCTTTTTGCCAGGAGACAATGAAGTTTTTATTTCAAGAGATCTTTGGTTTTTAACTAGGTGTGCCAGAAGGGTCTTTCAATGAAGCGTGCTGTACCTTGAAGTTTTGTTTTACATACGTATTCAATTTTTAAAGGTATTTTAATATGATTTTAATCATTTAAATCATTTAATCATTTTCATTTTTAATTTAATTTGATTTGATTTTTGTATGATATAATTTTAAACTATGTTTTATTTTAAAGTTATACTCCAAAAAACCTGCAGAACGATGGTAGCAACAACAACAACGTTGTTTCAGTAGTCGCCACAGACTTTTATCACTACAAGTCATTTTAAACAAGCAAAATGCTTGCTTTTAAATGCCTCCCACCCCATACAGGGGTATGATTTACCACCAAAACTTAGTGGCACAGTTTTGGCAGATACTTTGAGGTATCTAAAAGAGTACTTTGGGGGTTAATGTGACCCATGGGTTGTGTGATTGCTACTCCTTGATGAAAGCAAAACTGTGGTTCCACCTTGCCACCTGGATGTGCAGAAGTCTTGCCAACATCAATCTGGGCTTGGGCCTTCAGTCCCTTAGGAGTTCTTCAGTGATCCCTTAGAAGTTCCTCAGTGGCCATTTAGAATCCATGCCTGCTCTCCGCACTATTGATTTGTCCCAGTGCTTCCAGTATGTGCAAGAAATTGTGACAAAATAGGAAACCATGGCCTTGCTATAGATGAGGCAACCTACCCACTTCACCTTTACTAAGTACAAATTGCAAATCCAAATTGTACCCTGTCAGCCTCTGTACATAGCAAAGTAAACAGCAGTAAGACCTCGGAGAACACATAGGGAAATTGACATAGATGTTACTAAACAAGAGGGCCAGGACTTTTACTTATAATCCAGGAGTGGAGCAGAGGAAAAAGACTATCTTCGTTGTGTCTTCCACAGGCCCTTCCTCAGAGACAGCAAACACAAACCATTGGTTTTAATGGCCAATCAAATAATGGAAGTCAGTCATGACCAATGAAGGAATTGTGGTTGACCTCTCCAGTACTTTCATGCAGCACCCCTGAAACCGGAGTTTCTGGTAAGAAGAGATATGGACATACCGATCAATGTATGATAAGATCACAATCATGGTCCCATGCTAAGGCTGGATCGAATGAACTCAGCTCCTCCTTTATAGCCAGAAGTCTGGCTTATTGAATGTAATCTGTGGACTATATTCATAAAATATCTTAATGGATTGATCTATTTCTTGATAATAGAAGAGAAGTTAGTTTAAGCATGTTCCATCCCAAGTTTATGTAGAAAGGGTAAGGATCAGCTTGTTTAAATGTATTTAACCTAGTGTCTTCTAGAAGGTTGACAGGTATTGTATGTTTTTTGTCCACAGACATTCTTGATGTTGGATCAGTTAGCTGATTTCTCCATTTTTACAGTGTCTTCTAGGAAATAGGTTGCTGTATTGTGCCCTAGGAGAACATTAAAAATATCTAGAATTTTGAAATATTGTTTTCATTCTTCACTAGATTAGAACCAGGGATGTACCACTGCAATTCTTGTGTATCTTTGATGCAGCCTGTATGCATGCTGGGAACTGTGTCACTTAGGACAGTTAATGAAATCCAACATCCATCCATCTATCTATCTATCTATCTATCTATCTATCTATCTATCTATCTATCTATTGAAATATTTATATCCCATTCTATATCCAAAGATCTTTCACAAGTTTAAAATAAAGTCAACTTAGAACAATTTAAAAGAACACATTTTTTTTAAAAAACTAAAAGCATATTAGATACTTATCATTTAGAGCAAGACAATTTAAAGCCAGTCAAAATAACTTAAGATAAATTCCTAGTCTCCATAGTAAACAACAGTCCAAGAGGTACAGATTAGCTTAATTCAGAGTAGAATGTGCAAATATCAGATTGCTCAAGCTTCCCTATTTCAGCATTGGGAAAGACTGCAAATCATTGCTGTGGAATGAGGAACTCTTCCAGATGGTTAATGTGTAAAGAATTCCTAGTCAAATTGACTATCATTCAATTCCCTACAAGGGAACCTTCAAAGAGATAATGTTTTCTTCTGGACAAGAGGACAGTGTTTATTGTGCCCAATTAACAGCCAAATGCCAAAGGGCTCACTTTTTTCTTTTTTTCTGATTTGGGCGAAGGGTCTCTTTGTGTGCATGCATGTTTTTTGAACACTGCGGGAATGGGTTGGGTAATAATCTGAAGAAATATAGCCCCTTTGTGCCTTTGCAAATCATTTAAGAGTCGTAGAAAAAAATCACCAGAATATTAAAGCAGTTTCTAAAAGCAATAGAGATTGATCCTGTGTTTAAATAATGAAGACTATTTCTTATTCGTCTTTAATGTAATTCCAAGGGAACTGAAAGCGATAACAAAAAGAATACCCTAATAAATACATATTTGAATTTTAGACAAGAAAATGAGATTTCTCCCTTCCCCACTGTTTCTGGTCTCTGTCCAGATATGGTAAAATAAAGATTATTGAAGCAGTAAATGGAACAATGCGCATGTAGAATTGAAATAAAAGCATGTAGGATTGAAATAAGTATAAATTTTCTTTCAAAGCAAATAAGGGCAAAAGTCTGAATGGGGGAAGTAGCTAGGACTACAGAAGAATGAGAAGACTTTCCAATGATATCTAATATTTTTACCCAATTAACTCAAATGATGGCCATCTTTAAGCCTTTTCACAGTGAAACTGTAGAAGGAAAAAAAAAAGGTTTTCTCATGCTGTGCCCATGCCTGCCAAATGATGCTGTATTATAAGCAGGCTTGTCATTTGTTACTGCTCTTATAGATTGACCAACTGTTCAGAATGGAAGCATTTACATGAATTCAACCCTGCATAAACTATTTTATAGATACTACCCATTAGTTTGTGGGCAGGAGGAAAACACTCATAAAAAAAACAGCAATGAGTATGTATTTACACATAGATTTTTTTTTAAACTGTAGGTTAGGGTTCATTAGAACTATGGATTATCTTTCTACTGAATATGTTGTTAATTATAGGTATAAAAACAGTGAAAAAAGATGTATTTTTTTAAAGAAAATACTATATAAGATATCAAAATAAAACTTTGGAATGTGTTGGAGGCGCAGGAGAAACATCTTTTTAAATGAACTCCTTGTCATCCAGTTTCTATTTTTATAAGTACAGAGGAGGAGGAGGAGGAGGAGGAGGAGGAGATGATGGTAAGTAGTTGTAAGAGCAGGTTCAAAGATATCTAGACGAAGGATCAATTAGGAAAAAATATGCCCTACATGTATGCTACAAGTCTAATCCAAGAACACAGGCTGCCAGCTAGAGATATGTGTTAATCATGAACCAGATAAGTTTACTTTCAACTGATTTTGGTGCTTTCCAATATGAAATGGCCTTTTTTTTCCAAAGCTAACAGAACCAAGACTGGACCATGGCAAAAGCTTATGAAGGTTTCAGCCTGACAAAAGAAGAGATGTAAATAATGCAGATAAATGCTCTAATCCTAGATGACAAAGAATATCTCAACATATCAAGACATCTTGTTGAGATCATTTTTGGGACTTTGCCAAAAAAAAAAGGTAAAAGTAACTATGTTGTACAGAAAGTAATTTTTTTAAAATGGTTTTCTTTGCAAAAATATTTTTCTACAACACCAAGATCCTTTGCACAAAGCTTTTTTCACAAATAAAATTTGCAACAAAAATATCCTACAATGTGAAGTGCTATAAAAATGTGTAAAAATTTCATAATCTTACCTAGAGAAGAGAAAACTTGGAAAGATGGAAAGATACAGAAATGCCCATGTGGTAATACATGTTAACAAATTATTCCCTTGTAAGTCTGACATTATGGTATGATATTATAGTCAACGAATGATAGTTACTTAGGACAGCAAATACAGATGAGATAGAGAGGAAAAGGACCATGTGCATTCTTCCAGCATCAGTATCCTTCTCTATTTAAAAAAAAAAAAAAAATCATTTTTGAATATCGTTATGTCATAGATCTTGCAGGCATCTTTCCAAAAAAATTCAGCTTTCACTCCATAAACATTTTGGTTTATGCCATTTTGATGAAAACTATTAGGTGATGCTAATACCACATAAACCAGTGTACTTAATCTGAAACTTCTATTTATTTTATTTTATTTTTTTACTTTATCACTTTGTTCTCTCACATGCTCTCACACACCTTTTGCTGTTTCTGGACTCCTTCTAGATCACATCCCTTCAACAAACAAACAAACAAACAAACAAACAAACAAACAAAATCTCTCTCTCTCTCTCTCTCTTGTTCAAAAAAGAAACTACACTCCTGGAAGCATACAGAAATGCCAATTTTCCTCTAAAGCATGGGATGAGGCCTTTCTTTTTATTTCCTCTTATTTTTCTGAAAGTAGAATTGAGTTTCTAATCAATTCTAGTTTTCAAAGAAATGTTCATATTCAATTAGCTGTGTTGAATAATAACTTGTTTAGTAGATAACCAGAGAGGAAGAAAATCTGCTGTGCTGTGTTCTGTTTTTGTTTTTTTCTTTTTAAACAGGTCCAAATCCAGCTCAGTGAGAGATGATTGACTAACTGGAAGCAAGAAGCACTGGAAACTAGAGACAAGAAAAGAGAAATTGAATGGAGTATCTTGGAAAATGGTATGTGTATCTGGTTGGAACTCTGAATACGTGGACTCCACTTTGCACATTTTGGTGTTGGTCTATTTGATCATTCCTCAGCCAGGTGCCTGTGAGACTATGGGAACTGTAGTTCATCACCTCTGGAGTTTTCCAGTCTGGGGAGCACTGACTTAGTCTAATATTTTATACAGAAATATATTCTAAGAAACAAGGCTATTGTTTTAAGGCAAAGAAGGCTTCATAAAAAAGTAGAATGGAAGAGAAGAAGTAGAAAGCTGCATGTTAGGTACATCATTACATAAATTGTTAAATATGGCTACATTTATGTTGCAGAGAATGATTTTTGAGGTTTCTGAGTAACAGTATTATCAGTCTGCTTATCCACTCCATCCTCACACTTAGGCATTCCTTTTGCAATTTTTGTCTGAAGTTATGTAGTAGCATCAAGTTGTAGGCATGAATAGCTACAGTGTCTTTGTGATCCTGTCCTTTTGTCTTGCCCTTTTCCTGCTGATCCCAGTATGTTTGAAATTGGCTGATGAACTGGCAGGGTGAGTTGATGCAAACTGAACCATTTCTGTGAGCAAGTCAAAGAAAATATGCCTTACTTCTAACAGAGGGCCTGATATTCTAATCATGACTCCAGTATACAGGCAGAATTGTAAAAAGGATACATTGTCCTATTTTTTTTTTTTTTTTTAGCCAGAAGGGTTTGACTTCAAAATAAACTATGAAATTGTAGGAAGATGAAGAGCAAAGGCCACAACCTTTCTATTTCATCTTTTTCTGTTGCTGTGCCCAAAACTAGCTCCTGGGATAATGCCAATATCATTTTCGCCACTGATCTGCCAGGTATTAGCTTGTAGCATGCTTTCTGTATATGTATATGTATGTATGTGTGTGTGTGTGTGTGTATTTATTGTGTATGCAGGGCAAAATATTCAGGTTTGTAAAAACTCAGTCAACAGTACCTTTAGGCTTCCTTTATAAACAAGAAATTCTGAACTTCTGAGATTCGCAAAGAAAAATTCATAATGAATAGAAAGAGATGCTAGAAATGTTTCTACGTTGTTTTTGTGTCTATAGCACTCTAGCTCTTCATTATTTTACATCTAAATTTGTAGCCCTCAAGGTTGTAGAGAAAAGCTTGAACTGTGAGAGCAAAATTTGTCCACAGGCCCCTCAGTGACATAAGACTCAATGTTGTGTGATGTGAAGCTGAAATTTTATGTGCATTTATTCATTAGGAAGTCCCATTGAACTCAACAGAAGTTTACTTCTGGAATAAACATATATTAGTATTCAGATGCCCAGCTATGAGTTCATATGAATACTGATAACTAATCATGGAATAATGAGATGAGAAAATTGGGTTAAAGAAGGTCTGCTTTATTTGCCCTAACCTATTCAAGATGTGTTGGCCTGGGAATGAAGCAAGAGTGGGGAGCCAACAGATAAGCATCCAGCTGAAGCGAGGTGTCAATCCCTTGACAGTCTCCTCAGCCTTCTCTTGAGTGAAACACCTCATCCCCAATGGCAATCCAAATACTTGGTTTGCTCCTTGGCTGATCACAACTGGAAGATAACCCAGGGGGATCCCACCCAAGCTGCAGGATTCTATAGGTGAGACTCCAGATCCCAGATTAACCTTAAGGGGAGCCTCCTTCACCCTGGCCTCTGCAAGGGGACATTTCAGATCCCTACCCTACAACAAAAGGTTGCTACGAGTGGTAACTGAAAACATATATTCTCCCCCGACTATTTGCCAGGTAAAAGCCTGGCAAGTCAATTGTCCAAGTTCTGCAGATACAGGAGGGGCTAAAAAAAAAAAAAGGTAAAAGGGGGAATATTCTTACCCAGCCCCGAAGCAACCAGACAAGTATCACACTACACTGAGGACAAGAACGGGAGAATCAGACCTTAAATAGCATATGGCTCTGCCTCTGCCTCCATCACATGCAGCATCCACGCACCCAGAGAGGGTATCAAAGTCCTGCCTTCCCTCATAGTGGTTTTTGCTGTATGGGTTGAAGTAGGTATTACTGAAGCACTTGCAAACAGCTTGGAAAGTTTTGTGCTACTATCTAGGCAAATGGATTGTTTTTGAACAATTACACCATTTAAAGAAAGGAAGGCATAAAATAGTTATATTTTTTCCCTAGACATTACAGTTAATGTACTAAAATGCTGATCAGGAATAAAAATGTAGAACATTATCTTTATTAAAACAACTAAAACTAATTGTCTAAAACATCATAATCATCATATCATCATCATCATCATCATCCAAAAATAGCAACAATTTAAGAAACAATATGCTTTGGGACAAATCCAGCTGTCCATGTTAACCAGAATGAATGAGAGTTCTGCACATTCCACTTATATACTCTAGCTGAAACGAAGAATTGGATTTAACCTTCCATGTTAAAGAATTATCAAGTATGTCACGTGCACAAGATAAGAAACATGTAAAAGAGTATGAATTGTTTTAGCAGTAATTATTTTGTAAATATACACGCTTATATTTAGAAAGTATAGAGTCCTTTGGGAGGAAGAGATTCAATATCAGACATAAAAGGGGACCATATTGCCAGTACATAGGTGCCTACAGTTGGGTTTGTACTTTGATTAATTTGTTGCATTTGTGTATGCTTGAATGCCAAACTGCCTTGGGCCCGTTTTGGGGGAAAGGTGGTATACTAATATAATAAACAAACAAGCAAACAAACATACTTTTTTTCTAAAGTTAAGCTTCAGCAAGGTTAAATCCAATTAGCCCAATGAGGTGATCACTCACCCAACAAGATGGTCACCCACCCAACAAGGGGTGTGTGTGTGGGAGTTATTGGATCAATAGATCAATCGATGAAGAAGAAACAAGTGACCAAGGGGTGGCGAAACTGTGGTTCTGGCCCTCCTTTTTATGGGGCATGGCTTTCTTTTGTTCTCTCTCTAGTACTCATGTGTGTAGTTTGTATCACACAAGCTTTCTCTGAAATCTGGAACCCTACGTGATCAGCTAAAGCAGTATAGCCAGCATGAGATACATATACATGTGTAAATCTACATGCATAGTCCTTCCCCTATAGATATTAATGCATGCCTGTGGGAAGCTATGTTGCCTCAGCAGGGCCACTGGCACAGTCCAGCTATCCTTGATTACATGGTGCCTCCTCAATCATCTAGTATGTGAAGAGTTATGGCTTTGTAATACAGAAGTAGGGTGGAAACAATAGCCAGAATTCTGAATGGGATTTATGTGTGCATTAGCACCACTTTTATAGAGCTATATAATATCTCCCAGCCTAACCTTCCCCCCATCCTTACTTACCAGGAAGCAGCCACTGCAGTCAGCAAAGGTTTGTTCCCCTGTTGCTCTGGAAGTGCTGGCTGATGGTCCCACTCCTTCCCATGAGGAACCTTTGGTGCAAGAGACAGCAGCAGGATCACTGTCTCAATTCCCTCTCATGCCAGAGATTCCTTGCACGAGAGATGTGAGGGACCCCCAGTCAGCTGCTTCCTGAATGACAGTGGAATAGACCCCCATCAGTTGCAACAGCTGCTGCCCAGTAAGTAGACACTGGGGGATTTCATAGGGGCTAAGGTGAGATTGTGAATATTTAATAGCCACAAGTGTGTAAGTCTAGGTAAAGAGGATTCTGGTCCATTTTTAATTCTTTTTTAAATTATTGAAAAACATATTGGTGTATGTGTGTGTGTTTAGAAACCTGGATGAGCAGAATCACAGACCGAAAAGAATCTTTCAAGTTCAGGGTTTATTCTAAGCAAAATGTGCACATGGTTGTTTTGACCAGAAAACAGTATTTTCAGCACAAGTAACAGCCTTTTTTCTTCTGTGCAGGAAGTAACATTTTTGTGAAGAAAATGCTGTTTTCTGTGCAAAACAATCACGTTATCTTTTCATGGAATAAATCTGAATTGTGAATGGCTTTGAAAATTGTGTGGTTTTCAAGTAACTTTGTCACAGCAGGGAGAAAATTGCTAAAATTACTGGTTGCTTCCTCTGAGGTGAAAATTAGCAAAGAATTACAATCCTATACAGAATCCATTTCAAACCATTCTGTTTTACCATATTGCAAGTAACAATCAAAGTGAAATGAATTCTGATCTATTTTCAGCTATGTCCTGCTTTGACAGTCGCACATCGATTTTTGTCAACAATCACATTGTGGGGCAATCTGCAAAATCCCAATTTCCTAAAGGATGCCTTACTTGCAGCATGGCACAAAGCTATTCAGAGCTGACAGCCATCTAGTACAGATGAACGGTACAGATGAACTTTCTGCATGGTTTTACAATCCTCTTTCTTTCTCCATCTTCTTTGTGACATGCTTCCTTTTTTCCCCTGAAGTATGCTTTTCCTAATATGGAAATTGTCTATGCAATCTGCTGGATCTATATTGCAATCCCTTGCTAGATGTTACAGCTCAGCAAGGAGGAGGAGGAGTGACTTATTAGGTAATGTGCGCACTAATCCTAAATTTCAAAAGGCCAGCAGTTATTAGTAGCTACTGCTGTTAGATGGCAGGAAAAGTTTTTAAAAAACAACTTCATGAGGGATTTAGATTCTATTGCTTTCTAATGAACTGAACTGATAGGAAGCGAGGGAATTGCTTTTCAATGGCTTTCTGTAGCATAAAGAACTAGAGCCTACATCCAGTATACTAGGATATTACTGCTTATTTGGACTATATTATTTTGAAATTCCAGGAGGCATATCCTCATTCTTTCCCTGTTCACTGCAGAGAAGGGTTGGACGTGTAGAGTATTCAGACCACCTTTCTGTTTCTTTGTTTCAGGCAGTATGATATAGCTTCATTAACTGTAAGATCCCTCCAGTCCTTTCATACTTTGATACTGGGAGAAGCCATTTCATTTCAATAGCTTTCCAGTGAAGAATTTAGGTAACTGATGCTGCTGAAAATGTTATGTTCCCGTTGCCTAATTTCGTGTTGTAAATATCAAAGTATGTAATTTCATAAAGAGCCCAGGTTTTCCCCTATAGAAAGGAGCCTCTGTATGTAGAATATTTTTTTTTAAATGATATATTTTTCATGACAGTTTGACTTGCATGCATCTTTCCTTTGTGTCTAATGCTAAAACATTTGACTATATGCTGATCATTGGTTGCTGAGACTACTGTAAACTTTGCCTGGATGACCATCCCTCTTGCTTTTTTAAAACTTAATTTAAAATTTGTAAAACTATTGTTCCCTAATATTGTCTCTACAAAGCATGTTAAGAAACAATTAAATCATACTAATTGAACAGAAGGCCAATGGTAATGGCAGAATGAAGAAAGGAACATAGTGGAAGAGGCTGATTTCTGAATGTAAAGTTTTCTGTTCCCTCACGGACTAGACAAGCTAACAAATACATGTGGCCCAAATACAGGCATACCTTAGTTGGTAAAGCTTCTGACAGTGAAGCTGCTTTTTACAAAAGCTTTTAAGCGTACCTCTCTATTTCTTTGTCCTCTGTCTAGCTGAAAGTTTTTCAGTAGCATTAGCAATGAAACAATGGAAAGGAAGACTGGAGAAATTCTACTTTCAGTGTAAGGTTGCAGTAGTGTGTCTGCAGTAAACAACACACACACACACACACACACACACACACACACACACACACACACACAAATACAGACTGAGCTGGGAGAGAATTGGATTCTGCTGTAGCCAATCATACTGTAGATATATTTGTATAACTGTCTACAACAGGCAAAGTAAACATCAGCTTCCTCCAGAATCCCTAACTAAGCATACATGAACAGCAAAACAGAGAGTAAGGGGAGGGCCAATAAACTTGCCTCACCAGGTTCTCCCAGCATGTTAAAAAAAAAAAAAAAGCGTAGTTCTATAAGTCTGGCCACAAAATTGGAAATCATAAGAAAAGTTGAGTGTGGTGAAAGAAAAAAAAATCCTTCTTAGCTGCACTTGGAAGAAGCCTTCAAATGGTCTCTAGAAGATTCAAAATGTTTTTGTTTACTTATGCAAGGCTTACTTGACCTGTTTATTTCACTTTACTTTGCCTACTGTTTGTTTAGAATAAAAAAGTTTGCTGAAATACATTGAACTACAGTCTTTTCTGGTATAAGAACCTAATGTTATTTTTTATATCCTGTTTCTAATACCAGATTTTCTGCTAAAGAAGTAATGCCTGGGAACAGATCTACTTCAGTAACAAATGTGTGCCTATAAGTCGGGCCCTCTCCACATGAAGATGGCATCCTGGCATAGGGATGGGAGAGAAGCAGGACTGTGATAATGCTTCCTCAAGACGTCATTGTGGTCCCATCCTTCTCCTCTCGCCAACTGGTGTGATAGCAGGGTAAATAATTGATGCATTTTCTCTGTCAGTGACCCCGATTGTGCAACGATCCCACATTTATCTGCCCTGTGGAAGGCCCAGAAGTGTGATGGAGGCACTTCCTGCCCCAGTGCAGCATATACAGAAGGAAGAGGCATGTCCCTCGCACTCCCTTCCACAGGGAAGTCTGGGGTGGAGGGGAGTGTTCCTGTCATGCTCCCTTCCCTCCAAAGGCACTGCCGAGATTGCGACTGGAGGACAACGAGATAAAGTAAGGTGCAGAAAGTGCCTAGATATTTTTCGCTTGCTTTCCCCCTGTTAAATGTGACTTTTTTTTTCTTTTAGGACCACACCCAAGAGTTCTTCTGTCCAGGTTCTACAATGTCAATGAGAATGCGGTTTTATATTTAATATTGTTGTGGACTAGCATGCTAGACTCCATGTCTCTTTGGCCTGTTTTAGAAAGGCAATTTTTATTTTCTGAACTTCTACTCTCTTTGGCAGAGCTCCACAGAACCAAGAGTAATGTATTCCTACTTGCTTAGCATTGTAAAAAGAGACCTTTAAAGAAAATAAGATCTGACATAATAGCCTTTTGGCTGTTAGAAGACACTGTCAAGGGAGGTGAACTATGCCTGTATTGTCTATGAGGCAAAGGCAATTTCTCTCTGAATTAGTTGAGGAGGTTTTTTTTTTTTAAACCTGAAGATGGAAGATTTTAAGGGCCTAATGTTACTCTTGACCTCTTACTTCATAGTGTCATCTGGTTGATCCTGTTAGGCATCTTTCCTTGTTACCTGTTTCTCCTTTCTCCTGTTGCCCCATTGCTAGTTACAAGGTACTGATATCTTTAGACTAGAACACAGCTTTTGATATATACATATATTATTTTGCACTATCCTGCTCTCTTAAAAATCATATTTTCCTCTGACAATATTACTAGTTATGAAGTTCTCAATGGAGTAGTGGTAAATTTTGAAGTGTGAGTTCTCCTTATAACAGTTCCCATAGCAATTCTACAATGAAAATCGAAAAAGTACAAAAATGCTGGTAGAATATTTTGAAACATATTAACAACTTATTTCTAGCAGAGTTCATATCCAGAATCAGATCTTTCATCAGTCTAATAGGCTGTAACTGCCAATTCCAAAAGAAGTTACCAAAATACTTTGCTTTACAATAGAGATAGTTCATAACAATAAATTATTTTGGAAAAGTTTATGCTTCCCCAACTAATAAGTTTGTACCCAAGCTTGGAAGGAGGAGAGAAATGTGAGAGGCTGGCAGATGCTTTAGTTCTTGTTAGTTATAAAATCCAGACACTTTTGACTCCATAAGCCCTGTCTTCTCAACACCACTGGCATCACCATTCTAATCTTGTGCCAACAGGATGGGGGTGGGTGAGAAAGGAATGGAAAATAAAATGGATAGCGAGCCTTTGCCAGCAAGTGTCACTGTTTGACAATACTGGCTTAGTCTGACTAGTATAATTTTTCTTATATCCCTGTTGGGGAGAGGGTGGAGCAAGAGAATAAAGTTGTGAAGTGCTTGAAGAAATAATTCAAATTAAAGCAGTTCTCTCTGTGCTCCTCTCCATCTTTTTCTTTCTTTGTAACGTACATATAACAGTGCAAGTCCAGAATGTTGGCTGAGATCCAGCATCACATTAACAGCTACATAAAATTAGCTATGAATGACCACTGAAACCTACCATGAGCTCCAGGGAGCTGCTCCAAGTGATGGAAATCTGTGGTACAAATGAGTGAGACATTTGAGGATGACGTGGCCAGCTCCCTCCTGCTCAGACCAAAAATTCTAATTAAATTACATTTACATTAAAAGGGAAAATTAAATCACTGAGTTTATGTTAATTTGCAATTTAAGTTTATGTTAAATGTCTGCACTAAACCCCTTTGCAGAATGAATGTGAAAATATCATCTATCATTTTAATCCCGTCTTTCCCTCTTTTGAGTTTGGGAGAGAATGAAACAGTTGCATGAATTTTTGAAAGCCCTGTTTCTCATCCATCACACCCAAACTCCTTCTTTGCTTTCCCTTTTTCCTCCTTTATATTCTCACCTCCACACACTTACACCTTTCTTTAGTTTACTCACTCCCACATGGATCCCCAAAAAGTCCTAGTAAAGAACTTTGAAATCAGTTTATTGGGAAAGACGACGAACCTCTATATGGCATCTAGTGAAGAAAAAAGAGGGCCATCTGGATGCAAAGAAAAACAGTCCTTCCAAGCTGCCCTTACTACCTGTGCAATAATCTTTAAAACTTGAAATTACCATACTTCAATGATGAACAAAAATAAGATATCTTTCTATAGCTATTTGCATTTATTAAAACTACCTGATGGGTGAAGTAAGTTCTTTGTCATACATATGCATATGATTTCTTAATTGGACCTGTGTAATTTTTGTTACCCTTTACTGCTAGGTAGAGTGAGGAGAAAGCGAATGGCCCAAATTCATATGATGAATTTCATGGCTTAGTAGATAATGGGACTGGATCTCACTAGTTGCAATCCAGTGCTTCAACCACAATTTTATTTCACACAAAATGAACATATTTTAAATCAAATTCCTAACCATCTCTTTCATTGTTTAATAAGCCATGTTTTTGTTGAATCCTCAACAGGCCTTAAAAGTTTCATACAGACGTGTTTTAGGTTATATTTATTTCAGCTTTGGGAAAACCTAAAACATTATTGTATTTGTGGAAAATAATGACTCAGGCTATTTGCACAGATGTGTTTTTGAGACCACTGTTTAAATGTAGTTACTAGACTCATCAAGAGTAGACCCATTGATTCAATAGAACTTATTAGATGTTTATTCAGAGCATTCATTCATTCATCCACCCATGTTCACTTGTCATTCAGCAGCAATTCAACAGGTTTACTCAAGCATGGATTTGAAATTGGATTTAGGCCTCCTTCATGTTTTGCAAAATAGGGGGGAAAGTTGTCTGAAAGTATGCTTTCAATAGTTGATTTTTCCTCTTCTTTGTTCATTACTTAACATAGATTTCAAGTGTTTGTATAGTTTTCTGAAGTCTTCCAGATTTTATAATTACAAAGAAACTTCTACTTACATTAATCTGAAGCCTTAGTTATTTTTAGAAATGGCAGGGAGGGTGATCAGTTACTGGGAATGTTAAAAATCCTTAACATTGGAACGACTCTTGCATAAATGTTTGAATCTTGTGAGAGAAATACTGTAATTCTCCAATCTGAGGTACTAACAAAAAACAAAAAGCAGTTTTTTTTTCATAAATGCAAGAGGACTAGGCTTTGTGTAAAGAACTGTGGGAAATGTAACTTTTTTTGCGCTTTAGTATGGTCTCACATTTAATTAACCAATAACTTAATTAATAACTTACTTGCAGAATTAAGTTATTGCTGAAATTCCAATTTAATTCATTCAACCAAGTTTAAAATAAATTTAATTAAGTAGCCCCTGTTTTCAAGGAAGCGCCTGTTTTTTTTTAAAAACCTCTAACTTACTCAATGTAATTGGTGAATTCCTATCACTGCTCTCTATAGGTCGAACTATGATTCTATTTGCTGACCAATCATGGAATAACAAGACTACATACAGAGCATTGCATTGAAAAGGGCCATTTTATTTAACTTAGAACTTATTTAAACTGAACTGAACCCAGAAAGATGTAAGAGGATGGACCAACCTAGCAAGGTAACAACTAAGGCCAATCATTACTCCATGACTTCCCCCTCAGCCTTCCCCTAGGCAAACCACCTGACCTCCAAGGGCAACCCAATAGCTGGGTTGCTTCCCGTCTGGCCATCTACTGGAAGGCAAATTCAAGGAACTCTACCCCCAAGTCTGAGGACTTCATTGAGAGCAAAGTCCCCTCCAGACCACCCCCAAGGGTAGTCTCCTTTCCTACCCCCTAGGTCTTAGGACCTAAAGAGATAGTTCCAGAGCACCCCTCTTCATCAAAAAGACACCAAGGTGTTTACTATAATTCTTATTTCTCCCCCCAGTATCTGCCATTGACAAGGGAGAAGTATCTGCTTAGTTCCTTTCCTCCACCAGGTTTGCCAAAAAGGCCCTCACATTTTTTTGCAAGTCTCCCAGAAACCACCTGTTACTGTGTTTGGATGAATGCATACTCTCCATTCTGTAGAGCTCAGGGCACTGAAATACTATATTGGGATGTGGGAGGAAGTGGCCCAACCCCTGTTTAGGGCATTATGGATTTCCCTATTTACCTTTTCGTTGGCTATATCAGTGTATCAGGAATCAGCCTCACCCTGCCAAAACTTGATGTGGCAAAATAACCATTCCTGGCCATCTATTCTACATGACCCAAAAGTCATGAAGAGCCTGATAGAAAAGAGCCTTCCCTTTCAACAAGCACAAATCATTCCTTTTCAGGTGAATGACCAAAATGTGAGGAGGAAGCCCCTTGTGCTCCGCAAAGCAATAGAGATAACATGGCAAGCCACTGAAGGCCTCTCTTCCCAAGCCACTCCAATGTAGTCTGATTGGGCAGCCCAAGTTGAGCATGAAAATAGCATTTTAGGCCTTTTATGCCACCATACTATAGGCACAGATCAGGACCTCATCTTGAGACAAAATTTAGAACCTATAAAATGTAACACCATTAGAAAACAAAACCATACTATTCATGAATTGCTCTTGGAAGCATGGGATCTCCATTGCCCAATAAACTGGATTGCTTCCACATCCAGACTCATGACAAAAGCTGCCCCAGTGTGAAATGAATGGGTCCCAAATGTAACCCTTGAAGACCCAAGCACTGTAAGGCTTTCAAGCAACAGACCAACACTGGTGTTCGGTAAAGGGCTAAAGGACAGTGTAACAAAATAAAAGACCTGGCCTAGGTCTCCTAAACCTCTCAAAAAAATTATAGTAGCAAGCTACCCTCAATCAAATTACGTTGCCAACTCCTTGCCCTTACTTCAGCTGGGAAGACACTATCTACCATGTTATAGCTATTCCTGGCTCTGGTTCTTGGTGCCAAAGACAACTCAACAGCCCACATGGACTTACTCCACCAAGCAGCCACAGTCCTGCTGAAATCTGCCCTATTACTGACACATCAAAGCCAACTGATGAAACTCCTTCATCTGATTGGGAACAATTGGTTAACCTTGTTGTATGCCTCACAGTGAACTTGATATTATACTGGACACCTCTAACCATGAAAGTTTGGATCAGGCACATGGCATGAAGGGATCTACAGATGAGCAAGGTAATTGAAATTGACCAGGGTAGGGGCAGATGGAGCTGATAACCTCCCTAGCTCTGCTCCCAAACAGCTGGCATCATGGGGCATTGTGCCTGACATCATCACCACTGGCCTATCCTTCGTCAGAGGCCAGCTAAAGCAGGTCCTCTGCTGCAGTGCCTCGCACTGTTTGGGTCCAGATCTGAGCAGGATCTGTATCTAAACAGATAAACTGCCTATTCTACTGAGGCTTGTTATAACAGAAGATTAAGGAAGCTGGCTACCACATAGGACAGAGTAATACATAATCAAACTGAAGCAAAATCAAATTTTGGTTCTATTATTTATTATTTAATTTTGCATTATGTTTATACAGAAAAGTGTTCTATGAAACCATAATCTTCTTCCAGACAGTGTTCATTTCACTTAAGTTTACTAGCAGAGTTTTTTTTTAATGCCATGAACTTAAAAACAACAACAACAAAGGCCAAAGTAAATGCAAGCACATATTATTTGTCATGCATTGTTTGGTGTGTGACTTTTTTTCCTATGGCAACAGTGACAAATTCTGTGTATCCATTAACCTTTCAGCAAAGAGCAGAAGGTAAACTAGTTAATATTTTCTGACTTTACAGGGTCTATTGACTTTTAATGAAGAATTCAGCAGTACACCCTGTTTTTCCCTGTACCTGTCTATTTCATAACATTAGCCACAGGTCCAGATATTTGAATGACCCTGTCACAAAGAAACCCATAACATATCTGGTATTTTGTTTGCATTTTCTAACAGAAACATCATTAAGATGTATTTAATACATGAGTTTTAAAAGATTTATTCAGTAGCATCTCATTTAGGGATGAACTTTGTACTGTTTGCTGTAGAATAAGCTGCACACATGGTGGTTGTTCTCTTGTAAGTGGTTTTCAGCACAGATATTAACGACTATAGAAGGGAAAGACAGTTCCTAACAGTACATTATAGTGTTTGTAAGAAAGGGCAGATAGGTGGAGATGTCCTTCTTTTACTTTGGAAGGTATCCAGGAAAATTCCAAAATTAGTTATAGAGTAACAGCCATGGTTTTATCACATCTGCTCCATCTTGGAAAGATATAGGCGCAAAGTGTCATTTTAAAACCTCTGCAGTTAACTCCTAAAAATATAGAAGGTAAATATAGAAGCCCACCTCCTGTACAGAGTCATCAATCCTGAAATATACTATCTTTGTTTTAATTAACACGTGGAGAGCAGACGGCACAGTGATTATCATTAATAAAAGCTTTAGCTGTTAGTATGAAGCCAGTTCAATGATCATAGTGTATCTGGACTATTGTTTTTCCACACGATTCACTCCAAGTGCTTCTCTGGTTTCTGTGTGAAGAAGATTAAAAAAAAAGTGAATTGCCACAAATCATTCAAATCACTGGGATGTAAATGTTATGCTCTATAAAACCAACCCATTTCTCTCCCCGCTCTCCACTGTTCATACACTTCCTCAAAATTAAAGATATTAAGTGTGGATCATCTTTTGCTTTGGAAAAAATCTGAGCAAATTTTGAAAGTGATGATAACACTTTGACAATGGCTTTGGAATCCTCACATGATGGGCCCATTTTAAATTTCTCAGGGTGATTTAGCAGTACTTTCAAGATTTACCCTTTTTAATGGTCTTTTTAATGCAGAAGCTCATAATCCAAAGTGAGTGATGATGAATACTCCAGAAGATGAAAGAGACAAATGACCTTAAGGTTGGTGAATAGTAGACATTAAAATACCCTTCTGGTGTAACACTAGCACATCTGTGGTTCTTTAACTGCACATTTAATTACACAAATATCAAATTTCACAATCTGTTTTGCTCATTCAATCTGTATGCAGATCCAGTATAAAGAGCACATTATTCTCAAGCATCTTTTAAATACATTCTTCATTCAAAACATATATACACACACAGCAGCTGAATGGCATAAAGTTCAATAAATATGCAAAGGGGGCAGAAAGAAAAGAAGAAACAAAGCAATCCACAGAACTAAGTAAACTGAGCTCATTTAATGAAAGGCAACAAAGACTTTTTAAAAACAGCGAGTCAGCCAGAATTTGTATACATTTTATATATTATCAACAGTACACTTACCCAGCCAGAAGTATGAGGGCCATTGAGTATGAGCGCCACTGAGCTCTGTGAATGTTCTCAGCAGCATGTATCTGCGTGTTTTCTCTGTAGAAACAGCATTCAGCAGACGTTAGAATCTCTCAGCTCATGAAGAATATTCTACTGAAATTGATCATTTGTTCTGCTTGGTAACAGAATCTGCAAAATTATTCCCTAGGCCCAGACTATCATATGATCTACATCAATATATAGATCTGTTCCCTGATTACAGTGGGGAGTACATGTGTAGAATAGGCTCAAGGGTAAATAAGCTAATCTATGCTGTGTAAGTGATTCCTCTTCTTTATATGAAACCCAGACACAAATGGAAACATCATTAAACCAAGTATGAAACCTCACCAACCTCTTTGGGGAGGAATTTGGCTGTTAGAATGGGAAAACAATCCCTACCAGAGGTTGGGGCAGTTCAGTTTTCTTCAGTGATCAGTGATGAGAGAAACAATGTAGTATAGTGGTTAACATATCAGAATAGGACTGTGGAAACCCTGGTTTCACCACGGACTCCACTTGGCCTTAGTTTCCTCACAGAATTGTAAAGATATGCAGGGGAAAAAGCTGTTCAATCACTTTGAGCAGCTTGGAGTAGACCAGGAGAGGCCCTGGGAGTTCCCTTCTGCAGCTTCAGATATATTGCAAGCTTCAGATATATTGCGAGTTTCCTTCTGCAACTTCAGGTATCTGTGTGTGTGTGCGTATCTCTAATACATAAAAGTCAAAGTTTGTGAGTTTGTGTCAGGCAGGCGAAGACCTCATATGATTGGCTGCCTCTGAAGATTCTATGGAATCCTGGGATTGGCAGTTTAGGAAGGGGCCTTTAGAATTCTCAGCCAGACAAAAGGCGGGTTTCTATGGAGATGAGGCCTAGCAGCAAGAAGGAGGAGGGCAGTGTAATCCCTCAGGAAACCAACCTCTGTATGTTAATAACTCTGAATACAGATTGAATTGGGTAATATGGCGAAAAGTTACACATACTGGACAAGACAGTTTGGGGAATTAGAGACACAGGATCTCAAATCTGCATATTTAACCACATCTAATTCCCAAAGTAAGGTAATTCCTAAGGTATTTCTAACAAATATTACCTATGAGAAAATAAAATCCTGGGCAATGCGGGGTAAATATGCTACTATTTTTATATATATATATAGATAGATATAGATATAGATATAGATATATAGATTCATTCACTGGAATTTTAGTGCTCAGTCACCTACCCATTTTTGTTAGGCTGCCTTTATCTGTCTTTTTTCTATTGTTCCTCTTCTTTCTCTCTCTTAAAATTGCTGTTACTCTCTTATTGGATTGGCCTTCCCATATTTATTTTGCCAATATTTAATATTGTTTGAAGTGTCTCTGAATACTGTATCTAGTTTATAGTGATAAACTATTCAAACGTGTAACCCTATAATTGCTTATTTCTTACATTGTATTATTTACTTCTTTCCATTTAACAGACAATGGAACACTAATAACACAATTCACACAGTCCATGAGCTGATGGTACATCGTTGACACAACTATGTATATGCTGAGTATATGCCATATACTCACTGCACTTGAGCAAGTTTTTGCTCTTCTGACAGGTGGAGCATAAGTGTTTGACTGAAATCGGCATGTGAATGTCACATAAAACAGCTCTTCTAATGCTCAAGGAATACTATCTGTGACCGCTACATTTGAAGACTACCTAGACCTGTACCACTTTACCCACTCCTTTTGTGCACTCTTTTAACTGATAGAAAAAGGTTTTTTTAAAAAAATGGATCTTCACTTCCGGGTCCCAATGGCTCCGTAAATGGCAGCGCGGTGTAAAGCTCGCACCAAAGTTGTCACCTTTAGGCGAATTTTGCTGAAAGTATTATGCGCAGAGTACCCCCAGGAAAGGGGGTCCAAGGGGTCACGGGACGATGTCTCTTCTTTAACTAGAAAGAAGGTCTCGTATGTGGGAAGAAGAGTCGAGTCGCAGAGCTACCACTTTTGCCAAAGAAGTCACCGCAATGGCGGCCAGCGGAGTCCGGGACTTTTTTTAATCGACGGGGAAATAAAACAATTTAAAAGATAAATTTCATCTGGGTTCCAATGTAATGGAAAGATTTCCGACTTTGAAAAGGTGAGCTGACTTGAAGAATAGAAGGAAGAGGTTGTGGAGAATGGGAAGCGGGGATATCACACGTAACGAAAAAGACAGAAAAATCTTGGAGAGGAGAGGAGAGGAGAGAAAGGGAGACTCTGAACACAAAGACAGTAAAACCCGGAAAATAAAGGAATAAAGATTGAAGTTAACAGTTTAAAGTTAACAGTTAACAGTTCAAAGTTTATAGAAAGGAAAGGACTTTATGTGAATTTAAACTAATTGGAAAAAAAAAATCTGGTGTGGCTGGAGCTCGCAGGAAGTTTGAGCTTGCCGGCAACTTATTGGACTGGATACAGATACGGCTTGATTTCGTGGAAAGTTTAAACTTGATGTTGTTGGTGAATGTATGGACTGATTCGTTGGTTTGGGCTGAGAGAAGTAAGACTTTGCGACAGGACTGGGTGAAGGTGACCCCCAGCGACATGTGAATCTACTCCCTATTTTGAAAAACATTAGGATAAACGGAGAAGGAAATAAGGAGGTTGGAGTTTATGGCGAAATTGGAATGTCCGGAGTGAAGAACTGAAAACAATTGAAATCCGAGGGTGATTGAAACATGTCGTTTGTCTAAAGTTGGAGACAGATACGAGATATGGGATACGGTCGATATTGATAAGTGGTTTAAATTTATGGACAGTTGGGGGTGTATGAGTTGAAAATAAGTGGAGGGGATTGGCTACAGTAGGAGATCGAGGTGGTATAAATTTGTAGCCTGTTTAATGTGTGTGAAAGAACTGATGGAGGGGAAATGAACGTTGGAAAAAGAGGACAAAATTAAATACGTAGGAGTAGAAAAGAAAGGCAGAGGCTTAGAAGCAACGGTCTTGGGGTGGGTTACACTGTTATTTAAAAAAAAAAAATTCATTGTTAATTGCATGCGGTGAATTACATTGAATATTATATATACTGTGTAATTGTGTGACTGAAGTATTTTGTAAGTTCATTACATATAGGTTTGCAGATATTTACCAGAACATTTGGTTAGTTATTGTTTGGGTATAGTTACATTAAAAGAAATATTGATAAAGAAAGAGTATTAAGGGACAGTTAAAATATAGGAGATAGGAATATAAAATTTTAGAAATACAGGTGTTGGAGACAGAGATATATCAGACTAAAAACAAATAAAAGAAGTGACCTTGAGATAGAGTTAAATACAAACATTGGAGAAATGGTTAACATAAGAGAACTTTAATAAAAAAGAGAAAGAAAAAAAGAAGAAGAAGAGAAAAGAAAACATTGTAATTAACTCTTGAAGAGAAGGCAAATAAGAGGACAGGATAACAGCACCATCTAGTGTTAGGAAAGGAAAGACATAGGAAAGTAAAATAAATAAATAAATAAATAAATAAATAAATTTAAATGCATCAGGAACCAGAAAGGGTACAAAACTAAACGCAAACACAATTACAGTTTGATAGATACCTCGAGAAGGGGATCAATGGAAACGGGAAGTCATATAGCAGAGTTAGTGAATAAATTAGAAGTTTAAGGAGGGAAATTTGAAAAAAATTAAAAGCACAAGAATGGAAATAAAAGCAGATATAAGAAAGGAGCTTGATGACTTTAAGAAGAGTTGGAGAACATGAACAAGGACATTACTGTGATGAAAAGAGACTTGCATGAGGTACAAAAAAAAACAAATCTATTGGAAAGAGAGAAGGAAATCAATGAAGAGGATGAGAAGCAGGAAAAAATAGACTAATGCAACATGAAATGAGGTATAGAGATAAATGTATAAAATGAGAGGGTTTCCAGAGTCCCAGGAGAATTTTAGAAGAGAAGATTATTACAATAATAGCAAATTATTTAGGATTTAAAAGAAAAGATTTGGAACGAGACATAGACAGAATCTTAGAGCAATTCATGTGTTGCAAAGGAAAGAGATTGGCCCAGGGATGTAGTGGTTTGTTTCGGTAGGACAAGAATAAGGAGAAAATATTCAAGTAATTGAGAAGCAACTGGTGTATGAGGGAAAACTGATCAAGATATTCAAAACATACCTATTAAGTTTTAAAGAGAAGACATGAATATAAATTCCTAACACAACTGTTACAGAGGTATGGAATTGTGTACAAGTGGGAGAGACTGGAAGGGTTATCATATTCATATAAACAGAGAAGATATAAATTACGGATATAGCACGAGTGGGGGAAGCATTACAAAAATGAAAAAAAAATTTAGAAAGTTCAAATGGCAAAAACAGAGAAAAACAAGAGAAAGGACATAGTATAAAAGAGTAGGGAAAAAAAGATGGAACAAGGAGATGATTATCACAGAAGAGAAGAGCAAGTTGAAAAAGACAGCTATTTAGAATCGGAAGTGGAACAAGAAGAAGTGAAGATTTACTAAAGCAAGATCTGGAAATAGATGATTATACGCAGAAGAAGAAAATCTAGGGGAGAATAGGGGAAGGAAAAAAAATAATAAGAGAGAGTGAGAAGGGAGAAATAAAAAAAGAGAAAATTATGAAAATTTTATCTTGGAATGTAAAAGGACTAAATTCAAATTACAAAAGACGACAGGTATTTCATAATTTGGAAAAGATGAAAGCAGATGTGATCTGCCTAAAGAAACTAGAATAAGAGAGAAGATAATAAGTATCTTAGAAATCCTAAATTAGGGAAAAGTCATATAGCTGCCTCAGAAAAAAAGAAAAAAGGAGTAGTACTATATATAAATCAAAAATATATTTCAGAGATAAAATTTAAAGATAAAAAAGGTAATTATTTGGGGGTGGAACTACAACTTTTGGAATATAAGATATTGTTGATGCAATATATTCCTTTAAAAAGAAAAAGGGTAAATTTTATGAGAAACTAAAAGAAGAGATTTTGAAATATTCTGAAGAAAATGATCATGGGAGTTTTTTAATGTTGGGAGATATGAATGGCGTGATAGATCCAAAATTAGATAGATCGTTACATTTGAAAAAAAATAAACAACATGGAAAGCTTCCAAGTTATTCTTTAAATTATGCGAGTTATAGATTTACATGATGTTTGGAGAGTTACAAATAAAGAGGCTGGAGGATACACATTTTATTTGGATGTGTATAACTCCATGTCAAGGATTGATATGTTTTTGATTTCAAGAAATTTGTTAAAACTAGTAAAAGACATGGAAATAATACCCAAAACAACTTCAGATCATAACCCTATACAGATAAATTGCGAGATATAAAAAAGAACACAAAGTGGAGAATGAATGATACTCTTCTACAAAATGATCAAAATATAGAAAAGATAAAGGAGGTAATAAAATTTTTTTATAGAAAATAAGACAGATGAATTAAAGATGAGAACACTATGGGACGCAAGTAAGGCGGTAGTACGAGGTCATTTAATAAAAATGGGAGCTGAAAATAAAAAGAAAAGCAACAAAAATATCAAGATATATTGGGAGAAATTAAAAAACAGGAAGAGTATTTGAGAGAAAATCCGAAAGATAAGAAGGTGCAATTAAAGTTAAAAACTCTTCAAACTCAGATAAATATAAAATCAAATGGAAATCAATAGAAAGTTAAAATGGATAAAACAAAGAAATTTTGAACAGGCAAATAAACCTGGAAGGTGGTTATCATATAAATTAAGGAAAGAGAGAGAGAAAAGGCAAATTTTGGAAATAAAAAGGGAAGGGAAAATAATAACAAGACAGAAAGAAATAAAAGAAACATTTTATAATTATTTTAAGACATTATATGGCATGGGAGAACAAAATAATAGGGTTATGAAAAAAGAAAATACTAAAGAACCAGACAATACAGAAAATAAAAGAGGAACAAAAAGAGAGGCTGGAGGCGATGATAACAAGGAAATAAAGGATGCGATAAAAAGATTGGATACATGGAAACGCAGGACCAGATGGTTTCTCAGCACTCTATTACAAGAAGATGCAAGATCAGTTAATAGAGCCATTGATGGAATTGTTTAATGACATAAAAGAGAATGGGAAGCCAGATACATGGGGGAAGCGCATATTCATTAATTCCAAAAGAGGGGAAAAATTTAAAAGAACGGGAAATTATATCCAATATACTTCTAAACATAGATTATAAATTATTTGCAGTATTTTTGGGGGAAAGGTTAAAAAGAATATTACAGAAGTGATACATAAAGATCAAAATGGTTTTTACCAATAGACAAATCAATAATAATATAGAACTGTATTAAATATTATGAATATTATGAGAAAAATAATGAAAAAAAAATAGCACTGATTTTTGTGGATTTCAGAAAAAGCATTTGATAATATCAGATGGGATTTATGGTAGAGATTTGAACAAAATGGGCATGGGAAAAATATTTATAAAGTGGATTAAAGAAATTTACAGGAACAGAGGGCAGAAATTATAGTTAATGGAGATAGAACAAAACAATTTAGATAAAAAAAGGTACTAGGCAAATGCCCATTATCACCGTTACTATTTATTATGACATTAGAATCCTGTTAAATGAAATTAAAAAGTGACGTAAATTAAAGGATTTAAAATTAAAAAACAACAGTATAAAGTAAAAGCGTATGCAGATGACATGTTGATAAAATTGGAAATCCAGAAGAATGCATAGCGAACTTTTTAAAAGTGATGGAAGAATATGAAGAAGTGGCAGGTTTGAAGATTAATAAAGATAAAACAAAAATTATTACAAAAATTTACCAAGAGGAAGAAGAAAGTTTGATTCAGTTAACAGGGTTTAAAATAGAAACAAATTAAATAATCTTGGAATTTGGGTAGCAAAGAGAAATAATGAATTATTTGAAAGCAATTATAAAAAGACATGGAAAGAGATTAAAAAATTATTAGAATTGGAGTTATTAAACTTCTTTATTAGGTAGAATTCTGCTATTAAGATGAACGTGTTACCTAGTAATTTTTTTATTTCATAATCTCCCTATTATAAACAATGAAAAAATATTCAAAGAATGGCAAAAGGATTTGACAAAGTTTATATGGGAAAAAAAAAAACCAAGAATAAGGTGGAAATTTTGAAAAGTAAAGAAGAGGAGGATTTAGTTTACCAGATATTAAAAAGTACTACAATGCATGTGGTCTTACATGGATCAGGGAGTGGATAATGTTACAAGATGAGGAAACATTAAATCTGGAAGGAGTAGGAAATCAATGGATGGCATGCTTACATGTGGTACGAGAAATATAAAATCGATAAAGATTCTTAAATCACTACATAAGGAAGCAAATTTTTAAAATATGTTAGATTTAAGAAAATTATAATTAAAAACCTCAATGGTATCACCACATGAAGCGTTACGGGAGTGTGGGAAGGAAACCCAAAAGAAATGGAATCGATATAAGGATATAATAAAAGAGGAATCAGAAAATGTAGTTAAAATCAAGGACGAAATAGAATCAGAGGGTTTTAAATGCCCTTGTTTTTATATAGGCAATTGAGAAAGTTAGATTGGATAAGAAGGCAGAGGGGATAGATCTGAAAAAACAAGAAGGATCCGTTCTTGAAAATAATAACAATTAAAAAAGAAAATGATATCTAAGATATATAAATTATTGTTGGAACGGAATAAACGGAAACTATAAAGGAGACAATGTTAAAATGGAGTAAAAATATTGGACGGAAATAGATTTGGAACAATGGGAGAGTAGTTGGAGGGATACAAATAAATTTACGGGAGCACAAAACTTAAAGGAGAATTATTTGAAAATGTTTTACAGATGGCATTTAGATCCGGCAAAACTGAATAAAATACAGAAAACAATAGAGAATAGATGCTGGAAGTATGGTAAGGAAAATGGTACATTCTTCCGTATGTGGTGGACGTGTGATGTAGCAAAGAATTATTGGAGGGAAATTATGAAAGGATGATGGTAATGTTACAAATAAAGATACCGTTAATGCCGGAGTTATTCTTGCTGAATATAAAGCAGAAGATAAAGTCAGTAAAAAAAAGTATTGGAGAATAATTTTATATTTAGTGACAGCTGCAAGAATATTATATGCACAGAAATGGAAAATAAGATTACACCCCAAAAAGGAAGAATGGCTGGTGAAAGTGACAGAAACGCAAGAGATAGATAGATTAACTGGTATGGTTAGGGAAGAAAGCAAAGACAACAGGAGGAGAGTTGGGAAAAGGTGAGTAAATATATATAAATATATAAGATTTAATAATGGAATCCCCAAAAATAAATGAAGAGTAGAAGAGGAAGAAAGGGAGGGGGGAAAAAAAGGAGGTCCTGGAGAACAGGGGAAAGAGATAAATAAAGGATGTAAAATCGTAAAAATATAAGAAAAAAGACGTGGAAATTGTTAATAAGATATAAAATATGGATAAAGAGGTCATGTCTCAGAATGGGAAGGTTAAAGAGGAAATATACAAATAATGAATTTCTTTTTTTTGGAGTTGGAACACAGATGAAATAGGAGGAAGGAGGAATTTGGGTGTAAGGAATGGTGGGTGAATGTTGGGGGAGGGGGGAGGAGAGGGTTGAAAGAAAGATTTTTAAATGGAAGAATGTAAAGGGGTTTTATGGATGTTTATGAATGATTTGTATTATATTGTGAAAAAGGAATAAAGATTATAATAAAAAAAATGGATCTTCAGAGTGCACAAGTGTGTGTATGCATAGGTGCATTTTCATGCACACAAAAGCTTTGTTTGGCTTAAGACAAGTAGTTCTGGAGATGAGAGAGAAACGATTACTAAAGTTTAAACAGGATATTTAAAATGCATATATATATATACATTCACAACCCATGCTGAAATCTGTCTGGGCAGGACTAGATACCACTTAGGGGCATCTCTTGATGAGGAACGTGTGTGTGTATATAGTGACTGTGATGTTTCCATTGGGCTTGGGGATTATTAGTCCTTTGGCTTGAGCAGTCTTACATAGCTTACAGTTCAGTCACTTGGGTCTCCTTTTGCTAATTGAATACCTTCACTGTTCTCCAAAAGCACTGAAGCTGTGAGGGGAAGAGAGTGAGGTGCTTAGTCCAGTTGATCAATCAATCAATCAATCAATCAATCAATCAATCAATCAATCACTGTAGTTATATTTATATGTATATACAGTATTTGTTTCCTGAGTTGGAGACTCAGGGTCAAAAGAAACACATAAAGAAACTGAGGTAGTCTTATGAGGGGAAGAGACTAGGGAAACTTAAGAATTCAACCTCTCTAAAATTTTACATAATTTGTACTTCCACACTGATGTGTCACTCTTCCTCAGAACTCATTTATCCAGCTTATTTCCAGCTGGAATGCTCCAATCCAGTTCAAAGAAAAAGTATCTACAATGTGCTTTGAATTCACATTTTGATAAGAAGGGTGTTTAAAAATGCATACTTTGGGATAAATTGTGTTTAGAGATATATTTACCTCCACAAAATTGCCATATAACAACAAAATGATTAATTGTACACACACACTAAAACATACTTTATAAAAATAAATATTATACAGTTGTGTATTGCTGTTAAATGGTAACTGTCAGAGAACATGGGAAAAAATGTCTAGAAATGGTGAATAACAAATACAAGAAATAGTTAATTTACAGGCTTCAGGTGTAGTCCTGTTTCAAAAGTCTTCTTCATAACGAGCACACTTTCTTAATTGAATCCCATAAGGTGTGATAGTATTAGAAAAATCCCCATTGGAGGAGTGTCCAACATTGTCGGTATCATGCATAGGTTGTACATAAATTGCAAAGAAAATACAACATTGAATGCAGTTCACTGACTAAAACCAGGCACACACTTTGTAGTTATAAACTGTGATTTAGAAATATAATTTGAAAACAAATTTAGAAACACATTAAGATAACAATGTCTCAAAATGCATCTTTTGAGGAAAATGCCTTTAAAATACATATTTATGTGCACATTTTAAGACCATTAAAATAATTAAATGTGGAAAACAGGATAGAGTGGACTTTTTTGTAAACACATCTGAAAATGGCACAGCCTCAGACTGGTGCATCCACCCCTAGGTTATTGTGGTACTTTGCTTGCTTGGAAAACCTTTGAGGGGTTTGAAATAATTATAATAATAGGCTTATTATCATGTTTTTTAAAAAAAATTAAAAACAAATCCCTGAAACCTCAGTTTAGCTCAGGCCATTTCCACGCTACATTGTTATAGTGCCATTATTCCACTTTCAATATCTTATGGAATCCTGGGGTTTGTAGTTTAGGGAAGGGCATTTAGAATTCTCAACCAGAGAGCTCTTTGGCCTCAGTAAACTACAAACCCCATAATTCCACAGGATGTTGATAGTGAAATAATAGCACTGTAACTGTGTAGAGCAGAAATAGTCTCAATGTCTATCTAGAGAGATTAGAACAGTTTTCTCTACCTATGTCTTAGCTTCTACCTAACTCTTGTCCATAGAAACCCTTTTGGTCCATTTTTGCAAACCATATCAATCCATGAAGATCGGCTTGTCCAGCTATAATCAGATGATGGACAAGAACCTACACTGGAGTTGAGTAGCATGAATCTTACTTGTGGACTTTTCCATTAATTTTGCTATGCTACTTTGATGCTGAATGGAAAGATTAGAATCATGGAATTATAGAATCTTGATGGAATGGACTACAAGGATCAATCCTCTGCTATGCTGGAATATACATCTAAGAAACTCCTGAAAGATGTCCATCTAAGCTCTATTTAAAGACCATCAAATGTGCAAGTCAATGGGCAACCAAACGTGTATGTGCATCCATGTGCACAGGCAATGGCACCATGTGTGCAACTCTGCTTCTGCTACTTTGAATGAATCTGGCTCTCCCACATCAGGCAAAAATGTCTAACCACATCTGTAGGGAAACCTATGAATAAATAAACACCAGAAGGGTTCCAGTTTTTAAGATGTATACGATTGGAAGATAATCAAATATATACTTAGTATAAGTCATGGAAGCTGCAATCCTCGTCCTTGGGAATAAGTTTTGATAAACTCCATGGGGCTTATTTCCTAGTAGAGCACTGCACTAAAGCACACAAACCAGGCAGTTAGTTTTCCTAAACAATTCTGATGATAACTAATTTCACAAGTCTGACTATTGTATATTTTCCTTGTATCAGAAGCAGTGGTGGGGTGCTGGAAGAAAATAGCGTTTTTATTCATAGGCCAAATGAGAAAATTATCTGGCCTCAATTTCAGTTGGCTAATGGCCAGCTTAACTGAGATCAAAGCACAGCAGTTTGGCAATTCAGGATGATACACCATGCTAATGCGCTCAAGCATACTATTTTTTCTGTCTAAGCACCATGTAATTGATAGGCATCAACCTGCAGAGTTTCAATTATGTATCACAGTTAACACATACGTTACTTCCTGCTGTACCAATACATGTTTTAGCCTAGATATTATTTTTACTAGTGAAAGCATCCCATTCTATAGTTTCATGCATTTTCCACTAGGGAACCAGATTACAAGGAAAAGTCTATAAACTGTGAACCACCTGGAGAGCTTTTGTTACTGGGTGGTATACAAATACTGAAAATAATGAATTTATCCAAGGAAAGGACGTGTGCACAGAGTGTCCCAAATAGAGCTTAACACGATCCTTTTCCCTCTTTGAATTACTCTGTGCATGTGCAAAGTTGGCATAACAGGCAAACAGAATGGGATCTCTGTGCAGCTCGTATTGCTTTCTGCCTGATTCAGGTTACTCGTAATAGGCATGCATGGACTTGTGGGTGATGCTGTAGATGTATATGAGCAAGGGAAGGGGTAGACGCTCTGCTGTACAGAGCCATATTAGAACAATCTTTGCATTGGGATCCACAGTGTGAGTTGTTTATTCCCATCCTCATTCATTTTTAAGAAAATGTAAATCATTGCTTCACAGAACTAGAGATACCATGCTTGTTGACTAACGAGCAGTTCACACTGGGCTGGTTTGGCTATGTTACTCCTATGAAGTGAAATTATAGTAATTTTACAAAGCCAGTCTACTCAAAGTGATCTGCAAATCAGAATAGTCAATGCAGAAAAAAGGAAAATATTTATTTTCTTTCCCCAACCAGGCAACAATTTTATGACTTGATTGAGGTGACTAAGGACATAGGATAGATGTAGTATATCCTTGTTCTATAGAATCAGTATGGTACAGTGGTTAGATTGAGTTTCAGTCCCCAGTGAACTATGAAAATCACCTTAGGCCAATCACACTCGAAGGCTTACCTACCAGGGGAGGACGATCCTTATATTCTGTCTTGAGCTCATTCAGGGAGCAGTGGGAAACAAATGTAAATAATAATTCATAATAAACACTTCTCTGTCTCTTGATCTCTATAACAATACATCTAGAACAAATGAAGCCTGAATTCCCACTAGAAGCTAAATTAACAGCCTATTGGTCATATAGTTAGAAAACAAGATTCATTGAAAAAAATAATGATTTTGGGACGAGCTGAAGGCAGTAGGAAATGGAGACTCAGGAAGGGAAATCATATCCCTGAGCTCCTGAAACTTGAGCAGGGCTGCTAAAATCTAAGGCCATCTCTGCACCTGAATGGGTCCTGCTGACATCCTGTCATGATCTCAGGAACACCTTTGCTGAGAAGGAAGCACGATGGGAACGTTTCCCTTTGCACATGTCTGGTTCCCTGCAGAAGGAAGCATAAATGACATACGCCTGCCTTTCACAGAGTGTCTGGCTTCTTTCCCATAGTTTTATAACATTATAGACTTGACTCCCCCATCCCCCCATTATACTAGCCAGTCACCCATCACTTATCATCAATTTCATATTCTTGTTATAACAAATATGGGTAGCTGTGTGTTAAAGAAGAAAGCATACTTTCTTTGCTGTATTGTTTCCTCCAAGGCCTTGTTTCAAAATTAGGGATAGGAAAAGATGTAACATTGGTTTTCTCCTACATTTTTTTAAAAATAAAAGAACAAAACCTCACATCCTTTTTATCCTGTATATGCAACTTATGGATTTCATTAAATTCTGCCAAAATGAGGTGAAATGAAATTCTCCTCTTTCGCTTCCTGCCAAATTCAGTAGGTTACTCTATTAGTAGCATGGAGAAGACTGTGCAATATACCCCTCCTGTGTAGTTGTTAAGGATTAAAAGCCATGGAGGAGGAGGACTGACAACCCTAAACCAGCACAAGTATGGCTCATTTGGGAATCAAATCCAGACTTCTAATAATTAACCACTCAAAACCTTGAGTATGCATGAATGCAGAATATTTCCATTTCCAAAATGTGAAATCTGATAAATCTAATATAAAAACTGAAACTAATTTTTCAAGAATCTCTATTCCAAAGTTCTTTATTTTACCTATGATAGTGACTTAACACCATGTTGATCACCAAGGGCAGAAGAAGTTGCAAAAATATACTGTATTTGTTCTATTAGCATGAGTTGAATCCCATTCCTTATTCAGTATGCATGGGATCCTGGGCTGTGTGAATGTCATATTTGCTGCACATTTTCCAATTCAAAATCTATTCCAGTGATATGGTATAGGTGCTGACTGGCTGGGAAGCCAGAAGATGCTATGCAGACAGCACTGCAAGAGCCACTGATACAACAATATCATGAATACATTATTGTTCATTCATTCTAGAAGCCTATACCTGAAGGGCATAGACAAAAATCTTTCTTTGCAGGCTGTACTTTTCACTATCTAACATTTAAAGACGGGATAAGCTCATCCTCTCGCCAGCCCAAGAGACAGCCAGCGTAATGTAGTGGTTTGAACGTTGGACTATGACTCTGGACAGCAGGGTTCGAATCTCTGCTTGGCCATGGATACCCACTGGCTGCCTTTGGGCAAGTCATTCACTCTCAGCTTCAGAGGAAGACAAAGGCAAAACCTTCTCTGAAGAAAACCTTCTGATAAGTTTGCCTTAGAATTACCATAAGTAGGAAACGAAAGCAAACAACAACAAGAACAACACACTCATTATGGATAATCTAAGTAAAAGCACTCACAAAAACTCTTCCCTCCCTTCTCTACTTTTTGCTTCTGGTAGGAATTCCCCTTTATGGATATTACATTTGTAGCATGTTTTTCTCTTTTAGTATATGAAACACATGTTTTCTTAGGTTTCTCCTCTTCTTTTCTCCATCTTACTGCTAGGTTTGTTATATACCCTTCAAGGTGTATACCTCTTTTGACCAGATATACAATTACTTCTATATGCCAAAGTCCAGCAGGAGAGATATCCATTTGGGAGAGAGATAATTTGTCATTTAACACACTGAGTAGCTGCCGCATTAATCTGCCTCTACTCCATTGTTCATTTCGGCTTTGACAGTCTCTAGGTTTTATTCTCACTCTTCTATTTTGGAATTTAAATTATTTTCCATTGGAAAAAAATGTAGCAAGAAATGTAGGCCATGAAAATATACAAGCATGGAGAAATTTCAGTTCTCAGAAAACAACGCATGGCCTCCAGACACACAGTTGATATCCTACCTCTATTCATAATTTTAGCATTGCATTCCCCTCCTTTAAATTATTGGACAGATGCTAATAATTCCTTGAGAAACTAACGCCAAATCATGCTCTGTGAGGAAGTTTCTGAATAAGACATCAAGTTTCTGGCCATCAGAGGATAATTTATTGATACTTGTCAAAAGGAAGTATCAGTCTAACAGAAATCAAGACAAAAGGAATGCCTGATGAATTTCCTTTGAAGTGCCTTTTATAAAAGTCCTTGGTAATACATATTGATGAACTCCAAATTGTCTTGCCTAAAGGGAAAAGAAAGTAGACTGCTTTACACTGTCTTATAAATATTCATCAAAAGAACAAGACTTATGTTTCCAGGCATGAGGTGAATGATTACGGTTGTATGATTGCCTTGGAAGCCAGATAATTAGTAAAACAGCATTTGACAGTTGGAGAATTTTAAACTTGCTGTCTTGCCATCACTGCACTTGGATTTAAAGATAAATTTTTGAAAGCAAGCAAATTTAGGACTTGATGGATTGATACAATTAAGCTCTCCATCAGTTTCATCTACTGTTTTCTTGTTTGCTTAACTTAAAAAAAAATGAAGAGACTCTATGTTGTACTAGTAGTTTGACTTGATAAAAGGGAATCATAGCAGCTTAAATGCCAGCCTCTCATGAAACCAATAGGAAATGTTCTGTAATTAAGACTGATATAATGTTAACAAGAAAAAAACACTCATGTAGCTTCTGTCCTGGTAAATGCTCCATGAAAGTAAATGGCTTCCCTCTTGATGCTAAGCTTTCCTTTCCAGGAAAAAAAAATGTATCTAGGTTATACTACCCCTTTCTGTAATCTTCTATATTTGGTTATGCTTGCTTTTTTTCATGGTATTGCTTTCCAAAAGCTATAGATTAATTGCTGGCTCAGAGTTCCTTACAGAGAATAAAAGGAAAGAAGGGAAAGGACAATTGCCAGCTGACTATTTGCTAAGACAGAGCTTTCCAAACTTTCCATGTTGGTGACATTTTTAGACATGCATCATTTTGTGACACAGTAATTCAGCTTTATTAGCAAACCAGAGGTTGAACTAATCCCTTATAAAAGATACAGACACATAGATAAATTGTAATAACAAAATGTATGGGGACACAACATATCTCATGAAAACCTTTCATATTTTGAAAATATGTGATTTATAAATAATAACATACATTTCCAAGACTGTACGTGACATACCTACACACTTCAGGCGACACACTAACATGTCATGGCACACCATTTGGAAAGTCCTGAGATATAGAAGTAATTGACTCATTTCTGGTGGCTGCATGCCATTTTGGGTAAGAAGCAAGAACATCAGATCATCTGTAGAGGCCACACTATTTAAAAGTGGATTTCTTGACATGGCAAGTTCAGCCATGGAAGATGGATCCTCAAAGTGACATCCCTAAGAAATCATAGAATTCTGGAGTTGGAAGAGGCCACAAGGGCCATCGAGTCCATACCCCTTGCCATACAGAAATACACCATCAAAGCATTCCTGACTAATGGCCATCCAGCCTCTGTTTAAAAACCTCTAAAAGGAACCACCACACTCTCAGGCAGTGTATTCCACTGTTGAACTGCTCTTACCATCAGGAAATTCTTTCTAATGTTTAGATGGAATCTCTTATCCTGAAGTTTGAAGCTACTTCTCTGTGTCCTAGTTTCTGGAGCAACAGAAAACAGGCTTGCTCCATCTTCCATATGACATCCCTTCAAATATTTAAACACAGCTATCATGTCACCTTTTAACTTTCTCTTCTCCAGGCAAAACATAACCAGAAACCTCAGCCAGTTTTCATGGGGCATGGTTTCCAGGACTTTTGCCATTTTGGGTCACCCTCCTCTGGACACGTTCCTCTTGTCAATATCCTTCCTGAACTGTGGTGCCCAGAACTGGACACAGTATTCCAGGTGGAAAAAATATTCAATGTGATGTACTCCAGATGTTTTGGAATAGGAATCCCATCATGTCTAGTCAGAATGACCATATAGGCTATCTGGATAGTATCAAAATGGAAAAGGATGACTCAAGGAATAGAGCTAACACATGGATGTAATATGTCTGGGGTGTGGAGCCTTCCCACGTGCTCTCCTCTTCTCCCGCCAACCCAAGAAAATCCAGTCTAAACCTGGATTCCTAGTCTAGCAGGATGGGAAGCTATGTAAGAAGTGCTAAAATAGATTGATCACACAGCTTTGTTCATTCTAAGGTGATTTGGAGCATAATTGAAGAGTCAGCAGCTTTCATTATGTGCTTATTTAAGGTATGTGCAAAGGATGTAAGTAAGTGGTTGAGGAAGATCCTTGCACTCAATGGCTTGTGCATTTTTGATCACTTATTCAAATTTAATAGCCAATTTCTATTGACCCTTGTTGAAGGCAGTTAGCTTCCTACTAGGTAAAGAGAGACAAGAGAAAAGCTATTCTCAGGAAACATTATCCTTTACAATGTTTAGCACTCAAATGCAATTAGGCAAATATAATATCCTCTTTGAAGGCAAAGAGTTGCTCTGTTAAAGTAACTGAAACTAATTATCTTTGCCAAATGAAGGACACTCAAAGAGTACTTACGAAGTGAGCTGTAGTGAAGGGGGAAAAAAAGACATCTTCATTATATGACTAGAAAATGAAATGCGTGCTTAGTTATGTTTGTATTGATTTAAAATGTTTTTGCAATAATGACATTTCATAAAAAGAGCTAAGGTAGGGTGGACTTGAAGATGTGAGACAAAGGAGAAATGTCATCTTCAAATATAATCATTTTCAGCAGTACTGTTCTAGTATTTCAGAACAGTGAGGATCAATAGGGATTTCTTTTTCTTGAAAAAAAAAAGTTGTAATACTAAAAGCAATTATAAAACATTTGGTATCCACCTTCCCTCAGGGGAAAAAAACACCTCACTCATACTCAGGCAGAATCAAAGCTGGAAGTACCAATTTGGCCACAACCCACAAAAACAGGCAGCACTGTGCCCATCTATCTGTTTGTTGAGCAGGGAGTGATGTTTTGCATAACAATATGTCTAACCCTTACCAGAGTTTTCTGAACATGTGGAAGATATGGAGGTTGTCTCATGGCACTGCAGAAAAGTGCAGGGGAAAAGCAAATTGGAGATGATGCTTGTGCACATTTCAGTGGAAAACAAATGACAGAAAGCATAAGGAGCTGCTGTAAGGAGAGGAAAAAAGTTAAATGAAAAATTCACATTAAGTGAAATGACTTTCAATGTTAGTAGTACAGCTAATTTATGAAACGTTTATTATATGCCAATATTGTTATTTTTATGCAAATCCTTCCTTCCTTCCTTCCTTCTTCCTTCCTTCCTTCCTTCCTTCCTTCCTTCCTTCCTTCCTTCCTTCCTTCCTTCCTTCCTTCCTATGAGCAGCAGTGTGAAGAGGTGGCACAGGGGAACAGTACCTTATCAGTGGCTTTTTGTCTTTAGTCCCTGAAAAGCTCAATAAAGACTTCTGGTATGGCTGAAAAAATCTGATACTCCTCTTCCATGAAAACACATCTTGAAAATAAAGGGTGATCACTAGGGGTGTAACTACATTGCCCATCAAAATAAGAATCCCACCGATTCATTTTTCTGCAGTCCCCAAGTTTCTAGCATTGTACAGAGTGAGAAACTCTGTTTCTATATTTCATGCATATCTTTGCTTCTCTCCCTCTTTTTTGGATACCTGAATTGTATTTCTAAAGTTACTGCAATACTAGAAATTAGGAGATTGATAGAACATTTTATTTTAAAGGGGAGAATTTTTATTTGGGAGACAATCCTATCACTTTGCCTCACTTATAGCTAGTCTCCTGGTAAGCACGGAGTGATAGGCCTATTCCTCCTCTCTTAGCAGTGGTAGTAGTATGATTATTTTTACCTAAGAGTATCTTCCTTCTCCGTTTTACTTCAGTTTCTCTCAAAATCACAAGGACTCCATGTGGGTCTCTTACTTTTACCATCCTCTAGCCCTGTACTTCAGAAAGGGAAGGGGCGGATGAGTTCTTTGTGAAGAACACAGGGCCCAGGCAAATCATAGAATCGTACAGCTGGAAAAGACCCTAAAGTTTCAACTCCCTAGCAGTGCAATCATCCCTTGCTAAAGTTCCCTTGACAGGCAAGCATCCAACAGGAAGACATGAAGTAGACAAAGTGTTATGTAGTGTATGCAGATGCATTCTGTCTCTGTTATCTGGATGACAGCCAGAACTTCCCACCTCCAAATGCTGGCTGCTGCTGGTAGTTGTGTAGGAATATCTATATCAAGTTGAGTGTGGCAGAGCCAGTGTGATATGAGCTTGTGGTAGAAAACAACAGAGAAATATTCAGGATACACATGTAAGGTGAATAAAGAATTGCATTTATTGTTTCAGGATATACCTCTAGAATAGAAAAGGAGATAGACAAAAGGAGATTACAGTAGGACCCCTCTATCCCCGGATTCATTATCTGCTGATTCAGTTATCTGCGGTTGGTTACCTGCCACCATGCGGGCAGAAGAGAAGTGAGGAACATGGGATCACGCTTCTCGCCACCGCCTTCTCCTCACTGCAGGCCTGCGGGAGAGAAGCGAAGAGCGCAGTATTGCCCACCTTGCCGCTTCCTGCCCCCTGCCTGGGGCCTGATCGTGGCGGCAGCAGACAGGAAAGGAGCAAGAGCAAGATCCCGCTGTGGTAGCTCCCACGGCAGCTCCTCACCACCTCGATCAACTGGGGCAGGCAGGGGACAGGGCATTCACTCCTATCCGTGCATTTCAGTATCTGTGGGGGAGCTCAAAACCAATCCCCTGCAGATATGGGGGTTCTACTGTACCTAAATTTCAGTAGGAGAGCCCCTAAAAGTGGGTGTATGTCATCCTGAAGTAGGAGCCTCTTGGATGCTCCCTCCCAGACAAAGGGAAACAAAAGGAGTAACTAACTTTTGGAAGAAAGGGGAAGTGATCTCTGCAGGTGGGAAGGAAGCAAAAAAGTTTGAGTACATAGATCAAAGAAAGAAGCAGAGAGGTGAAACAAAAGGGGAGGCATGATCTCTAGAATTCCCTCTTACTAATCACTGTATACAAACATTGATGCCTCTTTGCTTCCAACAGGGAGCTCCACCCACTGAGTTTCTGCCTGATACTCTGCTGTTAGATACAGAGTTCCAGAGGGGTGCTCTTTCTATTTTACTAAGAGCCAAGGGCTATGGCTATTCTACCTCAGATATAAAAGTTACTCCTTTTAAATTTAATTGAGCAGAATGGCCCTGCCCCAGCCCTCTCACTCTTTGCATGTTAATTAACCCTACTGTGCCTTTTCCTATAAATAATACTGTGACCAAGTATTCACTGATTTCTTCATGATAGCAAAGGCTAAACCATTTCCAGCTCTTGATTCATATTGATTACTCCTTTCTGCACTTTCTCAGCTTTTTTAAAAATAATTTTATTCCCATTACTCATTACAGGGTTTGCAAAATATTCCATTGTTGTTCCTTACTGCAGCACAGGGAAAACTGCATGCTGTTTTACGTAATATGCTGCTTGCTTTTTTTGCATTACTTTTTGAGGAAAAAAAGTCTTGGAATTCATAGAAGAATGGAAGAAAACTAAAGCCCTTTTTACATCTTACTTGTTTGTGCAACAGGGGAGGGTGGCTCGCACGAGAAGCCTCATTTGAAACGCTGCCACTTCCCTGCTCCTTCCTACCGCAGGTCACTTCCTGGTACCGCGACTGTCGCTCTTGCACTCCCCCCTTCCTTCCGCAGCACAGTCTGGGAGTTGTAGGCCACGCTGGGGGAAGGAAGCGCGACCCGCTCGGCTCGCCGAAGCACCGCACACAGTTAAGTGTGTGAGAGTGCCGTGAGCATTGCATGAGCGCGCATTATTTTCGGCTTACGGCTGAAAATGAAAAAATGCACTCGCACATTGCTTTAGCCTCGTGAGTGTTGCATAAGTGGGAGTGCGTCATACGGAGCGATGCTCCCATTCACGCGACGGTCAAGGGGCTCTTGCACACACAAAAAAGGCATGCAAAAAGGACCCATGAGAAAAAAACTCTCATATCATAATACCTCCAGGAATTCTCTTTAAAGGCAATGTTTGAAATTATCTAGTAACCATAGCAACTAGAAACACTGATAAATTTCACTCTTGTGTTAATTTGGAAGTGTAACTTTGTTGCATCCTTATAGTTACGAGAAATTTCGCTGATTGTCATTTGTCATTTCTCTTTGCTACAGTACTCTTTGAAAGATGAGAAGAGAACAGTGTACTGTATTCCCAATGAGGCTGACCCATAGGTTTATCGGGAAAATAGGATACTGGTCCTATTTTCCCATTTTGCCTTTAAAAAAATGCTATAGTTGTGTGCTGTTCTTGAGGGTTGTAGTTTCACCCTCTGTTTCCAGAATATCACATATGCATGTAAAGTTAGGATTTGTATTTATTTGATGCCTCAGTGTGCATCTCTTTAAACTTAATTTCACTTCAGAGAGAGTTGTGTTGAGCAATTTGCCATCTCCTTGACTTTAACTGTCCTCAGTAATTTCCTGTCACCTGAAAATTTGGCTCAGTGTTCACCCTTGACTAGGTCACTTACAAATAAATTAAACAGAACCTGTCCCAGTACAGAACCTTCAGCGAAAGCTCATAGTTCTTATTTCTCTCTATTGCTAGAACTGTCATTTCTTCCTTCCCCTTTCTTCCCATTCTCTAATCAGCTGCTGATCCATAAGAGGACTCGTCAAAGGGAATGATTCATGAATCCCTTTCCCCAATTTTCCTATAGCCTGAGGTTTCACAGCCTGTGAGTCAATCTCCTGAGTAATATGTAATTCCTTCAAAATTGAAGAATGAAATTGCAACAGAGTAGCACAATGAACAGTGCTACAGATGGGGAACATCAGGCCTGAATTCTGGAATGTAGACTTTCCTTCCTTTCTCATTTACATACTCATCAACCGCAAAGGTCTTGGTGTCAGACACTGGACTCAAATTCCCCATTTGAGGGCGGGGAGGGAAGGAAGGTGGTATTGTATGTACGAATGAGATACGTATGCATAAAAACCACAATGCCAAATTTCCCGACTAACATATTAAAGTTATAAATGGGAGTGTATATCCCCGTGCCTCATTAGATAGAGATAGCATTATCTAGGTACAAATGGGAACATATTGCAATTCATAATTAGCTACAGCACTCCCAAATCTCAGAAAGCCTGATGAGCACAAAGGCAGTTAACAATAAAATCAAATAAAGCAAGTATAGTGGCCAGAATTCACTAAGATAGCTGCGAATGCGCAACTACCATAGGTCTTCAGCTATATAATGTTTCCCAGCCTGATTCACCCATCTCCACTTACTGGGCAGCAGCTACTGCACTCCATGAGGGTCTGGTCCCCTGTTGATCAGATGACAGACATTTCTACCTTCTTTTGTGAGCAATCTCTGTTGCAACAGCAGAACAGGGTCTCTGTTGCAATTCCCCCTCACTCTGGAGATTGCTTGTGTGAGGGGAGATGGAAATGTCAGTCAGCTGCTCCCCAATTGACAGAGAAACATACACACACATCCCAGATTGCAGCAGTTGCTACCCAGTAAGTGGTGACAGGTGGACTTTGATGGTTGCTACATGTCTCCTAAACAAGGGGATCCATAGGTAGTGTGAATATGAACTGGTCATGAATGAATAACTCTAGGTTGTGCATTTTTGTACGTGCTTTAGTAGATGGACATCAGGGAAGAAACCAGCTTAACCTCCTTTGGTAGAGGTGTTTCACTGCCTGCAAGCTGTCACTGAGGAAAGCTGAGGACTGAAAGACAGGCTTCCATTGTAGCCACCAGAAAGGTGAAGCACTGAGTGTTTCATAAACAATTGACAATAACTACACATTCAATAGTCTTGTTCAAAGACATGTTTGATACTGGAAGAGAGAGAGAGAGAGAGAGAAGGAGAGATTTGTACCAGTATTTTGTACTTCATGACACATTTCAAGCATATCTTGTTTTCAAGGACAACGTTTTCGTTCAAAAGGTCAAAATGATTACTTTTCTTGCTTCTAGATGCAATATATTTCTAAGCAATCATTTGGAAGTTTGGATGAAAAGTTTTCCTTGGTAATGGGAATATGTTCAAAAGTACCAGGAATATTGTGCAGCTGTTTTGTTTCATTTTGTTGTGGGTCAGTTTGGCTTTTGAAGTTTTTTAAATCCCACTGTTAACATGTTTAGTATCTCCCATGGTATGAGATGCTTCAGGGCACTAGCAACTTATTCGTCTTTCAGGTTCTTGTGGCAACTGTCATGTCATTACTCGCAAACAAATTGCAGAGTTAGATGGATTAATGATCTGACCCAGCAAGACAATTCTTATGCATTTCTTGTTAGGGCCATATCTGTGAGGAAACTTATTACATGCAGAAGAATTTTATCTCATTGAATACCATTTTCAGTTGTGAATGATTCATCCTTCGAAATGTTTGGTAATAGGTCTCATTCACAAAGCTTTCAGAGAAAACAGTTTGGGACCATTTAAATCCATCAAAGAGAATGCCTTAAACACACAGAGCCAAAACAATCCTATGAAAGAGCAATAGCATCACTTTTTTTTTCCACTGTGATTTCTTTGCTGAAATTGTTTCCAAAGCTTTACAAAAACCGTAGGGTAGCCTAATGTGAGCTATTTCAAAAGACTTCACGCTACCTGCCACAATAACCTGCAATGTCAAATACTGAACCATGAATGTGTTTTGAAGTAAAAATAAATTGACACAAGACAGACAGTGTCACTGGCACTGTGAATCTGGGTAAGAACTGAAGCAACATCTTTGCATCAGATCATTCTGCAAAAATAAAGGGGGAGAAAAAAAAAGAAAGCAGATGTAGTAAAGGAAAGGAGAAAGGGAAAAGGGTCCACTATGGTCTGAGGAGAGAGTGTTCATGCCATTAATTAAACAAATTATGCCCCCTCTCTCAAGGCATACCAATGAGTATTACTGGGATGTGTTTCCAGATGATTTTGCTTATTAATGACAACTCGAAATATACCAAACCAATGGGAAAATGAAGTGAAGAAGATATAGTCAAAACCCCTTCAGTATCCAAAGAACATGTGCAAAAACACTATGTCACAACCTGTTTATATAATACACTGAGTCTGGATAATCATGATAGGTACTAGTCCTTGCTCTAGGAAAAACAGAATCACACAGATATTCTCATTTATGTACAGATTGATTCTTCCCTGCTGAAGAGATTTACCTTAAAATAAGTAAGATGTTATGCCTTAATAAGTAGCTGTCAAAATTAATGGGCCACAAGAAACATAGGAAGAAAGTTCTGGATATAAGTAAAAAAGTAAAATGTTTAGTGAGAAGGAAAATGAAGAGGAATTCTGACTTATTTAAGACAATTACGAAAAAAATATGCACAGAAGTTAAGCAGGATTTTAAAAAGTGAAAGAATTTAAAGTTATGATCTTTAGAGAGAACAGTGGCTATAAAGATGCCTGTTTTATCTAAACTGCTATTTTTGTTCCAAACTGTACTGATAATTAATAATGAAGTAGTAATTAAAAATGGCAAAAAGATGTCCAAGACTTCTTGTGGTATGGTAAAAAAAAACAAGAATTAACTGAAGACTTTACTAGGCGGAATAGAAAAAGGTGGGTTGAGCTTACCAGACTTTAAATTTCATTACCATGCGAGTTGCTTAGAATGGGTGGAGGGATGGATAACTTTAAAAAATGAGAGATTGCTACAACTTGAAGATGAAGACCTAAGATTTGGATGGCACATACACTTACAGTATGGCAAGGATGTGGTTAATAGAGACTTTAATAATCCTTGTATGAGAAAACCACTTTTGAAGATATGGAAGAACTTCAAAGTTTGGCATTGCCCAAAAATACCTCTGATAGTTTCACTGCATGAGGATGTCCACAAAAGAGAAAAAATGATGAAAGACAAATGGACCAAACATAAAGACTGCTAACGTTTCAAGGAAAGGAGTATAGTATAAGAAGAAATAAAGAAATCCAAAATGATGAAATAATTTGCCATTGGCTTTTATATAGATAACTTAGGGAGAAAATAAAAATAGAAATAAAACTAAATGAAATTCAGGAAAAGCCTTCTGAATTAGTATTATATGCACAAAACACTAAACCATTATCGAAAGTTTATAAAATATTGTTAAAATGGGATACGGAAGAAGAAATTGTAAAAGAAATGATGGTTAAATGGGCCCAAAATATGGGGCATCAAATTTAAATGATACAGCGGGAAAAAACATGGACCAAAAGAATGAAGTTTACATTATCACAAGACAGAAGAGAAAACTTACAAAAAATGCGGTTTAGATGGTTATCTGTCACCAGATAATTCATTTAAAATATATAATAAAAAATGTTGGAAATTCGAGTCAGAAAAAGATACTTTTTTTCATCTTTGGTGGTCATGTGTAAATATTTATATATAGAAATTGGAAAAAAAAATAAAGACTAAAATATAAACAACACCTGAAATGTATCTTTTTAGGAAAAGTGGAAGATAATTTAGAAAAGAGACGTGGGAAAATTATTTGTGGTATGACTACAGCTGCATGAATTATATTAGCTAAGAAATGGAAACAAAATACACTTTGAACAATAAATTACTGTGTGATAAAATTGACTGGTATGATGCTGATGACCTAACATGCCTAATCAAAGAGAAGACTATGGACTAATTTGAGAAAGACTGGGATACAGTAATGTCTTATTTGGAGAATGAATGGGGCGAATAGGTGACAGCAAACTTTAAGAAATGAAGATAAATATTATATATATATATATATATATATATATATATATCTAGATTTATAAATTATCATTCTTTTTCATCCATATTACACACACACACACACACGTAATATGGATGAAAAAGAATGATAACTTATAAATCTAGACTATAATTGAATATATATAATATCATAATGGGATCTCTATTAAAGATATGAGGTTCTTCAACGTATATTGGATAAGGTCAGTGATTTAAACATGGAAAAATAGATATGAAGATTGTAGTATTTTTTTTTTAAATACAAGACCAGTTAGGAGGAAGTCAATGTATGCGGATTGGAATGAGATGTGAATGAACATGTATTGACTTTTTTTGTTTTTGAAATAAAATAAAATAAAATAAAATAAAATAAAGAATGAAACAGCTCCACCAGCTATCCATCTGTTTCTAGGCACAATTCTAAGTATAAGTTATGATGTATGAAGCCTTAAATGGGTTAAGTACAGCCTAACCCATATGTCTATCTATATAAGTTTGTCCAGCCCCTAAGATCTTGAGGAGCACTGTCGCTTTCATAGGTATGCCTGCTGGGAGCTCAGGGAGAACCTTCTTAGTGGTTGACCTAGGTTCATGAAGTCCCTTCTTCCTTGCTGTCCTTCCATTATGAAACAAAGGGTTCCCCCCCAAGAAAAGGGGCTTTTAATTTGTTACTGTATCTTTCTTAATTGCATTGCTTTTTTATTTTTTTTACCTTTTTAATTGAATATTTTATTTTTTTGAGTGTTATTGATAGTTCAATGCCATTTTACTGTTTAGCCATATTGTATTTCTTTTATTTTGTAATCTGTCTGACGTCGAAGTTTTGGGAAAAGCTGAGATAACGATGATGACAATGGAGACAACAACAACACCACAGTCTAATTTTTGAGATAATATGCTACATTGAATTCCTATCACTAAGTATTGGTTCCTAGCTGATTGTTGTCCTAGAGGTGATTAGACGTAGTTAGCATAGAATATATGCATTCTGATAAAATAAACTCATTCATACACTCAAGTAAGACATTGGCTCCTTCCTTCCATCACAAATGGTTCTTTGCTTTCTTGTTTCTGTTGTTTTTAAGCACTTCTTCAGGCATAAAGCATGATTGCCTCTGACAAGACAACATGAAAGAATCAAGCTCATTGGGCTCTTTTGAAGATAAAAATTTTACGTTGGCATTTGTCCTTGAACTCTTGGGATCCAAAGGGGCATGAAAGATGTTTTGTGAAATAACACAAATAACAAAGGTGTTTAGAACAATGGTCCGCATTTAGCTTGCTATTTAGGCATCACACGTGCCTAATTAACACCTTCCCAGTGCTCAATGTCTTCTAAAAGGCAGATCACTGTGTCTTGCTGATAAGACCAAGCACCAGGCCTTCAGCGATACACTATTTATAGCAACCTTTTCATTGACCAACACTCTCTCTTTCATCCTCCAAGCCCTGTTAATTTCTTCCCCAGGTGACTCCTTTCAGGTGGTGGTAAATAGTTCACATTGACTCACAGCAACCAGAGAGAAATTATCTTCATGACCTTGGTTGCCATTGCAGCAAATGCTTTGCCCTCCTAAGAGTGCAGAGCACAATTATGTGCTGCCTTTTGTGTATTTGGTTTTAAGTTATGGTTTTAAACCAATTAAATACACACACATACATTATTTTCTTGAGTGTCCTCCATTGTCCCTGACTTGTGGAGTGCTTGAACTATCTTTTCAAACTGACATTAGGTTTGAGTCCAAGTCCATGTTTATTTGTTTAATAATAGAATCTTAACAAAGCAGAAGAGTTGCCTCACAAAATAGGCAAACATGCAGCAGTACAACAAAATGGAAGAACCAATCAATAGAGTTATTGCATAGTATATAGAATCATAGAATCATAGAAATGTAGAGTTGGAAGAGACCACACGGGCCATCCAGTCCAACCCCCTGCCATGCAGGAACACCCTCAAAGCACTCTCGACAGATGGCCATCTAGCCTCTGCTTAAAAACTTCCAAGGAAGGAGACGCCACTACGCTCCGAGGCAGCATATTCCATTGCTGGACAGCCCTGACTGTCAGGAAGTTCTTCCTGAGGTTCAGGTGGAATCTCCTTTCCTGCAGCTTGAATCCATTGCTCCTTGTCCTGGTCTCTGGAGCAGCAGAAAACAAGCCCTCTCCTTCCTCTACATGGTATCCCTTCAAATATTTAAACATGGCTATCATGTCCCCTCTTAACCTTCTCTTCCACAAACTAAACATACCCAGCTCTCTAAGTCTATCCTCATAGGGCATGGCTTCCAGGCCCCTCATCATTTTGGTTGCCCTCCATTTTGGTTGCTCCAGCTTGACCATGTCCTTCTTGAATTGGGGTGCCCAGAACTGGACACAGTATTCAAGATGAGGTCTAACCAAAGCAAAGTAGAGTGGTACCAGTACCTCCCTCAATCTAGACATCATACTCCTGTTGATGCAGCCGAGAATTGCATTGGCTTTCTTGGCTGCCGCATCACACTGCTGACTCATGTTCAGCTTGTGGTCTATGAAGACTCCTAGATCCCTTTCACATGTACTGCTATCCAGCCATGTGTCCCCCATCCTATATTTCTGTATTCCATTTTTACTACCTAAGTGTAGGACCTTACACTTCTCTCTGTTGAATTTCATTTTGTTAGCCTTGGCCCAGCTCTCCAATCTATCCAGGTCATTTTGAATTTTGATCCTGTCCTCTGGCGTATTAGCAACATCTCCCACCCATTTTACATCAAAATTTTCTGTTCATTTTCTGATTGCCACTTAAGTTGCCATTTCATATATGATAATCTGGCCTTGGAAGTTCTAACATAAAGTGTATTTTTTGGGTGGTGGCGGACTGCACTGTTCAGGAATCTTATTCAGTAAGAGAGCAAAACGGATAAAAAACCTTAATCCTAGGAAAATATGGAGCTGACAAGAAAACAGAGGAGTAAATACCCAGAAGAGAAAGAGCTACACTATGTTCCCAGTGGTATCCCAACTCATTACCATTCTATGTGGATTCACTCACACAGAGCTATCCCTCCTTTTGCTGTCGTTCCCTGTAGACAGCATAGTCCTTTCTCTACTCTTCATCCAAGCAGCCAGAATCAAGATTGGCTGACCAAGAATAAATAAGTAAACAAACAAACAAATAAATAAATGCTGCTGTGATAGCACTGGTTCTGCTTTCTTGTACCTTCTACTCCACTCTTCCTTGCCACAGGTGCCAAATTTCGCAGGACCAATGCATGGACAGGGCAGCAACTCTCACAACAATCCCAATACTCCTCCCTGACCATTTTCCCTTCTGATCTCCACACACCTTCTTTTTCACCCAATGGATTCTCTGACTCTGGCTTCCTGTTTCTCATGGGCTGAAGAGTCTACAACTTGGCTTCTCTTCTGCTTTTGCCCCTATTGTCATCCTCTGCCTTTTTTTCTCTTCCACTTCTCTATTATAACAAAAATAAGAATATAACATAAAATAAAACTGATTCAGCACCAATTCAGCTTCCAAATCATTTATGGCATCAATTCAAAACACTTTTTTCCTATTTTTTTTTAAATACATAAGATGTTCCATTATGTGGCCCAGGATTTCCATAATAACAATAATAAAGACCACTAATCCATTCCCATTCACTCTCAACATCACCAAATAAAAACTAAAGTAAAAGTGACAAGAACCCTCATAGGGAGCAGCATGAGTGGTCCACACGTAATGGGTAGTTGAAATATTTTTTTTATTCCTTTATGCACAGTGTTTGTTGTTTTTTTTAAAAAGAAAACTTCACAGCCAAATCTTTATCTGAACATTTAGACAGTAGTAACTGACCACCGTATCAAAGCACTTTCTTGCCCGTTCCATGAAATAGCTTTGTGTGACATTAGGACAATACACCCACTGATTGGGACTGTTATCAGTGTAATGGTACCAGTGTCTTTTTTGCTGCACTGATGACTATCTGGCAGCTTCTAGTAACAGGCAAAAAGTAACAGGTCGTGGTAGTGCACCTGCAAAGTTCTAATATAATACAATCAAAGAAAAAAAGAAATCCTCCAAACTCCCTCGGATAGTTTTCACTTCTACTGTTGTAACTGAATGTATCCAATTAATGTCTAACTGGAGTTACATTCTCTAGATTGTTGGAGATTGTTCTGAAAACATAAAAATAAGAAAATATAGCTCTGTGGCTTTTCTTAGAAAGCTCAAGAGATAAAGTTCATGTACTTTTAACATGTACAGGAGACAAAATCCCTGAGGGAGGGCAGTAGAAGCATATCAGGTAAAGTACCATCCCTTTCAGCTAAGGGAGGTCAAGCTTTAACAACTCCCAGGAATCTTTTGAAGATATATCCATGACATGACAGATAAGTGGAATTCAGTGGCTCTACTCTAAAAAGCTTCTTCCCCCACCTCCAAGAAATGCTTGGCAAACTTTCATATCCTAGATTTCATATCCTGTGGCAAGGGCACAGACAAAATTGAGTGATGGAAAGAAAATGGAATAGAAAACAAGAAAGGAAGAGTAGAACTATATACTAAACTACATCAGTCAGAAAAGGTGACAGCAAAGGTGCACTCCTAAATGGTAATTTTAAAAACTGCAGAAAATTACAGCATTTAGAATGGTTACCATAAACAAATCTTCTGAGCGTCCTTTGAGTTGAATGGGGATAAAGTTTGAACAATCAGAATCTTCTAAAGTCTTTTTCATGTGTTCATTGTACAACAGGGGTGTACATCTTCATAAATTTCATTCTTACAGGCAACAAGAAATAACTCTGGTATTTTTCTGTCTGCTGTGAGGAAGCCTCAGAAACCATGAAGCTTTTGAATGCTATTCACAAATCAGGATTCATTCTTCACCAGAAATTCTTTTTTTCTTTTTTCTTTTGGCAAATAAATAACTATACAAATTTTTAAAAAAGCCTTCCTGTGCAGAAATTTTCTTTTTTACTCAGAAATGTTCTTTTCTGTGTAGAAAACCATGATTTCTGTTCATGAAAGTTTCTTTTTGCACAGAAAATGCTATTTGTTGCACAAAAAATTCCATTTTTGTACACAATAAGTTACAAACTGTAAAGAGTCACATCTTTCCAGCCTTCTCCTCATCATGGGTTCCTTACTCTTGGAAACCTCCTTTTGATCTGTCCTTCAAATATTTTCAGATACCTACTATACAATTAACAGTCCTGTGGATATAGAGAGTAAAATCTTTCTTATACCGTCTATGATTTCATAAATGAAAGCTCGGACACATGTGACCAAGCAACATCAGAGTGTTGTTAAGTTGTTAAAAGAGGAAGAACTGATTATCCAGGAGAGGCTGGAACAGTCTGCTTTTGCCAGAGCTACTGGAAAGGGCAGGATTCTGCCCCTCTTCTCATCTGCCCACTGAGTGCAAACTTCTTTTGCACTTTGAACTTATTTCTGGCGAATTGGAAATGTTGGAAGATATAAATTATGTTGCCTCCTCCCAGGGACTGCTGAGGGACATAACAATGTTATCTTTTCCTTTACTATTGTAGATTGTGTGTATTGAGTGCCTAAAGTGGGCTTTAGAAACTGACAGTAATATATATTTTTCTCAAAGACCTACATTTTCTCCTGATTCTAGCCAAATCTCAGTTTGCTGTTTTCTTGAGCCTATCAGTTTCTCAGTGCCACTATGAAATGTTTTCCACACAGGGTGGCCAACAGAACTTACATGCCTTTACATAACATTATATGAATGCAAAAAGCTGGTTGTCCCACTTATAATAAAACTGGGAAAATTTTACCATTCTGGGTCTTCTGTTTTACACTTCTATTTCCTATATGTTTATGGGAATAATTTCTTTTTTATCATTTTTTTTCCTCAGTCACTACCAACATTAAAGAGACTATGGGCCTTTCTACACTACACAGTTATAGTGCTATTATTCCACTTTCAACATCCTGTGGAATTCTTGGGTTTGTAGTTTACTAAGGCCAAAGAGCTCTCTGGATGAGAATTCTAAATGCCCTTCTTTAAACGAGAAACCCCAGGATCCCATCGGATGTTGAAAGTGGAACGATAGCACAATATCAGTGTGCCGCGGAAAGGAGCAGAGATCTTTCTGAAGAAAAATCCCTGCACACATAACTTGCTACACAATTACATAGTCTCCCAAATGCCATATAAGGTGAAGTTCCAACACACCTTAAACAGGATTTAGTGCAGAGTCCAATAAACTAAGAAGGAGCCCTCCACATCCCGCTGCAAGCTTCCTGCAAATCAACTCTGAGAGTGTAGGGAAGTCCTGTGAGGCTGGTTTTCAAATGGATATGGAAAAATTACAGGGGGATAAAGAAGAAAATTCTGTTGTGACCATGCAGCACAATTTTGGATCTAATCCTATTTGGCCCACATGAGCATTTGCTGATAGTTGTTGAGGAGGACATGTAAAGCTGGTAATATTTTCAAGTAAAGGCAGATTAGTGCACTGCCACTATATTCTGCATGTCTTTTTTTTTTTTTAAAAAAATATAAATATACTGCATTTAATTTAGTGTAGTGTTCTGCTGATTCACCCTTGCATACTATCACATAGGTTAAAAAAAAAAAAAGGGCATTAATGCAATCATCTCGTATAGGAGTGCCTCCTTTACACTGCACAGTTGTAGAACTATGCTTCCACTTTAACTGTATGGATACATCCTGTGTAATCCTGGAGTCTGTAATTTGATGAGACACTGGTGTTCTATGACTGAGAATTCTAAATGCTCTTACCATATCTGCAAATCCCAGAATTCCACACAGTGAAACCATGGCAGTTAAAGTAGAATTATAGTGCTATAACTGTGTAGTTTCCTCTTGATAAGTAAATGATCTCTTTATTCCCAAATGTCCAGGGATAAGAGTTTGACATCAATTATCTGATGAAAAGAGAATATTGGAAGTTCTCAGAGTCGCCAGCCTTATGGCATGAGATCATGCATTGGCAGAGATAGCTACCACAGAACTTTGTCATTGTAGCTGTTTCTGCCATGCTGTCCTTACCCCAAAACTATCTCTTAATCCAGGTAGCACCACAACAGACAGTTTTACAAGGCGCTGCCGGTTGGGGTGCTCGGAAATGACAACTGCAGCTCTCTCCCATTCACAGAGGGCAATGAGACAGGCAGACAGAGAGACTCCTTAGGGTTCTGCCACAGCTGCTTCTCTCAATGTGCCCCATGACTAGGACAGTCTTGAACTCAGCATTTCCAGCTTCCTAATCTGCAATACCTCAGGGATCTTTCAGTTGTGGTGCTGCTTAGCTTAAGAGGTAGTTTTTTGTGGTCATATTGATGACCATAAATGTGAATCTCAAATGTTATGAGATCATAAGCCTGGCTTACAGTCTCGTAAATACTGAACAGGATACCAGCCATGTTTTTGTTTCCTTTTGTAGTAAAGAGAGGAACCATTTGAATGAAAACCTCTACCTCTAGGCTGCCTTAACTGCAGTTGTACAAACACATTGGTCTGAAGTTATATCTCTAAAGCGAATACTTTTAGTTCCTGAGAAACAAAGGAGAATCTGTCAACAGTCTTCTCAGGTAACCTCAACCACTGAAGGATTTTCATGCATTCTCAAGATCCCTGCCACACACTATCCACAACCCTGCCAATAGCTTTTTCCCATTTTGATTTAGGTTTCCAAACATGGGGAATTTATAGCCAAATAGTAATTATATCTGCAGAACTGAACTAGAGCATAAGACCAAGTGGGATGTGGAAGGATTCTGAGAAATCATCTTCCCTTAACTTCTTTCTTATTTTGTTTTTAAATAGAACCCCATGAGAGAATTATTGCACAGAAATATTTTTATTTGGGGCATGAGTTCCAAGCCATTACCACCTGTTTTAAAACTGTTTTTCAAGGAGGAGATATTTCCAGATTTATTTTGTTTTTATTGCGTATAAACAGGCACTTCCAAGTGACTGTTCTCAGTGTTGCAAAGGCAGCAGAAAATGTGTGTGGAATATCAATGAGAGAGCCTTAAATATTTCAAAGCTTTGGTTACACTTTTGCATCATTATTGAAAAAATTTACCCGAAGATCATTTGGAAACCATATTTTAATTTCCAAGAGGGAATATTGAACTAGTTTGGTGGTTACAGAGATACAAACATTTTTAAAGTTCAAATAAAAGCAGCAGGACCTAGGAAGATGCCTTATGCTGATTCTGCACGACCTTCAGTCCATCTAGTTCAGCATTACTTACAGCAGGGATGAGCAAAATACAGCCTGTGAGCTGAATGTAGCCCTTGGGATTGCTAAGTGTGGCCTCTGAAATCCTACAGAAGCCCCCATCCAATTTGTACAGATTATGGATGGTTTCTTTCTTTCTTTCTTTCTTTCTTTCTTTCTTTCTTTCTTTCTTTCTTTCTTTCTTTCTTTCTTTCTTCTCTAATGGCCAAGTGTACCCCAAACCAGCAACAATTTTGATGGTTTACTTCTTCAACCTCCAAGATCGCCCTTAAAATCGCTTTAAAAAAACTCCAAAGCACAGCCTAAATCAGCCAAAAATGACAGCTGGAAATGACATTATGTCACTTCTAGGGTACAAAAGCATGAGAGTGTGTCCTCTGGGGAACAGGGGGAAAGGGCCCCCAGCACTTTCTCAGTTTGTTATTCTCATTGTGTGCCTTCAAGTTGTTTCTGACTTATGATGACCCCAAGGTGAACCTATGATGGGGTTTCCTGGTGCTGGAAGTGTGTGATGCACCCAAGCTCACCCGGGGGTTTCTACAACCAAGTGGGGAATTGAACCCTGGTCTCTAATGTCACAGTTCAATGCTCAAGCTACTACTACACAACACTGGCTCTCTCCTTCTCAGTTACCTACTCCTACTCTACAATGCAGATTCTACACTGAGTGGTATGATTCTAGACTGACTACACTACTACACTGACTCTCAATGCTGCCAGAGAGGGCTCTTTCCCAGTGCACGGACAGTGAACCAAAGTCCCCTTTGACAACACATCAGTGGCCCTGTCTGAATACCATGATTTCCCTTTTTCCCCTTCACATTGAAAGGTAAGTGAAAACTTGAAAGGATTTTAATGGATAATATCAAATACCTCCAAGCCATAATTTATAGAGACTGTAAATTTACAGGTACTGTCAATAATTTAATAATGAATACAATATTGAATATGACCTCCTTTACGTCTGAAGGTGTGATAATGGGATTTCCCATTATCCAGGTAACAGTGCTTAAGGGAGACAGTTCTTCCTTCAGGCATATAAAGGGTTAATGAACTGCTAGGGTTAGGTTTTATTGGGGTTTGCATCATAGGTCACGAGAGATAGTTGCCCAGTCAGGGAGAGAAAGATGAGACTCTTCGAGATGATGCAATGGAGAAGTTATACAAATCCTTGAGAGACCATGAGGTAGGGCGAGAACAAAGGGAAACATCCAAGACTATCATCAAACGGGCAAATATGCCAGTGGCAAATAGACCACAGTCCCGTCTCCAGGCTATACCAGCATATCATCTCAGAAATGACCAATTGATGTGATAGTTTAGAATGTTACCTTGTTATCTGCATTAGGTTTTTCTGTTATTTTGAAAGTTTTGGCTGATCTGAGGAATGTATCTGTTATTGTAACTACTAAGCGTACCTGGGAGGAGGAGCCTCTCATGAATAATATTTCTTCTGTTTATGTCGCATGTCTTAGAATAAACACTTTTCTGTAAAAACCTCTCTGTTTCCTCTCCATTCCATGCATTCCCTGGCACATGTATAGATAGTATTTCTTTCACCCAGAAGGAGGTGGTGATGGAAGGAAAGGGATCTCTGAGCGTAGAGATTAGCTACTCCCAGGCAACATCCCACTGTGTTGCTGAAGCTTAGCGGTAATTTGGTGGGTGGTGGCAGCTTTTAATTAAGAGAGTTTGGGGAAAGTTCCTGTCCCCTGTTCGAGGGCAGAAGTCAGCCTTGGGTTAGAGGGGAGCCTCCAATTCCACAGAAGGTGGTTCTTTTTATCACAGCAGGAACAATAATATTCTATTTTTAAAAACAGACAATGTGATGAAATCATGTGGCCCTCCATAAGTTGGTGAACTGCATGTCCCAGTATTCTTAGCCAGTGATCAGAAATGTGGGGACCTGCAGTTTGTTGACATTTGGAGGGCTGCATTGTATCCTTGCTATAATGGATAATACAATGTCTGTCAAATTATAGCTTTATAGAAAACATGCCTTATATAATGAAACATTCATATAAAATAGGTACCTAATGGGCAAAAGCAGCAAAAAACATTATACCACCTTAGAGACTAACACATTTATTATACTATATGCTTCCATGGTTGCTGTCTGCTTCATCTTAATCAAATGCATGAAGTATTACAATGAAGATGGCAGATTTATGTATACATGTGGGTGGCTGTGTGTGTGTGGAGTGTGTGTGTGCAAACAGTGAGATGAGGTGGAAATGAAATGCAGAAAATACAGCACAGTCTCTTTCAACAGTGCTTTCCCCTTTTAGATATCCAGTATTAATCCCAGATCTTTACAGTTCTTAAAAGCAATTGTGAATAAACACCAACATTATTTTACCTCAAAGGCTCAAAAGCGTAATTTCTAACCCTCACAAAATAGTAAGATATTTTGAAGAGAATCTGAATGACAAATACTGTGAAATACTGCCCAAAGGTAGTTGTGTCATACAAAAGAATGTTTTAGAGATAGCCGTTTCTGATGGAGGAGCTGCCATGCATGAAAAGAGACAAGCACAAATTAAAGTGCAGACATAAACATATGAAAGAGGCATACATCCCTATGCCCCAAACAGAAGTGCATTGATATTCATAGCCACACATGCATAATCTACATAAGCATGTCCATATTCACACTTTTAAGCATATAGTAGTTAATTCACAATGCTAGAAGTGAGATTACAGTGTTTTCAATGACAGAGCCCTGTATATTTTGACCTAAAGATGTAGAATATGAATTCGCAGTGCAATGAAAGATAAAATTAAATTTGATTATCCCAGTGGACTAGTCCATATTAAATAAAGCTAAATAGCTTGCTCACTCGTCCAAAGACACATACTCTAATTTTCCTACAGATGCTGCAATAAAGGCAGCTCTAATCTAATTACAGCATTTTAAAAATAAATTGTTTTTGTGGAGGGTGGAAAATAACTGCTGAAACTATTGGAAACTGCAGCACCCCACTTAGAGAGGAAGGAACAACAGGGAAGTCAGTGATAAGAGAACAGTATATACAGATATCATTGCACTACCTCCCAGTACTTGGTGACTTCAGCACGAGATGACACCATTAGTATGGAATTTCCCAAGTGATGCCCTGCCGTCCTGATCATGATTTCATTATACACATTGGCCTTTTCTGCATGTGGAGGAGGAAACGGGGGAAAATGTGCTGAAACGGAGCTTACCGGCAGCCAGGTAAGTCCGTTGCCATGTGGAGCAGCATGAGCTCGCTGCTCTGCAGTCCTCCGGCGTCCAAAATGGCAGTTTCGGTGTCCAAAATGGTGGCTTCTGGCTGGCAGAGGCTCTCCACCAACTGGAGAAGCTTGCCAGCCAGAAGCCCGCCCCTGGCAGATCTGCACCAGAGTGCGGCGACAGAGCTGCATGGGGCTGCGCGCTCCGTGCTTTTTAAAAACCTCTGAAAAGAGGTTTTTAAAAAACACACTGTGCCACCAGTTCCAGTCGCTGCGGAGCGGATTGAGGTGCGGAACTATGAAAAGTAGTCCGCCCCAATCCACTCCACTGTGCAGACGACCACTGTCGGAGGTCGCTCTGCACCGTTTTAATACCCCGGTGCGGAAAGGGCCATTGTTGGAGCAGTAAAGAATTCAATCATATAAAACTACCAGACTAGACAGAGGAGGCCCAGGTTTAAATCCCCATCTGGCTATGACTCTCACTGGTGGCCTGTCACTGATCTATCACTGAACCAGTCATTATCTTTCAGCTAACCTACAGCTCTGTGACAGGCCCTTACTTCTTTCTCTCCCACATTGCTATGGCAGTTCCCCAATCTGGTAAGGTATCCTGTCTTTTCTACACAGTGTTGCCTTTCCCCTTATAATACCACCTTTGTGTAAAAGGGTGTGAGACCTTTCAATGGCTATTTAGAACCTCTTTATAGTTCCATGGTAGCATGTTTTCTGTGTTACTTTAAATACTGTATACTGCTCAACCAAGTCAATATTTATAAAAATGAACTGCAACTTTTATTAAGATAACATGCAGAATAAAGTATTGGAGTTCATATGCAGGTCAAAATTAATACAGTTCTTCAGAATACTTTTAGAAAGTTCCGTTATATCTTTAAAATCCCATGAAAGCACAAGTTATCACAAAGAACCCTTCGGCTACACTTTCACCAAAGACTCAACCCCCAATCTAGGTCACACTTTCTGACCAGATTCTATGGTGGTTTATTTACTCTTCTGCCTCTCACTAGGACCATTTCTGCTATGCTGCTATAGTGCTATTATTCCACTTTCAACATCCTATGGAATCCTGAGGTTTGCAGTTTAGGGAGGGACATTTAGAATTCTCAACCAGAGAGCTCTTTGGCCTCAGTGAACTACCAACCCCAGAATTCCACAGGAGGTTGAAAGTGGAATAATAGCATTATAGCAGTGTAGGGCAGAAATGGGCTAGGCTTCCACTGAAAATTAAACCTTTCCCACACAGTCACACACCCTGGCTGACTGACGGACTTTACTTCACACAGTCACATGGGGGGGGAAGACGGTTTGCCCTGGGCAGCAATGTTTTTGGGGCGTCCCAGCCCTTAACCACACCCCCACATGCCCTGGCCATCCCCCCAACACTGTAGCCACACCTCCATATACAGTGGCCACGCCCTTTGTGCCATAGCCTCCCTCTCTTCCCGCTCCCATTTCCCCCAAGCTCCGCCACTGACTTCACAGCTCTTTCTGGCTAAAAATCTCACTGTGAAGAACTGCCAAATGACAATCAGTGTTTGTCTTCATATCTTTTTTCTTCCTCAGCCACCAGCTCCCCCACACACACTACTGGGCTGGGCTATTCTCTGGCTGCCTTAGACTGCTCTGGCATTCCAGATAGCCACACCTCCAGAACTCTGCAACAAGCCCCATTCAAGGTGTGATGTTATCTACTTAAAATAAACACATAAAGAGTGTAATGCATGAGCCCTACTCCCATTCTTGCTCTTCTCATGTGAAAAGCACCAGCTGGAAGAAGAGAGCCTTCCTTCTGCATGAAAAATCAGGTTTCCTCATCCTGTTCAGAGCCTCTGTGCACAATGGAGCTTTCCTCCTTAGACTGTCCTTCACCTCACATAGTGAATGATGTTACAGGGAATGGAGCATGCTCCATCCTTGTGTATTTACCTTTCTTTGATAACATAAAGCTCAAACAGTGTTTATTTCATGGGGTTGTGAGGTAAGTTGGAAGAAGGTGAGAAGACAGCCTTTAGGTTTGTGAGCAACAGGTAGGATGTATATGAATGAAATAGCTCTCAAGCTTTTCAACTGATAGAAACTTTAAGCATAAATATGACCAGATATCTTCATTTGATATGAAAGAATTAGGCATACTATGGGCTTTTTCACACTTGACGAAGAAAACGCCCTGTTCTGTTACTTACTGGACTGGTGTGCTCCCTCGGAGGATCCAAGCTGATCCGGAGCAGTGCGTGGCCTCGCTACACACTGCTCCGGGGACTAAAATGGCGGCGTCTGGTTGGTGAAGGCTCTCCACCAGCCAGTGAAGCTCACCAGCCTAAAGCCCACCCTGGAAGATCTGCAGGCTTGCACTGGTGCGAGCCTGCAAATCTGCACCGGAGAACAGCCACGGAGTGGGGCACGCCCGCTGTTGAAAGACCTGTTTTAAGCGGTCTTTCGATAGCACGGCAAGCGACCACTTCTGGTCATTCCGGAGCGGGCTGAAGTCCAGAACTACAGAAAGTAGTCCAGATCCAGTCTGCCCCCAGGTGCAAACGTCCTCGCTGGAGGACGCTCTGCCCCGTTGCAAAAACAAAGTGCGGAAAAGACCTATGAAGAGTTGCCTATGTTATGATTCCCTTTGAGACAAACACATTGCCCAAGAGGGCTTTTATATTTGTCTGTTTAAAAGCTGTGAAACAGTAATATTCAGTGGGTCTATTTTTACTTCCTGATCACTGTAATGATAATGGAGGGAAAAGACTAAAGATTCTGTGTGATCTTCATGGTACAAAAGAGTGAAAAAGTCTTACTTTTTTTTTAAACATACATCACCATAGTGACAACCATAGTGAGGCATTTCAGTATATCTTTTTTTTAAGAGTTCTGTACATATTGGTGTAGCTGTCAAACTTGGATAAGATGATAAACAACTATTCCTGGAAACCACTTTCATCTCCACTTCCATAGACAGGGCCAAGCAAGAAGCATTCCCAACTGCATGCCTTGATAGTGGGTGTGACCCCATCCAGAGTCAAACCTACACTTCGATCCAGATCTAATAGATTTTCCAGCTTACAGGTCTTCAATTTTAAGTTTCATCTTGCTGCACTTTATCCATTCCAATATGGGCCTTAGACAGCTGTTTGGGCTTTCAGCTGCCTCATTGCAATTAGATGGTAAAAAAAAAAGGAGAGCTGGTTGTTATCCATCTACTTCCCCAGCTGTTTCATGTAGATATTGAGAAGTCCAAATGAAAAATCAGAACCTTGATGCACCATAGTTTTAATGGCCAACATGCCCTTGACAATTATGTATCCATCTTAAATGGTTCAGAAGACCCCATGGTCATTAGTATCAAAAGCAATGGGAAGTCCAAGAGAACCAATAGTGGCACAAAGTCTTCATCTATTCCCTTATGTAAGTCACCCACCAAGGCAACAAAATCATTTCCTATCCTAAATAGAGTGTGGAGCTGGCATAAATAATCAAGGTCATTCAATATATTCATAAGATACAAATTAAGAACTTTCAGCAACTCTGTTTATAATCTACTTCTGACAACTAGTTACCCCAAGAATTGTGGTACACTGAAATGGGAAAATAATAAAATTTTATGTAGCATAAATTGTTGGTCTTCCCTTGCTCTGAAGGGAGAATGACCTTATCTACCTGACTATGGATGCACCTTATGGTAGATTGCTTCAGTAGACAATTGAAATTTATTACAAAAGCTTCATTCACAATGGGAAGGAACAGTTAGTGGACAAGTGCTTTTCTCAGTAGATGTTTCATCACTTTTGGGCTCATAAAATATAAAAACATGAGTAAGAATGCTTTTATATATCACCTGAATACAGCCTTCCTAGTGGCTCACCATTTGAGTGAAGAGTGGATGTAGCTTTCTCCAGCTGCTCAGATGTTTGATACTTCTTCATTGTAGCCAATCTGATCAGGCTTGTCTTAAATGTACAGAGGTTTTTAGTGAACAGATTAGGCTGCACCATTGATTTGTGGGACACATGTTTTTCTTTTGTCATATTTTTGTCCCATCTTTTTGCCAAGCAACAGGAGCTTATCTTGATGAGTCACATGGTGTTATTTTTATAATGCTATGGTACAGATAGGCTGAGCAATAATCATTAAACCAAAGCATAGTATATCATGGGATAAGCAGGAAGCTGAACATGGCACTCACATGCACACACACACAGCAATTGACCAACTGCTTAACCCTAATTGTTCCATGTTCTGTTGCTATGAAGTCCTATGAAAGAAGGAAGAAAGAAGAGCCATCCTTTAGCATTAGAGAAACTTAGGAAGATTTTGTTACACAGAGCATAGATTTTAGAATGTAAGCTACTCTTGTAATATGCCATGGAATTATTTTTAGGTTGAATAGATTTTCTATTTGAGCATTTCTTCTATTTTCTGTAATGAAAGAAACCATAATACGCTATTCTTCATTGTCTCCATTTAGTCTTCTTCCCAACAGATTTCAAATGAACTTAAGACGTTATGGTACTGATTCACAGAAACGAAGCACTGCACCATTGCTCCAGATGTACTGTAAACCTGAAGTGACCTGAATAAAGTTTAATCGTATGCAACTCATCAGGAACTCATGCAAATAACAGGAAGCTAATTTGTTTTTCTTGTAGCATTTTTAAAAATTGAAATACATTCATTGAATTGATTCACAGTTCTATTTTTTTTATAACTCAAATATAAAATCATCTTCTATTTACAGTAACCATTTCTTTACATGTCTAATAAGTTTTCTCAGTACTCTGTGATAATGAGCTATATGTTTCAAGGCATTTCTCTTCCCCAGAAATATTCTTTGCACTTTGAGATTTGGAATAGAGAAAATGGATGCTCAGATATCCTTAAGACAATTGGTCATGGCAGAATTAATACATATGCAATTTATTGAAAACATGGTTTCATTAGCTTCCTTTCTTAATTACCTACATGGACTCTCTTACAGTGGTATGATTGTTTCATTCATGTCCTTTGAAGCCAATGGGAAGTACAATGGAATTTTCTCATAACCTGCTTTTTATATTGTCTCTTTTTAGTTGTCACCTACTGTAACCATTAGCAGTTTTGCTATTGATGGCAGTGCAAAGTGTTCCGGGACTCACCTTTTTGTTGTAGAACTGTTATAAACTGTTAAATCTTCTGAACAAAGCATTGAAATGGTATCTCTTAATAACTTAATTTTGCTTCCTAATCATAGTTCTATTCTTTTCTCTTTGAGCTTGAATTCTGATTTACTTTGGTGTATGGCTTTAATGCTGTCAAATAATAATCAAAGGAAAAGTGTACAAACCAGTCCTAAAGAATATGTTGGGAAAAACCATTCCAATCTTCAATCAAAGGGAAACAATAGTTTCCTTGGTCCTTTTTCTGACACTTCCATGCCTGGAGGTACAATTGTCATTCAATGGTATATCCATTAAAGTTTAGAAAAAAGGGAGAAAGTGGTAGAAATAACAAGACTGGTAAACCCCATGCAGTGCATAGCTTAAAGACTTACTGGAAGAAAAGTATCATCACAGAAGATACTGCCCTCTGAAATACCTTAAATAAGGTGTAAACCCCTTTCAAAGGCGAGGTATTGTCTGGGATGATTAAGATGGTACAGCGCAAAGCAACATAAAGGATATTCTCTAACACAATTGAAGTGTTTCTAACAACAACAAAACACCAAAAACAGTAAGAGACAAAATTACCTATGTGAGCTGCTTATACAAATAGGCAAATTAAGAATGATCTAAAGCTTACAGAATTGATGTGCCAATTTCTTCATGTAGATTTGTTTAAAGCAAGTTTTTGAAAAAAGATAATAAAGAAGTCCCATGATGACATCCACTAATCTTCCCAGCGAAGGAATTCTAGCTCCTTGAGACCTCCTCCACTTGCACACTTCCAATGCAACGGAGCATGGCGGCTTGCGAAAGCTTATTCCTGAATCTGAATGAACTGGAAGACTAGCAACCCTCCGTGAAAATGAAAGAAAGGTCCTAGTTTGGCTTGGGCTACCTTCAATGTCAACTGGAAGCGAAATAAGAGGATTTGCCAATTCCATGTTCAGCTCCAAGACTGATCTTCTGAGATGTAGCCGCAGTATCCAGCTGCCTAAAATGACTGAGAGACATACGCATATGTTCGCACACAACCTTTCCTATGTGCCGACTCTTAACTCCTCCCATAGTCTGTATAAACATGCAAGCGACAGCATTATATCTATTAACCCTGTACAGCACTCTGCTCAATTTTAAGGTTTTTATGCTGGGGATAATTTTTTTTTCCTGACATACTGGGAGAGTGAGAAACAACTCCGGTTGCCTTCAAGACTGTCACAGTTCGCAGATCAAAGAATCAAGGTGCCAACGCTTTTCCTTAATGTAGACATCACTTCTTTCTTACCCATGTATTTTCACATGGCGCTTGGATGGTTATTTTATCTTGACTGAGACCTGATAAACCAGCTTTATGTGGTGACCTGCTTTCTTTTTAAGACTCCACAGCCTGTTCATCAAAGGACAACAGCAAACCACATAAAATCTCACTATATAGTTCATCCTGAAGTCTTGTTCACTTTATTTTGAGGGGGGAAAAAAAAAGAGTCAAGAAGGAGAAAAATAAATGCAAGAATTCTTGATACTGGAGTGCAGATTTATGGACGTTTACCCTGAAATATCCCACTGAATTCTACAAGATTTACTTCCAAGTAAGGATGCATAAGATTGCACTGTTAATGAGACAGGTATGCATTGAGGGAAAGATTCATTTACTGCATTGTGTTCTGTCATAGTCAGCAGTTTGTACTGGCTTTGTCTAGAGAAAAAGAGCTTATTTTGACCGGATAGGAGGGAAGCATTCCATTCAATGACATGCCCAACAAATTAATTCATTTCCTTTAATATCCTCCGCCCATTGGTTAAAAGCAATGCTTATTCAGGAAATTTCCTCAGACATCTCTGTCTCTCCACTGACACAATGCCGGTGCCAGTAATTTACAAGTAATGGGCTACAGCTGTGAACTCTGGCTTCAGAGTTGTTTTGGTGGGTTGAGTAATTACAACAGTTTCATTAACATTTAAAGGGAATACTCTTTTCAGTGCCAGTGAAGAAGCTTTTACGCTGTGCCGATCCATTTTATATTTGCATTTGACATTTGATAATCTCTACACAGAAGCACCAAGTTATGAAAATGAGGTGACTTGAGAACACACGCGCGCACACACACACACACACACACACATTAACCCAAGTCAAATTTCTGTTTTCAGCAAGGCAGGCTTTAGAGTTCAAGTGCTTGGGACAGGTGCGTGGCATATGGGATGCTACTTGGGGGAGCGCGTTGATTCATTTGGGAGCTAAAGTACCATTTTGATTCCCCCAACTGCATTTTGTATCCACTAATCTGTCACTTTATGAAGAGTGAAGGGTGTGTATGTGTGTGTCTTTACACAAATGGGGAATATATTCATAAATTTAGGTAAGGATGTATGGTAGGGAAACCTTTTAAGGGGCACTGCTTTTTCTCTCCCCCCCCTTTATTTTGCATATTGTTTGTGGTGCTTAAAATGAGGTAGTTGTGTTTCATTGTATTTTATAATTATTGCAATATTACTGTCTAGAAGGGTGGCTTAAAAATACATGTATGAATCACTGTATTGCCCATTTCCACATCCACCCACCCACACCCACCACATCTGTATAAATCTCCTGTGTTTTTAGTGTGTATGCAGCAGCTACATGTCAAGTGACTTCCAGAAGACTCAACAAAGCTTCATTTCCTTCAATAGTTTTGCTCCTTTCAGTGTTCCAGTAATTTATATCAACAACAAAAAGAGGTGAAGATAATGAAAGTGGAGACGTCTATGGATGTCTGATTTCCCATAATGCTCTAGAAAATTTGCCTCAATGTGTACCTTATGTACTTGGCCTGGGGTGACCCGTATAGATGTTCTCTCCATGAGAGGAAGGATCAGCTTCTAAACAGGTGGCACATTTTTGAAACTCCTTTCAAAGAGTAATACTTTAGAAATTATTTGAGTTCTCTTGTGACTCTTGTTTGCCTAATGTAATTATCAAGTGTTCGATTTATAAAAATTGATTTGACTGGTGTCCAAAAAAGCTCTTGAACTCTCTTCTTGAATTCTGTTCCAAGAGATAGACAAACCTCTCTATTCCTGTTCCATTTTATGTGAACAGATAAGTCCATTCTATTTCTGAATGTGTGGAGAAATGTTTCCATATATTTCTGCAATGCATATCAAAATATATTTCATTTCATAATAATATTTATAAATACACTTTAATACATTGTGAGTGGCATTGGCGTATATGACTGAAAAGCTGGTAAATTTGGGCCCTTTCTGAATGATGACAGAGTCCCAGCATGGGTCTGCAAGAGGACTGGGACTGCAATGACACTTCCACATGATGTTGTCATGGTCACGCCCTTTTTGCATCACCAGCCGGCAGGATCGTAGGCTGTGTCATTGAGGGAGAAACTCCATCAATGAGCCCCCCTAGTTGCATGAGGCCTCTGTCGCCGCTGGCCATGCAAAAGGGCCAGAAGCACAATCTATGTGCTTCCTCCCCTATTACAAGATGGGAAGAAGGTCAGCTGCAGTCCAGAGGGATGGAGCATGTCCCTCACACTCCCTTCTGCAGGCAGCCAGTCACATGCAGAAAGGAGCATTGGGGACACACTCCCATACCAGCAGAGGTGCTGCCACGATTGTGAGAGGATAATGTGAGAAAACACTGTCATGCCGAAAAGGCCTTGGTGTTTGGTCTGCATGCTAGTCCAGGATGAACGGCTCAGCATAGATTATATTGGAATCCATAGATTTTCTTCATTGCCATTAGGGAAGTCACAGATGGTTTGAATCTAAAGGTCCTCCTCATTCCCCTCTTGTTGTTGTTGTTCCTTTTTCCTGTTCATTTATATACCATCTATTCTCCCATACTAAGAATCGATGCAGCTTACGAATTATTAAAACAAGTACAGATTTAATTTTTTTAAAAAAAAATCAGTTAAGAATATACGCTATTTTAAAAAAGTTAAAGAAGTTAAAATTCATTAAAAGTCAATATAAAAACCAACAAAGCAGCATACATAAAAAATCCATCAGTCCCTAAAAAGCTGACTGAATGAGAAAGTTTTCACCTGCCATCCTATCCTAGAACCATAGAGTTGGAAGAGACCATTGAGTCCAATCCCTTGCCATGCAGGAGTATACCATCAAGGCCTTCCTGACAGATGGCCATTCAAGCTCTGTTTAAAAACCTCCAAAGAAGGAGACTCCATCACACTCCGAGGCAGTATATTCCACTGTTGAAGTGCTCTTACTATCAGGAAGTTCTTCTTAATGTTTAGATGGAATTCCTTTTCCTGAATTTTGAAGCCATTGCTCTATGTCCTAGTCCCTGGAGCAGCAGAAAACAGGTTTGCTCCATCCTCCATATGGTATCCCTTCAACATAGCTATCATGTCAACTCTTAATGTTCTTTTCTCCAGGCTAAATATACCAAGGCTCCCTAAACTGCTCCTTATCAGACATGGTTTCCAGGCCTTCTACCATTTTGGTCACCCTCCTCTTGACATGTTTCAGCTTGACAATATCCTTCCTGAACTGTGGTGCCCAGAACTGGACTCTGTATTCCAGGGGGGTCTGGCCAATGCAGAATATAAGGTTCTTCTGCTCATATTTAGGATACAGCACTAGCCAATTACAGACCATAGAAAATGTAATGCCTCCCATTCTGATCTGGACTTCACTTCCCGAAATTCACTCCACATTTTACATTTATCCTTATGTGTGGGAAATGAGAAGAAATATGCCTCCCTTTCCTCCTCCTCCTTTTACTTGATGTGTGAAAATTTAATCAAACATTTGGGAGCAATTAATGAGGCACAGCATTTCATCTCTTCCCATTTTGCAGTGCCTTGTAGCTTCTAAGATGATCTCCCAAGGGATCTTTTCTTGTGCATGGGCAACTGCAGACAAGAAAGTGATCTCCTCTCCTTCCTGTTTATCCTCTCACGATAGGATCATTGGATGTAAGCCCATACATTTTCTAAAACCCAACCCTGACTGCAATTAGGATTCAAAATCATGTGAACTAAGGAGACCATAAATAGGCTGAAATATAAATGGCTCTGAGATACTCTCTTCAGCAGATGGATTAAGAATTAATTGGTTGTGTATACATGTATGCATGTCTACAAGAGACCTTCCAGATGTCATAGAACTGATACCCTAATCAGATAGCCTAAGGTGAAGGGTGCTGTCAGTTGCAAACCAACAACATCTGGAGGACTACATAATCTCTAGCCCCAGTGTACAATGTTCTTTTCCTTGTGTCTAAGTTACATATTTTATCTGTATTTTAAATTTATCTTATTCTAGTTTTTATAGCAAAGGTATTCCTTAGCTTTAATAATAGCTACTATCAGCTCTTAAGCTCTGCAACATTTCTGTTTAAAAAAAAAATATTTGGAACACCAAGTGAATGAAAATTATCATTAGCAGCCAAAGGTTAGTTAGTTCTTTCATATAAATTTACATAAGATGCATGTGCACTGCATCAATATTGAATATAAACAGATTTGGAAAGATTTTATGTGGAGGTCATGAAGAACAATGTACAGATTGTATAAATGAGGCCAATATTGTAATGATATGAAAATTAAGCAACTAACTAAGGCCATAAATCAGTAGGATTGGCTATATTGTCCATTACTTAATTTAAGGCCTTTCTTTTCTCTACTGGAAATAAATCCTAAAACAGATGTAAAGCTGTTTCACTTTCTTCCTTTAGGCTACCCAATTTCCTTCCAAGGTAATCCTGACTTGTTTTAGTAGTTGGATTTAATTGGGGAATAACCCCACAGTTTGGCTGCAAAGATGTGAGATAAGGGAAGAATTTAGAGTTGTCTTTTTTGTGAACGACAATAGAAGACTTCATGAACTGGGACTGGGACACTTTCTGCAGAAGAGTAGTGTCCTGGTGTGGGGAAGCGAGAACAGTGGGACTGGGATGATGCTTCTGCATGATGTCATTGTGGTCTTGACATTCTTGTGTTGCCAGCCAGTGTGATTGCAGGGTATATCATGATGGAAAACCCTGTCAATGATCCTCGATCACACAAGTCTTCTGTCACTGCCAATCAAGCAAAAGGGCCAGAAGTGTGATCACATGCTTCCTTCCCCTCTGCAGCATGGGAAAAAGGCTGGCAGAAGGAAGAGGAGTGTCCCTTGTGCTCCCTTCCACAAGCAGCCAGTCAGGTGCAGAGGGGAGCACTGGGGACAGACTCTCATCCCAGCAGAGGTGCATCCAGGATTATGACAGGATGAAGTGCGAGAGCGATGTTCTACAGAAAGGGCTGATCTCAAGGATTTATAGTTCAGAAGAGAGAGACATGGCATGGCATGCACAGACACATTCCCCTAAGGCAGTAATAGGTGGTGCAGATAAAGCCTTATACTCTCAGCTCTCCTCCTATCATGCTTTTTGATAGAAGAAGGGAATAGACAAAGCCGTTGTTTGTGGAACTTTGGCTGTACCTGACATTTTGGAACCTGTGGCTGCCATTTTGCTTCTCACATGAGCTCAGAGAGTTCTATTAAGTAATATTATAACATTTAACAAATGTCTGTGTTTTTATGTTTGGGCTTTCTGGGAGCAATTTAGCCCCAGCAGCTGCCCACAGTTGAAATTCTCACAGGATCTTGAGAGGGAGTAAAGGCTGCTTTATCTTGTGCCATAGGCACAGACGCTAACTTTGTTTTCAGATTCTGGCCATGATGTTTAATATCATCTTTAATTTGATTTTACATGTTCATCAGCCCTCTGTTGCATACAATGGGCTAGTTACTAAGGATTTCTCTGTTGAGTTATAGAGGCCTTTTTGGTGCTGAGGAGAGAGTTGGTAGGATTTAATGATTTGCAGGACACCATGCCTTTCAAATCACAGGTTGTCTCCATTACACATTGTCCCAAAGGAGTCTGGTGAATTCAGGTTCGTCCATAATCTTCCTCTCCCAGCTGGATTTTGAGTAAATGAAGTAGTGTCAAACATTTGTACACAGTGAATTATATGTCTTTTGAAATCACTATTCAGATTATCAGGTACTTTGGGGCAAATTTGATATCATGTCCTGCTTGCACCTTCTTCTGGTCTGTTCCAGGGATTCTGAACATTTAATTTTCTCATTGGATCCTTTCCTTTATGTTGATGAAATCTTGCCTACAGGATGCTCAATTTCCTGTGCAGCATTTAAATAGCTTCATTTTGGAATAGACTTTCAGAAAGTGGACAGCTGAATAGGTTTATCCATGACTTGGGTGTCATTTTTTATTTGCTACATGTCCCAAATCTGTTCACTCTCCTGTTTTGAGTTGTAGAGTTTTATTTGTTGCTGCAGAATTGAGAAAATTGGCCATTGAGAAGACTGATGATCCTCTTGTGTGACTCTGTGGTTAGATTCTGCCAGAAGTTGTGATGGAGCTACGCTGGAAGACCTAGAGATTCCTAGAGAGAACAATTCTCTAGGCATTGCTAGGTCATCCAGCAAGACTCTATGTCTACTTCTAGTGGAAGCTGAGCATAGAATTGCACTGGAGACCCAGAGATTCCTAGAGAAGTGTTCTCAGGTAAGAAAAAAAGTGACCTTGATTTTTATTTTGTTTTTTTATTTTTATTCATAGTTTTCTACTTTTTCTGGGTTCTTGCACCCCTAGCCCAAGCAAAAGCGGAGGGCTCACTGTGCATAGTGTCAATAGGATACTAGGTGCTATGTTAGGAATTCATCTCTCCCCTCCCTGGCTGTTTAAAAACAGTTTATGGTGGTAGGGTATTCGGGAATTTCAATTGAACTTCAAATTACCTAACTTAGTGTTGTGCTTTTCCAGATTCAGAACAGGCATCTTTAGCATGGATATAGGACAATGTACCAGAGAAAGATGCTGTTCTTTCCAACCTACAACCCATCCTCTAATAGAAAGAAAAATGATTCTTTGGCATCTTCACTGCCCATCTGAGAACTTTTTACTGCTTGAAATTTTTGTTGCAGCTTATTTATTTCTTCTTTTATCTCATTGCCTTTGTGCAGCTGATTTGCTATTCACATGCAGTTCTTTTTAGGTGATAAGAAGAACAGGCCTTGTGTTTGTCTTATGTTACAAGGACAATTGAGCTTCAATCTCATCCAAGTAATTTGAGCTGAGCCTCTGAAATACTCAATTGAATATATGTTGCAGGTACATTAAAGTGCAGTAGTGTTCACCATTTTCATGCATTTTAAACAGATTGCACATTCCATTCCTCATGGCTGCATTCCTTACTTGTATCATTAAAGGCAGTGGGATTTCTCTAAAGTAACAAGTAACTTGAGGTTTTAGACTACTTTTATAAATATGATAAATCCAACTAACCAGACTGACCACATTAACAAACAAGTTTAGATTTCCAGAAAATTCCTCATGTATTTAACTCAGGTTCATTTCGAAATTTTGCTCAAAGGTAAAATGTGGAGATAATTTTAGATTAAATGTTAAAATACTTCAGGAAAGCTTACTCCACCACACCTTTACTTATCAAAATGGTTAATAGTTCCAACATCAGTTGAAATAATGTTTTCCCACAGAAGTTTTCCTACAGTTTAAGAGCTACATAGGTGGAGTAAGATATAGCCATGAATCAAAACACCAGAAAGAGGGTTTCATTAGAAGGTGTATACAACTGTGGCCATTTCAGCCCTACACTGTTATAGTGCTATTATTCCCCTTTCAACATCCTATGGAAACCTGGGGTTTGCAGTTTAGTCAGGGGCATTTAGAATTCTCAGCTAGAGAGCTTTTTTGCCCCATTAAATTACAAATCCCAGAACTGCACAGGATGTTGAAAGTGGAATAATAGCACTATAACAGTGTAGGGCAGAAATGGCCTATATCTCCATTGGCCTCTAAAGCTTAAAAGGTGGCTTGCCAAAGATTTATCTGGTCTCACACAAGGACAACTGAAAACAGTTGTTGTAATAAATTCATTCTTTTTAAAAATCACATTGGAGTCCCACTATACAGCATAAGTAGTCCCCTATCTCCTTACAATTCATAGTATCTCTGATTATTCTCCATGAGCACCTCTCTGTCTTCTGCTTATTATGAAACCAGGAAAATAGCTGGGAGACATGGCTGGCAAAATGCAATGGGTGCCATCTTGTTCAGTGTAACAGCTTCCTTCCCCTTCCCAAGAGTCCATATGGTTTTTGTGGGCTCTGGGAAAGATGGGAAAGATGGCCAATTGAAGCAATCTGGTTGGCTTTTGGGTGGGATCAAATTAAGTCAAGTGGAAGCTTCACACCGGCCTTACAGCTGGTTACATAAAACAGGACCAAGGTTTGCTCAGGAGCTTTGCCCCCATCTGCCCACCCCATTTTCTCACTGTTTATGGAGTTGGAACTTTTGTCTATTTTAGTATGAGACTTGGTTCCATTTGGATGGGTGACAAACAACTGGTTATCAAGACCAAGTAGTGGATTCTGCTTTGGTTCTCTCATGGTATGGGTAAATGGGGTCATATCCAGCTTAGAGGCAGGTAGACCTTCCTCAAGTCAAACATCAGGGGAGCCATGCAGTAGTTTCTGCCCATGTGGATTCCTGCATCTGTCTTTCTGGATATACCCAGCAGGAGATCTGGCTGAGTTGGCTTATATTAGACAGCAGGCAGATTGACTTGTGCTTGGATCCAAACCCATGTTTAGGCCAAGCCTTTTCAGCTGGAATCAAGAAAGTTGCAGCTTTTTCAACAACAAATATATGTATCAATGTTCCTGGTTGCTAAAGTATAGCCTTATTCACTGCCGAATCTTTAAATATTCTGAAAATGCATATTCTACAATCTGCATTTTTTAAAAGAAAGCAGCATTGTACATTGTAATAATAGGCATTGGTATTAAATGACAAGGAATGCTGGGAAAAACTATTAAACAAAGGAACTATGTATTGAATTTAGCAGTAGATATTCAAAGAATTATGTAAGCAAAGTGAGAAGATTAGAAACATAGTCAACTTCCCACATGTGCAGATTTAGCTTTCACAGATTTGATTATTTATGAGCTTCTTCAACTCCTATCCCGCTTCCACCTGGGGGAGCCTTCCCTCTTGTTGGTTCCAATCAGGCTGTGCAGCCCTTTAAAAACCCACCTCTAGTGCTCCTACTCCACCATCAGCTACTTCCTGGACAGCTAAGGATTGCTCACAGCCCTATTTCTCAGTACCACAAACCCTTTCCTGATGCCACCTGACACCCAAGGAGGGAGATGGATGAGAGAGGAAGTATAGGGCTATCATGCCAATCTCTCCTGGGTGCTGGCTCTGCCTACCATGCCTTGCCTTCTCCCTACACAGACACACACATGCTTTTTTTATATTTACAGTATTTCTACTTTTGCAAGGGTCCTGCAGCCCTAACCCTAGCAAATGTGGAGGGCCAACTATAGTCTGAACAGTGTTTGCTACGGTCAACTCAGTATGGAAGAATCTATAGAAGATGGGAATTTTTCACAGGACATTGCTGTGAATGATGAAACATAATATTCCAAACTTACTCACATACAGGTTTCATATTTGAATTCATATTCACATATGAAATGATACTATCTTTTCTCCAATCCAGTCCAGAACATTGGCACAATTGTTACACCATTCAATACACATTTATTTATTTATTTAGATTTATATCCTGTTTTCTTCTGAACTGGAGTCAAAGTGGCTTACTGCCTATTTTTCACTGAGTAATATTGTCTCTTCCATGTGTATCTGCATGCTTTATACCCTTCCTGCACAGAAGAGAAAGAGGAGAAGGAAACTCATCAGCTCTGTTGAGGGAATTGGGGCAGCCAGTAGATCCACTGCTGTGAAGGTCAACATTCCACTGTGGATTTTATTGCTCCTCCTCCCACAATTGCTCTGAGTCGAACATGAGTTCTGCCACTGCTGGACGCAGAGTGGATTTGCTGCTCTGGAGTAAAACTAACATATTTCACACATCAGGAAAGCCTCCAAATTCCTATATTCTCCCCTATGACTAGAAGTGAGGAAAACCATAGAAAAGTTTGCAGGCTCGAATGCCTTTATAACATCCTTAGCTGAACATCTAATCACCTCTCACTTTCACTCCAATTTGCAGGATTAGAAACCTCCAAGCTCAGGGTAGTAGCAGGTGCTGAACGTTCCATGCTAGCAATTTGAAAGATTGCACTGCAAGCAAATCTCCCATGCCACAAATTAAGGCATGGTGTGTGTCGCTGTTTGCCGCAGGCTCAGAGAAGAATCATCAGGAATGGAGGTAGACATATGGAAGTGAGCAACAATCATCACATCTGTGGCTTGTACACATGATTGTGGAACTTACAGGAGTGGAGACTCATTCTGCACCTGGGGTGGGGGGAATTAAAGAAATAGCTTAATAAAAATTATCAGTTTTTCCAACCAGGCTGCTGAAACTGGTATATTTTTTAAAGGACATCTAAAACTGGACAGAAGTGATTACAGGAGGTTAAAATAATTTAAGATTTCAAAATAACAAACTCCAGAAGGGTAGCCATGTTGTAACAACAACAAGCCTTTGTGACACTCTAAAGTTTAGCAGATTTATTGAGGCATAAATATCTGCAAATAGAGCCCATTTCATCATATGCAGGAAATACCAAGAGATATAACAGTTTGACAAAGTGGGCTTTGGTCCATATAAAACTTATACCACAATAAGTATGTTAAATGTCCATATACCGCAAAGGTACTATCATTTCTCAAAACAGTGTCAATTGTATAGCAAAGTTAATAGGAATCATCAATTGCATCTAAATAGAATATTAGAAGTATTACAATACCTCCAGTACCTGCTGTACTAGAAAGTGTCCTATTTTTCCTCTGGTTTCAGCCATGTACTTGTAAAGAATAAATTTTCTTTCTTCCTCTGCCTCTCCCCTGTTCCACATATTGTTCCCTAAAGGTGTCTCAGCTCAAATGTCTGCTTTAGTGACGAGTGGCTCAGACACCCAGTGTTATCAAGCAGTGCTCCGGGTGTCTCTGCAGTCCTCGATCTGACAGCTTGATACAGGAGAACCACAACAAAGAAGCTGACACCAAAGGAGAAGAAAAATGTGAGATTTCCACGTATTTATATGATGTCTAGAGAAGAGGAGGAATAGGGCAGTAAAGGATTCATGAGTATCAAACTTGAAGGGGGTGAAAAGAAACCTATACTGATACATTTTAAAAAAATCTTTGAATGGCCCTAAATCAAGCATCATGTAAGAGAGAAAGTCTAAAATAAGAGCAGATAAAGGAGAAAAAGACTTTGTGCTGAACCATAAGGTGAGAGCTTCGCTACGTCAGACTCAGGGACAATGCTTTCTCCTTCCTGCCAATGATCTAGACTGGAGAAGAGATATCTTGAGAGATGCATGCTGAACATTTCTATAAATAATGTACAGCTTTTTGTGCAAATGTTAATGGCATTATCTGTGTCTATAAAATACAGGAACAAATCATGAACAACAATAACTACATAAAAATATACATATCGCTGATTGTATACCATAAGTAATTTGAGATTCATTTTGTTTTGTTTTTGCTGTTTCTAATGTAAAATGGAAGGTGTTACAAGATGTTCACATTCTGTACTAACCTTTCTAACAGCTGTGCTAAAATGGAGGCCCATTCAAAGGGTTCATAAGAGAGGGTTTTACATTTTTTTTAATTACAAGATTGCATTGCCCTCAGTTCCCAATGAAAACATTTTTAGGTATAGTGTAAGAAGCATCTCTTCAAACAGGCCTTGTGATATTTATTACGACAATATTCATAGTTAGAATCCTGTCTGGAAGATAGGTATGTGCAAGCACTATGGAATGGCCCACTCCATTCCACACAGTCACGTAGGGACCGGGGGATGATGGGGGCAGTTTGCCCGTGGTGGCAATGTTTTTGGGGCATCCTGGCCTGTAGCCAAGCCCTGTGTGCCCTGGCTACACCCATGCCCCCTGCCCCCATGCACAGTCGCCCTACCTCCCTGTGCCGTAGCTCCATCCCCTCCTTCATCCACGCACTCCAAGCTCCACCACTGATTCTACACCTACCAGAGGAAGCTCAAGAACAGGGTCTGTTCCTCTGTCACTCAGAAAGCATCTGACTTTTGTTCCCGCTTCCTCTCATGAGTGATTTCTGGTGTGAGAGGCACAAGAGAGACCCCTGTCAAATTTCCTCCTTGTGCTGGAGATAGCTCATTTAAGAAGGTGGGCTGTTTCTTGATCAACAGACTGCTGCCTATAAGTGGAGACTGCAGGATCATGAATATATAACAGTCACAAGTGTGTAACTCCAGTTTATGCAGTCATAATTGTCATTGGAGATTCTGGGCCATGATTTTGATTACTGTGGTGAACTTAACAGCCATTTCTGCATGGGGCAAGGGAATCGCCCCATGCCGGTACTTACCGGACTTCTTGGCTCCATGCTTGGGTCCAGGCTGGTCCGGAGCAGTGTGTGGCCACTGCTCCGTACTGCTCTGGGGACAAAAATGGCAGCTTCCGGTTGGTCGAGGCTCTCCACCAACCACTGAAGCTTGCCAGCCTAAAGCCTGCCCCTGACAGATCACAGGCTCACACTGGTGCGAGCCTGCAAATCTTCACCGGAGCATAGGCATGGAGTGGCGTGCTCTGTGCTTTTGAAAGACCTGTTTCAAGCGGTCTTTCAAAAGCACACTGGACGACCACTTTGGGTCATTCTGGAGCGGGCTGAGGTGCTGAACTACACTAAGTAGGTCCGACCCAGTCCGCTCCCGGGTGCAGATGTCCTCCCTGGAGGACGCTCTGCACTGTTTCTTTAAGCCCGTGCAGAAATGGCCAATGTTTGATTTGTTTTCAATTTGTTTTGTATTTTCTTTTTTTTCTAAATGACGATTGTTAAATGTCCTGCATGTTATTTTTTTTCAGCAGAAATTCAGGATGGAAGTGTAATACATACATAGCAATAAATAATACTACTTTCATTGTTGCTGTTATTCACCTTGTTTTTAAAAACTGCCAGTGATTAGTTACTGCCCCTGAAGGGCTCAAGTGCTGCACATCAGTGTTTTTGCCTTTTTGTTTTTCCAGACTTTGTGCCTTTTATTTTCCACCCTTGGAAAACACTTCCTCTTTCTTACCTCTTAAAGCTTCCTTGATGTTTCTCATTAACTAAGCTGTCATCCTCTTCAACTTCATAGCTTTTCTAATCTGTGGTAGACATTTCATACAACTTCTGGCTGCAAGGCTTGTGTCTATAAACTTTCCATTGAGCTTCTATTATAACAATTTTATAGTGGAAGGGATTTGACCCTACAGACTCTTCCTTTCAACATCCTTAGCTTATCCCTTCAATTTTGAGGGTTTCTTTCTCTGAAATGAAATTTGACCTTACTGGACTTTGACACTACTTTCCATTTACAGGTATGTTGAATTGATAGCACTGTAGGTCACTTTTCCCGAGATGTTGAACAGTGCTTCCATCTCAGACCAGATTCTAGGTATCACATTGGATTAAAACAAGGGTCATTATTGCATTAGAGGCTTAATGACCAACTGTTCTAAGAGGCAATTGTTTATTGCATTTAGAAATTTGGACATTTTTTCACAACTTGTATGTACATTTATTTCATTAATGCAAGGGTGCTTGAAATCGCTTATTCTTACAATATGTTCCTCTCTGGTTTCTTTCCTAATTTCTTTCCCCCTTCCCCCTGTCTTAAGATTTGGTGCAAGTGAACAGGCGCATTGGTGTGGACCAGGAAAAGATTGCTCTATGCCTCTTCAATTCTTGTAGTAATCAAAAGCATTCCTTCTCCGATTCTATGAATTTTATTCCCACAATGACAAATGCCTTGCTGAACATTTGAGGACTAATCCTTCTCATATTGTTTTAAAATCTCAGTTAAATACATTCTTGTTTTCAAAAAGTTTTGGAGTTTAATGTTGTTTTATAATTTTGAGTAGTTTGATCACATGTACTTGACAGTTCGTTTTATATTATATTGTGTTTTTGAAATCTTGCCTTGATAATTTGTTTTACAATTGATTGTTATACCTTTACTATTCCTTCCTTCCCTTTGTGTTCGCGTTGTACATACAATATTTTAGAATGCATGCCTTTGGCAGGACCCACAGCTTTTGGTTGCTTTACTTGTAAAGAGCCATGCACATAGTGATACTAAATAAATAAATGATAATAATTAGAACATATAGAGCAATATTACACCCAAGGTAACAAACATAGGCAAATGGGCAACTGGAAACTGTTCAGAAAATTCAGTGGATACAAAAAGCAGCAGCTAGAATGTTGACTGGGTCCAGTTACAGGGAGCATATTACTCCCTTGCTAAAACAGCTTCACTGGCTACCTGTTCATTTCTGGGCACAATTCAAAGTGCTGCTTATGACCTATAAAGCTCTTAGGTCCAGGCTGTCTGTAAGACTGTATCTCCCTGCACAAACTGGCTAAAGCCCTGAGATCAGCTGCCTGATGAGGACATGGAAGAGAGCCTTCTCAAGTGGCTGCTCCTTCCTCCGAGGCTAGACGGGCCCCCTCCCTGTTTTCCTTTCCCCAACAGGCAGAAACATTTCTTTTTAAACAAGTTTTTGTATAAGCTGGGGAGCTTTATCTATTCACAGCAAATACTGTTTCAGGTTTTTTATGCTCCTATATGTTTTACTGTTTTTAATTGTTTTTAACTGTTTTTAATATTTTAACTTATCTCTGGAAGCCACCTTGGATCTCATGCCTGGAGAAAGGTAGCAAACAAATATTGTAAATAAATAAAAAATAGTAAATGGGCAACCTGCAGCTATGGGGCCCTCTGCTGCTCCCTCTATAACCATAGAAGCCAGAGGGATCCCACATCATTTTCTGTGCAGCCCCACTTATCAGGCCAGCTGCAATGTGGGGAATACTGTTTACCTACTGATAGAAGCAGTAGGCAAAAGAGGGGTTTTAGTAAGATTGCAGGGAGTGTTAAAACACTGAGTACATACGGGAGAGTAAGTATGTTGCTCTCTCTCTCTCTTTCTTTCTGTGCATAACATGTGAACACATTGATGTATGGCTTCTAGCCTTGTAACCAAAAACAGACTTTGAGGCCAAATGCATTGTGCAACACTGCAACAGGATTTTTAGGCCATTCCACCCTACATTGTTATAGTGCTATTATTCTACTTTCAACATCCTGTGGAATTCTGGGGTTTGTAGTTTACTGAGGCCAAAGAGCTCTCTGGCGGAGAATTCTCAATGTCCCTCCCTAAACTGCAAACCCCAGGATTCCATCAGATGTTCAAAGTGGAATAATAGCACTATAACAGTGTAGGGTGGAAATGGCCTTAGTCCTATAACCCCGAGTTATTGACCAGTTTTGTTTGGTTTGTCTGTTGGATATTCCTATTATATCTGTGTTCTCTTCTAGTACCAAGCACTCCCTTTTTGTCATTTGGACTTGAATCTTCAGGCTTTAATGTACGAACAGCTACAAATTCTGCCTCCCCCGCCCCACACTTCACCAGTCTTTTCTCTGTGTATTTTTTCCTATAGATTAGGAGATGGCTGGCAGTTATCTTTCATACGTTCATATTCCTAGCAGAGATGCAAATCTTGGTTAATTTTGTCCTTGTATGCAGCAACAAAGACATTCAAAAGTTTTCTGCAGTGTGAGATTATAGGAGTTTTTATGCATCCTGCACATGTTTCAGTAATTTCATGTGAAAAAATTCATTTGTTCAAAAATGGATTCTTCTGCACGAAAAAAAATTTACTTAAACTTTTTTTGTTAATGAAGAAGGTTTTTTGTTTATGTTTCTTCTTGATTATGATCATATTTAAAAGTATTCTTTACATCCCTAAACCAATAATCTGGGAACCTGAAACATCTATCCCATCATCCTGAATCATAGAATCATAGATAGAATCATAGAAATGTAGAGTTGGAAGAGACCACAAGGGCCATCCAGTCCAACCCCCTGCCATGCAGGAAAACCCCCAAAGCACTCCCGACAAGTGGCCATCCAGCCTCCGCTTAAAAACCTCCAAAGAAGGAGACTCCACCACACTCTGTGGCAGCACATTCCACTGCCGGACAGCCCTGACTGTCAGGAAATTCCTCCTGAGGTTCAGGCCGAATCTCCCCTCCTGCAGCTTGCATCCATTGCTCCTTGTCCTGGTCTCAAGAGCAGGAGAAACAAGCCCACTCCTTCCTCGACATGACATCCCTTCAAATATTTAAACATGGCTATCATGTCCCCTCTCAACCTGTCCTCATAGGGCATGGCTTCCAGGCCCCTCACCATTTTGGTTGCCCTCCTCTGGACCTGCTCCAGCTTATCCATATCCTTCTTGAATTGGGGTGCCCAGAACTGGACACAGTATTCAAGATGAGGTCTAACCAATGCAGAATAGAGTGGTACCAATACCTCCCTCCATCTAGACACCATACTCCTATTGATGCAACCAAGAATTGCGTTGGCCTTCTTGGCTGCCGCATCACACTGCTGACTCATGTTCAGCTTGTGGTCTATGAAGACTCCTAGATCCCTTTCACATGTACTGTTAGCCAGCCACGTGTCCCCCATCCTATATTTCTGCATACCATTTTTTCTGCCTAAGTGTAGGACCTTACATTTCTCTCTGTTGAAATTCATTTTGTTAGCCTTGGCCCAGCTCTCCAATCTGTCTAGGTCCTTTTGAATTTTGATCCTGTCATCAGGCGTATTAGCAACCCCTCCCAATTTGGTGTCATCTGCAAATTTGATCAGCGTGCCCTCTATTCCTTCATCCAAGTCATTAATGAAGATATTGAACAGCACCGGGCCCAGGACAGAACCCTGTGGCACCCTGCTAGTCACTTCTCTCCAGGATGAGAATCTGCCATTGGTGACCACCCTTTGGGTACGGTCAGCCAACCAGTTACAAATCCACCTGACAGTAGCCCTGTCCAGTCCACATCTTACTAGCTTCTTTGCAAGAATGTCATGGGGAACTTTGTCAAAGGCCTTACTGAAATCAAGACATACTACGTCCACGGCATTCCCTTCATCTATCAAGCAAGTAACTCTATCATAAAAAGAGATAAGATTAGTCTGGCATGACCTATTTTAGAGAAATCCATGTTGACTTTTCGTAATTACGGCATTGTTTTCTAAGTGATTAGAAACTGACTGTTTGATGATCCGCTCCAGCATCTTTCCAGGTACTGATGTCAGGCTGACTGGGCGATAATTATTTGGGTCCTCTTTTTTTCCCTTCTTGAAGATGGGGACAACATTTGCCCTCCTCCAGTCTGCTGGAACTTCTCCGGTCCGCCAAGAGTTTTCAAAGATTATAGCAAGAGGTTCCGCAATGACCTCTGCTAGTTCTTTTAAAATCCTAGGATGCAATTCGTCTGGCCCTGGAGACTTGAATTCATCCAGTGTGGCCAGGTATTCCTGTACTACCTCTCTATCTATTCTGTGCCGCATTTCCCCCACTTCCTCACCTGCTCCCCAACCACCAGGTTGAGTGTTTTTATCCTTTTGGGAAAAAACTGAGGCGAAGAAGGTGTTGAGGAGTTCTGCCTTTTTTCTTCCTCCTGTTATTAATTCACCATCTTCCTTGCGCAGTGACCCTATCGTCTCCTTCTTTTTCCTTTTGCTGCGGACGTATTTAAAAAAGCCCTTTTTATTGTTTTTAATGTCTCTGGCCAGCCTAAGTTCGTTCTGTGCTTTAGCCTTTCTGACCTTCTCCCTACATCTCCTGGCTACTTACTTATAATCTTCTTTGGTGATTTCCCCCTTCTTCCATTTCCTGTACATGTTTTTCTTAATACTTAGCTCAGCTGAGAGCTCTTTAGTCAACCATTCCGGTTTGTTCAGATGCCTTCCGTTTTTCCTCCTTAATGGCACAGTTTTAGCCTGTGCCTTCAGTACCTCCCTTTTAAAGAACTCCCATGCATCCTGAACTCCTTTCTCATTGACTATTCTTGACCACGGGATTTCAGCCAGCAGCTCCTTCAGTTTACAGAAGTCTGCTTTTTTAAAATCTAAGATGAATACCTGGCTACACTTGCCTTCTCTTCCCCACTGAATGCCAAATTCTAATAGGGCATGGTCACTCTCTCCTAAAGATCCAACCAGTTCTACGTCATTAACAAGGTCTTCCCTGTTGGTCAGGATCAGATCCAGAATATTTGATCCCCTTGTCGCCTCTTCCACCTTCTGGACCATGAAATTGTCTGCAAGACAAGCAAGAAACTTGCTGGACCTTGCTGCCTTTGCAGAGTTTGACTGCCAACATATATCCGGGTAGTTGAAATCTCCCATTATTACTGCATCTCTCCTTTTTGAATGTGCAGTCATTTGGTCTATGAAAGCGCCATCGAGGTCCTCAGTCTGGCTTGGAGGTCTGTAGTAAACCCCCACTATAATATCCCTATTGTTTCTCGCTCCCTTAATTCTTACCCAGATGCTCTCGACCTGGCTTCCGGTGTTCAAGTCATGGATCTCTTCACAGGTGAAAACCTGAAGGACAGGTTTGCTGAAATTAGTAGTCTTCTAGCTCTTTGTCAGTTTTACTCCAGAAATTAGTTTATACCAATAGCTGCTCTGCAGCATTTTTGATGTCCCATTATAGCTCAAGGACGGTATTTCTTTTTTAATACTGATTCAATTTGTCCTGTAATGTTTCCCAACAAACTAATTCATTTTGAAATCTTATCCCTACACTGCACAATACCTCTGCAGCAGGTACTTGGAAATGGTCTTGTCCTCAGAGGGTCTTTCCACCATATACTGTTATAGTGCTATTATTCCACTTTCAACGTCCTATGGAATCCTGACGTTTGACCTCAGTAAACAGAAGACATCCCATTGACACATGAAGATGCAGTGGGAGGAGGAGTTCAACTACTGAGGGGAAAATATGAAAATCTGACCATTGAAAGATTTTTAGGTCAGGGTTTCTTGTTGGAAAAAAAAATATTTGTTGTGTGAAGGAAAAATATTTTTGTGTAGAAAACAGTACATTTTAATGTGCAACAACCACTGAGTTTTACACAGATTGTTTGTATGACAAATATTTTTTTTCTCATGTACAAAAACCCCCCAAGATAAATTAGTACTACATCTTCTGCTGTGTTGTGAACTCTATGTGCAGAAGTGGTAACATTTCTAAACATGCTACTCTTAGATGTTCTGGAATTCAACTTAGATCTGGACCATACAACTCCCAGTGTTTGGGGTACAAATGTGCATCACAACCAGTGATTCCTTTTCTGTATTATATGCCTATCTAAACAGGAAATTATGTCCATAATCTTCAAATCAGTTTTTTCTTTTTAAAATGCATATTAAAAAAAAAACATTTCTTTGTGTTTTCCTTGTTGCTGCATTAGTCATACCAAGAGCTATTACACTCCCTGTCCAGGGTCAAATTTCAAGATTAAGGAGGAGCCATCACACAAGAAAGCTTTCCCTTCCATAGCAAACGTACATCTTTCTTTTTCCTCCCTGTGGTAAGTTCCTGCTCTAAAGCCTCATCCTCCATAATGGCAGAAGAACGTGTAGCTTGGATGTGATCTCATTACCATGTCTTAACCCCTTACAATGCAGACAGATTTCCTGGACCGTGCCTATTTTAAAGATTTCTTGATTAAACAGAAGACGCTCTGGGTCTTACTTGTAAAAATATTCAAGTAATATATGAACACCTTAAATTTAGCTGTTGCAAAGAGAAACGTTCATACAGAGACACTATTTTATATTCAATAAGCAAAATGAACAACTGCATTTTTAATAAGTTAATGAATTTAAGGGACTGTAATTGAAATTCAATGAGGAACTTTCTGAAGGAAAATATTTGCTATGCTCTCTCTCTCTCTTTCTCTCTGTGTGATTGATTGATGTATGTCTCACACAAAAAATTTCAGAATCACATGATATAAATGTATTAATATTGGCAGCTCTTTCGCTCTTTCTTTCTTTCTTTCTTTCTTTCTTTCTCTCTCTCTCTTTCTTTCTCTCTCTCTCTCTCTCTTTCTTTCTTTCTTTCTCTCTCTCTTTCTCTCTTTCTCTCTCTCCTCCTCCTTCTTCTTCTTTGGTTGGGGGAGGCTTGAATCATCTTGGATGAACCGTACAATGAAGCTCTGGTGTTTACAAAATGTGTCAGATGGATAATGTTCACTAATGAAGGGGTATATTAAAGCATAGCAATTCTTCCCAGTTTTATGATGTTTTAATGGTACTGGTAATAAGGGAACTGAAGATGGATACCAACAATAAATAAGTATCTAGCTTTGAATTAGTAAACAGTTTGGTATGCCATAATATTATCACTGTATAATGAACTAATTTAAAAGGCAGCATACCTATGTCTGTATCCATTGTACACCAGATAGTCCCATGCTATTTTGTGTATAACCCTTTTAATCTCTTTTATGAAGTACTGCAATGAGTACGGCAAAAGCGCTCATGCTCAGAAATAAGAAATAGCACCATCCTAGATGCCGATTGGCAAAGTAGTGGCAGGCAGCAATGCAGCTTAAGGCCATAATTCTGTGGGTGACACATGCCACAAAAAACTCTTGTTATGAGGGGCATTACAGAAAAAGGTATCTTTTACCTCCTTGTGTGACTCCTTGCCCTGGCTGTGAGATAGCAGCTTGGAACCTCCTAATGATAGTGTTTTTTTCAACAACTGCTCAGCTGCAAGGGGCCACCAAGTCATGTTCTGGTTGCCCTTGTACTCCTGGAAAGTGGAAATTCTGAATAACAACAATAATAATAATAATTTCTTCTTACCCTCCTCTTCCTATGGCTTGAGTTGGAGAACAATAAATTAAAATACCACAACAAATAGATACACAACATGAAAAATATGAACACCAATTCAAAATGGATAATTAGTTAAAAGAGTATTGATATCAGTTTAAAAGCATACATATTAAAAGTAATCAATCCATAATTGAAAAATTCATAATTTAGAAACTATCTGGATAGGCCTGCTGGAAAAGATTGGTTTTTAATGCTGTTTTAAACTCAGCATATCCAGCTGTTGAATCTCTTGCCGCAGGGTCACTCCACAGTTTGGGGGTGGCTGAAGCAAAAGTTCTCTAGTTAAGCATTGCCAACCTGGTCCTTGCTGGCTGAAGTAGATGGCCCCCAGAAGACCTGACTATCTGTATTGGGAAAAAGGTGATTCTATAAGTAACCTGGACCCAAACCATGTAGGGCTTTAAAGGGTAATGACCAGAACTTTGTACCTTGCCTGGAAACTAATTGGCAGCCAGTGGAGTGATTTTATTATAAGGATAATATGATCATTCCTAAATGCACCACTAACCAATCCAGCTACCATGTTTTACACTAACTGAACTTGATATAGAGGTAGCCCAATGTACAGTGCATTGCAGAAAGGTCAAGCCTTGAGGTTACCAGAATGTACACTACCATCTTTATATACCAGTAGCTCAGCAAGTTTTGATGATTTAGTATTTTTACATGCAACAGTCAATAGATCTATTATGTTGCTTAGCTTAAGCAGAGGTCAGAATTCAAGCACAGATAAATGTGAAACAGAATGTTGAGGTGGTAGGGTTTTCTTGGCTGTTTGGAAACTTCAAACTGTTTTTTTTAGCTGAGCTTGACAAGTTACTTTTGAGAATAATGAATAAATGAATAAATGGCATGCCGAAGTCATTCATAACTGACCAGTGATAGGATGATCCTCTGTAACTCAGAGCATTGTTCTGCCACTTCCTTTTGGATGGCTTCAGCATGTTGTTACTGCGGTTATCTGGCCCAAGCCCAAGGTCTACAATTTCATATTGGTTATCGTTAATATTGCCACGTGGCACTCCATAAGATGAACTCCATGTGTCTGAAAGGGTCACAGAGAGCCTGTGTAGGCAGGCACAGCCACATGGCCTTAATTATGCAAGCTAGGTCTAGGCCAGTAAACAACTTATGTCGCACAGTCAGTAGTCCCCTCCAGACACAGCCAACCATTAAGCAAATGCAAGGGCTCTCAGCCCCGAACTGCTTGCTCTATACAAACGCTAAGCTCTCCTCATCTGCATACTGTTCTAACAATTGGCAATGCTGACCAAATCTCATCAGTTCTGATTTTGACCTTTCGGAGGCTTTGTCTCCACTCAAATCCCTATTGTTCTCCTTGGGAGAAGGCTAGCCTCCAGGTATAATCTTCCCTATATAAACCCCAAGTTTGAGCTTCTTGTTGGAACGCTCATGCCTTGCATCCTAAACTGCTGCTGCTCTGTCTGGCAAGCCTCCCCTCAGCCTCCACGTGCTGAGCTACTATGAACCCCAGCATCGCTCTTTATCTCTCTATTCCCGGACTGCAGGATAAGGTGGAGTATCACCCCAGAAATCCTCTCGAAACCCCTATCAATTTTCCTCACTTTCTGCTTCTATAGTTCGTGGATGAGTGCATGAGTGCATGTGTCTGTGTGTGCCGAATTGTGGACATTACAATAAAATCTTTTAAATTGAACAACTTGCCTAGTTATTGGCGTGGCCCGACCCCATATACACAGGATTCCAAGATCCTGCTAAGTTACCCTGCCTTTCGCATTGCCAGGCAGTGCTCTGAGCTAATTCCTAATTCCCCATATTTTGAGTGCATTGAGGTGTCCCTCCTGGGACCCCCAGAAATCAGGGTAACAATATCATTGTATACAATCATCTTTAAAGTAACTTTCTGTGCTCTGATTTTTGGATGAGAGGACTTGCAGCTAAGAGCATGTATTATGGATGCAGAATTCAAGCTTCACTTACTGATGTACTATAAAATGGCTAGAGGAAAAAGCGGTAAGACATGGTCTGTGGAGTCTTGAACAGATGGCAATTTGTATTGCTTATCTTGTTTTTAAATGCTGGTTCTAAATGACCTTGAGCATTTTTTTTTTGCAATAATAGGGTGCAAATGCTTTTAATAAATAAAATAATATCATTGAGGCAAGGGACCCAAAGCTGCATTACCTCACTGTAAGCTCCACTGAATATAGTAGGACTTATTGTTGGATTCAAATGCACAGTTGTATTGTTCATCCCAATAATTTCAGATATTTAACTCTCCCAACTAGAATCACTAGAATTAAAAGGTGGGTTAACACTAAGGCCTTGTCCACACCCTACCATCTTCCAACGTCCTCCTGTGGGGATTCCAGCAGTGACTCTGCTGGGAGGAGAGTGCCACTGGAGTGCTCCCTTCCGCACCAGCTGCCTCTGTGATGAAGGAAGTGTGATGGCCCTGCCTCTTCCTTCTGCTGCACAGCTGTACTATGCTGCACTAGGGCAGGAAGCACAGCCATTGCACTTCTGGATCCTCCACTTACCAGGTAAGTCTGTGATGGTGGCACGATCACAGGTCATTGATGGGGAAAACCCATTAATGATTTACTCTATGATTGCATTGCCTGAGGAATGGGAGAAGGATGATGCTGTGATGACATCATGTGTAATCGCCATCATGGTCCCATCCTTCTCCCATCCCCATGGTGGGACAACAATCTCCTGAGGAAAGGACCTAAGATCCAATAGTACACAACTGTTGATGTTCATGTTGTTATGCACCTTCATGTTGTCTGAGTGTTAGACTAAAACTTGTTTTGGTAAGATTTTTTCAGAGCAAGTGTGCCATTGCCTTAATCTTAGGAGAAGAGAATGTGATTTTCCCAAGGTCTACACACTGGGTTTCCATGGGTACTCATACCCTGATCTTCTACACACTTAGTTCTACACTCAAAGCATAATAACATCCTGGAGCATCAACAGCAACTTCCAATGTGGACAAAATGCCATAGCCATGCCACTGCCACATCTAAATAAAGAGGTAGAATTGAATCTTTTCTCTTTCTTCTTCTAGAAGAAACATGGGTCCATCCCAGTTCATCTCTATTGATTGCAAGCAGCGGGATAAATTCAACACTACTCTAACAACAGTTTTGGAGCTCCCTTTCCCCCACTCCAAAGTTGTCTGGGATGCCAAAATTCTCCTCTAGAGAGTTCCTCAGTCCTCCAAGACAGATCTGTAGGTTGCATGAAGCAGCAGAAACACTTTGTTGGATATTGGCCATTGGGAACCAAATGATTTATGCCAAATTTGAGCTAGTGAATATTCCTCCCATATTGGCTATATCTTTGAGTTCCTGGAGATATTTGCAAGAGCCTCCCAGTTCCTTTTAACCATGGGCAAGTAAAGGTTATCTTGGTGTCTAAGGGAGTTGCAAGAGGGTTCAAGAGTGAACCTCTGTCTCTACCACTGAAGCAGGAGATCTGAAAAATCTTGTGGCCTCATGGGATTGCAGTTTAAATTTGATTGTCTAGTGTATGAAGTTAAAAAAAAGGAAAAAGGAAAACAATAATCTCTGTGTTATTATTTATTACTGTTTGTTAATTTTCTATATGTCAGTTTCTCCAGGAATAATGTGAAAACAAGAGAAGTCATTATTTTTTGGTCTTTTTTAGTCTTTTCCCTTTCTAGCCACTATCTCACTCTCCAATAAATCATTTCCTCCCCACTTCTATTATTATCATCAGCTCCACAATCTGTGAGGTGTTACCAACTGGAGGTTTGGACCATCAGTGGCTTGAATTCTCTCCAGGAATCTAGAAATCAGTGAGATAGCCTCAGATAATGTGGACACATTCCAAGCAGTGTTGCTTTTTGTGCTGTTGTGATCTTATCTAAGGCAGTTTCCATCAGATGATTTACCAATCCATTTTGAATTGCTCCTATATATCTCTATTATTCTCATCATCATCATCATCATCATCTCCTCCTCCTCCTCTTCCCCTCCTCTTCTTCCTTCTCTTTAATAGTAATATTTGGAAACAATACAAGTCAGAAAAAGAAAGAAAAGAAAAGAAAAGAAAAGAAAAGAAAGGAAACCTGTTGTATAAAAGACAAAACCACAAAGCAGTTGACAAAATGGATTAGAGCAGCAACTTACAGATGATGTGTTTCCTCCGAGTCCTTTCATCTAATATTTGTAAGCTCACAGCAGGCACAGCCAACAGTATTTTCCAGCGAGCCTTATTGATTCACATAGGAATAACAAATAATACCTGAGGCTTGCACTTCTTCCAAAATATTGTAGCTACCATAAGGGAATAAAAAAAGAATCTCATTGTTCAATCTGATTTGGGCTACAGTTTCTCTAGTTTGCTGAGCATTATGGTATTTTTTGAAGAAAAAGGTCTTTATTGACCAAACTCAAAGTGATGAAGGAACACTCCTTCTGGTAATAAAATCAGTTGGAGAAAATCTTAGATTTTACAGCCCATTAAACTGCTATTAAAGACCAATGGTGAGGATTTCTTTCAGAGATGAACTTGTGTTGTGTGAGAATTCAACAGTGACACCAGAGGGAAAAAAAAAGAGAAGGAGGGGACCCAACATGATTCTTATCAAAGTCCATTAAAGAAATGAAACTGGAGCTATACAAAGTCAAAGACACCCATTATGGGTAATGGTGCAGAACCAGGTTACATCAGCATTGAGTTTCAAGCCGTTTACATTCCATTTTACCTGCATTTGCAGAAAGTTGAGCCAGTGTCAACTTCCACTTAGAACACAGTTGATCACAGAGCTACAGAGAGCCAAACTGACACATAAGAGGAAGAGAAAGGTTCCGGGTCATGTCCCTGCTGGATTTTAATTCTTTCTCATTAGGCACAGCTATAAAGCCAAGTGCCTGTTTGATTTTTTTGAGACCTAAATTCATGAATATGCATTGGATGCAACTAAGTCACCAAGGTCTTTGAAGCTGGGACGGGTGGGAAGGAAGTGAATGCAGGACACGTCATGTTGAAGAAAAATATTTTTGAATCATTTCAGTAGGAAAGCATGTAAAGCTTAAAATGTCCCCTGTCTACTGATAAGTAGTCATGCCCTTCCTTTTTTTGCCCTAAGTATGAAGGATATTGAAGATATCCTTTCTTGTCAGCTCTGGCCATCGCCTGACTTGTCATTTACCAAACTGAACACAGCCTACTGGATAGACAGGGTCCACCTATGCTGTGATAAACTGTCTCTTGTGCTGCCAGTCCAATAGTGCAAAAACAGGATGCAGTACAGGTCACCACTCATTAGTGAGCTGAGTTCATCTTTGTAGACAAAGGCTGTTCAATTTGCCTGCTCTGTTTGAATTGTACTTGTTGTGAAGGATGAGTACTAAGCATCAGGATACATTGAGGTTCTTCACTTTATTGTCAATGATTTAAAAAGTCAGACATCTTCATCTTTCCAATGCTGAACAGTGTTGTATGTTCACTCTTTCAATGCAGTTAAAGAAAGCTTCAAAAACAGAAAATAGGTAGGAAAACTTCAGTTGCATGTAGTTGTGTATTATCTCAGTAATCCTTCCAGCAACCTTGTAACATGGGTCAATGTTGTCATCATCATATTCCAGGTTGGAGTGGGGTGACCCTTACAGACAGTAGCTTGCCTGAGGCCACCCACTTAGTTCATAGCTGAGCAGATATTTAATGGGAAGTGTCTTGATTCACAGTTCATTCTCTTTGCTTCCTCTCTGCATTCCCAATGGCTTAACCTTAAACTAGTATATCGAACAAAATGAAGAAAAGCCCTGAAGAGCAGTCTTTTAAAGACTGTATACCTGCATTCATAAATATGAGAAGCTCTGGTCCTGCCTTAGATAGTCCTTTGACTGTGCAACTTTAACTGCCAGTTTTCAGGTAGCAGCTTGCAACACAATCTGTAGCCATCTTGTAATCTCTTTGCTGCTGTATGTTTTATCAGAAAAAAGGAACAATAACCATCTTTCCTCTTGCCTAGATCATACATGGAGTAATTCAGTGAAAATGTTAACGAGAATCAATAAATAAGAAAATAAATAAATAGGAAAATTTACCTAGAAGAGGTCCCTCTGCAATCAATCAGAAAATTTAACTAGTAGAAGTCCCACAGAACACAGAGGGATTTACTTTTGAAAAGTATTGAACTGTAAGGTCACCTACAGTCAGTACTCCTTGTAAAGTTCACATATCGTCCTGATACTTACATAAACTCTCCTTGTGAAGAAAGAAAATTAGTCAAGGGAGATGGAATCAGTAAGGATATTCTGCCAAAAGGGCAGCATTGACAGCAGTGGTTCCTAAACATGGACTCCGAGATTTTGTTGAAGTATACTTTCCAGAAGCCCTAGCCAACGTGATGAATCATCAGAGTTTCTGAATGCTTTAGTCCAACAGCTTCTAGGAGCCATGTTTTAAAACCACTGATATATGTAGGAATAGGAAGGAAGGATGGAAGGACTACAGAACTTGATTATCCCATAACATCTTATGGGGATGATATGTGCTTTAGGCTATGCTTGTGAGCTGGAAGCCTTTGACTTTGATATAGGAAGGTTGCCAAGTTCATAATAAAATTAGAGGTGTCCATGTCAAAGAAACAATAAAAAAAAATCCCAATGACTAATTTACCCACCTCTGTGTTTTCATTCAGAGGCATTCATTTTAAAAACACTTGGGCTGGCTGCAGTCATAATTGCATATAATATCCATTATCTTTTAATATGAATTATCCTTCATCACTTGTTACATTTATCTGTGGATCCCTTCACCAACTCACCAGACGCTCAGATTCCAATTTGTTCTCTCAGCTTGACTAATGATGAAAAGTATCAAAAATGACTATTATGTGTTTATAAATCACTTCCTTTATCCTGAGGTGACTTTGGGATTTCATGCTTTTGAGTATTGTTTTGCTGTGCTATGTGAATGGTAGACAAAAATGCAAAATTTAAAGAAAACAGAAAACAGCCATTACATTTGGTGGGGAAAGCTCTAAATCTGATAGTTTTTCGTGGACACAAACCTGAAACATCTAATAAATTTATTCTCAGTGTTCACATACAGAATGAGACAATATTTATTGTATGTTTAACTATGCTGAGAAAGTGTTTGCTAGCATGGATCTGAGCCTTTTATTAAAATATGTTTTAAAAATGTTTCAGTTCTTATTACCGCTTTTTAAAAGCTCTTATTTATTTACATATCTTTGTTTTTATGTGTTTACATATATTTTTACGATATAAATATGTACTTTAACATGTAGATATACAGTTGACTCTCCATATTCACTAGGATTATGAGTGTGTATCCCCACAAAAGTGGAAAAATCACACATTTCAAAATGTGTCTGTGTCTGTGGGAAGGGGGCGGAGGCATGGTGGGGAAGAATGGGAACCCAAACCAGGTCAGGGAAAGGAGAAGGAATTGCGGGGGGGGGCAACAGGGTGGCCCTACACTTCCTCTCTCTTGCCCATCTCCTTCCTCAGGTGAGTGGTGGGCACTTGGAGAGGATCTGCGTTGCTGGGAAATCAGGCTGCAATTCTTCCTTAGCTGGCCAGGTAGTGACTGGTGGTGGAAGAGAAGGACCAGAGATGGGTTTTCAAGGGGCTACATGGTCTGATCAGAGCCATGGCGAAGGAAGGTCCCTTTGGAAAATAAGCAGTTGAGGCAGGCGTTGGAGAAACTTGCAGATAACCAAATCCATGAAAGCAACCCCACAAATGTGGAGGGCCAACTGTAGATTATTTATTTAGGCTGTACACTGCAATATCAAAAGATGCAATGGTTACAAAAGAATGAAGACAGAACGTGATGAAAGAACCATAGCAATAGAGAAGAAAATTTAGAATACTTACTGTGGAATGCATACATAGAATCAGAGACACAGACACAGACAAAACATGTTAGCCTGACATTAGAAGAGACAAAGTGGGAAGATACTTTAAAGAATACCCACATTCAGAAAAAAATGAATCAGTAACTGTTGTCAACCAAATAGACACAATTAATATTTTAAGTGAAGAAACCAGGTTTCTCTTCAGTTTGTATAGACTTTTCATCCTTATACTAAAAGCAAATTCCATTTTACATTTTACAGGATGGTAAGCCGTTCCAGAAGACTTTTTTTTTGCCAAGTGAATGACTGATGTTCAGTAAATAGAAATTTGTCTCATTTTATTCTATTCCTCATGAAATTTTTGATTTGAATGCATTTTTTATACTCTTAAAAATATTGTGGCCCTTTGTGTGTTTGTTAAAAGCAAAACTAGGCCTTGTTTGAAATTGAGGCCAAGAAAGTTTCGGCAACTGCTGATAGCAAGAAGGTACAGTCATTGGCCCTTTCCACATGGGGGGGCGTGAAATGTGGGGAAATGGGGCAGCACATGCAGAAACGGAGCTTACTTTTATCCGGGTTGCTCCGTCGCTGCAGGGAGCACCATGTGTTCACTGCTCTACATGGCGGTGGCGTCTGGCAGTGCCTGGCAGCGTCCGGCGGCACCCAAAATGGCGGCTAGTGGCTTCCGGCGGCACTCTGCCAATTGGGGCAGCACGCCAGCTGGAAGCCCGCCCCTGGGCAGCTCTGCAGGGACACGCTTGCATGCCCCTGCAGTTCTTCACGGGGCGCTGCGACGGGCTAGTGCAATCTTGTTTTAGAAAGACCACTTGAAAGGTGGTCTTTATAAAACACGCGGCGCCACCCCCACGGCCGCACGAGGGTGCTTTGAGGTGTAAAACCTCCACTTTTCTAACCGCCCTAGCGCACTCCACGGTGGGGGCGACCTCCATCCTACTCCGTGTTACCTCATGTTTTCTCTCCCTTGTGGAAAGAGCCATTGTTGCTTCACTGGATGTAGGTGTTCATTATGAACATGAGGAGTATTCATACAGCTTTCTTATGCGTTGATCAAATGTGTGATGTGGAAGAGGAATAGGCCCACTAGCACTGCTTTCCCAATAGCTCAATAGCTAGTGTTACTGAGAAAGGAACTATATGTTTAGATTAGCATTTATATTATGAATAGCTAGGCTGGTAACCCTAACATTAGATAGGAACAAATGGGCAGTACATGATGATCAGAATAAATATCATGTGGAAGATGGAGTGAGCTTGTTTTCTCCTGCACCTGCTCCAGATACAGTTGGCTCTCTACATGAACCAATACTTATTTGGTCTCGCATGACAAACGTCACTGCAGGGGAAGATAAGCTTTTGTTTTCAAATCTTTTTATTCAATTGATACAATAATAATATTAATTGTAACTTAATTGTAAAGTACAGAAAAAATATCCATCCAGAAAAGAAACTAAAGAACTAAACCTAAAAATTCCAAAAAGTACAGAGACATATAGTTATTTACAATCTTACTAGGTCATTAATTCAAAAACTTTCTTCTGTTGTTGCTCCTTATCTCCTATTGTCACTTAATTTCTACAGTCCTGTCTTCGTTGTTTACACAGAGAAGATTTTAATGGTCTCCATGGAGTGAGACCAGAGTGTTATGTTTGATTGGTGCTAAGCATCAAATCAAGACACGTGATAGGGGCAATGGAGACAGTGGCCCTTTCTGCAGCTTACCTCCGTCACGTGGGGATCATGGAAGCAGCCTCTTCCATGAGGCACACACGTCCCCTCTGCTCCATCTCTGCAGCAGCTGCCTGCCAGCCGGCAGGCAGCATTAGGATTCCGCCTCTTCCTTCCACAGCACAGCCGGGTATTTTTTCAGGCTGCACTAGGGGAGGAAGATTGAGGGCTGTGGCTCCGGATGCTCTGCATGGACGGTAAGTGCCTGTGAGGCTCCAGAGCAATGCGTGATCATGCATCATTTTTGGCCAAAAGCCGAAAATGATATATTGCTTGATTGGCACCTGCTGGCCCCGGCAGCATTGCACGATTGAGAGAACGTCATGTGAAACGCTCCTCGCAATCACGCGCCGCTTTGGAGGCCCTTTTGCATGACAAAAGCTGTGCGAAAAGGGCCAGTGAAGCAGTTCACCTCCTATACATGTCATTTGTTTGGTGTAGGGTAGGGCTATGGAAACACCTCTTTAGGGCCCTGCGTCCCAGAGTATTTGGTGAAGAAGGCTACCCTTGAGGTTAGCCTAGGAATAAGGCTCTTACTTTTAGAGCCCTAAAGCTTGGGTGGGAGTCCCTGGGTTACCTTCCAAGATGCTGGACTGAGGAATGACCAAAGCAATTTGGATTGCCCCTGGGGCTGAGGTGTTATTGCCCATGGGTATGCTGAGCAGGTTGTCACGTTGGTATCAGCTGGACCCATATCATGTTGCTCCCCATCTCTCATATCTTTCAGGTTAACACAATTTAACCTGAAAGATTAGTTCCACAATTCAGGTTAACAGGTCAAAATAAAGTGGCCCTTAGCTAACCCAACTTTGTGTCTGGTCTCTCTATTCCATGGTTGAGCATCAATGGATTCAGATTACAAGAAAAGATATTCTATCTAAACTTTAGGAAGAACTTTTTGGCAATAAGAGCAGTTCAACAATAGACTGCCCTGGCAAGCAGTGGATTCTCTTTCCTTTAGACAGAAGTTGGATAGGCGTCTTTCAAGATTTGTATATTTCTGCATGGCAGAAGGTTGGACTAGATGGTCTTTGCATCTCCTTCCAACTCTGTGATTCTAAGACCCTATGAAACTATATATTGAGTCATCCTTTGATATACAGATATGAGAGTGGATGGATACATGGGTGTAGGGGTTCCTTCTTCTAAATAATATTGAACTGCAGAATGTGTTCAGTGGGTGTAATGGAATAACAGTGCCAAGGCTATGTCTAGAGATCAAAATACACTCTCCTTCATGTCTTCAGTGAATCCACAAGATGCATGTCAATTCATGATGCATAAGGCTTAATACTGGGTCCAAGATGAGTATGCAGCTGGTAGTATGGTTTTCTACATCATTTTAACCCTCCTATCCATGTGAAAGTGATGGGACTTTTCTATTTCATGGAAAGATATGTACCTTTAAATCAAACTGAGAGCCTTTCTGCACCACACTATTATAGTGCTATTATTCCACTTTCAACATCCTGTGGAATTCTGGGGTTTGTAGTTTACTGGGGCCAAAGAGCTATCTGGCTGAGAATTCCAAATGCCCTTCCCTAAACTGCAAATCCCTGGATTCCGCAAGATGTTGGAAGTGGAATAATAGTGGAATAGTAGTGTAGTGCAGAAAGGCCCTGAGACACAAGTCATTGTTACACTGCTATTCTGATTGCAAGTATAAATGTTTGAACATCTTCCCCATTATAACATGTTTTGGAAGGCTTTCTTTTCTTCCATAAGCTGCATCCTGTCCTGTGCCTTTTAAAGTGCTTTTCCTGCATTGATTTAAAAGCAAGGAGTGTTCCTTTGACTAAATCTGTATTTATAAGACATAAAATAGACATTGCTGGATAGTGTGGTATCATCTTGACCCTCACAAGAACTGTGTCTGCAATAGCAGTATTTTGCTGAGAAATTGTTAACATATGGCTTGTGACTTTGTTACTTGTTTGAATATCAAAGCTTTAAAAGAGTGCAATCATAGCTAATGACTTTAGTTCTCAGTTGATAGGATTAGAACAGAAATAAGTGAAATATGCATCAACCTTAAGTTCAAATACACACACACACACACACACACACACACACACACACACACAGAGAGACAGAGAGATTGTCAGGTAGTATTTTCATGGGGATCCATAAGTCTAGGGGAATGTGGCACCTATGATCTGTGCAACACTTATCAGCATATTCAGTTATAATTCCTTAAATATAGAGCAAAACCCATACTTTGCATATTAAAAAATTAGATATTTTCTACTTTTGATAGCTGATTTACAAAATGCTCCTGTCTCATTTTCCCTGTAGTGAGTCTGACGGTGAATGCAAATGGAGGTTAATATCCTCTCTCTTTACTTCCAATTCCTTCTTGTGGTGATTTCTGGGCAGACTGACTAATGTGGTTTTCTTTGTGGGTCAACGAGCCATATTGGTGTTGAGCCTTTGCCTCAAGAGGTTGAAGACCACTGGGTTAATTAACTCTGCCAGCCATTTCTGCTATTTCTTCCCTGTTTTTTGAAGCAGCCAAGAAGAAGTTACTATTTAAATTTTGGTAATAAACATAGCTAATGGAGTTTTAAATGGTATTTAAATTATGTCTAAGTAGATCTCTAAACTCATTTAGCAAACAAATAACTACTAATGGTTTAGACGAAAAGTCTTCTGTACAGGGTAATGGGCTTTGAAGGGAATGCAGAACGGGTCAGTAGAAATTCCCTATCATATTAGCTCACAATTTATGTTTTATTCCATCTGAAATGCTTTTAAGTTGGACTGTTTCAGCATGTCCTCCTAACATGGACCTTATCAAATGTCAGATGATTACATGGATTGAATCCAGGCAAAGCATCCTGAAGATAGTCCCATTTGAATCAGCGTGAAAAGGAAGTCTTCAATGGCAATAACATTTGTTGCAGTATAAGTATCTTCTTCCACAACTGGGTTGCATTGTGCAAGGGAAATCTCAAGCTGATTGTGTGCATTGTACAACTGCTTACAATCAACGCAGGAACACTTACAGTTAGGAATGTTAAACGATAGATTCAGAGAAAGGGCAAATGCTTGCACAACTTTGTACATGCAATGGAACTCCTGACACAAATGTGTTTGGGACACCAACCTTCAGCAGAAACCAAGAAAGTGCAGCTTCTAGCACAAATAAAATTACATCAATATAACGACAGCATAAATATAATAGGATCTTTTCCATGCAGATATCTCTCGTACCTGGCTCTAGTTGATGGATCTTGCAACAATCTTAAAATTTTCTGTAGTGTTCACATGGCACGTGTTCTGGGTTACTAGGGTTCTCTCCACAATGGAGAGAGTACAAGCTATATGAAGTTGTCACAATAGCAGAAACAGACAAATGATATGTAGGTTGATACAACCATTCTGCCTTTGAATGGAATAAGGTTAAGAATAAGAACAACTTAATTCACAGACTAAACCCACAGGAAAAAGCCTTTTCCCTCCCCTCTAAGTGGATTTGAGAAATGATCACTGCTGGATTTGCTGAGTGTGCAAGTCAGAGTGGTTTGATGACATCACACAACAAAATGTTCCCTGGAGTGCTGAATCCCCACTTTGTTTTCTACAGTTAAAAGAATGATGGTTTGCTAAAAGAAGTGAACCACTTAACTGCCTTGCTAAGGTTCATTTCACACCAAAGAATGGGAGCTTTCTAGTTACATGTTCAAAAGAGAGAGAAAGAGAAAGTCCAGTTTTATAGTGAGAATGAAACAACACCACAGTATATAAAGATTAATGAAGCTGCATGTTATGTCATTTGCAACAGCAGCAAACATTCAATTCTCCATGCATTGCCTACTGGAATAAAAATTACCAGTAATCATTACTTATCCAAGTGCAAGGTAGATGGCATACAACTTGATCCTACATATGTTTCTTCAGAAGTAAGAGAGATTGATTTGGACTAGATTTACTCTCAAAATTTAAATGGGATTTACAATAGCCTCAAACTACTCTTTTTAGTATATACACAACCTGCAGATCTCTCAACGTTTTTGTTTTGCTTTAAAGCAATTGTGTGTAATAGAACACTCCTGATTGACTATGTTAGATTGGCCATTAAATTTGGACAGAGGAGTTGGGCTGGAATAGTTGTATATCTACCTAAATACCCTAAAGGCCCCAGATTCTGCCTGATCTTGGAAGATAAGCAGGGTAAGTCCTGGGTAGTACTTGGGTGGCAGACATCCAACAAATACCAGGTGCTCCAGGCTATATTTCCCAGGAAAGAACAGGCAAAATTCATGGGGTTACCATAGCTCAACAAGCAACTTAAAAGCACATACTGACAGTCAGGAGCTTCATTGGCTCACCATCAGAGTGGGCAGATGATGGGAACCTCTGGCACTTCATTGATCTAATGCTTCAATCCAGAATGGGATTGCTCTAGAACAATGAAGGCATAGTATAAATGGAAACCATAAGATGTACAAAATGTCTTCTGTTGTGAAGAATTGCCTGACTATGTCCTTAGCTTTATTCTTGTTGCACATCCTTTGTTCATAAAGTTATAACAGGCTTATCCAAAGATTTGCCTGTTAATATCATTCACATTTCTACAAATCATAGAACAGATTGTTTGTAACAGTAGCTCTTAACTCTTTTCAGAGTTTTGACATGATTAAATACCACAGAGAGACTATGAATAAAAGTTTAATGAGCCACTCTATGGAGAATGGATCAAAAACAGGTTTACTCTCACCATTCATTATTCTATATTTGGAACCATTGTTTACTAAGGGGTAACTTCAGAATATCACATTTGAGGGGCATGATTTTGAGTCTGATGATATGGCTTACAGCTGGGTGACTTCTCATTGCATTAAATGGTGAGTCTCCGTGGTAGATATTTTCATGTTTCTACATTCAGGATCAGTGTTATAATTTTTGATATAGACACCAATGGTGGCTGGCAGCTTCCACATCAATGGGGTGGCAAATCCACTTTGAGTTCTAGTCTAAACTTGAAAGGACAACTGTGTTGAGACAATTTTGGGGATAGAATTTGGCCCTTTGGAAGGTCTTTCAAAAGTCAAAGTAGGAACTGAACAAATATTCAAAAATATTTGAGTTTCTTGAATGTTGGTGAGGAAATCCTAGACCAGGTGAGATCCTTCACAAGTCAAGACTTAAGTCTGTGTGAAAAATGCGTGCCCCCCACCATCCGTGTGGTGTTTCCTGCACAGAAAACATTTCTGTTTATTTTCTGTACAGACTTGTTCTCTGTGGAGAAATGTTGTCTTCTGTACAAAATAAAGCAAAACATAATACTTTTTTTTAAAAAAACACACCAGAATAAATACTGAATTGTGAATTGTCTTTGGAAACTACATTTCTCAACAACTTTTTTGCAGTGAGGAAGAAACTGATAAAATTATTCATCCTTGACTGTGAGAATGAAATTTATGAAGATTTACATCCCTAGTTCAGAGTAAACCCCAGAGTGGATTCACTGACACACTGACATGGAAACCACAAGCCCCCACTATTACTACTCTGGCCATTTCTGCACTACACTCTTACAGCCTGATTATTCCATTTTCAACATCCTATGGAATCCTGGTGTTTGCAGTTTAGGAAGGGGCTGGCTAGCTGGCCCCTCTCTAAACTGAAAACCCAGGATTCCATAGGATGTTGAAAGTGGAATAATCATGCTATAAGAGTGTAGTGCGGAAATGGTCTCAGTCGACCTCCTTGTCCTATTTCTTCTTAGTTGGTGCCCTTTCAATATTAATAGGCATCACAACAGGGGTAGCATTGTTTTCTGTTCTTTTAATAGAAACTCTTCTGTGCAAAGAAGGTTTACTTGGTGAAGACATAGAGTATTCATGGCTTCACAATGACCTTTTGGAATACTGCCTTTCTCATAAATGAATTGAATGACAGAGACTATAGATTCCCCTCCCCTTAATTAGATTTATATGGGAATGGGGGTGGGGAGAGAGAGAAAGAGAGAGAACTTTATGAAACACATTAAATCTTAATTAATTATAAATTTCCTTTGATGAAGTATGGCCATGAGGTGTCCTGGTGTAGGAATTTTAAGAATAAATAAATATGAGCTACAGTCTGGTAAATTAAGTACTTTCAAAGCTTCATTGATTTCAATGGCAAAGTCAAGCAGATGCTTTTGAGTCACTTCTAAAGTGTTTAGCTATGGCTGATGTGAAATAATAAATAAATATTCATAGATTCATAGAATCATAGAGTTGGAAGAGACCATAGGGGCCATCCAGTCCAACCCCCTGCCATGCAGGAATACTCCATCAAAGCAATCCAGACAGATGTCCATCCAGCCTCTGTTTAAAAACCTCCAAAGAAGGAGACTTCACCACACCCCATGGCAGCATATTCCACTGTTGAATTGCTCTTACTGTCAGGAAGTTCTTCCTAATGTTTAGATGGAATCTCTTTTCCTGAAGTTTGAAACCATTGCTCTGTGTCCTAGTGAAATAATAAATGCAAAACTACCTAGTGGGCATAATCCACCCCAAACCTGAGTTTTTAAAATCCTATTCATTTTAAATATAAATGTAATAGAGATGATCACTTGCTAAATTTATGTACTTTAAATGTGCTTCATCATGGCCATAATTTTTGCACTGTAATTTGAATACTGAAACATACCAGCTGGCAAGACATAGCACAACATAAACCACACACACACACACACACACAGAGACACAGACACTAGTAGTACAATTGAGTATTAATTTCAAGCACTGACATTTTTCAATTTTACCTTAAGGGGTGTGTGTGTTTAACTTCATTCTGAGCTCCACATTTCACTAATAATTTAGGCCAGAACTGTTCTGTCCAAATGATTGTTATTGTTTTGGAACCAAAGCCAGCAGAATGCTCAAGGAAACCAATTATTTTTTGTCACTATTCATAAGGCAGATGCAAAACATGCATGGAGACAGAGGGCAATGTGCCAGTACCACTTTTACATGCATTTGGAAAACAGAATGAGAGAGTGGCCACACAGACACAGAGAGACTTGAACTGCACAACTACAAATACCTTATTGAAGCTTAATATTATATGTCTCCTTTAATCACCAGAGCTCTTTTAAAAATGTCCTAGGAGAAATGACTAGAACCAATATGAAACCAATCTAAAGTAGGTATGCCCAGTACTAAATGTCACATTTTACTGGTTGACACACATTTATCACTCTGTTTCACAGCATAGTAAACAAGTTACAAGTTCTTGGTTAATTTGATTGACAGCAGCCTTGGGCATTCCTCAGGGGAAAAATATTCCATAGCATTAAGATGTTTTGCATAACTGACTTCAATATTTTTTTTTTTAAAAAAAGATTTTTGAATTCACCGTTCAAAAGAGGAAAGGGGAGAGATGTTTCTTTCTTAAAAAAAATAGGAACAATAAATTATCAAAATTTCTCATTTGGGTAAGTAACAGTTTTAATAGTTTTCCCTAAGCACTAAGAGCACTCAATTGAACATCTGCTTTCCAGCTGTACCTATTGATATATTGCTGGTGTTTTATTCTCTTATATTTTAAATGTGTCTATAAGATTGTTTTTTAAAAGGAGAGAGAGAGCCACACTACCTGACTTTCTGACAATGCCTTGATTGTGAAAGATATAAAAATGTCAAAAATTCTGTGGGCTATTTTATGCCCAGGATATTATTTTTCAATTGAATCCAAAGACAGATGTCTATGAACAATTAAACTATTCTCCAATCACACCTTGTTCCAGCTGGGACTATAGAATTAAAAAGAAATAAGTCATCATGATTCACTTATTGCTGGTGTTTCTAGCATTTCCTGCATTGATGATAGATGCTTATTAAACAATTCTGTTGATGGAAAACGTACATTGTCCGCTGCTTGAACCTCTACAGTTCATTCTTTGATATTAAAGCTGATTTTTCTTCTCTTCTTATAATTTATACACTTAGCAACTGGCTTCAAAAAAAAAAATCCCATTAGACAGAGATTATGTTATCTAAAGCTTGCTAAATCCCATGTCAAGTTTCCAAGAGTTTAGTTGTAAAGTGAAACTCTGAAATGAACTGAGCTGGAAGAATGGACTTGACAATCAAAATGAATGTAAGACATTATTTCATTTAATGGAGGTAGCATGGAAGAATATGTACTCGTTCTCCCCTATTTGGTACAATGTTATCATTCCCAGTTCTCCTCTATCATCAGCAACTGCACAGCTCCATGTAAAAACTTTAGCAAGGAACCATACAACATGGACTTATGAATTAGAATATTGCCAATATTTTAGAGATTCTCAGCAGTTTATCCCACAATCATAAAGGAAACATTTCACTTCCATCTTCTGTCCAAGAAGATGGTTAATAAAGAAATCATGTTGTATGTCTCTGCTTTGTAGATAGACAACTTGCAACATATGGCTCTATATTCTCAAGGAAATATAAACTCTTTGTTTTCCCTGAATGCTATTTAGACCAAGACTCTTATGTTTTGCAAAGCTAATATAAAGCTGAAGAAGAAATCTTCTGATTGATTTGTTTAATTTCATTAAATGACACTAAAGGAGCATGGGTTGCTTTTTTTATCAGTGTGAGCAATTAGGTGGATATATTAAAGCCCATAATAGATTTGATTAGTTTTGTAGAATATAGGCACAGATATTAGTTCTTTGAATAAGGAAATTAAAGTCTAGCGGGTAGTGATTTCCTTTTCAAAATGAAGATTCCTAAAGTATAAAAGAACATGATTATCTGAAAGATAGTTCAACAAAGAAACTCAAAACAACCAATAAGCACAGGTTGTTTGCTTCAGTGTGGATTTGTGAGTGGGCAAATCTGTTCTGCAGCTACCTGGCTTATTCCAGAGTGCACTAAATTGAACTCACGTCCTATTTAGATTCTGTTCAAATCGACAATTGAAGCATATTGTTTCCATTAAAAGCAAAAAAAATCATGTAACAATATTGTTCTATCGATTTGAACATGCATTTGTACATTTGTGCATTTGAATGGATAATATCAAGTTTACTGTAGTTTGCAAGTTAAACAGCTTGCAAGTTATATATGTAATTATCTTCCTACATTTATCTTCTAACTTGATCCTTTTTCATTTTTCCACTAACTTCAATTTTTCTTTTTAGTCAATAACAACAACTTAGCCTCACTTTGTGTTGAGGTGTTAATTTTTTTATACGTGATCACATTTCTGCCTAATCTGAGACATATAATCTTGACCATCCAGGTGCTAATTCAGTTTTTCCTGATGCTGTCAGGAAAACTGAGGTATTTTTCCCCCATGCCATCTCTGATGCTAGGTAAAATCTGTCCCCAAAGGCCCACAAAACACTTGCAAAAATCCTAGAAAAACAAAACCCTACAGTTCACTATTCAGTTACATTCTTAGTACTATGACTTTCCTTTACTGTGAATGGTAATCATAAGGAAATCAGAAGACCAATGTTCTTCAAAGGGATTTTCCCTAACCCCATCACCACTTGTTACAACTTTCTTTTACTTCTTTTGTCCCAGATCATCTTCACACTGTTTTGTTGCTTCATTATAGAATGCCCAGTATAATGGAATCCCTCATATCTTTGGGGCTTTCCACACTATGCTATTATAGTGCTATCATTCCATTTACAACATCCTGTGGGATTCTGGGGTTTGTAGTTTACTGAGGCCAAAGAGCTCTCTGGATGAGAATTCTAAAGGCCCCTCACTAAACTGGAAACCCCAGGATTCCACAGGATGTTGAAAGTGGAATAATAGCACTATAACTGTGCAGTGGAGAAAGACTCTTTGTAGTACTCTTCTTTGTTGTTGTAGTGTGCCCTCAGGTCATTTCTGACTTATTGTGACCCTAAGGTTAAAGTATTATGGGGCTTTCTGGGGTTGAGAGTATGTGATGCGCCCAAGATCACGCAGTAGGTTTCCATGGCTGAGCAAGGAATTGAGTCCTAATCTCCAGGGTCATAGTCCAATGCTCAAACTACTACACTTATGCTACCTTAATTACTTTCAGACAAGTTACTCTGTTGATTAATGCTTAGTAATCATGCTCTCCTCTTGTTTTCTCTGAGATAAAGAACTCAATCCACAACTAAAATAGAAAGTTTTAAAAGCAATCTTATGTTACCAAGTGCAGCAAAACTAACAATGTGAAACAAATCCAGTTAAATCTGAACTTAAGACAATGTACCATTACTGTGTGAAACATTTCTTTTGTATTTTTGAACAATCTAATTCAAACAGATATAGAAAAGAAATTCTCTTTCATTTATTTATTTTTGGGAAAGTGAAGAGTAATGAAGTGGTAATTGTCATAGGTGGGGGTTCTTCTCATCTTAGTTGCAAGTTGGCTGAAGAATTTCTATCTGTATCCTTTCTTTTTTGTACAACAACCTCTCCAACAGTTTGCAACCTTCCTGGCTGCAACTGAAGGCCAGTACAGACTGTCATGAATAACTCTTTCTATGTTTCTTTTTCCACATCAGGAAGCATAGGTTACTGGAAAAGCTGTAGAATCACTGAGAGACATACAGCCTCAAGAAAAGAATGAGGCAGAAAAAAGAGTCTTTTTTTGTTTTGTGGGAAAATAAAACTTCTGGAAAACTGTAGGACAAATTTTAGCACAGTGCTCTCCTACATGATGATTAAACTTGCTGAGTCAAAAGCCATAGTCCTAAGAGGACATCTGAAGATGGCCAATTCAGTTCACATGGCTATTTGAAGAAAGAGCACTGTGAAGTTCAAACATGTACCACTCACAAGCTCAGGAATTTCAACATGTCCAAAATATTGTGGCCAGAATGCTAACTGGGGCCTGTTACAGGGCGTTCAAAGTGCTGTTCATGAAGTCTAGACTATTCCAAAGATTGTATCTCCTATATGACCTGCCCAGAGTTTTAAGATCCACAGAGAAGGGCCTACTTACCACCATCTACCATCACAGGCTTATTTGGTAAGGACATGAGAGAAAGCCTTCTTGGTGGTTGCTCCTGCCAGGTGGAATCCTCCTCCTCAAGAACCTAAGCTGGCCCCTTCCCTGCTCTCCTTCTCTTTCATACAGGCTTTGGATGAGTAATTGCTTCTTATGGTACATACTTTATTTTTCAACTGTTATATTCTTTTGCATGATTTTATAGCTATGGTTTTAATGTGATGATTTTTAAATCATGTTTTATGTATTCTTGCAGGTTTTTTTAGCTGTTTCTTTCTGTGATCTTCCTTGGCTCCTACTCTGGGAACATGGTAGCATATAAATGAAATAAACAAAGGAATTGAGTAAATTTCATTTTTTTAAAAAATCAGCAGATTTTTGGTAACTGCTAGGCTGAGTTTGAGAGCGGTTGAAATATTTCTTTTACAGATTCATCATACAGATTTGGTGTACATTATATTGTATTGATTGGCTTTTTTGTTTATAATTGCATGCTTAAGATAGTCATAAAAATCATCTTTTTTAAAACAAAACAAAACAAAACAAAAACAACCCACAACATCCACAAATGACTAAAGGAAAGAACTATCTGCTATGCTTTTCTGGAGTGTTAGCAGTCAACATGTTTGGTAAGGCCTAAATCAGTTGTTCTGTGTTCTCAAATTGTCTTTCAAAGAAACATGATTAATATTGATCAGAAGTATTGATAAAATGAACTTATTAGGAAAGAAATAAGCAGAGACGTGAGCAACAGACATATTGCTACAGGTTTCACATTGGAGGATGAGATAGTAATACTTAATTAGCATTCAGAGAGATCCACCGATAAAAAGCAGGGGGGCGGTTGCTTTTTAGGCTGGAGTGGAAGTAATTATTAACAGAGGATGAAAGAGTCACACTCACCTAGACATTAGCATCAGATTGCTGACCTTTTTCGGGAGGTGAGCAAACCACTGTGTGGGAAATTGTACACCAAGGGAATATTTGATATGGGTTTTGGGTTTTTTTTTTTGGTGGGAGTGGACTTTTCCTTTTCATACAATTGCCTGCCATGCAGAAACAGGGATGATTTTGTGCACTGGTTCTTCTCACAACCATAGTATGAAAGATCCTTTCTTAGATAGATTTATAATGATGCTAAATTGCATCAGAGCTGCTGAATATAGAAGAGGGCCTATGTAAAAGTGATCAAAGAGGTTTCATACTTCTCACAACATATCTCTGGGAGAAAAAAGTAGACTCTGGGGAAAAAAATCAAAACAGCACAATAATCACAGCATCTTCAATTTTTCTGATTTCTTCTTTTTCTAGAATTTAAAGGATATGTTTGCAGGTGCGTACATTTATACAGTCTGCATCTGAAGGCAAACCTTCTTTCCCACTTCCACATCTAGCCTGTGCCCAGTTCTTTCATCCACATCTAGCCTGTGCCCAGTTCTTTTCATTTCTCAAAGGGATAAGTCTGTCTCTTGAGAGCCAGCATGGTGGAGTGGTTTGACCATTGGACTATAGCCCTGGAAACTAGGGTTTGACTCCCCACTAAGTCATGGAAACTCACACACACTCAGCCCCAGAAAACCCTATGATAGGATTGCTTTAGGGTTGCCATAAATTGGAAACAACTTGAAGGCACACAACAACAACTATCTCTTGCTTTGCTTTAATAAGTGAATATTAATGCACATTTTACACTGTGCACATTGCTAGATGCATCCCCTCATTGGCTCAAAAGAGCTTAATCAGTGATTCGTGTGCATTTGAAATATGCACATTTTTCTATGTGCTTTGTTGAAATGTGAACATTTTCAGAAGCACCCATAGCTGTTCAGAAACATGATGATTCCAGAATGTAACAGAATGGACAGCCCAAAAAGTAAAGACTGAATTCAGCCTTTCAAACCTTGGACTGAAGTTGGATCCTGCCCATATTCACACAACAGTGGGGTAATATTTGATGTGTACAGGTAAGTACCTTAGATGTGTAACATCAGCTTCTTGACTCCTGCTTTCTCCCACATGCACCAATAAGGTAGCAAACACAGGTTGAACATGAGTTCTAGTATTGTTTCAGAATTTATACTGTACCATTGAAATCACCATCACAGCTTTCACCACCTTAAAGTTAGTGACTATCTATTGTCTGTTGAACCTGAAAATCTGCTTTCAGCTGCTTCAGTGGGGCATTCATCTAACATGATCAACCGTGTAGAGAAGATACCACTGCTAAATGCGACATTACAAATGTCCCAACCTTGTGAGAGTATTTGACTGTTGTGTGAAGAGCAAATCAGTTCACTAGTGACACTTCTTTGGGCATTGTCCAGCCCTTTCTTCATGGGCATCTGTCTTCTTCTTGGGCAATTCCATGTGCAGAAATACATTTGCTTTGATGGCTGAAGTGGAAACTGATTCTATACTGGTCATGCTACACACATGTGTGCTTCCACACAGTACTGCTGTAAGACTAATATCTTGACCATTCTTTCATACAGAAGGCACATGTTTTTTTTTTCAGATAAAGAAAATGGGCTAGAATTGTAAATATTTACATCCTCTACCCTCTGTTTTCCTTTTCCTTGTTCTTGTCACATGCACATTTTTATTAGTTAATGTTTCATGTTAAACAAAGGAATTTCAAAGTAGGAATTTGTGTTCAATCTGCAAGGTTTGTGGTTGATTTCTTGCATTATCCAAAAATGTCCAAATTCTACTTCATTCTGTAAATTAGTTTTATTACTGAAATCAAGGATCATTGTGTTTTATTAAAGTTCATCATGAGGGGGATAAGCAACAGACAGAAAGACAGATGTATGCATAGGCATAGCCATAAAGTGGAGGTGTTCATCATGACAGTCCCATAGCCAGGCAGCCCAGGAGAATCTTCATATGCAGGCATCAGTGTTGTATGATATTAACAAACAAGTTCCAATCATTTTCATCTCAACAAAGAACAAGACTTTCTGTAACGAAACGGATTTCTTATTGTACATTCAAGACCAATCAGCTCCAAAATACTTTGGATTACAAATAGGATAGTTCCTGAGAAAGTCCATGCCCCAACCATCACTAGTTACTGTGGGAACTACAGCTAAGCTCAGAGAAAAAAAGGAAGCCTTAGTAGAGTGACAGAGTGCGTAGCCATCCCTGCTATTCACAAAGCCGTAACCTGCTATGGTGATAGTAGAACTTCATTTTGAGATACCTCTAGCTAGTTCAAAATCTTTTCTAAGCATTACTTTGCATTTGTTCCAGAAGATTACAGAAGACACACCCATTAGCAGCAGCATTAGAAGCAGCAAAGTAACTTCGATTAAGATTCAGGCTCTCTCTGTCTTGTGTCATGGTAACTGCTCCTTTCTTAGGCAGGCACATCTTTTATGGAGGAACACAGATTTCAACACAACATACAACAGAGATGTAAATTCTCACTTATCTTCATTTTCACGTGAACTAAATTCGCACTTATTTCATTCCTATAAGAATGACAAATCCCATTTTCCCCCATCATTGCCAGGCAGCACAGTGGAATATATATATATTTCGCTGTGCTGCCTGGCAATGATGGGGGAAAATGGGATTTATCATTCTTACAGGAATACATATGTGAATTTTAAAGGATAGTACAGATAGCTCTCCACTTTCAGTTGGGTTAGCATAGGACCACCACAAAAGTGGAAAATTTGCAAATATCAAGATGTGTGTGTATGTGTGTGGGGAGATAGGGAAAGGAGAGGGAAAGAAGGTGGGACTGCATAGTGGCCCCATACTTCCCCTGTCTCACCCCTCTCCTTCATTTGATGGGGAGGGGCATCAGGAGATAGTTTGTAGTTCTGAGAAATTGGGCTGTGAACCATCCTTAGCTTATCAGAAAGTGGCTGGTGGAGGAGGAGAAGGATCGGGGTGGGCTTTTAAAAGGTGCATTGCCTGTTCAGAGTTGCTTGAGAGGGAAGGTTTCTCTTGCAAAGAAGCGGCTGAGGTGGGGGGGACAGGGGTTGGAGAAATTTACAAGTAATCAAATCTGTGAAAGTTAAACCTGCAGATATGGAAGGCCAACTGTAGGGTAAAAACTGCACAAGTTGTTTATACATGGTACAATTGCTGCTGCCTTATTTCATGGAATTCTAAAAATTGTAAGCATTAGCTGGATTATATCTTTTTGGTTCATCAGCCTGTCCCTTTGTGTTGGGTGTGTTTTGCTTTATGAGGGGAATTAGAATGAGATACAAGTTGCTCTGAAGTTCCTTATACAAATTTCAAAGACCTTGCTGGAGGAAGAAAAATTCTGCACCTCACTCACACACAGGAAGCAAAACATCTCATGGCAATTCCTCAACAGGTTGCCTCAGTGGCTTCTTGTCTTTTCAAGAACAAGAAGTCTAGCAAATATTATTTATACTTCTAATATACAAAATTTGTTGTTGCGTGCCTTCAAGTCATTTCAGAGTTATGGTGACTCTAAGGTGAACCTATCATGGGGTTTTCTTGGAAAATTAATGCAGGAAGGTCTTTTATTTCCCTTGCTCTGAGGCTGAGGGAGTATGACTTGCCCAATGTCACCCAGTAGGTTTCCATGACTGAGTGGGGATTCAAACCTTGGTCTTCAGAGTTGTAGTCCAGTGCTCAAATCACTATATTATGTTGGCTCTTATACAAAATTTACCAAAGTTTTATTATCAACATTGTGACACTGGAGGTTTCTTTCCAGTCTCTTAAGTTGACTACCACCATGCAAGACTGGAAATTCCCTCCCAGCGTTTTACTGGGGTTCTTGCCAGCCTCCCAAAGCTGACTCCCACGCTTGGAAAGACTGGCAATCTCCCCAGCTCTATCAGGTATGCTGCCACCACCACCCTGAATTGTGAATCACTTGGACAGAACAGGAGGGACTCTACCCAATCTCTAAGCGTAAGGATCTTCCACCTCCCCTTCCCCTGAGTGAGAGGTCCTATGTAGCGTGTGCCAAACCTGGTGTGGAAATGGAGAGAAACGGAGGTTTATAGAAGTGTTTAATCAAGGCATGCAAATAAACAAAACCATTTCACACTTGGGAGACTCCCCTCTCCTAGGTACACTTAGTTACAAGAATTTACAAAACAGATATAACAGCACAGATACATTCTTAAGATCAGCCAATTCCCAAAATAACAACATCCCTAACATGACTAACTACTTATTTCTAGTTACTCACAATTAGGTTATAGGCTTAGATGGTCTAAAGGAGAAGAGAGGGGGGTCCAGAAGACACGGTATGCCTGCCAGCTCGACTGGCCCAGCTCTCCTCTCTTTCTCTCTGTCTCTGTGTCTCTCTCTGGCCACATGGCCTCTCAGAAGTTTTATATTTTCCTCCTTGGAAGGATCTGGAAGCATCTCCAAGATGCCCACCTCTTTTCCTTTTGGTTGGTCAATTCTCACCTTGTGACCTGTGATACTGACCCTTTCCTTTTGGTTGGTCAACTCTCACCCTGTGACCCTTGATGTAATCCCAACACCTCATTAACCCTTGGTTTACCTGAAGAGGGAAGTATCTCCCTTTGATAAGCCTAGATAATGGGAAGCCCCATTATCACAAACATGTCTCAATTGTGCTACAACCACTACCTGTGCAAACATTATGCATAGTTATTGTTGTGCACTATGAGTTCCAAGAAAGCATTTCTGTCAGCTGAAACACTGGCTTATTTCCCGGCTAACATATAGGTTAGAGGACTATCCATGCTGATATGAAATGCATCTGGTATTTTCTGAGCTATCTTCTCCATGTTTTCTTCCCCTAAAAGGCCTTGTTTCTCACTTGGAAACTGTAATTTTCCTATTTGACATGCACCATCTCACCTGCTGCTTCAGGTAATTACACAGTAGAACTCCTGAAAAACCACTGGCCTTTTATTAAAATCTGCATTACCATCCTCCCGTCACTTGCTAAGTGTTCACTACCTGTGGGAGTCTAGATGACACAGCTCAGTTCTGCACGTCAAATAATCACTTCACTTCAATTAAGGTCTCATTGTGTGACATTTGTGGCTATTTGGAAGGTATGAAAAATGGCATTTCTTGTGCACCATTTAATAGTATGGGTTTCTGACATACAGAAGAGGAAAACTTTCCAAACTAAAACTGTATGGCTATTTGCCTTCAAAAAGAATGCGATACGACAGTGACAGGATTTACTTTGTCTTAGGCACCATGACAGGGAGGAATTTATATAGACTGTTTAAGATAAAAGAATATGCTTTTAAATTTGTAGTATTGACTTTTCATGGGATTTAAGATGTTTATTGTTATGTGTCTTCAAGTCAACTTCAACTTATGGTAGACATATCTTAGTTGTTTTTTTTTGCAAGATTTATTCAAATGAGGTTTGCCATTACTTTCCTCTTAGGCTAAGAGAGCGAGTGATTTGTCCATTCAGTGGGTTTTCACAGTTAAAGGGAGGATTTGAACCCTAGTATCTAAGAGTCCTTATCAGTGCTTCAAACCACTTTAACACAATGGCTCTGCATTGGTATTATCATCAACAAAATGTTCACTTCCCAGCAGCTTATGGTCAGGGTAGGGTGATGCCACCAGAGAAACCACAGGTTTCAAACCACAGCTATCCCTAAGCTAAATCCAAGAGTTACATGAGAAGAAAGATGTCAGCACATATTTTTGCCTGTGCAAAGTTCTTTTGTTAGATTTGTGGCAATACCACTTCCTACTCCACATCATATAATATTACCCATGTTGTTAAGGGAGGGGCATTCTAATATTTGAAATAATATTTCAGGAGAAGTGCTGGCTTCATAAGCTGCCCATGCAGTTTCTGAAGCCAACCAAAATTGTAAACACACACACTTTCACACACTCATACAATATTTATTTAAAAATGAACTATAAAATGCAATGCATGAGTAAGGACGGATCAAGAAAACAATTTATAGAAAACTGGAATTAATTTCTTTAAATTGTAATGCAATGATGTATTCCATAATAACAATGTGGAACCTAATGCATTGCTTTCTCCTCACAGACTCTCTGATTCCATATTTATATTTCCCCAACATGAGCCAAAAAAATGAAAACAACAACAACAACAACACACACACAGATATAAAACTACCCCCCTCCAAAAAAAAAAAAAACCCTTCAGCTTAAAGCAAAATGTTATGGTTAGGAAAGAATTTTGAAGCACAGACCACTACTATCTCACTAATTCAAAACATGAACACATTGATGGATCCATCTTACACTTTAACCTCTGCCTGACCATTACTGTTATAGTGCTATCATTCCACTTTCAACATCCTATGGAATTCTAGGGTTTGCAGGGAGGGGCCTTTAGAATCCTCAGCCAGAGAGCTCTTTGGTCTCAGTAAACTACAAACCCCAGAATTCCACAGGATGTTGAAAGTGGAATAATAGTAGTATAACAGTGTAGTGCAGAAATGGCTGAAGACACAGTTCAGACTGAGAGTTTGAAACAGACTTTTGGAGGAATCAGATGAGAGTCTGAGGGAAGTTACTAAATATTGGGTGCCTGGGTGATTTAAGGCACAGGTCTGACATAATTCAACTGTAATGGTGTTAATATTTTAGGACTAAGGTCTGGAACTTAATAGCAATAGCATTTATTTCTATACTGCCTATCAACTAGTGTCATCTAAGCGGTTTACAATGTATTTTAGCTAATTGCCCCCAATAAGCTGGATACTCAAGCTGGATGGAAGGCCGAGTCAACCTTGGAGCCTGGCAGGATCGAACTCACAACCTTGTGGTTGCAGTACTGGCATTTAACCACTGTACCACCAGGGCTCCAGAAGTTATTATATATTTTATTAAATAAAATAAGCATGACCTACCTGTGGTTTTGAGGTAATAATGCTATCCAGGGTCAGCTGCACAAAATAACAAATAGGTTAACTTTATTTAATAAAATATATAATAACTTCTGTCTTATCTCATTATGAATGGGGTAGGGGGTGGGGGGAAGATGAACTGACTCTTTTTCTTTCTTTTTCCTTTTTTTTCTGGTGTGAAACATTGTTTTTGTTTTCAGGTTGTGGAAATAATAACAAAGCTAACAAATCAGATAAAGGAGTACTCATTCTGAAATTATCCGTATGATTTATGTGAATAATTATAAAACATTTGATAAATAAGAAAATGGAGGTGCAGAGTAATTCACTGCCTTTATAGTAAGTTTCCAGGCTGCTCAACCAAAAATATGATAGAAAAGCATCATTACACCCTCTATGAAGTCATTCTGGTACATATCTTCCACAGATTAAGAGAAAGGGCAGATCTGAAACATTGCCTCCAATGTATAAAGATAAATATATAGAAGTATAGAATAAAAATGTGTAATACTTAAGTATCTCTATAGATATACTTCATCAACCCTGATAAGTTTCTTTCAATGAGAAAATAATGCAGTGAAACAAGTCCCTAAATAAATAAATTAATTAATAATAACCTTGACAAGGAGAGGACTATGTCTTGACTTTACAAATGCTTCACATGTCTTATCTCAGTAAGCTAGAAAAGATGAAAGTTTGCTCCTTCATCACCATGCAAGAAAAGTCTGTCTTAATTTCAGAGTCCATTACTTCAGAAGTGCCTTTGATTAATGCTCTAAGGAGAGCCGGGCAGGGAAGAAGTCCAGTCTCACAAGTTAGCAGCATGATTTAATAATAATAAAAAATGTTTGTAAGTAAACCCTTGAAACAAGTATCCAAGAGGTTATAATAGCCAATTGTGATTAAAATAATGCTGAACTAACTTAATCACTCCGTGTCTAGCTTGTATTGTAACTCAATTAATTTAGAGGTGAATTTACCTGCACTAGAGGCAAATGTCTCTTGCTATATGTCAAAAGTGTCACTTTACAATTACCCCTTCCCTTAGGCTTTGCTCCTGAATTCACTAACTTGAAACAAGTATTACTGAGAGCAATGGGGTTTGCTGGGGAGAATTAACAACAGAACTAATGAAAGTGGTTCAAGAAGAGGTCTGAGCACAGATTCCCTCTTGTACAGATGTACATACACATAAACACGCACAGACATGCACACACAGAAATAGAGAGAAAGAGAGAGATTGGGGGAGAGAGAGAGAGAGAGAGAATGGTGCAAGATACCCTCTTTGGCCTTCATATCACTGCCTTCTCTCGACATTGCCTTGTTGATTTTTCCCTTTCTTAAGGAAATAGGATGAAAACGTGAGGAGAAACACACTGCTAAGTAGGTATATTCTTCCTAATAAAAAAAACATGAGGGATCCATTTGTTATCTCCTTCTCTCCCCTCCCTATATATCAGAAAGCAGAATGGGGGGGACATGACTTCTTTGAGGGATTTCCCACAATTTTTCAAAAAGTCTCTTGAGCTCATTATCTCCTTTCTGTCTTTTAGTTTGTAGTTGGGTAGCTGTAGGCAGTGGTAGTGCGGCAATGGGGTGAAGCTCTAGACATGCCCATAATTAATTCATCCCCCAAAATGTCTTTATGAAGGCTCACTGGGAAGGAAAGATGGTGGGTATGACCAGCTGGAGCTTTGCTCTGAAACATTGCACTCACTTTGTGGAAAATATATATATAAATTTAAGTGAGAAAGAAACATGTTGTGATGACTGCCACTGAAAGAGCGGTATCATTTGGGGACATGACAGTATGGGGAGCCTCCGTCTGTGTCCTGTGACTCAGCCCTCAACACCATTGTATGTCAATGTATGTATGAAGCCATTGTTACTGTAGTTTCTAGTCCAAACTTGTGGCATATTAGATATCATTTGATATCAAGAATTTGGCCTTCACTACCCATTCCTCCCCATGCGCTTGTGAGGCCCCCAGACAAGCACGCATGCACGCAGGCATGGCTGAAAATAGCTGAACCATTCAAAACTAATCCAGGCAGGCCAGTATTTGCCGGACTGCAGCTTCAGGAGATGTCCAGGCAAGTACCTTCTTAAGATTATATTATGTATGCATGCTGTTTACAAAAGATTCCCTGCCCCGAGCAGGCAGCTTGATGAGTTGAATACTCAACTGTCAAGCACTCCACGTTTGCATACTGGCCACTCTATTGACAACCCTGTCATAATTCAATCATGCAACGTACTGACCTTTCGGAGGCTTTATCTCCAGCCCAAAACCCATTGTTGTCCTCGAGAACAGACTAGTGAACAGGCACATTTTCCCCTATAAGATCCCTTGATTTTGAGCGCTTCCTCGGATCGCTCTGACTTTCATCCTGCCTTACTGTCACTCCGTTCAACAAGCCTTCCCCTCAGCTCCACGTGCTGCGAATCTCCTCTTCTATGGACTTTTCTTCAGACTACCCGGGCTTCAGGACAGGTATAGTATTTCCCATGCAAAACCTCCTCTTAAAACCCTCTATCCAACTCCTACCTTTCTTTCATTAGGTCTGTGTGAGTGTGTGCATACATACGTTGTGACTGTGTTATCAAAATAAAGAAAAACAATTTTAATTTACTTCTGTTTGCTCATTGACTCGGCCTGACCCCGTAGACAATGGGTTCAAGATCTTGCTAGGTTGCCCTGCCTCTTGTATTGCTTAGCTTGTGTCTGCTAATTCCCATTCCCCATTGTGAGCACACTGAGGTGTCCCTCCCGGGACCCCAGAAATCATGCTCTACATTGTTATAGTGCTATTATTCCACTTTCAACATCCCATGTAATTCTGGAGTTTGTAGTTTATGGAGGCCAAAGAGCTCTCTGGCTGAGGATACTAAATGCCCCTTCCTAAACTGCAAACCCCAGGATTCCACGGGATGTTGAAAGTGGAATAATGGCACTATAACAGTGTAGTGCAGAAATGGCCTGAGTGCACCCACATGCTTATGCACACATGCATACACACGTGCACACAAACACAGTTGGTTAGTCAGGATGAACTATGACAAGCATTTGTAAGGGGATATGAAGAGGGTTTCAATGGGAGCAATATTGATATTGCATCTCTGATTTAGATCATTTAGGCTTTTTCATGTGCTCTGCCTCTGATACTGGATAATCCTATATGTTGGAATCAGAAAGAAACTCTCTCACACATATACGTACACACATAACATGTGACCAAAGAGCAGATCCAGGCATTTGTCAAATATACTACCACATACGTCCAATTTTCTTCTGTTAGCCTTTTGATGACCTTCAAGAGAAATGACTTACTTTTCAGATAGCTCTTGATAAAAACACCTAGGGAAGAGGCAATCTAGTTCAATTAAAATTAAAATCAATGAGAGCTTTGATATTGACTTCAATAAGATCATTCCAGGATTATAAGCATTTCACACAGCTCTTCATCTACATCACATCTCTGTCCAACACTGAAACGTTTCCCAATGGAAACCTTACCCCTGTCATGGTTTTACATCATTTATGAGTTTGGTCCAAGAACTTCAAAAGATCTCCTAAATTAGCTGAAGATCTAGAAATATTACTCTGGATTACATTTGTGCTTTCCCCTCTTACAGCTGGATTAAAATCTTCTACTATACAATGAAAAACAGCAGTCTTACAATGTGTATGATACTGGACAATGAAGTATCATAACTTAAAACCATATAATTGATAGTAGGGCTACTCTTTGCATGACAATAGGGCCACCCCTTGTCAGCAGCAGCAGCAGCAATAGCACAAACAAACAGATTTGTACAAAATATATTTTCATGCAGAAACATAGCATTTTCCTGTTGGCCGCAGAGCCTCCAGATTTCATTTCTCACTGCTCTGTCCGCTGCTTAGGAAGCACAACATCCATGGACAAGTTTGCCATGGCTAGCCTTAGCTGCTGTTCTCCTCTTCACTCTCAATTGTCTTTCCCTTGTCTCTTGTGTCATTCATGAATGATCGTAGATTGTAAACCTGGGAATGTGGACTGCTTACCTATTTCTACTCTTCTTAGAGAATTTTTTGACTAAAGGACAGAGCATAACCACTTAAAATAAATAAGTAAAGTTAAACTACTTTGAGTAGTTTAAAAAGTGATTGTCTATGTGTTCATGTGTGTGTATGCCTTCAAGTTGTTTGTCAACTTAAGGCAACCCCATGAATTTTATAGGGTTTTCTTAGGCAAGGAATAGAGGTGGTTTTGCCTATTCACTCCTCCAAAATATAGGGCTTTTCAACACTATACTGTTATAGTGCTATTATCCCACTTTCAACATCCTGTGGAATTCTGGGGTTTGTGGTTTACTGAGATCAAAGAGCTCTCTGGCTGAGAATTCTAAAGGCTCCTCCCTAAACTGGAAACCCCAGGATTCCACAGGATGTTGAAAGTGGAATAATAGCACTAATAACAGTGTAGTGTGGAAAGGTCCATAGTCTACAGCACCTGGAATTTGTTGGTGACCCCCCATCAAAGGCCCTTTCCACATGGGGGAAAAACACGGGGTAACACGGGGTAGGACGACCTCACCCGGAGCTCATCCACACCATGGAGTGCGCTAGGGCGGTTAGAAATGCGAGGTTCCACACCTCAAACCGCTCTCGCACGGCCGCGGGGGTGGTGTTGCGTGTTTTATAAAGACCACATTTCATGTGGTCTTTATGAAACACGCGCGTGCTAGCCCGTCGCAGCGCCCCATGTGGAATTGCAGGGGTGCGCAAGCGCGTCCCTGCAGAGCTGTCTGGGGGCGGGCTTCCAGCTGGCACACTTCTCTGATTGGCGGAGAGCCACTGGAAGCCGCCAGCCGCCATTTTGGGCACCGCCGGGTGCCACCGGATGCCACTGCTGTGTAGAGTGGCAAACGTGCACTGCTCCCCGCAGCGACGGATCGAGGTAAGCTCCGTTCCTGCGTGCTCCGCCCTGTTTCCCCACGTTTTACACCCCCCCCATGTGGAAAGGGCCTAAGTACTAACCAGGGCTGACCCTGTTTAACTTCCAAGATCAGATGGGATCTGGTGCCTTTGGGTTATTTAGACCTTATATGCTACTGTAATCACTAGTTACTTTTGTATATGTACTGTTTGGGGGTGTTGCAGGAAAAGGCTTCCAGTTCCTTGCTCTGAACATACAACAATGTTCAAGAGGCTTTGTGGTGCAGATTCCTTTCCCAGGAGCTGATGGGGAGTGATGCTTGAGGTCAACAGGAAAGCAGTCAAGTGTTTCTCATAGCCTATCAGTGGCTGAGGAGGAACAGTAGTATCTGAGAGACCTCTACCCAGTTTTTGTTGCACCCCCAAGAGAGAAACGGAATCACAGAAAGTAGCCTCCATGGTAAGTAGGTAGGTTACTAGAAACTCAGACTTCTCCAACAGAATGAATGAATCTCAGCCTTCAGAAATTTTCACCCAAAAGGTCCTAAAATGTGAAAAGTCATATTGAGTTCTCACTCATTAGAGGGAAAAAACTTTCGATTTCTTTCTTTCTTTTTTTTTCTGAAATGCAAAGAAGAAACATACAAAGATTTCACCATTAGTTCACAGCCCAGTCTGTACATTCATTAGGAGAGAGTAGGGATTATGTGGCCTGTCAGATGTTGTTGGGTCTGCAGGTCATATAATCCCTCTCATTAGTCTTTGCTGATTGGAACTAATAGGGCCTGCCAGTGTATGAAGAATTACATATTTCTCATGCATGCAACAGGCTCAAATGTTAAAACAATTTTTTCTAAAAATCCAAAAAAACAACAATCAAAGTCAACTTTCACACAGAACCTGATGTGAATTTCTTTGTTGCTTTGTATAACATTGTCTTGCAAAATACTCAAAATGGTGGCAGAATTTTCATATTTCCTCTCTTGATGACAAATGTTCTATTGAACACAATGTTGTTTTTCCCATTTGTATTCAAATATAATAGTGCTTGTATATCTTCAAACAGAGGCAAGAAGCGAGCCTGACAGAAATGCTTTACATACGTCACTTGTTATAGTAGTTATCATGATGTGAAACAACTGATTAAAACAGAAACAAAGACAATGTATAGGACTTTTGCTACTGATATAAATAGCAAGCATCTCAATATCACAAAGCCACTTAGGTATGGCTTTTTTGTATTTATTGATACCTGATCATTTTCTTGGTCTCTTTCTCAATGTCTAATTTCTATTTTTTTTAAAAAATGAATCTTACATTCAGCTGTTCATAATGACTTTATAATGGATTGTTCTTGTTTTTTGTTTTTTTTAGCATCTGTATGTTATTATATAAATTAATCTTGTACTGAGGATTGTTCTGTTGTCCTACCCTGACTGTATTTTTTTTTGTTTAGTTTTTACTGGTTGCTAAGATTATCATGAGATACTGTTACATTCCTCACCAAACTGAGGAATTTATTTTGTGAATACATGACATAGACCTCTCTCTGTAGAGGTACCTTGATTATGAAGACTCCATCTCTATTTCTGCAGTGGATCGACAAAGGTAAAACTCTCTCCTTTGGATTACAATTGGCAAGTTTTGCCTATATGTACAACACCTAAAAGTTTTTCCAGATGTAAAAGCATGAATACTTTTTGACAAATTCAATGTTCTCTGCTTAACGAAGGGGCAGTTAGGTTCACACAGGAAAGAGATAGCCAGCAACACGGCACAGTGATAGCCTGCAATGAAAGTTATTTTGCTCCTGTTAATAGATTTAAAATATTAATGTCTGTCTTTTACTGCCTTTGTCCCCTGTCCCCACATGACCAATGACTGCTGGCATTGATATCTCTCCAGACCAACTTAACTGACAACATCTGTGACCAAAATATAGGCCTGTGACTCTGACATCATTTCCTTTTCCTGTGTGATTTTTAACATCATTGCCTGATGAAGAATCCAGTGAAGTTTTGAAAGCTTACATGATGTATTTTGTGATTTTTAGTCAGCACTAATAACAATGTTATTGTTTTGTGGGTTTTGGAATTTGTTGTATTAAGAACCAAATCTCTCCTCATTCACTGTGTTCTTAGTAAATCACTCCATTTCCGCACTTCACTCCTATAGTTTATTCCACTTTCAACATCCTATGGCCAGGATGGGTTTGCAGTTTCAGGAGGGGCCGGCTGGCCCCTCCCTATACTGCAAGCCCCAGGATTCCATAGGATGTTGAAAGTGGAATAATCGCTCTATAAGAATGTCTGTTAAGTTGCTCCAAGTAAGGGTGCAAAGGACTGGAACTTTTATTGTGAATACACCTAGATCTGTTTTGAAAGTGAATGTAGACATTAATTACACAAAGATTGATTGATTGATTGATTGACTGATTTATTTATATCCCGCCACTCCCAACAGATTGAGGCGGCACCACAACAACACATCAAATACATCAAAGCAATTAAACAATACATCAAATATATTAAAAACAATTAAAACATAACGTAACATAACCCATCCTCCCCACCCAGCAACCCATCTGCTGGCTAGCAGCAGGAGCCTCTCTGGTGTTCTTACTGTCTGTCACTTTTCAAGGCCAGGCAAGATGCCCTTGTTATTTTTCAAGTGGGATCTTAATAACATTTCCCAATCACTCTTGTACTTCAATATTAGTCCTCTGTATACAAGGAGACATTTGGACTCTTTATCTTTCGAAACATAACACTCACAATTTCTTACCATGCTGGGTGGGGCTGATGGATGTTGTCAGCCAAAATGTTTGGAGAACCAGGATTTCCCTTCCTTGGCATGCACAGCTGAAATCTTAGAAAAGGAACATGGATCCTACAATGTATATGAAAGGATTGCTCCACAAACATAAGTGTTCTTATTACTGTCATTTTTTATTTCTTCTAAAAATGTTATTGGGATGTGTGAAATATACTTGCATAGTTGCATTAAACTTTGTACTTTCTCCAGGTGTTACTGGTATGTCAGAGGAACTGTGTAGATATCACAAGAGTAACCAGGAAACCAGTCAGACCATGAAGGTTATGTTGACAGTTTACAATGTGTAATTCTTCCCCAAGGTGCACTTGTGCATCTGTTTTAGAAATATTCCTATTATGCATGTGGCCTGAAAGATATTTGAGCAGGTGAGTATCCAGGAGACATATTTTAACTTCTGTATCTTTTTAAATAAATAAGTAAAAATAAATAACAAGAATGTTATGAGATGTCAAGAAAAGGCTAGTTAAGATATATTGGTTCAGATTAAGTGTTGATAAATTATTTGGAAATGAACTGTGAAATTTTATGAAAAGTCATTTCAACAGTATGCCTTTTAAGACTTTTTAAAGAGGCACATTGATGGATCTGTTTTTCCTTTCTCCTTTCCTGAAATGTCTATGGGCTACTTCATGAATTCATGTAATTTCAATCTCAACATGTAACTGCCCTCAGTAGTTCACAGGTGAGGAACAAACTAACCATTCTGCCAGATAATCTAAGACTTATCATCTGAAAGATCCCCCCTCCCCATAAACAGCTGTGGGAGACTGCAAATTTTGGCCAAGATCCTGGACAGGGAGATGTTTCACATCTGTGTGACTATGAAATGTTTCCAATCCAACCCTCCAACATGCTTTTCTCCAAGAGACCCAAGAGATAGCCATTTCCTGGTTGGTAGAAAATAGAGGAAGTGTAAGTGCCAAGACCTTTTCCTATAGCTAGAAGCATTCTATAAGATCTCAAAAGTATCTGCCAGAAGTCCTTGAAGATGTCATTGTTGAACATTTAGCTCTAGCTGAATTCTTTTCTGCCACTAACCCCCCCCCCCACTCTCCACTAGACACAAAATAGGTGGTTTGGGACCCTGCACAAGATTAAAACTTGGGTTTGGTGGGGAGATTTTGATCACTGGGCAGTAGGTACAGAATTCTGACTTCAGCAATAGTCCCCCCCCAAAATAAAAGAAAAATAAAAGAAAAAAGATTTATGATGGTGTTAAGTTGGACATACATGATTATAACTCACTGATAAGATACCACCCTTTATTTGGAAGACGACTCAGGAGAGAGCTAGAGGACATATTTTTTTCCTCATGCAATTTGCATTGTTTTCTGGTTCTGCTTCCTTAGTGGACAGATGGAATATTTTTCCCTGTGTCAAGCATCTGTTTCCCTACCCCACATCTCAAGAACCCACTTCAGTTTTATATACATAATTTAGATTAAGAAAAAAATAGAATGTTTTAGCTGTTGTCTGATCAAATTAGCAGACTCCACAGAATGTACTGTAAAACAAACAGAAAATAGGATGATTGGTCCTAAATCTTCCAAGTAATAAGTTGAATCTAGACATATGTCTTTATACAATTGCTAATCCAAGTAAAGTAAACCCATTGATTCAATGGGATTTATGTAAATGCCACCTTGCCATTAAGCGAGTCTACTGTAATTCAGACTAGCAATTGGATTCAGGTCTTAGTCATAGTTAGAGAAAGTAGTCAGCTGGAACAAAATCCTCAGCCTTTTGGCTATGACTGTGTATTATCTGCTTTTATCAGTTTTATACTTAGAACAACTGTGCCGAAAGTAATTGGGTGAAGTAACTGGTCCTACTGATTTTGCTGGGTCTACTCTAAGCATGAGAAAATCATGCCAGATCCACCACAATGTGTCCTCTTGTTACCCTGACTTCTGGGGTTCCCGTAAGGGACACCTTGACTCGCTTCAAAATGCAAAGGTTGAGGAAATTAGCGGAGCACTGGCAATAGCAAAAAGAGGGGCAGGGTAACACAGCGGGATCTTTTACTCAATTTTTATGGGGTCAAACCAAGTGAAAAGCCAGACAAATGTACCAATAACTGGATTTTATTAATAAGTGTGTTCTCACATACCAACGCACTCACTCACTCACTCTCTCGCTCATGCACACAAGGCCTATTGAGAAAGAAAAGAGGTGAAAATTGATAGGGGATTCAGCAGGGAGAGTGTAAAGATGGTGATACTGCATCTATCCTGAAGTCTTCAGTCCAGGAAGAGGCAAGAAGAATGGAGCTCAGCAAATAGAAGTGGCTGAGGGGATCACTCGACTAACTGAGTGCCGGTCTGCTAGTGTAGCAGGGAGTTCTCCGAAGAGACCCTCAAAAACTGGGAGTACTTATAGGGCAGAATGTACCTCAAGGGCAGGCCCTTTCCCAGGAAGAATAATGGCCAAAATAAAGGAAGAAATGCCACACAATAGCAACTTTGTAGTTTGCATGATTGGCTTATGCAGATGCCATACAGGGTTTACTAACACTGGAGTTGCTCAACCTGGGAAAAACTCAATAATCCACTCAAGTTGGCTGTTCCTTGGCTGAAGATCCTTTTGTCCATGCAGATGTGTTTAGCCTGAGGTCTCCTAGGAGAACATGACTAGGGATTTTCTTAGCCTGACCTATTTTCGGTCATTCAACCTCCTTGTCTACATACCCACTTGGGCAATCTCTCTAGCATGGCAGGCATATCTGATATCAAATTTATAGTCCCCAGGATAGGGTATGCCAGTGGGGTAACACTCTAACCCTGAAGGATTGATCGGATCAATCCAGAGTTAGGTATGTGTAACAGGGCTGGCATAAGAAGACATTCCTCACTCACATCCCCAGGGCAACCTCTCCAGCCTGGTGCCCTGCCCCTGTTGCAGGACCCAGACAGGACCCTTTCCAACAGCCACACCCCAGAGACATGAAAGGAAAAGTACTCATAGCAGTCAGTGTAGCGGGAAAAGGGAGAACCCAGGAATCTACATCATTTATAAAATAAGGTCTCATTAATCAGGCAAACAGCAGAGTAAGACTCTGAGTCTATATAAGAAGAGACCAAAATGGGAGGAGGTTGTTGTAATAGTCAACCAATCCTATCAGTGGAAGCAGCTCAGCTTACACTTGGACTTCTTGCTTGTGCTCCTAGAACACTTGACTTTTGTCTTGTCTACAGATTTTGCCATCAGATTCCCTCTCTCTGGATTTATGGTAAACTCGGACTGTCTCTTCAAATCTTCTGTGAACAACCAAGACAAATTTTGTTTGCTGGTTTCTGATAACAGGCTAATTAGACAGCTGGAAGCCTTGGCTGCTTGTCAGCACAGGACACCTGTTCTCAAAAGCTGCACAGAGGTTTGTGGGTCCCTGCTGATTGGGGCAGCATTTAAAGGGAGCTGGAAAGGACACTGTGGGGAAGAGTCAGGAATATCTTTACTATCATTCCTGTTGTACATACCATTGCCCAACCCCTGAGTCTGAGAATTTGAGATTGTGAAATGTTAAGATATTTCTTAGTGCAATGTTTGATTTCTCAAGAAAGATTTCCTTTTACAGAAGTGTTCTGAAATTTTTGGTATAACTAAATTTCTTTTTTTCTTAGCCCCACAAAATAATAATTACAATAATGAGATAGTAGAGCAATTCTTATAATTGCTTCTGCATGTACTGGTTCAAATGATACTTTGTCATGTGTTGGTCATATGTGTGCTTAGTGGCACAAAATATTGATGAAATACTGCTAGCTGGTGTATCAACTGTTTGATTTTTGCAACCTCCATGAAATATTATTTCTGCTACTACCAATAATAATAATAATAATAATAATGGGAAATAATGGCTAGTTTCCTGTTAGGGACATACATTGGTATAGTTAAAATTTACATTTGTGTATGCCTTTTCATAGTCATTGCAGAGGGATGACTTCACTACCTCCATGACACAATCATTTTGTAAACATTGGATTCACCATCTTCCTGCTGGGGCCTATCAACATGTTGTTACCAGGCTATGTAACTCCATATCTGGATATGGTTTAATTAGCAAAATATATTAATTGGGATAAACATAACACATACCCTGCTATGGCTGTATGGGCAGACTGGATAAGAGGAAAAGGACTGGTGCAAACAAGTGTGTTGAGAATTAGCTCAGAGACAACCTTCAGGCATACCTAAACCATAGTCAGGAAATTACCAGGATAATGAGCTTGCTGTCAGCCTTAACAACTCAACCTTTTAGACAATAGTGATAGGAAGATTCCCACAAGATGGCTGATTGGTCGGGGGAAAAGGAATTAAGACAAACAAAACTCTCTTTGTCCTCAAACTTGTCCAAAAAGTACTGCACTATCAGGACAGCCATTAGCTTTTCATCACCTAACGCTAAGACCATTAGACTATTCAGGACCATGTTGTCCACTTTGCAAACCCCATTGTTTACTCATCTGGAGGACCATTAACATCCTAGCCCTCCAGGCAGAAATTGGGTATTTAAACCCAGTCAACTTGCAGTACAGTGATTTCTAGTCCCTGCTCTGGCTCTCCAATTTCCAATTGTGTATTTTCCTTAGACATGTGTCTAAGCCACATCACCGCTTCTTTGCTGCTTTCCTGGATTGGTAAATATCACCCACTTTGCCATGAAACCTCGCTATCCAAAACTTTCCTCCCTTTTCCTTCAGTTAATCTTATGTGATTGTGTAACTGCTTGAATCTCGTGGGAGTGATTACAATTCCCCCAATTAAAAAAAAAAAAAAAGCTTACATTTGGATCTCTGGTTGGTTCTTCCCTGAAGAAGTACTGATAAACATAGGTATAAAAGATCTTGTTGGGTTACCCCCCTCTCGCAGATCTCCTCCTTGAGCTAAAAATTCCCCACCATTTCATGGAGGTACTCTTGTTGTGGGTGGATTCCTGAATCACCTACAGTTTGGGATAAAAATGTAGTGGCCAGTGGATGGCAGAGGCAGCTGAGCAGCCTCTGGCTGTGTTCCTATACCTGAATTCACAGCCATCAAGGCATTCTTTGGGAATTCCTGAAGGATGGCATCATCATTCTGTTGGAACACAGCTGGATGCGTCTGCCTTTACTGGCCATTACATGGCTGCGTCAGTGTTGTTCCTGACAGAAGAACATGTGTGGAGAGATGGCAGACAGGAATAGTTCAGCCTTAGTGAAACATAATGCTAGGAACTTTATGCTAAGTCTCCCACACAAGATCTTGGACAATCTTCCCTTCTGTACTTCAGGGAGTGTTTTAAAATATACAATATTCACTACAATGCAGCAATTATTGTGCTATAACCCTGAATCTGGAATAGAAAGCTGCATTCTCATTTCCTTGGTTTAGGAACTCCTCACACATACACACAAGCTTTTTTTCTGTCTCCCTGACACAAACATATTGTGCCTGAGTTTATTCAAAAGGATGCCTGGGATTGTGCAGTTATTCTGTCAGTAGATTTTAGTACCCATCGTTCGTGCCTCCCTGAAACCCATGCTCTAGAAAAAGTGATTACATTTAGAAGTGACATTTAGAAGTGGCTATGCTTCTCCTGCAAATTGCTTGTCACTTAAAATAGATTGTTGATACTGTGTCATCAAACGATAATGTAGGATATAATTAGTCCTTTTCAAAATTTTCTGCCTTTAAATACAGAAATTATACACATTAGGCATGCCTCTCAAAAAAATGCGACATATCAAGGCATGCAAATCACTGTGTCTTTATAAATATTTTCTTAGAAAGCAGAACATTCCATTAATACAGAACCAATCAAAAAGAGCAGCCATTAACATCCACAGGGTCATTCCTTTAGCCATCTTGTCGACAGCAGTCATTTTCATGATGAAATGTCAGATACAGTCAGAGTCTTAGAGATAACTCAGAAGTTCTATTTTGTGAAAGCTGGCCAACTTCTCATTGAACTTGCCATTATCGAACAAGAGCAGAGGTTAGAAATATTGCAAGTTTGGCTGTAGAAAAATAAAAACAGCAAATCCTTTAAATGTTCTTACTCTTTGTACATTCTTAAACAGAGCCTTCCAGCTTCATAAGAACAGTTTCCATTAAGGAAGCAATCAGAACAGTTGCTGGGATAGTGGGAGGAAGTATTCTCCCTTGTCCTTCCTCCCCAGAAAGGCTACTGAATAGGAAAGACTCTGGGACCTGAAATGAGGGGTTCCAGCTAAAAGGTTTACTAGACTGGCAGTGTGAATGATGCAGACTCATAGTGCCTCTCCAAGGCCTCTAAACCCCTCTTCATTTTTGCTGAAAATGACAATTTTCGCTCTCCAAAGAATGGCAGTTCTAAATTTTAAAAAAGCACAGAGCTCCCTTACACCTAATCTTAATCCCCAAAAGAATTTTATATATGAAGAAATTAAATTCCAGCCACTTTGGTTTTGTTTAGGAGCTTGGTATGTGGTACGTGGGAGGCCTTGGGGGCTAATAATGGGTCTCCTTTATTTGGAACTTTTCTACTCCTGTTCTAGGTTGATCAATTAAGAGTTGAGTTGTTCGGTGTCCTCAAAATAGAGATCTTAATTGGTTAATCTTAAACTAAGCCAGAAAGAGAAGGGAATGATGGATCAGTCCTACTACTGGAAATTACCTTGTAGTCTTATTAGAAGTTAAATTCTATAAATACTCCAGGAGAAGAGAAATTGCATATTCAAATTTCACAGGATACAGTGATGGACCCATATATTTATTATGGACAGTGTTTAGTTCAAGGCGCAAGAGTGTTAAGAGTACATTTTGTTATGTTATGTTGTCATGTTATGGTAATGTATTATGTTTGTTACATTATGTTTTTCCCAGAGCAGGATTCAAAATGGCTTACAACAGTTCAACTATAAAGTATAGCAAAGTGTAGCCAATAAATAAGTAAATAAATAAATAAATAATACAAAAGTAAAAAAGGAAATAATTCTGTTTAAAAATATAAGAACAATTAAAATACAACAGTATTAGTAATAATAATCAGTGATGTATTTAAGTCTTTTACTCAAAGTCTCAATTTAAGTTTCAAATCTCTCCCTTCAAGTCTCAAGTTGAGTCTTAAGTCCTTACAAGATACTGTCAAGTCAAGTCTTGAGTCAAGTCTCAAGTCTGGGAGCCAACTTTACACCCCAACTTGTATTACAGAATTTCTGGACAGAGACAAATAGCCAGTTTTAACAATTTAAGTAGAGTTGGCCCTCCACTTTTGTGATTTTACCATCTGCAGCTTTGGAAATGGGGAATAGGATCCTTCTTATTTCCCATTTGCAAAGCTGGAGGTTTTTTCAGAAGTGGGGAATAGGATCCTTCTTATTCTCCATTACTGAAGCTTCAAGAGCTTTAGAAGGAAGGATTCTTCCTCCTCAAGCTCATTGCCTAACACATTTGCTGTTCCCCTCTGAGATACGAACTGTGCACTCTGAGTATGAGTCTTGCCTTCTGCTCTTAGGAAAAGTTTTAGAAAGGTCCTCCTACATTAAGCAGAGACAGGTTGCTGAGCAAACCTCAACCCTATCTCAACCTCATTGCTTAATTCATTTGCTGTTCCCTCTAAGAAATTTGTCCACATTTTGGGCTTGGGACATATCATCCTGTGGCCAGTAGGCTGTAAGGCTTCTGGATGAACGTGTTATGTTACTGAACTGAGAGCAGCAAGTCAGTCACTAAAAATATGCAAGTCTCAAGTCGAGTCAAGTCAGTGTCTAACTTTTGCCAAGTCACGTCTGAGGCTCTTTTCGCACCTTACCTTTTCCCTGTGCTGGAGTGGGAGGCTCATGCATGAAGACTTCAGAGGAACGCTCCTGTGACTCTCCTACTTGGGCTCCACAGCAGCTTCCTGGTCGCACGAGCGCCCCACCTCTTCTGTTCGCAATGCGGCCTGGGACCTCCCAGGCTGCACTGAGGAGAGGATGCACAACCGGCCTGGCTCCCAAAGCTCCGCACACCAGCTAAGTGTGCTCAGGGCCCTGGAGTGATGTGCAACTGTGCAGCATTTTCGGCTTTGAGCCGAAAATAAAAAAATACGTGCCTGGTCCAAGTCAGGCCCTTGAGCATTGCACAAATGTGAGTGCATCGTATGGACTGCACCTCAAATTTACGTGACACTCAAGGGGCCCTTTTGCTTCAGAAATTCCATGCAAAATGGGCCTAAGTTGAGTCACTGAAGTGACTTAAGTCTGACTTGAGTCTGAGCCAAGCGACTCAAGTCTACATCGCTGATAATAATATTTAAAACATATTTTAAAAGATGCAGATACAACACATCTGAAAAGCTCTATCTGCTGCAACAAGTTAAAAACCAAATGCTTGCCTAAATAAAAAGTTCCTTGCTTGCCAGTGGCAGACGGTAGGGAGACGTTCAGCCAAACCTTAAATGGAAGGGTGGTCAACAACTTGGAAGCAGCCACTGAGAAGGCTCTCTCCTATGTCCTCATCAAACTTGCTGGAGATGGTGGTGAGACTGGGAGAAAGCATTCTCCTTTAGGTATTAAAACTCAGGCAAGCCAGCATAGGGAAATATGGTCCTTCAGACAATCTAGACTCAAGCTATACAGGGCTTTAAATGTCATAACCACTTTGAATTCTGCCCAGAAATGGAATGATAGCCAACAGAACTGTTTTAAAAAGGGAATTATGTGCTCCCTATAGTTATCCATAGTCAGCAGTCTGGCTACAGCATTTTTGACATTTGAATTTTCTGAACAATTTCCAAAGTCAGCTCCGCACAGAGTGTATTACAATGAACCCAACGGGATGTAATCAAGGCATGTGTCACTGTACCAGATCTGATATCTCAAGGAATGGACACAACTGGCACACCAGTTGTAGCTGTGCAAGCTCACTTCTGGCCACTGCCAGAATCTGGGCATTCAGGCTCAAATGTGAGTACATGAGCACACCCAGGCTGTGGTTTCAGGAGGCATGTAACCCCATCCAGCATAGGCTGAATATTTATTCTCTGATCTACCTTTTGGTGGACCAGAAGCACCTTTGTCTTGTCTGGATTAAACTTCAGATTGTTTGCCTTCATCTAGTCCATTACTGACAACAGATATTGGTTTAGCCCAGAGATAGCATCCTTTGAACTGAATGGAAAGGAGAGATAGAGTTGAGTGTCACAGCATATTAATGACACCTAACCCCCAAATTCTCAATAACCTCTCCAGGCAGTTTCATACGGATGTTAAATAGTACTGGGAACAGAACTGAGCCTGGGACCCTGTGGAGATTTAAAGGGGAAAATAAGGGAACCCCTTTGCATTCAGGGCTTCCTTCTGCCTTGAACAGGAGCTAGGAATTTCCCCCAAATCTCTTAATTCTACTGCCACCACCTACTGAATTCTGAATTAACTGAGCAGTACAGTGGGATTCTGCTTTGTGAGTTGCCAATCTCTGTGCTTAAGGTCCTTTCCCTCCCCTTCCCTCTCCTCCCCCTTATGGGTGAGAGAAATCCTACCTAAGCATGTGCGGAGGAATGGCATGGGAATGGAGAGGAAACAAAGGTTTTACGGACAAGTATTTATTTTAAGGCATGCAAGTAAAACAAAAAAATAATACTCATGAGAGGCTCCCCGCTCTCAGGTACGCTTAAGTTACAAGCAGTTATAAAAACAAGTACATTCTCCAGATCAGCCAAACTTCCAAAATAATAAAAGACCTAGTGCGACTAACTAGACTAATTCTAAGTTACTCACAGCAAGTTGGTCACTCTCTGAGATGTTCTGCAAGGGCAGGGCCAGAAAATGGTCTACCCAGCACCCATGCCCTTTTGTTGATGTTTTTGGATGTCCCCTTTCTTCTCTCTCTACCACATGGTCTCTCAAGGATTTTTATAACTTCTCCATCAAAGCATCTCGAAGAGTCTCACTTTTCTCTCCCGATTGGACACCTACCTCTTGTGACCTATGATGCTAATCCTAATAGTTCATTAACCTTTTATAAGCCTGAAGGGAGAACTATCCCGCTTCAGCACTGAAACCAGGATAATGGAAACCCCACTATCACAGACCCTATAGGCCAATAGCTGGGAGGGGCGCGGGGGAAGGAACCCCCTCAGCAACTCCTTTTGAGTTTTCTCTTCTGAGAAGAACAGGAGCCACTGTAGAATTGTATTCCAAGTCCCATCCCAGAAAGGCAGCTCAGAAGGATACCATAACTGATGATACAGAAAGCTGTTGAGAGCTCCAACAGAACAAACAAGGACATACTCCCCCATCCATTTTCCAGTGTAGGTCATTCACCAAGACCACCAAGGTTGTCTCCATCCTGCAACAAGACTTGAAGCCACATTGAAATGGATATAGATAATCAATTTCAGCCTGAAGTTGAGAGGCCACCGTATACTCCAGAACCTTGCCTTAAAAAGGAGCAAGGCTGGTCTGTAGTTATCTAGTGGATTTTTTTTTTTCTGTAAAGGACTCACTACAACTTCGATTAGGCTGCAGTGAGACATTTGCTAGTCTTTCAACCCACTTGGCCAATCCTCCTCTGCTTGCTTTATAACTGCAGGATGGGGAATGATCCAGTACATATCTGGTGGCTCTTACCACTTCAAGGTTCCTGTCCACATCCTCAGGCTGCACAAATTAAAGAGATACTGGGTGGAGAAGTTAACTACCAGAGAAGCTCAGTTAGAAAAATTAGCCTCCTACTGTTTCACCAGATGTACTGCTTAAAGAAGGAGGAGGAGAAGAGGAGGAGGAAGACAATTACATGCTTAAAAAGTATATTAAAGGGGAAAAAAGTCAGGAAGACTTTTTCTTTTGCTAAATTAAGAAATGGTGTTGGTTAAGACTGAGAGAGAAGCTTGCCAAATGGTATCTTGTACAGAGAAACAGGATCACAATAATGAAAATACAATACAGGACAGACGCATTAAAGGAAAAGAAATACAATGGTAAATTAAGATGGTTCAAATCAAGAATGTAAATCTTATGCAAGAACAACAACAACAAAATCTCCCCTGCAGAGCAAGATTACAAAAGACTTGGCATATTTTTAGTTATTTTTTCACCTTCTTTTGCCAAAATATAAAAATAAAAAATCATGTGCCCTCAAGCACATTATATTTTGCAGAAGAAAAATATGTGTGTGTGTGTGTGTGTGTGTATTAAAGCAACAAAAAAGGAGACAATTTGAGTTCAGATTTTTTTTCCCAATGTGGTATCTTAATATATTGAGAAAAACTTTCAGGAACAAGAAAATGTTAAAACATTTGTTCTGTCCACATTAATGTAAAATTGCAAAATGTGAATGATGTAAATTGTCAAATCAAAAGATGGAAACTGAGTTCTTTATTAAAATTGAATTGAAAATATTACTTTTTCAAAGTGATAACTATTTGTTATTAAAAGAGTATGGCTTAAATCCAACCAGTCTTTGTATATTTCATTTGCAAATATAAGAACAAAGAATTTTAAACATTTTGGTGAGGGTTGCTGATTTTTTGATGTGCATTTTTTCACATTTCAGGACTTTGTGTGATTAAAAAAAATTGAAAACCTTTGTGCTAGAAAGACCTTTTTGTGCAAACCTTGTGGTTTCAGACAATATGCAGTTTTTCTGTATATTTTTCCCCAGGGGTTTGTCTCCATGTGTGAAATCTTCCTTTCTCATAAAGAATGAGAAAATCTTGAAGAATTTTTGCACACTGTTAAAATCCCCTTCCTATTCAGCCAGTCATTTACCAAAGCCTGCCTAAGTTGGGGGGGGAGCGTTTGCTTTCTGGTGGAAGGACAACATGGTATGGGATGACCAAGCTTGTCTTAGAATACAAGAAGGAATTTTCTTGTGTCCTCACCAAACAAGTTTCTTACTGCTGGAAGGAAATAGGCAGTTGTACAAAGATTTTGGCAACTTGAGGCCTACTGAACAGCAAGTAGAAGATACTCCTCCTACCGGAACGATTAAGGAAATAAATGTATCCTGTGATGATCTTTGCAGTTGGGATTAAACTTCACCTTTCAGGCAAAATGGAGGCTTTAGAAGCCATGGCACTGTGACAGAAGTTAAAGTAGTAGTCAGACTCAGCATCTTGATAACACCCTCCTGTTTTCTTCTGCCTCTTTCTTTTCTCCTTTGCCTTTCCAGTGCTACTTCGTGTCTCCTCATTTACAGTACAGTCTGTCAACCTGTTTGCTTTTTGCCATGAATGTATGACATTTTCTCAAATGAGCAGCAGTAATACCAGGTGGGGCATTTTAGAAAATATCCACATTGAGTTGGAAGGTTGGGAGTGAAAGGACAGACAAAAGGGTACTTCCTTATACTTTATGAATTGTGGTTCTGACATTCAGTGTTTTGATGAATTCTCTTTATGATATATGAGTCAAGATGTTATACCTCTGGATCTGGCAGATATATCTACTCAAAAAGAAATAAAAAAAGCTTTCAGAAATAGCCAATTGATCTACTTCATATATTTGTGCATGTGGAATGCATAATGGATTTCAGTAAGATGCTGAAAATAAATCCACCCTTGAGGCAATAGCATACATAATTCTCTCAGTTCTCAGTTTATCAGAGCCTATCATGTGTTATGTGTCTCTTACACTTGCAGAAATCTGTCATGTTTCGCTCAAACCATTAGCTACATGGCTGGATTGTAAATCCATCATATAAAACAATTTTTGCAACCTCAGTAAAATGGTATTGTTTTTACAGGTTCTGCCTATATGTATGTTACATCCCTTATAGCTAATGTTCCAATGTGTACAAGCACTGGTATTTGTCTAAGCCCACCTTTTTGAAGTTGACATGTATTCATGAAAAGCGATATACAGCCCAATATGAACTAGCTGTAAGGTGCCATCTAAAAATGACTGTGGTCCTTAAAACTGGATTATTACACTTCCCAGGAGTGCGATGCAGTTCCTTTCGTAACTGCATCTTGACTTGGGATTCAGTCATGTATTGTTTCCTTAACTGATTGCAACTACAACAAACAGTACGAGTATTGAAGTGACTGAGGACATTTCTGCATGGTGTCACCATCCCACAAGGGGGATACACTGGCAGTGGTCCACAAATCATGCTTTCACACACACAAAAATCTATTTTTTTTGCGCAAAAAAAAATTCATTAAGTGCCTGCAATCCTACAACACTCTGGTCACCACCAGCCATGCAGAAGGGGTGGAAGTGCAATCACGTACTTCTTTCCCCAGTGCAGCCCAGGAAAGAGTTTGGCTGCACTGAGGAAGAAAGATGTGTGTTGCTTGAGCTCCCTTCTACAGGGAGCTGGGCAGGTGCAGATAGCAGCATTCACATCACACTCTCTTCCCTTCAAAAGTGATGCCAGGATGGCAATGAGTGGACCATGGAAGGAGGTACAGTACAGAAATGGCTTTAGACATAAAATTGCATGACACTGTTGTGGATTTAAATTTGAATGATAAATTTATTCCTGTTTCACTCTATGTATGTGTTACCATTTTTTACTGTTTTTCTAGATGGTTAAGGCACTGGTGGGCAGCATTTTTAGATTTAGAAGTTGAAGGAAAGCATTAATTAATCTATTTGGGGACTGTATGATGGTGGGGATAGGACTAGGTCCAAAAGCGGTGATGCCCTCTCTTGAGCTACAAAATGGAAAAAAACTGGTATGTGTTTGAAACTGCTTCTCTATTAAAGAGAGAACTATAAATGTGTTCCTGAAAGTCCTAGAGCAGTGGTTCTCAACCTGTGGGTCCCCAGATGTTCGTGGACTTCAGCTCCCAGAAGCCCTGAGCATTGACCATAGTGGCTGGGGCTTCTGGGAGCTGAAGTCCATGAACATCTGGGGACCCACAGGTTGAGAACCACTGTCCTAGAGGGAGCTACCATTGTAGTGTATTTGGCTATTGTCACACAGCTAGATGCTCTTGAGCCATTCCTCCCTCTTCACTGGCCATTATTTGGCCAGGGAGAGGGAGGCCCGCAGGAGGAAGGTGGATTATCAGTGGGTTTTAGTCATAGACCAGGGAGAAAGAGAATTCCAATCTCTATAAGGCCATTTCCGCACGAGCCTGTTGTAGGGCAATGATTCCACTTTCAATCTCCTGTGGAATCCTGGGGTTTGCAGTTTGGGGGGGGCTTTTAGAATTCTCAGTCAGAGAACTCTTTGGCCTCAGTAAACTACAAACGTTGAAAGTGGAATAATAACACTATAACAGTATAGTGCAGAAATGGCCCCAGCTATATCTCATGGAACAGCCATGTGGCTCTCTAAATTCATATCCACCATATTTGTATGATAATGGTTCTTATCAAGCAAAATCTTGGAAGCATTGCTCAGAACAGTACGTAGTCCCAAAGATTTGTATCATGGCCTCTTTCCTCAGGTTTTTAAATCTTTTTGCTTCTGTTCCACATTTCCATGTTGTGGAAAAATTTTTTGCTCAGTGCTTTGCAAGCTATTTTTAAAAAGTAATTTACTCAATGCAAAGTTACAAGTAATTTGTTACTGTTAATATTAATTTTTAAACTAGGTAATATATTTCCCAACAGCTGCTGATTACATTTTTATTCCTTTTTTTTTTAAAAAAGAAAGTAATCCATTTTACTGAGGTAAGAAAATAGCATTGTTACCGGCCTGCACACACTCCAGATTTCATATGGTTTAATTGGTGAAATATGTTTTGATTGACAAAATACATTGATTAGCATTTGTATAAAGTGGATCATGATGTAACTTTACGTCCAAGCTGGGCAGAGGAAAAATACTGGCTGAACATGTGTGCTGCAAAGTAGATTAGAAATTCCATCTAGGTGTAGCCTGAGTTATTGTCACAAGGTTACTCCAGAGGTAATAGGCTTCAGTTGAAGCTGTAATGTCTCTGCTGTCAAACAATAGTGACAGGAAGTTACCATCAAACCACTGATTGTTTCAACTTTTCATCCTAGCACCTGGACATTTGCCCACATTGTTCCTTTACTAGTCCACTATTACAGAGCCATTATGACAGCCATTAACTCTTTTGTTACCTAACAGTAAGACTATTAATTCCTTCCGGACCCCATTGTCCACATCGCAACCTCCATTGTTTGCTCTGCTAGAGAGTCATTTACACCCTTGCCCTCCAGGCAGATTTTGAGGATAAAAAACTCTACCTTTTGGGCAGTCAGATGCAGTATCTCACTTGCTGAATGCCACGCTGTCACTCTGATTTCCAAATGATACTGTCCTTGGGCACAAGTTTAAGCCACATGCTGCTTTCTTCTCTGCTCTCCGGATCAGTAATTATCACTCATTCTCTAAAATTTGGCTATCAACAACTTTCCTCCCTTTATCCTTCAGTTAGCTCTTGTGCAAGTGTGTGAATGCTTGGATCTTTTGTGTGCATGATTGAACACTTTAATAAAACACAATTTAGCTTATTTTGGAATCTTTGGCTGGTTCTTTCCTGCAGAGACCCCATAAACATTGGTAGAAGATCTTATCATGTTACCCTCATCTTGTAGGCCTTCAAATTGAGGTAATTGATTCCTCATTGCCACATGGAGGTACTGTTATCATGAGTGGACACCTGAGTCACTCACATTTTGGGGTAACAGTATGACGTTGGAGGAAAATCCCTTCAAAAATACTCCCCAGGCATTTTTGTCCTCCATAAGTATAAAAAAAAATTAGTAAGTGCTACTGAAAACAAAGAAGTGTAATAATATCAGTACTTGTTGTGCTGTTTGTAGAAGAGAAATCAGTGTCTCTCTCCTCAAATTAATATTTTATCTTCTACTTTGTTACTTATATTACTTCCAATGTCTGATTTTGCACTAACATCATTACTCCTTTGCAGCTTTGAATGCCAATCAAATACTTAGTACACTGAGTGAATCAGTGTTGAATTGTGTGACAGAGGCTTACTTTTTTCTCTCTCAGATTGGTATGGTAGTCTGGAGTTGAATATTGCAATCTAGTAACACTTGTGGATGGGCTGGCTACTGGATGGCTACTGGATGGTGATGACATCATGTGGAATTGCAGCCCCCGAAACAACTACAACCCATACTTATTACGGAAATGATGTCTGATAGCCACGTGTGTTCATACAAGCCCTGCAACAGGTTTCTTCTTGTTCATCATGAAAAGCTGTATTTCATTCCTCAGTTCATAAAAGTGCTTCAGCACATCCCTCAGCTCGCCAACGTACTTCACAAGCTTACTTTAAATCACCATATGTTGATTCAAGTTTTGTGAAAATTTTGATAAAGTCAATAGCTGTCAGAAACTATGGTAAACATGGAGGTTTTCATATACAATCATGTACACATATTCTCTTGATATATGAAACACTGACATACTGTCAGTTGACTCATATAAAAGCTCAGGGCAACATATCTTTCTATTTATCTATAACCCAACGATGCCTGTAGCACCATATGTTGTGAAATCATGGAAATTATCAGATACTAGCTGGAGTTCTTGCACTGTAGACACAACTTTCACAAAAATATCCTCTTTTCAGGTTCTGCCATGCATTCTTTCCAATGATATCCTGGCTTACTGTATCAAAACAAAATCAAGGGAACCAGGTGATCTGTACTGATAATGTCTCCTGTCTCATTAATGGCCATAGGGGAGAAAGCTCTGCTCAGATGCAGAGATGTGGTAATATCATTGATGTGGTGTGTCCAAGTCTTTCATGGTAAACTGACAATCAGATAATGTATGTTTCTTGGGAGCTAGGTGTACTGTAGAGCACAGTGCATTCCTTCACATTCTCATCATTGGAATAAAGACTAAGATGTTTTTCCAAAGGCTGAGTGCTTGCTAGAACTATGTACTTGATTAGTTTATCAATAATGTCAATTTCTTGATGTTGTGAAACTGTCTTGTTCCCCCCACCCCAAGGATCTTGATAGATACGGGGTGACTTCTTGAGGCAATGTTTGCTATTCTAGTGCAGTGGTAGGCAACTGTGGTTTTCTAGATCAGTGTTTCCGAAACTCTGGTCTTCCAGGTGTTTTGGACTTCAGCTCCCAGAATCACTGATCATTGGCTAAGGCAGCTAGAACTGCTGGGAAATGAAGTCCAAAATGCTTGGAGGACAAGAGTTTGGGAAGTACTGCTCTAGACGTTGCTGTGCTCACAACATAGGCCAGGCCTCTACCTAAACTTCAAACCCCAGGATTCCACAGGATGTTGAAAATGGAATAAAAATACTGTAACCGTCTAGTGTGGAAATGGCCATGGATTTAAAAAATACAGCTATAAACTAATCACAATAATATTAAATAAGATATCCTATTAAAATAGGGGTGATTTAAAAGCATTTGAAACATAAAAATGATAGTGCAAGTATAGCACTAAATTGTCCCGGGCATTAACATTCACATAGTCTGTTTTCCTTGGAAATGAACAGCTGAAGTGCCATGACTTTATAGATCTCTCCAGTATGAGTCCAGCTATAGATGGATCTAACTGGGAAAAAAATTGCAGCCCCCTAACTGTATTTTCTACAGTTTCCTTCCCAAATGTGGCTTCCACAATATAAGCCCTTGGGTGATGTGGCCATAACATACAGACCAATCACTTGTATGTCATACCACTTTTGTCTGTTACATAATTAGACAACATTTTAACCCCATGTTAAAAAAAAATCAGTTTCTTTGTGCCTGCTGTATTAGACCTTGAACCATGTACATCTTGCTGTATGAGAAATGGCTATTCACCCAGCCAAAGGTAGTTACCTGATGAAACGCAACCAAGGCATCTAACCATATAGCCCCTCCAGCTTCATTAAAGAGCGCACAAATTCAGAGAACATTAAATCACACTGTAGAACAGCCTTTCTAATCAGTCTCTGTGTAGCTGACTTGACTTTATGATATGTGAAAGCATGTTAATATGCTCTTACTCTATTTCTCTTGAGAAGCAATGAATGATTACCATTCATGCTTAGTGTCCAGAGAAGTAACTGAGAATACATATTTCTGCTTAATATGGCAGTGCACCCAGGTCTCAAAATGAAGACAGAAGACTCCAGAGTTTGGGTTTAAATGAGTGACATTGTTCATTGAACAATAATAGAGATCTGTGATGGATTACCATACTATTCGGTAATTACTTCCTGTAGTATAAATGGTATATTAATCCGAGTTAGGGAGCTTCTTCTGTGGCCATTTTGGAATGCACACCCCTGATTTAGGTCCATGGTCAATATTGTTCTCCTTGGCATTTAAAATATTGTCATTCAGAGCAGGTCATTCAGTGTGGTCTCACCCACTATATGGAATACTTCTCCGCCTGAATTAGATATGCTCACACAATTTTGATTTCTGGTGCTTGTGGAAATCTTACTCTTTTTTAAACTCCAATCTTCCCTGTGTAGGAAGGCTACCATCATATTTTTTTTTGGTTAACACACTTATATATTAATTTTGGGTATTGTGTATCTCAGTGGTTTTATTATTTTGTGGCATTACTTTTCAGGGTATAAATGGATTTGAATAAATAAATGTACCAGTGGGGATCTGGCTATACCACCACCACTATATTGTTACCTAGTATGAAATTTTGGGGTAAATGTTCCAAACTCAGCAGTGCATTTCACCTAGTCTGGACTTCTCTCCTAACCCAGGGCTACGGTGTCTTTTGTCTATGCCCAAATGCTGGATAACCCACCTAAAAACAATAATCCAAGTAAATTAAATACCATTTATTACAACAGACTAGGAGACAAACTAGGAGAAGGTATATGAAATAATGAAGGCTTAAGAACTGAGAAGGAAGATAAAGATCAACAGAGAGAGCTTCAGATCAGCATGGCAGGCAGCATAACAAGGTAGGTTTCCAGTGACACCCACAGACATTATTATGAAAAGAACAGACTTACCTCACACAGTTCTTCAAAGGCTGACCCAAAAGAGAGAGAAAACACATATATGCATTGCTCTGTGGCTTGGATCTAATGGAATGATCTTTTGATCTTCTAGGTCTAGCATGCCCAAATCATCATCAACCCATTTGAGGTCCATATCTTGGTAACAGGTAATTTTGGGCCATGATGTGATGCTTCCTTTAATAATGAGGTTTGGATTGTGAGTCTGAGCTGCTTTCATGAGTTAAATTTTGTTGTTCAAAACAGTCAGTATGGTATAGTGGCTTGAGCATTAGATCTGACCCCAGAGGCCAGGGTTCAATTTCCCACTTGGCCAAAGAAATCCACTGGCTGACCATGGACGTCACACTCTCTCAGCCTCATCAGGAGGCAAAGGCAAACCCCCTCTAAATGTAACTTACCAAGAAAACCCCCTGACAGGTTTGCCTTAGGGTGGTCATAAGTTGGAAATGACTTGAAGGCTCCCAACAACAACAGAACAACAACAAAACAATTACAATAACAACAATTCCTTTTAGCATGTCTTCTCTGGGAGTGACAAAGATGGTTGTTGTGCAGTGGAGGGTCTTTGAAGAAAAACCTCCGTTCATCTTTGTCTTCAAGCTTCTTCCTCCTGCTGGTCGTACTGCTCTCTCTCTCGGCTTCTTTTCTAGGGCTTAAATTCTTCACTAAGTTTCATCTTAAAGGTTGCAATGGGTGATTTCAGCAATTTCTTCCTGTTGTGGGGAGGTCTTTAAAAACCACATCATTCAAGACTTATTCTGAGCAAAATTTACATGTGGTTGTTTTGCACAGCAAATAGTATTTTTTTGCATGTAAAATAATATTTCAGTGCAGAAATCTAGTTTCATGTGTAGAAAATGCTGGTTTCTTTGCATAATCAACTGTGTGTGAATTTTACACAGCTCAATAACCTATGTATGTACATGTGTGAGAGTGGCAATGGGAGAGAGAGACTGAGAGTCTGTGCTGATATTTTTGGGTGGAGTGTGAGTCCTTATCAGCTGCCCATGTTGTTGTAGGCAAAACTGTTTTCCCCTCCTCGTCAGCATGACTCACATGGAGGAGGACGGGTACACTTTACAAGAGGTGCAGAAATACTGAGAGAGTTCTCCAACCTGTAATTCCCATTTCTATGAGGAAAAACTGAGGATAAATTGTAGACCATGCCTGAGGTTATTTATAGAAACTTATTTTCTTTGTATCTGTGTATTGATTGTTCAGATCTTGTGTGACTTGCTAGAACCATTCAAAAGCAATGTTAGACACATGTGTTCTGGAGCGCTGCGGCTTCTTGGCCCACTCCCAACCTCAAGTCCTTCTGTAGAACAGTTAAACTATGATTGTGTGATACTAATAGACAGACAGATTTGTTTTCCTTTGTTTGAAATTCCCTCTGTGCAAGCAGGAAGAAGAGACACCTGATGAGACTGGCAAAGCAAGACAGCAGTAGTAAGTACTACAAGTTCTTCTGGTAGAATTTCTATGGGTTCCTGAGTAGATATGCTATTCACTCACTGTCACAAAGCTTCTTTGGACAAGATCATTTCCACATTAGAGTACAGATTTAATGCAACTATTGACATATGTTTTACATTCTGTTCAGCTCAAAATATACAACACTAAAATTTTAGAAGAAGCTTGCAAAGTGCTACTGCACAAGAATCCCACAAAGCTTTCTGAGAAGTTTCCTTCTGAAATGTTGCACCTGAACAACAACAACAACAACAACAAAAAACTTTAAAAACTCCCCAGAAACTACCACACTTATATTATTAAAAAATTGAAAAGTAACAATTTTAGTTAATTTTCAGTGGAGTATGCATAGTCCTGTGAATTTTTTACATGATGCCAGTGACTGTGGCAGAAGCTAAAAGATATTCCAGTAGGCTAGTGCTCATGAAAAACTGCAGCTGTTCTAAAACAGGGCGAAAACAATGGAGCAATGGAGCTATTCTTGTATACTGAGTGTGAACTTGAAAGAGAAATTGATGAGAATGTGCTGATTCCTGAGCTTGCCATTAAAAATGCCATTCAAAAAAGCTTCCAAGTAAGGATGTAATCCTTCAGTTATTTCATCCTCATATGTGGGGCCAAATAATTAAAGCAGTTTTTGCCTTGCTGCAGGAGAATATCAGTATTCCTCATCAGTATTCTCCCTGTATTTGAGCATCCTGAAGTGTTGCACAGGAATCATTCTGCACTAGCGTTTTCTTGCATAGAAAGTTTGTAATTACTTGGAAAGCAATGCCGTAATCACTAAGAGTCAATATGGATTTCTCAAAAATAAGTCATGCCAGACTAATCTTATCTCTTTTTACAATAGAGTTACAAGCTTGATAGATGAAGGGAATGCAGTTGACGTATATCTTGATTTCGGCAAGGCCTTTGACAAAGTTCCCCATGACAGATTGGAGAGCTGGGCCAAAGCTAACAAAATGGATTTCAACAGAGAGAAATGTAAACTCCTGTACTTAGGCAGAAAAAATGGAAGGCACAAATATAAGATGGGGGACATGTGCTGGATAGCAGTATGTGTGAAAGGGATCTAGGAGTCTTGGTAGATCACAAGCTCAAGATGAGTCAGCAGTGTGATGCAGCCACGAAGAAAGCCAACACGATTCTTGGTTGCATCAATAGGACTATGGTGTCTAGATCGAGGGAGGTAATGGTGCCACTCTATTCTGCATTGGTTAGGCCTCATTTGGAATACTGTGTCCAGTTCTGGGTACCTCAATTCAAAAAGGACGTCGACAAGCTGGAACGTGTCCAGAGGAGGGCGACCAAAATAGTGAAAGGTCTGGAAACCATGCCCTATGAGAAGTGGCTTATGGAGCTTGGTATGTTTAATCTGCAGAAGAGAAGTTTAAGAGGGGCCATGATAGCCATGTTTAAATATTTGAAGGGATGTCATGTCGAGGAGGGAGCAGGCTTGTTTTCAACTGCTGCAGAGACTAGGACAAAGAGCAATGGATTCAAGCTGCAGGACGGGAGATTCCACCTGAACCTCAGGAAGAACTTCCTGATGGTCAGAGTTGTCTGGCAGTGGAATATGCTGCCTCAGAGTGTGGTGGAATCTCCTTCTTTGGAGGTTTTTAAACAGAGGCTGGAGGGCCATCTATTGGGAGTGCTTTGATGTGTGTTCCTGCATAGCAGGGGGTTGGACTGGATAGCCCCTGGGTTTTCTTCCAACTCTATGATTCTATGATTCTAACCTATTTTCTGTTTAGAAAGCAGGGTTTTTGTGTATTGTTTCTCTATGGAATAAGTCCTGCAGAACACTTCAGGGTATCAAACGCTAAGAGAAAATTGCACAAAAGTCTTGCTATGCTTTTATTATTTCCAAAGAGGATTCCTAACTGTCCGGAAATTCATTTATGAACAGAGAATGAATAATTGAGAGTATTCTTTCCATTCCTCCTTTGGAATTAAGTGGCCTCAAGTTTGCAGTAATGCTGTTGAGTCACCATCACCACCATCACCATAAGGATTTTGATAGAATAATCCACTTATTAAGTTAAAAATGTATGGACTGGATCATGATGTTGCTGTGAAAATGGGACCTGGGTCAAAAGTTTATATAATCTCCCCCACCAGTGTTTATACCATCCAACTTACTTTTTATTTTTTATTTTTTTCCTAGTGGCTGTCCTCCATTCTCCATGTTTTATGGCCAGAGGGGAATTGGATACAGAAGACTTTCTACCAGAGACACTCTTTAGCAGATTTCCATCCAAGCAGAATTCTGCACTTAGGTTTGCTATTTTAGTTTGTATCCAATTCATTGGCTGATTATGGGAGACAGTAATCATCACTCTATGATGTCATTAAACTATGATGTCAGGCCATATAATGTTGCATAATCATTGGAGAAAATTTTATATTTATGGTGACAGCTCCATGCTGTTTGAAAAGTGGCCTTCTTCACCAGGTTTTGAAAGAGTGTTAGATGAGGTTGTTTATGTAATGCCAACATGAACTTCACTAACTATTGCTGTAACATATGATCAATTTTGAAAACATTCCTGTCCTCAAAAGACAAGACATCAAACTGAGTAATGCATAGTGAAATTAAATGAAGGTGCATGGCTTGAAAATGTCAGAACCTTACTCTTCTAAACTTTTAATTGCTTTAATGACAAAAATAACACAAAAATACTTTAGGTGAATATTTAGACTTAAGGGATTGGTAAGGAAGCATCAGGGCTCAATCAAACAATTTTAGAACTATCCTTTTTCAGTTTACAGTTCCACAAGTCTCCCTTGCCCTGAAATTTCCATGACATCCATTACTTGCATGCTGTTAAAATAATTTATTCTGGAAAATAAGAATAATTAAAGGAGAAGGAAAGAAATTATGATCAATCAAATTGAAATAACAAAAGCACAGGGGAAATCAAGCCTATTTTCAGACCTTTACAGCTGTTTCAGTACCATGGAAAAAAAAAAGAAGGAAAGAAAAGAAAAGAAAAGAAAAGAAAAGAAAAAAGAATGGTGGATGTTCAATTAAACTGATAGTTGTGGGAAATTACCAGTTTCTTAAAATATAACGTGAGAAGGTTGTGCTATTATATTCCAAAATACCTTTTGTAATGGACTCACCCCTCACATCATGGGCTGGCAGAATGCAAATCACAATCCTTTGTTAGATCTCTGGGTGATTTTTAATAGATAAGCAAGGGTTTCTGAATCCCAGTTGTCTAAAATGGAAAATAATTGGAAAGCTGGTCATCCATCATTAAATTGCTGGACAACCAGAAAGAAATTTTTGTATAAAAGTCTAGTTTGAGTCTAGTTCTGATAACAAATTTCTAGGCTGACATTTAGATAAAATTTTAGTTCTTTGCAAATATATGCTTGGGTTGATAGATCTTAGGGTTTTAATAAAACACAAAATAGATCCCACAATCCTGAAATCTTCTTGTGTCTTTCATACATAAATGAGTGATAGCTCTCACACAAAGGTTTTCTGATCAGAATGGTTTCCTTCTTTATTTCAAAGGTGAAAACTCTGTTACAATATACATTCCTTTATTTCATCCTTTCGTGGCTGATTGTGGAAGATCTACAAATTCAATCACTCATTGTCAATGTTGAGGCACCTCCAATTCTAGATTATGACAACTATTCATACCATACATGCAAATTTTACAGAAAGGAATCCTAGCATTCTGGTGGGCAGACAAAGAAGATATCCTAGGAAAAATGAAGTAAACAGATAGGAAGAGCATTGGGGGTGTGTCCTGGTAATGTTCAGTTCGTTTTTACATACACAGAATCTTCTCAAGGTGTTTTTTTTTTTTGAATGGGCCATTTTTTTCTGCATTTATTCAGGCTTCTATTCTGCAAGGCTGCTTAAGTTTTCAAACAGATTCCACATTTTTTCCCTTAAGGTCTACTTTTATACACCGTATGAGTCCAAAAATAAATATGACAACATGAGCACTTTGCTAGATGGACAGAGCAATTCTTGCTTGTCAGAACAAATGATGATGATCAAAGGGAGCTAGGTGCTCCTTGTCTCTAGGCTTTGATAGTTCGCTACACTTCTCAATACATGACTTTAGGAGTGAATCACCTTAACAGCTCATCTGCATTCATGGTGCATCAGAAAGAAAAAAGATGCCATCAATAAGAAAAGAAAGAAAGAAGAGGTATTTGACCATATATATTCTGGGAAAAGAACAACAACAAATGATACAATCAATAAGAAATCACGTTTAATATTATAGCCTTTCCTAATATTATGTTCTAAAGGCATTAAGACATATTCTTTGCAACCTATTGATGTCCTAGAGGTCCATTTTCTCTCTCCCAGGTTGCCACAGTGGACATTTTTCTCTCCTCACACATCTCTTAATCCCATGGACCCAGAGCTTGGCTAAGGGGATTGAAATCAATATCTAAAACAACTGAATCTCTATGTCTCCCAGCAATTTCTATTTGCTAGGAACCCAACCAAATACAATGCTTTCCTCCCTGGCCCCTGCTTTCTGTTCAGAGGGCCAAAAACAGAGCACACCAGGAAAAAAAAAAGCTCTTCTTGGTACTATTGTATTCTTGACTTATTTATTTGACTTGTACCCTGTTTTTCTCCTAAGAATAGGACTCCAGGTAGCTTACTATTTTTGAAAAAGCAATTGAAATTTAATAGAGGTATAAAAATATACCAATAGAAAGAAATACAATAGAAGGAAATACAGCATTCAGGTAAAAGCCACTTTCATAGCAAGTGAGCTCAACTATTAAAGGCCAAAACTGAATAAAAAGTTCATTGCTTGTTTTCATAAAGCATCAGAAAGGAAGTAACTAGTGCTTACTTCCGTATGGAATTCCAGAGCTTAGGAATATCCATCAAGAGAGTCCTTCTTGCAACCCTTGTAGTTAGCCTCAGAAGATAACAGGACTGATGGAAGGTAGCAAGACTCCACCAATGATCTCAAAGCATGGACAGGTTCACAAGGTAAACATGGCCTTTCAGATCCCAAGATTCAGACTGTGTAGAGTTTATCCAGGAAGAGTCAAATAGACTGTGAAGCTATCATAACAAGAAAGTAGCCCTAAATAATGTTCTGAATGCAGGCATGGTTGGACATTGGTAGCTACTAGCCTAAGTTTGTTGTCTCTGAGCTTCTGTGATGCTCATTAATGTGAAGCCCAGGCAATGCATTGACAAATCAGGAGAAAGAGTAAGGAGATGAACAAAATTCTTTGCTATCCATCTCTTGGAAATGGAGGAATCATAGGAACTAAACAAAAAATTTTGAGGTTAAAAAATATTCTTTGCTCAATGCCTGTTTTATCTAAATAGAGAAAATCAAAACTAAGAACTTTTAGAAAGTAACTACAACTCTTTTACCCAGCCTAAAGTACCCAACAGTGGCTTTTCTTTCTTTTAAGAAATTTTTCTTCCTGTAATGAAACTTCTCCCTGATTTCTGAACACCATCATAGTATGTATACCTGAGCTTATGAAAGGTTATGAGGCACTTCCTCATATATATATATGTATATATGTATATATGTATGTATATATGTATATATATATATGTATGTATGTAAGCATATCCCTCTTGATTCTGAAATTTGTTCCAGTTTCAGCTAAAAGGTTACATTTCTGCTCTTCCCATGATCTTACAGCTCTGATTATTTCTAAACAGTGTAGAGTTCTTTTTTCAACAGATAAGAAACAGTACATAATTCAATGTGTTTTCAACCTCATAAATAATATCTATCTTCTTTTTAACAAAAATAAGGAGATGTAGGAATAGATAGGTTTTGTATTTACATTATGTACAGTTCTTGTATGGATATTGCATACAATTCAGTTTAGAAAAACAAAATAATTTAAAAATCATAATAACAGAATCATTTGGATTCCAACTGTGTGACTACTGAGATGGTAGGCATATTATTTTAGTATGGTACTGAGATCAGAAACAATCATTCGTGGAAGCTTTTGAGTTGACTGTTGACATCTTAACTGATAATTCAGGTTTTAGTTATAGAAGTTATTCATTAAATAAAATAGCAATTGTATCTTTTGCTAGCTAAAATAGTCATGAATGCTGGTATTATGAACACCAAGCCTTAAAACTGGCAGATACTTGAATCATGTAAGCTGGATTCTTCTGCCCCATCATCCAATCATCCAAACTTTTTCCACTCTTACCATTTGTGTGCCAAGATGGAATGCTGAGAGTATAGCTAAACAGACAGGGTAATGGATCTTCCCCAGGTCCTCCAGGGACTTGGTCAAATGTGTACACCTTCAGCGCAAGATGGTCTTATATAACGGTTGGTGGCTTAGTCTTATACAAGTCACTGTTTCACAGCTCCTTTCTCCCTTCTGTGATATGAGGATAACAACACTGGCATATTTTACAGGGTTGTTAAAGGAATGCCCAAGATAAATAATAAAAGAAGTTTGTGCACTTAGAAAAAGAAAACTTACTCAATTGCTTTTTGCTTCCTTCAGAAGTAAGAAGTCTCACGACAAGGAAATCTAGAGAGAGTTGCTAGTGCCCAAATAAACTTATATATGGTTACTGTTTCCCAACTAGTATGGAAACTTTAGTCATCTCTGGATTGAGAGAATTCTTTTGAGTTATACTTTTTTCCTGTCGTACGCTTCTTGTAGGCTCATTCTTAGGCTCCACAGTGTGGAACAGAAACGAACACTTTCCTCACTACAGTGGAAAGGAGAAAACTGAAGGGTGCACCTTTAAAGACAGAACTCATCTTTGCATCCTTTTAGAAATCTTTTAGGTGGAATATGTAGGAGATCCTGGAGACAGTGAATGTATTAGGTCCTTTTTGGTGGCTGTTCCTAGACTCTGGAATGCCCTTCAAAGGGAGGGTAGGACGTCTCCCTTTCTATTGGCAGGCAAAGACTTTTTCTTAAATTCTGTTAAATTTTTGAAAACTGAATTTTTTTTAAAAAAAGCACTTTTAATATTGTGCAATACTATTTTAATTACATGTTTTGAATTGTTTTTTCCCTCATTTCTCACTCTATGTTTTAAACTGTTTTTAAATGACATTGATTGGTTAATCCCACTTTAATGTCAATCAAACGTAGTGAACACGGATGATTTACATAATTTTAAAAAAGACGATAAAGATATTAAAATAGTTTTCTGTATTTTGGCTCAGTCATTACTCAGAATGGAGATTGCAATCAACAAATCAAAATACTCAAGTTAGGATTGTCCGTGTCTCATATTTTCAGTTTCTATCTATTTCTGCACAGTGAGGAGAGATCATAGGAAGAAAATCAACTCATTTGAAATGTGATGCTGGAGAAGATTTCTATAGCTATTACGGATAGCTAAAATGACAATTAGATGAGTGTTGGAGCAAGCCAAATCTGAATTCTGTTTTGAAGGCGATGACTAAATGGAGACTGTTATATAGTTGGTAAGGTAGAAGGTGGTAGGAAAAGATGAAGTCCACATAACAGATGGATAGACTCAAGGAAGCCATGGCCCCGAATCTTTAAGACATGAGCAGAGCTGTTGATTACAGGGTGGAAGTCTTTCACGTATTTGTGTGTGTTGACCTGTTGACTTATGGTGACATGAATTTCATTGGGTTTTCTTAGGCAAGGAATGCTTAGATATTGTTTTGCCATTTCCTCCCTCTCATTCATAGGGTCATCATAAGTCAAAGTTAGCTTGATGGCAGTTAACAACAACAACAACAACCTATTGAAAGAGAAGGTAGCTAGTGGGAAGACTAGGTAGGGGAACACCATTGCCACCATTTCAAATTTCCCGCAGGCATACAAATGTTACCACCGTGTTCTGGCCTGGCCTTTGGTGAACCAAAGATATCTTTTTGATATCATAATTCAGCCCTACTCTGCCACCAGCCAAGTGTTTGTGAGGCCCACCGAAGAAGCGTGAAGCTAGGCATGGCTTTACTTGCTGCTCCCACCAAATCAAGCCAGATATTGGCAGATCTGCTTTAGGGGACCTCCCGAAACAAACACCTTCAGTACATATGCATGCTACCACAAAGGGACCCTCTGCCCTGAGAGGACACCCTGGCTAGCTAGGTACTTAACTGCCGAGCTAGCCGCATTTACATACCGGCTATACTATTGTCAATTTGGACTTTAACTTAATCATGCAAATTCTGACCTTTCGGAGGCTTTGTCTCCAACCCAAAACCTATTGGTTTTGCCCAAGACCAGACTAGCCTGCGGTTGTTCTTTCCCCTATAAAAATCCCTCGCTTTTGAGAGCTCTTTGGAACTCTCGCCGGATCACTCGAACTTCACTTTGCTTTGCTGCCGCTCGGTTCAGCAGATTCCCCTTGGCCGCCACGCCGGGTTTCCACTTCTTCAATCAGGCTTCTTCAGGACTACAGGACAGGTGGCGTATCACCCATTCCCCTCAAATTCTATTTTCCTTTTCTAGTTAGGAGTGCGTTTGTGCTTTTCTTTAATAACTGTTTAATAAATCTTAATTGTTGTTTGAACCATTTGCCTCCTCACTGACCTGACGCTGTATACATAGGGTAAAAGATCCTGCTGCGTTGCCCTGTCTCTCGTTAGCCAAGAGAGAGCTCCAGCTAATTTCCCCATCCCTCCCGGGACCCCCAATTCACAGGGTAACAGAGTGGTGGAGCAACGCGGGCAGCCCTGGTACCTGTAATTTGAGAAGGAGTCGCGAACCTCCTCAAATTGGGTGGTACTGACTTAGGGAACGGTCAATAAGTTGTTGTAGAACACCAGTAGGCAGGTTAGTGTGTGTGTGTGTGACTTCTGTGTGTATGTGCAGTATTTCTATCAGGTGGATATCTGTACCTCTCTCTTGTCTTGTCCTGGGAACCACCTCCCTATCTTGGGTCTATCGTGGGCTGTGAGTGTACGTGTTCTAGCACGTCAGGAACAGTCTACATGCATTCAACATCCTAGCAGTAAGGCACATAAGCACGGAAAGAGCGCTCCCACTTCTTTCGTTGTCCCCTTGTGAGTTTCCCTTGGTTTTTGGTTTGGCTTGTATTGGAGAAAGCGCGGGTGGTGATTCCCGGCTTCTCAGTCTTGCAGGTGCATCCCGATATTGCCGGCTTGTTAGGATTGGGTGGTGAGTCCCAACCAAGCTGCGGGTTTAGCGCTTTAGCCCGAGGTAGAGGAGGCGCCCCTCCCCCAGAAAACCAAAATAGGGGCGGTTCAGTTTGGGTTCCTTGTCCCTCTTCCCCCGCTCCTTGACCAGGTGGCGTAGTAAGTTCCTTTGAGTTCGTCACCCCCCCTTCCAGTGAGCCTCAGAAGCGCTCCTGAGGGTTCCCCTAACCGGGCCTAGGTGGCTCCCCGTCCCTGAACCATTGGCCTTGTCCTTTTGTCATCAGTGCTGTTGAGGTGGAGAACCAGGCCTGAGCATACAAAAGTGACCTTTGTTCAGGCAGGTTGGAGTTTGGTTCCTTCTCCCTCTTCCCTAGCGAAGTTCCAGTGAGTTCGTTTTCCTTAGCTCCCCCAGGGGTCTAGGTGATCCTCCCCGTCACTCCAGGTCCTGGTCCCATATTTGTGCAGGAAATTGTGTAGGAATTTGTGTTGTTGTTGTTGTGTTGTGTAGGAAGTCTTGGTGTCATGGTAGTACAGAGGGATGGCTAAGGAGAGCCCTGTGGTAGTTAAGGACCTCATATGTAAGGAGGAGGTCCATGAGAAACTGGAGAGATGGGTTTTAGGCAAGGGAAAGTGCCCCTGGAAGGACTCTGTCTTCCAGATGGCCGATCCTTTCACCTGTCTCCAAGAAGCGTACACCCTGGTGCGTAAATCAAAGAACCCACTCGGGCCTTCGAAGGATTCGTTGGCAGCCTGGGGACTTTGGCTTGTGGCCAGAGATGCTGGCAGTGTCCTTGTTGAGAACCGGGGAAGGCTAGCAGAAATGGAGAAGGAGAATGCCTGGCTTCATGCCTAGATTGAGAACTTGTGGAGTGGACAAGGTAACTTTTGCGTCCGTTGTGCAGGCCTCAGCCCAGAAGTTGAGCGACCTTCACCCTCATCGCTCAGACTTGGGAGGAGAAGACCCCATGCCTTAGAGGCTGAGCTTGATCATGCCAGGTCTGCGGCCCATTTGGTCACCAGGATTAAGGAACAACATGAAGTTCTCATCCAGCCTGCCATAAGCACAGATTGCTGCCTGGAAAGTCAGCTCCAGACGCTTAAGGCTTTGAGTTTCAGCAGAGTGTCTGGAGCTGCTCCTAGTTTTGCCCAAGAGGACCCTTTGCTGGCAGATGCCCTGGCGTCCTCCCCACACAATCCAGACTGGGAAGCCCCTAAGGTGCCAGTCCACCCTGTAGAGACGCGGTCCACAACACGCAGGACCGTCCCCCGCTAGTAATGGTGGTGAGGAGATCCAGGAGACGACAGTCACTGAGACTAGAATCCCCTGGCGTGCCACTGAGGCGAAAGCAGTTGCCGACCAGTTGGGACCCTTGGACCAGACGCCACCCAGTCTCGCGTCACCCAACACGGTGATGCATTCGCACCTGACAGCCAATGGTCAGGACCTGACCCAACTAGTTCATCATTGTATGTCCCGTCGGACCTTCCGACCCTTGAGTCAGCCGTGGCAACTTGAGGCTTGGCTAAGCTAGAGGCGTACGCCTGGATGAGAGAGGTCATAAGGATCCTTTGGCCCAGACAGAGCGCGAGTGTGCTCTACATCATGGAGCAGCAGGGTCCTCATCAGAAGCCCTGAGGCTTACATAGCATGAAGCAACTACTGGCGATTCTGACTGAAAGTCTCGATGGCTTACGGGTACAATTTTGATCACATTGAGTTCAAGTCGCTGCTTTACGGAGGCTTGAACCGTGGGGACCCAGATTGGCCCTGGGATTGGTGGACCCGGCCACAACATCCTGGGAAGAGTTTGGGACAAAGCCTCCAGGGTCGCTGACCTGTGCAAGAGGCTGACTCCCTACGTCCTCTCCCAAAGGCCAACAAGAAGGAGCCCGGGAATTGGGAACCCGTATCGGAAGTAACATACTCCAATTCAACACATCCCAACATGGAAGTCCACGCTGAATTCCGTTCCTAGAGGGAACTGGAACTAGTGCCCCACTCCCAGACAGGACAGGCAGTGGCAGGGAAGGGACTACAGCAGTCAGCTAGCTGCCCCCAAACCGCCTCCTGAGTCTGGTCCTCCCCGGGAAATGTCTGGCAGGTATGATCCCATGATCCAGGTGTATTCCATGGATAGACCCAGGATTTGGAGCATGTTACATCGCTGCGGACTGGACATAATGACCCAGTTTGACAAGTGGCCCACAAATAACTTGCACCAGGTGGTAGCTAGCCGGTCCAGGCCGTAACAAATGGCCCACCTCCGGCTGGATACTACCTGACCTTGAACTAAGGATTAGGGGTGACCTCGGTACAGGAAGCTTCCCCGGCCAACGATTGTGGCCAAGATTGTTAAACTCACAACAAGCAGGGAAGGTTCTGGGTGAAGGCAGGTATAGGGCATGGGGGGAAAACTTTTGCCACTTTGCTAGTAGATTCTGGTGCAGCTGAATGTGCTGCACCCAAAATTGGTCAAGCATGGTGAACCCACGCCTGAGCATGTCCAGCTCTCTGGATGTGGTGGGAGGGGTCACCTTGCCTGAGCTTTGAAGGAGCATCCCAATATCCATTAAGAAATGCTCCATTTTCAGCTTTGGGCTTGCGAGAACTGTCGAGGACGATAGCACCTCGGCATTGGATTCCTGCGGGGAAACAAGCTCACAGTTGAATTCAGAATGGGTTTCTGTGGAAGTTCAGTGGGATTGGAGGTTTTTCGGCCGTGCACCGTTGTGCCGCCATTAAGGCTCCCGCCCCTGTTAATTGTGTGGCTGGCGACCTTCATTGGGCTCCCAGAGGTCTGGATTAAAAACAAGATCGAGTGCGGGACCATCAAAGGAGGCTTGTGTCCTAATGGAGGGCCAAGACCCCCCACCTCAAAAGCAATATAAGTACCCAGCAGAGGCCGAGGAAGGCATGGGGAACAGCTGGGCTTCTCCAATGGGATGTAATTACCCCAGTGCAATCCATTTGTAATGCGCCTCTGTGGCCTGTTTTAAAATCAGACGGCAAAACGTGGAGGATGACTGTAGATTTTCCGGCTTTGAACTCTGTGACTCCTCCTGTTGCGCCGGTTGTGGCAAAATATAATGAAATCCTGTCTGCCATTTCATTAGGAGCTAAATATTATAGTGTTATTGATTTGGCCAACACTTTCCATTCGATCCCTCTTCACGAAGTATGTTGGTACAAATTTATCTTCCGGGGGCAACAATATGTGTTTAAATGCACGCCTCAGGGCTTCCATTCTAGCCCCAAGTATCCCCATGCACATGTGATTAGGATGTAGAACAGCTGCAAACAGCTCCACGGTCCCACGTCTTATCCTATGCTGATGACATTCTGGTCCATTCACCCTCCGGAGAAGACACGGGAAATCACACAGGAAGTGTTGGGCATCATTAGGGACACTGGTTCAAGGCAAACAGGGAGAAAGCCCAGCTAGTGTCCACTGAATTGAAGTACCTAGGTCTTTGTCTTGGCACTAAGAGTGACACTCCCGACGTGCAGCTTGTGGATGTGATCATGAAGTTGCTGGCCCCTACAGACGTGCACTCCCTATGTTCGCTACTGGGAACGTTCAACTTTTCTAGGGATTTTATTGAGTCTTTCGCTGCCAAAGCAAAGCCTCTATATGCCCTACTAAAAGAAAACACCCGAGTGGGACTAGGGGACATGCTCATCAGCAGGTGTTTGCACAGTTAAAGGAGGACTAATGAAGGCGCCAGCACTAGCACAACCTAACATGGCTAAGCCTTCTTTTTTATTCAGTTAGCCACCTCTGACAGGAGTATAGGAGTGGTCTTGTCACAACAACAAAATGGCACTCACCGTGTGATAGCATACACCTCCAAGAATCTGGATCCACATGAAGACAAATTTAGTCCTTGTGAGAAAACTTGTTTAGCATTAATCTGGGCTCTAACACGCTGAGAGTTTTATAATAGGAGGTGCCATCTGAATCTTCAGATCCCCACATGCCTCTTAAGTACATTCTGTCTGAGCAGGTCCAGAATGGCCAGGTGTCTAACGCCTGTATTGCCAAATGGACTGTGTCCCTGGTGTCGCGTGGGGTGGATTTTCAGAAACAGCCACAGGACCCACCAGCTCCATATGGTCTTATTGTGACTTGAGCCACGCATGAGTGCCCTTTGCCACCTTTAAATTTTAACAATTGGCCAGTGGAATGGGGAGCCTCCCTCGAGGAAGCTCAGTTACAAGGCTTTGTATGTTGGTTCTGTGACAGATCATCCATGCACGTGGATGGAAGCCCACAGACAGGCTATGAAGTGATCCGTATCACAGATTCCTTCACCCTACAAGGGAAAGCCCAACCACACTCCAGCCAAGCGGTGGAGGTAGAAGCTCTAAAGGCTATTTTAGAGCACGAACCGCTTGACTGCCCCCTGGCAGTCTATACTGACTCAGACTGGATGGCTAAGGCTGCAACCGTCTGGTTACCAATCTGGCTCCAAAATGACCTAAAAACATCTGGTGGGAAGCCCATTGCCCATCTAGAGAAATGGGTCCGCATTGCAGCACAAATTGAGGAATGGGTCTCTCCTACATGGGTAGCTCATGTCAGAGGACACCAGAAGAAGGGTATGGCTACCTGTATTTGGAATACCAGGAATGACGCCATAGCAAAGGATGAAGCTTTACAGGACGATGGGGCTCCCATCGCTGCTATTAATGTGAACCCCAAGGAACAGCTGATTCCTCCTGTGTTTGATCTAGGAGTTTTGCAGAAAGAGGATTCCGAGATCTTGGACTCGGCCAGGAAGGGCTCTGACGAGTCTGGCCGGCTCAAGATCTCCCAACAGGACGGAGTTTACTGGGTTGTCGATGACAGTGGCCAGTGCCACTGGATCGTGCCCAGAGACCTCCGCAGTGACATCATCCAGTTCGTGCATGAGCAAGGACACCGAGGGTGTGAGGTCACCCTGGATTGTGTTCAGGACACCGGGTGGTGGCCGCAGGTTAAGCAGGACATCTACCAGTGGGTGGATAACTGCTTGACTTGTGCCATGGTCAATGCTGACCCCTCCAGTCCCAAGGCTCCCATCCAGCACCAGCGCATCGAGGGTCCTTGGTTGCACATCCAGATAGATTTTATAGGTCCGTTTTCCACAACCCCGTGTGGGAACAAATACTGTTTGACGGTCATCGATCTCTTCAGCAAGTGGATCGAGGCCTTCCCTTGCTGAGACAACACTGCGAGCACGGCAGTGCGCTTGCTGTTCAATAATGTTTGGGTACAGTGAGGAGTGTTGTGGGACCTTGACTCAGATGCTGGGGTCCATTTCACTGGAGAGGTCACCTGAGAACTGTGCAAGGCCCTGGGCATTCGCCACCATCCACAGAGCTCAGGACATATTGAGAGGACAAACCGCTCTCTGAAGGAAGCCCTTCAGAAAATGGTGCGTTCCTCCGGTAAGGATTGGGACACCACGATGCCTATCATCCTCATGGCCTTCCGAGGCATGGTAGTGTCCCACGGCTTCATGCTGCATATGGTTATGACAGGGCGGAAGATGCTGCTGCCCAAAGCATTTTGGATAAACACAGGTCTCCCCTCTGAGTTGGAACCAGTGATTCTCAACAATGAGTGGGTGAAGAACCTTGTCAGCCACCTTAGCCAAGTGCACCGGCAGCTCATTGCCCAGCTGGGCAAAAACCAGCTTAAAATGGACAAAAAGTTGGGATGGGTCCACCATCCCTGCCAGTGGGAGGAAGGTCAGTTTGTCCTCTATAGGAACTTCTATAGAGACAAACACTCCCTTGCTGCCAGATGGGTTGGCCCCGTTCCCATTGTAAAATGGATCTCACCAGTGGTCTACCAGGTGAGGATCCCACGGAAGAGAGGAGACTGGCTCAAGTTCTTCCACGTATCCCAGTTGAAGGAGTGAAAGGGCCAGCCAGTCAAGCCTAAAGGAATTGTAGATTCTGAGCTGTTAGAAGAGGGTGCTAGGAAGACTCCCGTTAGTGTAATTGCCCCTCAAGTGTCTTTAAATTATAGGGAAATGCCTATTGTCAACCTGTCAGAGACCTTTGTCTCCATCTACGAGGTGTTCGACAATGGTTGAACGGCCCCCGGTTTGTGGAGCGGAGATGGAGTGGTGACCCCTCCAAGCTCCCGGTCTTTGTAAATAGTTCTGCCTGGTTCATAGTTTTGATTGTACTGGTGTTGGTTAACTTGCTTTTCCTTTCCAGCTATTTCTTTCTTTTTCAACATTTTGGGTGGGAGACCAGGAAGGATCTCCCAGTTCTGAGGTAGATCGGGCCTACAGAGTCAGCCCTGATACCCTGAGTAGGGCAGGTCCAACCAGGACACCTGCCATCCCCAACCTTAGGGGATGGTCTTGTGCAATGGTGTCCTGGGAAGTACGGGCGTAGCTGCGAGGGTTTAACAACCCTCTCAGTAGAACCAGGTCTGACTCTGGAGTACTGATCTACAGCCCAGAATGGTCTCCTGCTGTGGAGAGACCTCTCTCCCCTTTCCTTTTGCGTGCTTGGACTGTTAGGGTGAGAACAGTCTTGGCCACTCCCTAGTTGCATTTCAATTCAGCCGCGTAATCCAAAAGTGTATGTCCTCTCTCCGATGCCCCATAAAGGCCGGAGACCCACATAATTGGCAAGACGCTTGGCCCCGGTGCATTGTTTCATATTTGCATATGTTAATAGGACATTTGCATACGTAGGCCCATCCATTCTGGACAATCTCTGGTAGTATCAACGTCTGCTCTGGCAACAAGCAAGCGTAGCCTGTGCTTGCTTCGGATTGGTTTCAATTTCTATCTTTTAACTGGTATTGGGGACCCTCACCGCCCGGCGAAGGCCAGGGTATAACCTAGTTCATCTAAGACTAGAGCCCAATCTAGTCAAACTGAGTCAATGGGTATCATTGCTATTGAACACCCGGGTTGCAGCAACTTATGTGTGATTGTTTTAAACAATCTCCTCGGTGAAATACTTGAGGAAGCAAGATTTACTAGGCCCGAGCTACCCAGAAGATACCCTTGCATGGAGGCCCCCTCTACCGAGGTACGGCCAGACCGTCTTCCACCTTAAAGTGACCAAGGTCTGGGACAGTCACCCCTGTCTCTTCCATGTTAGCACCTTTGCCTGGCATTCTGTAAAACCCACCGAGGGTCCCATCATTCCCGATTCCGCAATTTGAACCCAACTCCCGACGGGCTTCACGCTGCTAATTTTCATCAAATGTTTGCATTTGCCATAACCTCTGTCAGTCTTCCGTCCTACAAAATAGTAGGTCAATGCTTCCAGATAGCCAAGGCCATCCCGGATCCGTCTGCCGCCCCTGAGGCACCGTGGGGTGTGTGTGAATCCAGTTAGACGACGTCTTGTTCCTGTTCCTGCAATTGGGAACCACAGCCGGTCGCACCCCAGCAAACTCTACTGCCAGCATCATGCCTGCCTCCCATTTGGACTATTCTTACTGCCATTCTGCGAACTCGCTCCTGCAAAGTGCTAGCACACCAGGGCTAGCTCGACCATGGACTTGGACTATTTTTGGCTATTAAACTGGACTCATTGCTATGGTTCCAGCCCCACTGGAGCCGCCAACCTGCCTGCATTTTTCCAGACTTTGAGTTCTTCTGTTTCCGGGGTGTGTGTGTGTGTGTGTCGAGACTTTGCTTGTGCCTCACCTCCCCGGGACTGTTGTTGCATTTGCATTACCCACATACTATTTCTGCCCACACAGTTGGACTTTTATTGCCCGCATTTCTCTCCTTTTTTGACTGGTCCACGCTCTGCCTGAGTGACTGCATATTTGGAGTATTTTGTCTGCGTTCAATTGTCGTCAATTTTCAGTTGTTTTATTGATCAAGTATTTTGCCCGCATTTGTAGCCCAGCCATCAATGTGTTATGTTGCCTGCATCTTCATTGCTCAAACCACTACTGTATTTTGCTGTTGCAATTGTTCATTATTGAAGATTGTCCACATTTTTCACTGTTGCTAAACATTGCATTTTGCTATTCAAAACTGCCTGCATTACTGACTGTTAATAATTGCATTGTTGCCATTTGTGCATTCTTGTATGTGTAGTTAGGATGTTGTCTAGTTAGGGACTGCTTTATTTAGCTAGAAATGTTGCAAAATCCCTTGGTGTGATACGTCTCCGGAATCTGTAGACCTCCATTCGGCTCTAAATTCCTTTAGGCATCCCTCCTGGGTTCCCCAATTTACAGGGTATACAAACCTTCCTGGGAAAGGATGGAGCAGCTGAATTTTTCAGTGAGCAAATCAGGGAGGAGTCAGAGGATGCTCTTGTGGTGGACTTGCTAAGGAGAACCAGCTGATCTGAACTCAAAGAGGGAAAATAGGAAGTTAAAGAGTTTATGTCTGTTTTCAGAAATGAGTCCCTGAAGTAACTGGGATTTATTTCCAGTAAAGAGAAATTGTCCTACTCTCTCAACAGGATTCATTTTGCACAACAGGAATTATTTCCTTGTGCAGATACATAAAGGATAGCATCATTGCTCAGTTTTATGGAAACACTAGCATATTTACCTGGCATTGCCCAGGGTTTTTATTTTCTTCTTAAGAACTCACCAAACTGTCTTCTCCATTTCCTGTAACTTTGTTCCATATTTCCCAATGCAATCTGTATTCAGAGTTATTTACATACACAGTTTGGGTTCCTGAGGGAGTACATTGTCCCCCTCCTTGCTGCAAGTCCTCATGTCCATAGCAACCAGCCTATTTCTGTACCTGTAAATTTCCCCCATATTATGCAATCCAATCTTCATTCAGAGTCATCAACATTCAGAGGTTGGGTTCCTGCAGGAATAAACTGTCCTTCTCCTTGCTGCTAGGCATGGTCTTTATAGCAACCAGCCTATTCCAGTACCTGTAACTTTTCCCCATAGTCCCCAACCCAGTCTGTGTTATCTGGTGACATTGATGTACTGGCTCCCCCCACTTTCTGTTGAATTTGTGCAATGGCTTTATGTTTTTCTGTAAGAATTTTTTGTTTTGAATTTCAACTTTAAGATTCCTCACATATGGAACCCATACAATCTACTGTGTGAAGCAAGGAGACCTTGTAACTATATCGTGTATGTCAGTTTAATTTTTCTCACATATGCCTCTTAAAAGTTTTCTGGCATTCTTATTGATGGTAGGCCTCATCTCCATAGCAACCGGCCTGAGGCCCAAGAGCTCTCTGGCTGAGAATTCTAAAGGCCTCTCCCTAAACTGCCAACCTCAGGATTCCATAGAATCTTCACAGCCAGCCAATCATATGAGGTCTTCTCTCTTCACACAGCCAATCGTATGAGGTCTTTGCCTGCCTGATGCAAACGGGCAGACAAACATTGACTTTTATATAGTAGATTAACCTGACCTTAACTTCAAATCATTTATAAAAACCCACTGAGTGACCTTGGGCAAGTAACATTCTTTCAGCCTCAGTGGAAGGCAAAGACAAACCCCCTCTGTTCACATCTTGTCAAGAAGACCCTGTGATAGGTTTGCCTTAGGGTTCCCATAAGTCAGAAAGGACTTGAAAGCACACTACAACGAGAAGATTCAATCAAAGAAGCCACAGCTCTGAGTCTGCAAGAACTGAGCAGGGCTGTTGATGACTAGGTGAACTGGAAGTCTCTCATTCTTAGGGTTACCATAAGTTGAAGTTGACTTGATGGCAGTTAACAACAACATGGAAGGCAATTATGGGCTGAAAACAATCAGTGTCACTGTGGGGCTAGTGATAGGTACTCTTTGATTATTACCATGTCTAATCCCACTGCCTGATTTTGTGTTATTCAAATTACCCAACAGGCACTGAGTACCATATATACATATATATATATATATAGGAGAGAGAGAGCAGCATTCACGCCAACAAGAATGAGAGGGGAATGGCCATTGTTGGGCTACTATACAAAACGAAACTGCTAATCACCTCATCCTTCAATGTTGTGTGTAGTTATATTTCTTCTGATTTTCATAACATGGAATCTGCATTTTTGATCAAAATTATCTGGGATCAGTTGGGTTTGCAGTGATGTGCTAAAGAATGGCATACAGAATTAATGAAAGGATGTATCTCCCCCTCCTTTTACTGCTGTGTGCATTTAAAGGCAGCCAGGATGGATCTATATGACAACATTTGCAATCTGACATTCAGTTGACTAACTGAAATCACACTGAAATAAAGGAGGATTTTCTATTAACTTTGATAGGATGCAGGTGACTCCCTGTATGATTAAATGCTCATAGAAGTGACACTGGAAGTTGAAAGCTAAGGTTACAGATTCTGTTCTTGGATTTACTAGGCTTTGAGATAATCTAAACAGCATACAAATGGAATTAGAACTACATCATGTCTAGAGATCTTTTTAGGCAGAAGAATAACAAGGGACCATAGCAATTTCAGCCTTTACTTGGATTTTTCCTGCTAGCTGGTCCACTCCCAATGAATACACCACAGCCACCATAGAATGATGACCAGACATGCATTAGGTAAGTGGACACAGGCGTTAGGAAAAATTTTCAATTTTATAAATTGAAAACATTTTTAAAATTGAAATGAGCATTTACACATTAACTCAAATATATTTATTCAGTTACCTCTCTTCCTGTTATGCTTATAAATACTAAAAATGGCTATAATCCTGTATGGGAGATATTTATATATAAGCACGATAAGTTACTCAAGCTACACAGTGAAACCCAACCCAATCCAGGCCAACTATCCTCACTTAATGTGAAACAGATGTTAAAATCAAAGGGATGTCCGTTCCTTTGTTACTTGGGACGCAACTTCAGGAAAAGAGATTCCATCTAATCATTAGGAGGAACTTTCTGATGGTAAAAGAAATTTGACAGTGGAATAGGCTGCTTCAGAATGTGGTGGGGTCTCCTTCTTTAGAGTTTTTTAAACAGAGACTGGATGGCCATGTGTTGGGAGTGCTTTGATTGTGCATTTTTGCATGGGAGGGAGTTGGCCTCATTGGCCCTTGTGGTCTCTTCCAACTCTGTGATTGTATGACTTATGACTGCCATTTCCATCCCTTCCTGTGTGAGATCTCTGACACCGCAGGCAGAAGTGGGATCCTTGTTGCAATTCCCCCTTGTGGTGGAGTATATTTGCATGATGGGGGAGTGGGACTGTCAGCCAGATGCTTCCTGAATGGCAGGGGAACAGATCCCCTTCTTTCACAATGGCTGATACCTGGTAAGTGGAGATTGGAAGACTTTTGCAGTCCCTACTGTCATGAAAATTCCCTCCTGGCATGAGAATAAAGATGGATCACAATTGTGAGAGCAAGGAGTTTTTTGTTTTTGTTTTATTTGAAGCAACAGCTGTTGGATGTATCAAAAAAAGAGAACACCTCAAAAGATGGCAGAGCCTGAGCAACAAACAAAGCTTTTGTACTCTTAGGGACCTGTAAAATTGGTTGGCTTAAAATGTTGCATAGGCAAGAAGAGAAAACAGTGAAGTACATGCCTCATTTTCTCCCCTCCCCCTCATCTGGTTCTGCCGAACCAGCTCTACTTGTTTTTCAGTATGTTTCAGAATGTTGCTTCTTATCAGAATTAGTTTTTAGTAAGAGCATTTCAAGGAACTCGATGGTAGCTTTCCTAGATCAGACAATAGAGGATGCATTATATAGGCTATCAAGAATTTTGAAGCCTGAGAGGCTGAGTCAGCATGCTTTCAATACTGTGAAGTCCATCATGCTCAATAGCAAACTGTAAAACATAATAAGTTTAACAGCTTTCTTATTACACCTACATAATCCCTAAACTAGGGGCAACATAGAGATCATGAATATGTAACAGTCACAAGTGCTTAACTCTCGGTTACACATTCATAACTGTCCAAAAGGATTTTGGCCGCTATTTCCAGCTGCCCCAGGAATGGTGAATAGACTAATGTTCTGATCCTTACTATCTTTATTGCCAATTTCCCTACAAAAGTTAATTCATAACTATTACCCTGAAGGTTTGAGGGTCTGTATTTTTTTTTAAATGGTCACTCTTGATGCTCAACTTTCTCCTGAAAATCTTCCTTCTGACCTTCCAGACTGAGGCTGGGGTAAATAACTTTTAAGAGTTCAGGGGGCAATTTTATGCCCTCACATTATGATGGAAATGGAAAAACATTGAAAATTCAGGGTAGAGGAATTAAACTAAGAAATAATCAAGTGTCTACTTCCAGGATTTTTTTTTAGGGGTATCCGTGGTCCCTATACCCTGTTTCCTTGTGAAATTGCCACTCTTGGAGGCTTCCAAGGGGAGAAAGTTGTTTCTGTTGCTCGATTTCTTTGTTTGGGGAGCAGTAGAAAATTGTGGGGGAGTCAGGAACCCAGGAACCCCTCCTGTGGTCTTGGAGTCACAAAGAGACCATTGGGGCCACACTTTCCCCACCTCTGCTCCATACTGAACCCCAAATAATTGGATTGTACAGATGAATGAGGCAGTAAGTGCAGGTACAAGCACCTCTGGTATTTTTAAAAGATTTTAAATTTCCATAATGACAGATGGAAAAATTGAGGAATGGAAATATAGGTATAGGATTTAGTCATCGGTTATATGTTTGGTAGTGCATATTTGATTGTTATTTATTTGCAGGGGCAGGCCCACATTTGTCTTTTCCTGAGGCAATGATAAGATATATCCTCATTCCATTTAAGAATCCTACTGGGCTGATAGTTGAATCCTTCTGTTGGCAGTATCCTCTAGAAAAGCTGAAGACAACAGGCTACCACAAGGTGTGGTGGGTATCCTTCATGGCATGGCAGATATGTCTTTGAACTTTGCACAGAAGCAAATGGTCAGAGAATTCAGAGGTAATTGCTGGAAGGACATGCTGTTTCTGCCTCCTGAAGTTGTTGCCTTGTTGTGCCTATTAGTAGGGCTGGGTCTCAATTTTGGGATTACCAGTGGCAAGGAAATGCAGCCCAGTCCTTAAGAATGGATCTGATTCCAACTTCTCATATCTGCTCATACAAGTAGAAGTTTCCTTTTTTACTACTACAGTGATAGGTAGCCTACTATAGTGATGGGAAAATCTGCCCTCCATCCTGTGCCTTTGCTACAAATGCTGAGCAAGGACTCCCAGAGACAGGAGAGAGCTGTCCAGCAGAATAAGGGGGAGAGCCTTACCATGGATGCTGAAGCAGCAAGGGAGCTGTCCAGCTAAAGGGCTAGAATTAGATTTAGCCTGAAGGAAGCCTTTTGCAACATCCATGGCATCCAGCAGCATTTGAGAAAATTTTATAGAAGTCCCCACATGTACTCAGTGGATCATCAAACCAGACCAGATTCGTAAATCCTTCTCCAAGCTTCCCATCAAAGAGGGTATAGCAACAGCATTGCATACAAGTTTATAATTGTGCTACTGAGCTTTATTAAAACAGGCACACAATGGTATTAATAAACAGTAATATCGCCCATCCACATGTAATTTTCACATGATATACTCCATGGTTTTCATTAATTTTGGTAATCTACCAGCATATTGTGTTATTGCCTGTCCCAGGTAACATTATATAACAGTAAATGGTCTACATCACCTCCTAATTGTTTTTTGTTTTTTTGTTTTCTTTTCAAGAAACAAAAGGATATACAGATGTTACGCAAAGATATATGTAAGAAAAAAATATAATAAAAAGAATTACAGAATGTAAGAGTCTTCCTATGTTTGTTTAACATTAAGCCCAGAAATCTTCGATATTCTCTAACATGCTGCCACTACTTCCTCTCTCCCATTTCGTGGGGATTATTGATACAGGTAAATTACAAAAGAAACCACCTTTAACAAATATCCTAAATTCCCTATGATATAAATTTTCATGTTTATCTGCAACGAAATCATTTGTCACTACTATACATAACCTCAATGAAGCACCAAGTTAAAAAAAATATTTACCCTAAGATAGTAATTTTTCATAAACCATTTCTATATAGTAGTATGTATGTTGTTATTGAAAATAATTTTGGTAATCTACCAGTGTACTGTGTCATTAGCTGTCCCAGGTAACATTACAAAACAGTAAATGCTTTACATCACTTCCTGATTGTTAGTATAAATAATCACTCCCTCAATTATTGTTAGAAGGAGTTTTTGCATGGAGTGAAATATTTTAAGAGGCTATCAGCTTACAGTCCAAAGGCAGAACCTTTTACATGGCAAGGTCCCTTCTTGGTCACATTGACTGCCGCCCTATTCACACTTACCTGGATGTAAGACACACTGAGCACAATAGGGATTATGTGTGAGTAAATTTATCTAGGACTTTATCTAGGATAGTCCTGTTGTTGGATTTAGCATCTTACAATTGTTATGCCATTTCTCATTCTACCTTCACTTTTATATATTCTATACAGCAAAATTCTGAACCCAGCATATTCTACTAGCAAATGTCCTATCTTTCACATCAGATTTTTGAATGTAATCAAAATAAAATGATGTCCCAATTTTCCCATCATTCCCTAGAGTATTTATCTAATTACAGAAATAAAAACCACATATACGAACAAAATTATTTATTTATTAATACCTTTTGTTCTTTTTAAAGAGAGATATTTGCCATTATATAGCAAAGATATTAATAATGATTTTGTTGAGTGTTGGTCAATATGAATATAGAAGAATATCATGCTTGTTGTATACTTTCAAAAAGCTTTCTCCCTTGTGTTATATTTATGCACTATAGTATTCTATGATCATTTATGATCATTAGTAATCCTTTAAAACAAAATTATTACACTTTGCATTTATGCACAAGCTACTGTACTCTGCAAGTAACTTTTTGTCATTTTTAATATAGAAAAGTGGTTTTTTTTAATGGATGTATTTTTAATCTCAGCCTTCTGAGGCAAAAATACCAAGTAGGCAGCTTACAATGTTTAAAGTTATGTTTCTGTTTTTCAAAAAGTCATCAACCAATCAACCTAGGAAACAGATTTGTTAATTAAAACAAACTTATGGATCAGGATCCACTTGTGGCGCAATGTTCATCCAACTACTGGTTGTATGAGAAGTTCTATTTTTTCTTTGCTCATGCCCGGAGGAATTCCACACTTCCTTGTATAAGTGTTTCACCTCCATGTAAAAAGGCCAGGTCTATGAGTAAGAAAATTGACAGGTGCCAGCTGGTCAGGTTCCAGTTGGACAGCTGAACCCTGGTTTGCCCCCAATATGCCACCCTGAGTGCCGCCACTGCCAGAATCTCAGTCAGTCAGTCACAGTAATATTGCCTGCTACATACTATAAACATTAAATCTGAGCAAATATTTGTAAAATATTTTCTTAAAAACGTATTGTTTATGAGCTTTTTAAAATCATTATTTATTTATCATGTGAAACAAGTACAATGCAAAATGCAAAATTACTGGTGCCTGAATCTAGTGACATCAGTCCAGTAGAGACTGATTAAACTGAACTGAATGTGCCATGTAACTGTTGTGTCAAAGCTTGAATAAATGTGTTTGTGCGTTTCCATTCCCCTGTCCACCTTCCTTCTATCCGTTCCTCTGTTCACGAGTCCATTATCACCTTTTAATCAAAGAAGCAGGATACAATCTAATGTATATATGTGTGTGTTTATATAGTGGTATAAAAACATCAAAACAAAAGCAATCAAGCACTGATAATTTTGGTTCCCTCCCCAACCCGTTGAGATATCTGAATCTGCTCATGTAGACCCAATAGAAGATCTTGCTTTTAAGAAACAAACAAGCAAGCCAAGTAGCTTTCTTCATATGCTGTAACAGAATCTTTTGAACTGCAATCTAATGCACATTTGCCTTGGTGTAAGCTCGACTGAACTCAGTAAGAGTTATCTGTGAAGGACATGTATAGGATTATACTGCAAGTACAGTCTGGGCTATTCATTATTTGTTTGGGAGGGAACAGAGGAATATGAAAATATAAGAATTGAACAAAATAAGTTCATGGGTTTTTTTTAATTAAACCAACCAGAATATGAAACAAATCAACATAAGAGTGTATGTCCTGATATCCTTCCTTAACTGAAATTCAACTGATTGGTCAAAAATGATGGTGCCATCCCAATATAGGCCATGCTGCTGGCCTGTTGTTAATCCACATCTCCACTTAAACCTGTGGATAGTGTCTTCACATAAAAGCAGTAAGTGTATGAGCTCTCAGTTCATGCCTTCAGGCCTGTACTTAAACAATGAAGCCTTCTCCGTTCATCCAGCACATGTGTGTTGGACAAATGTGTGCTCTGTTCCCAGATTTAGGAGAGTGTGTGGAGAGCTAAGTGGGTGTACAACTGCCTTCTCCAAATGACATTATTTTCATATATCTAATGTAAACAAGGATTTAATATGAGAGCATCTTCTGATGTACACTTTTCTCTTTCCCACTTCTCAAAATACTAGGAAGTTTTTTGGAAAGGTCTTTATACAGTTAATTCCTATGTGAAACCAGCGAGCTAAAATTTTTGGGCCAATGTCACAGACACACACAAATACTCACATGCAGAGAGAGAGAGAGGGAGAGAGAGAGAAAGAGAGAGAGAAACTTATGTAGTAAACTACATTGGGAAAGCCAGCCTGATGTAATGGTTTGAGCATTGGACCACAACCCTAGAGACCAAGGTTTGATTCTCTGCAGAGCTATGGAAACCTGCTGAGTGACCATGGGCACATCACACACTCACAACCCCAGAAAAGCCCATGACAGGTTTGCCTTGTGGTTGACATAAATTGGAAACAACTTGAAGGCATATAACAACAACAACAACAGCAACAACGACGACGACGACAACAACAAGCTACATTGAATTACTTACTGGCTAGTCTCCCCAATCAAATCAGTGCACACTCTATGGCAAACTTTCAGTGTTAATTTGATACCTCCCACCCTTTTTTGACAAATAGAGATGTTAGCTGAGCAGGGGGTAGCTGTCATAATGCAGACAGCAATATATTTCAAATCCTGTGACATAATTGGTAGACTTTATAGCACAGAAAGGTGACTATTACTTTCGCAGCATGAAAGTCAATAGCACTTCAGAGTTGCTTTCAGTATCAGTTGCTAACAATAGACTGGATCTCGATTTGGTCATATGTGGATTACTGATTTCAATGGATCTACTCTAAATGTGGTTTCATCTGGATTCAAGCCAGCATGAGTAACTTTCAGTATGCAAAGGAGAGTCACTTTTAAACTTTCATTTTACACTGACAAAAGCAACATACCAGAAAAGAGCAAAAACAGGAAAGAACAATTGTGATTCTGGGATAGCACAGCATGCATTCTGTCAGAAAATAGCAGCTATTGCTACTGACAGGGGACTACACAAAATAATGAAACCATAATCATAACAGAGATGTAACCACGTAGGAAGTATACCTGTTATTATTTATGGCTTTATATGACATGAGTATGAATTTATCTGAAGAAGGAAAGGATCTTCAGCACAACAGTACTTTGCCCACCCCTGCTTTAGAGCCATCTCATACACATAAATCAAACTTTCTCTTCCTCCAGCTCTGCTTCCTTTAAAATTTGTTGTCCTGCCTAGAGATCTCAGTTCCTTGAGGTTTCACCCAGGGCCCAGAGATGTGGCATATAGCTACCCTTTGCATTTTAATTACTCCCAGTGATCATATGCATGGTCCCCAGCCCAGTTCTCTCCTAATATCTGGAAGTCCTGGAACTTACCGAGGGCAGCAATTCGCCTTTTAAATAAACTGCAGCCCCCACCACCAGTTTAACATAAAATTTCTCAAATTTTTAGAATTTCCCTACTAAAAAAGGCTGAGCACACAAACCTAACTCATTCTTGGATGGTATAAGGCTCCCTCCTCCCCCTCCCCGTTTTTGTTCAGCACAAAGGTGATTCTGTGTGTACTGCATTTGTAAGAAGTCATACATTTTAAAAAATCAGGAGTTAGGGAAAGAATGGGAAGAAAACTGTAGACATAAACACTTGAGCTTATTGTACCATATTGAGTAAGGCAGAGAATAGCATGCTATTGTGGCAACTCTTAAGTCTTTGACCATTTCTGCATGGGCTTAAAGAAATGGTGCAGAGCATCCTCCAGAGAGGACATCTGCACCTGGGAGCAGACTGGGTCAGACCTACTTACTGCGTCTGCATCTCAGCCCACTCCCGAACGACCCAAAGTGGTCGTCCAGCGTGCTTTTAAAAGACTGCTTGAAAGATGTCTTTCAAAAGCACGGAGCGAACCACTCCATTCCCGCGCTCTGGTGCAGATTTGCAGGCTCACACCAGTGCTAGCCTGCGATCTGCCGGGGGTGGGCTTTAGGTTGGCGAGCTTCAGCAATTGGTGGAGAGCCTCCACCAACCAGAGCTGCCATTTTCAGATCCGGAGCAGTGCGGAGCGGTGGCCACACACTGCTCCAGACCAGCCTGGACCCAAGCATCGAGCCCAAAGGTCCAGTAAGTACTGGCACAGAGCAATTCCCTCGCCCCATGCGGAAATCACCTTTGTCTTATACACACCCTGGCAGCAGAACAGGTCCTGGGGGAAAAAAAATTAAGGGCTAGCTTTGAGCACTTTGCAGTTCCAGCACCAGTATAAGGCCCGGAGAAAGTCCCTATATATCATGCACACTGTACGTGTGGCAATGTGGGAAGCAAGCCCTAGCAACAATGGTAGCCACTCTTGCAACTCCATTGCTGTGTGTCTTCATTTCTTGAACCCCATTTAGGAGAAAGGCAGGATATAAATTAAATCAATCAATCAATCAATATCTGACTTATGGAGACTCTAAGTTGAATCTGTTAGATGAGTTTGCTCTCGCCTCCCTCTGAGGCTGAGATTGTATGATTTGCCCAGAGTCAACCAGTGGCTTTTCCTGGTCCAGTTGGGATTTGAATCCTGGTCTCCAGTGTCATAGCCCAATTCTTATACTACTCACACCATGCTGGGTCTCTTTTCTGGCCATGGAAAATTGCTTTATTCCCTGCCTCTATGCTTCAGTTTTAGCTAGTTACCGAGGTTTTAACCAAATGCTACATCCATTTACTCAGATTGCTGTCATCCCTGTTTTTACAGTCAATTGAGCCAGAAACTGGTCTAGCCTGCCTCCTAAACTTAGTCAGCCCACCATTCTTATATTTCATGGATCTACCTTAGATGTCATAAAGAAACAACCCATGATCTTAGGTTTTGTTCAAGAAATCTTAAAACACAGGACATTTCTAGCATGACAATCCTACAAACCAAGTATAGCATCTTTAATGTAATGTATATGGAAAGTGAGGTGGAAGAAGGAGGTGTGAAAGTTGGAGGAACAAACATCAAAATAGTTAAAGTTTTTCTATATCTTAACTCTGTTATTAATCAAAATTGAGACTGTAGTCAAGAAATCAGCTAAGACTCGGAAAGGCGCTTTGAAGGAGATAGATGTGATCTTCAAATGCAAAGGTATATCACTAAATATCAAAGTTGGAATCATCTATACTGTAGTATTTTTGGTTTCTATGTATGACTACCTAGCCCTAACTCTACACCTAATGCAATACAACTTAGGTTCAGACTATATTTTGATTCAAACATCTTTTTTTAATCTATTTTTATTTAAGAAAAATTACCAATAATAAAACTTAGTTTATAAAAATTAGAAGGACAAAGAAACAAGAAGGAAAAAAACAACCAAAATCAGTAAACTTATACAAATATAACAACAACAACAAAAACTTCCCCTTGAGTGTCTTTGGTTATTTCTTAAGCTGTATAATTAAAAGATTCTTGAACATGTTCATAATTCTTATCTATCATAAATCTAATTTTTTCATTATATGTGTGTGTGTGTGTGCATATATATAATTTTTAATCAGAGAAGCCAACAATTTGATTCAAACATCTTTATCCTAATTGGCTGGAGTAGCAGGATGTGCAATGTGCAATGGATATGCTGTTTAGTTTTTTAAATATATTTCATATGCACTTGAAGTGTTTTTAATTGTTTTAAATTAGTTTTTAACTGGATTTAACTGTTTTAGAATTTCATATTACAATGTGTTTTGTCTATTTTGTTTTAACTTGTATTGATATTGGGAAAAAGGTGGGATATAAATACATAAAATAAACAAATAGTAAAAGCCAGACGATAAAGAAAGCTGACAGAAAGAAAATAAATTTGTATGAAGTGTGGATCTGGATGAGAGTTCTATGCATACCAAAGACAAAAAAGACAAAAAAGAAAAAGAAAAACCCACAAACAATGAGTCTTAGAATTAAACTAGCCTAAACTCTCACTAGTAGCCAAAATGCCCAAACTGAGTATGTTGTACTTTGGATATTTCTTGAGATGATGTGATTCATCAGAAAAGAAAATAATGCTTGATAGCATTGGTAGGGTTGCTACCTGGAACATCAGGGCTTAACACAAGGAGGAACTGCCATATTAATATCAGTAGAAACTACTGCCAGTTATAATATGACCTCTACTCCCTTGTTCTGTAGCATCTAAATGAAAGGGTAAAGCTCACAGCACCTAGGAGTTCAACAGGCAAAACTCCAGAGCTATGATCTCTGACGCACAGAGTAAAAATTTGCACACATACTGAAACCTTCCCATCTTTCATCATAAATTGAAGTCAAGAAGATGGCAAATAATAATAGCAACAACACGCAATGAAGTGTGATATTATGTTACGTCTTTAATATAATCTACAGTGTGTCCCTCAAAGTTTGTAAAGGAAGAGCAAGAAGGGAAGATGTAGCCCTCTTGTTTCAGAAGCCACAGTGAAGTTCTGCTCAGATGCCAGTTGAGACTTTATCAGGGACTCTTCTTGAAATGACAGTCAGTTGGACTGTGTAACAGTAGTTCTTCTTTCCTTTTGTTAGTGGCTGTGACAACAAATAGAAGCTATATCCATCACACTTGCCAATCTACACCCAAAGTATGCCCCTTTTTTTAAAGGCCAAAGAGCGGGTGTAAGGCCTATGTTTCTGGCCGTTCTAAGGATGGTTATTATCTTTAAAAATAGTCAGTATATAGTGGGAACACTGCAGATAACTGAACATTTCTCCTGAGAGCAATCAAAGGATTAGTAGAATTTGGGCAGAGATTCAATCTGCATGAAAAATTGTCCATGCTGAGTTCTATTAGAATGTGCTGCTGTGCAGGATTTGTTACTAATCACAAGGCAAAATTACAAAAAGCTGTAGCAAGGAGGTGCTTGTAAACAAAATAATATACGAGTAATTGCCATTATTAAACTAGAACATTGTGAATAATATGCCATCTATCAGGGGCATTTGTAATGTTGGGTGGGGAAAGAATTCCATAGGCACTGCACTTTGCACTTGTATTTAATATTTTGTAATGAATTACTGTCATTTGGAGTTTTAGGAAATGCTACTAATCAACCTATTGCAACCTGTTTTATTAACCAGCTTCAAAAATGTAATGCTAAGTAATATTAAAGCTGAACTGTTATACTGATCAAAGCATATAGTATTTTTGACATTTTGGAGACAATGGCAGCTCTCAGCACTACAGCTAAATAATAAGCCATATGCAGGTTATTTAAGAAGCTTTCTTTTACAATTGTTTATGTTTAATCTCAAGAAGCTTTTCTTTGAAATAAATTTTTTTATTGAATTTTTAAAAATCCAATTAATTTAAAAATAAACTTCAAGGAAGAAGGACAGATTGGAAATAGAATTTCTCAATGACCTGCCCAGATTTTCATTATAGGGCTCAATAGCATTTTGTTCTTAATATTAGTTGACTCTCTTACGAAATAAGCATATGTAACAAAGAAATCAGGAGTGTAGATCTTGGAGGGAAGAAATTAAGGCATTTTTCCCCTCCCTAATAAGAATTCTGCCCTTCTCAATGAACTTTTCTTCCAGTGTCCAAAGTTCTAATGTTGTGGTCACTTAAAATTTCACTTTGGCATTTATTTTATTTATTTATATCATTTATATGCCACCTTCCTCCTAGAATAGGACCCAAGGTGGCTCACAAAGAGACTCAGCTAAAACTTATACCATAAAATTTTAAACAATGAAAAGCAAATTAAAACAATAGAGTATAAACAGTATAAAAATCATTAAAAAGTATACAAAAGTTAAAATAAAGTCCCCGCACAGGCTCCTTGCAAGCAGTTACCCATTAAACACCTACTTAAACAAATAGTTTTTTGTCTGCTGGAAAAAAGAGAGCAGGGATGGGGCCAGCCTAGGCTTCCATGGAAGGGAGTTTCAGAGGGTTATCTTCCATGTTTTCACCAAAGAAACCTGTGATGGTGGCAGTACCAAGAGAAAGCCCTCCACTGTGGATCTTAAGACTGTGGCAGGTTTGTATGGGTAGATACAAGTTGGGCATCCGAGAAAAGGGACGGACAATGTTAGCAAGAGAATGTGAAGAACATGGCAGATTTTTGGGTGTGAATGATTTTTAATTTATCCTTTTCTGCAGTGTCTCCTTCTCTACAACCAGTCTAATGCTCTGTTTCCAAGCACAATTCAAAATGCTAGTTATGATCTATTAAACGCTACCACCTTCAGAGATACATTTGGTGAAAACACTGCAGAAGGTCTTCTTGGAGGCTGTCTTCCCAGAGAGGCTACACTCAAGCCCTTCTTCCTGTTCTTCTGTAGGTAAGTGAAGGATTTACCTACTTACTTACTTACTTACCTACTTACTTACTTATTTATTTTGGAGTGGGTCTTTGAAGACTAATGCTCAGGAGGAAAGGGCCTTTCATATTGTCCTGTATCATCTATATCTGTAGTTTTTTAATGTGCATGTTTTAATTGCTTTTAATTCTATTGATAATTTAACTGTATTTTAAATTTTGTGCAATGCAGTCCTTTAACTGTATTTGTTTTGACTTTTGTGGACATGTTTTAATTGCTGTTATTTCTATAGATAATTTAATTGTATTTTCGTTTTGGTGTGATGCAAAGTTTTAGTTGTATCTGGTTTGATCTTTGTGGACTGCCTTGGAACCCCAGCCGGGGGAATAGGCGGGGGATGTAAATTACAGAAAATAATATTTTTCTGCTCAGATGGTGCTTTGATTTTCCAGTGAAGAATACAAGACAGTAACTGGAATATATGATTGCAGTTATGAACATGTAACCTAACATGTTACATGCTACACATTTGCAACTGATTCATATTCATGGTCCCAACATGTTCCATAGTGTAGGGAATACATAGAAATGGTAAAAGTCTGCCATTCCTGATGTACAGGGTAGGAGCCACTGAGAGTAACAAGGATCTGTTCTACTGTTGATCAGGACACAACTGACTTATGTTTTTACTCCTCCTCATGAGTGATTTCTGGTTCAAGAGGAATTGTGGCAGGGATCCTGCAAGCACCAGAGATCATTTGTGGGAAGATGTGAAAATGTCATAGAACCATAGAGTTGAAAGAGACCACAAGGGCCATTGAGTCCAACTTCTTGTCATGCAGGAATACACTATCAAAGCACTCCTAACAGATGGCCATCCAGCTTCTGTTTAAAAACCTCCAAAGAAGAAGTCTTCTTCATGCTTCAAGGTAGTGCATTCCACTGTCAAACTGCTCTTACTATCAGGAAGTTCTTAAATTAGCTTCTGTATTCCAATCAACAGGAGAGCAGATCTCCACGGCTCACACCACTTTCTGCCCAGTAAGTCAGGATTGTGGGGGGTTGGTCTGGGAGATGCAATTTAGCTAACCAACTAAGGCCCTTTCTGCACTGGGCTATTAAAACGGTGCAGAGCGACCTTCCGACAGAGGTCTTCTGCACCATTGAGTGGACTGGGGCAGACTACTTTTTGTAGTTCCGCACCTCAGTCCAGTTCAGAGCGACCGGAACTGGTAGCGCAGCGTGCTTTTTAAAAACCTCTTTTAAGAGGTTTTTAAAAAACACGGAGCGTGCGACTCCGTGTCGCTCCATTGCCGCGCTCCAGTGCAGATTTGCAGGCGCGCACTAGTGTGTGCCTGCAGATCTGCCGGGGGCGGGCTTTAGGTTGGTGAGTTTCTCAGGTTGGTGGAGAACCTCCACCAACCAGAAGCTGCCATTTTGGACACCAGCGCAGTGCGGAGCGACAAGCTTGCACTGCTCCTTGTCCCGACGGACTTGCCCGGATGCTGAAGAAATCCGGTGAGTCCCGTTTTTGCGCGGTTCCTTTCCCACGTGCGGAAAGGGCCTAAGATAGTTACATAACACAATAGCATATGTAGATTTCCAGCCAGTTCTTCCAACACACATGCACACACAATGTCTGTGAAACAGGTTTCTAAACAGTAGCACACAACTATGTAAGAGATATATAAGCACTACTGCATGCTATATTATTGATCTTTAGGAATGTTATTATTATTGTTATTGCCATGATGGAATTCTAACACAAGAAGATTGGTTACTAAAGTTTACAGGCAGTCATGCATTTTACCATTTAATAAATCTGAGTCTGAAATTAAATGGCTCACTCTCATACAAGACACATTTCCCCACTATTAATAATTCTACTCATACGGAAATTCTTTATTTACTTTCCTCTAAAGTAGAAATGCTGATTCAATAAAATATTCATGATAATTGCACTTTGAGGAATTATCATTTATGCAGAAAAATAGCATGAACCACTCAAGTGACCTTTGATAAGATTAATTCAGCACAACAGATAACTTCAAGAATCAACATCAGCAAGACTACCTTTTTCTGGCACAGCACAGAGTTGGGACAAGTGCTTCTAACTGTGCTCTGAACTGTTTTGGTTGAGTCAGAAAGAACAATCAAAACTGCTAATGTTAAAGAACATAATATTTTACACTATTGCGGCATCCCTTTGATGTTCACTGAGTTTTACAGATTGATTTGGGTACATTTTCCTGCCTTCACTTTAGTCTTAACTGACCCAGCCAAAACCACTCTTCTCATAAGATATTTTTGCTTCATTTGAGGTCATTACCTGTCCCTGTGTCTGATCCCTTACTGAGACCTTTATAGGTAGGACTGGATCACCCATGGCACAATGTTTCACCTGTCCCAGTATGTAAGGTGAACTGCTCAAGGATGCTGCAGGGAACAGCTGTGGGAACAAGTTCCCACTGTGACAACCACGTAGATCAGGGGTGGGAATCATGTGGTCCCCCAAGTCTTCTTTCGTGGCCTCCAATGTCACCCAGTCTCACAAAAGCATATTTCCACTGAATAGGCCTATTTTTCCCTGGAAATCACCACTGCAATTTGCCACTCAGATTCAGTGGTGACTGCAATGTCTGCAGTAATCAGAAACCAATTTCAAAGAATAATGAATTAGCCGCCAGAAATAAAGAAGACAATACATGAAGTTCACAATGTATTAGTTTGCAAAAATGAGCTTGCAACTCTCCAGAGATTTTAAACCATTTACAGTTATTTGTCTTCCTCCCTCCCCTATCTGGTTCCTCTGTACTGGCGGAGGTTCTTTCCAAAGTTCTTCTCATTCAATGGTTCCTTCCTGAGTACTTCAAGTCCTGTTTGTGGGGACACAGCGGGCTGCAGTTGAGAAGAAGATGAATGTCCTGTTCTGCAAGCTTCTTTCTACTTATTGTTTTCAGCATACAAATATGTGATTTGTGGAATGTATAGATTATTGGAAAAAGTTGAAGGCAGTAGGAAAAGAGGAAAAGGAAGAACTTTCCTCAACAAAATGCTTGTTTTCACCAATTATTTGCAATGATATTGTCACATTAGTAGTACAGTCCCAATACTGGAGTAGACATCATGTCAATAGGCTTTTACAAGTGGTAGCCAAGAGTAGGTCCCACTGTGGCTTTGATATATTCAATCAAACCTTTCCATAAATTCCAACATTCAAAGCACCACTTTAATTTAGTTCTAACTTCCTCTGAACAATTAACAAACAAGAGGATATGTGGAAAGGCTTACTGTTAATGGCTTATCTGTTAGTAATGAAAAGAAATGAAGATAAAAGTAATAATTTCGACATGAGATTGGCTATCAGACTCCATCACAAGTGTAGAAGAAAATGTTCTTACAAGACTAAGCAATTTCACCCTATGTTAATATTGTTGGAATATTTTGTGCCTATATTAAGCAGGGGGTTAGTATAGGCACGAAATATAGGCACAGTGGGGCTAGTACAATATGAGTTTGTGCTGGAAAGAAAAGGAATGGCTCTGGATACTCTTGGAAGGTTAAAAAAAAGAGAAAAAACTTATGTTTACTGTCTTGGGAAATCCACTTTAGGATAGCAAAGAAGATAGGCAAAAGAAGTTGAGCTATCCTTGGTTACAAGAGTCCTTAAAAGCTGATTTTCATCTGTGGGTGTAAGCTCGCGTACCTTGTTGGGGTTTGGAGCCTCATGGATACTCCTTCTATATAAAGGAAAGCAGACAGAGTAACAAATCTCTTGAGAGAAGGGGGAAGTGATGTCTGCAGATAAGAAGGAAGCAAAAGCCTTGGGCACATAGGCCAAAGAAAATATGGAGGGCTGAAACAAAGGGCAAGCGTTACTTAGACTCCACTCTCTCATTACTTACTTTATAGATGTGTTGGTGCCTGTTTTCATCCAACAGACATGAAAGAGAACAACTACAAAATGCTATATTAATACTATCAAACACCTAATCAATTGAGTCACATTTATAAGTACTGTGAAGATATGCGCTGTCAATGTGAAAATGACAAAACTAATTTTAGGCACATTTGATGGAAATATTCCCTAATTAGTTGTCTTAAACAAGATAGCTGAGCAATATCAATAACTGAATGTGTTTCAGTCTCGTATACTTTTCTAATAATTGTGCTTGGTTAGATACATGAGGAGAAAGATCCTAAACACAAACTAATCATTAAGAATTACTTATTTGCTGCTAACAATTTGGTTGCCTAATATTGTCATCACTTTGAAAGAACAATTGTATGAAGTTCTGAAGGTTCAGAAGATGACTCTTCCAAATTAAGAAAGAAGCACAGAGGCTAAAATCCAGCCTTTACTCCCAAATGGAGTAAACCCATTGAATCAATTGACAAAGAGTAAATCAATACTTATATATCCCACTGATCCTGTTGACTCAGGGATACTGCTAGTCTAATTGATACTAGGAAAGATTATTGGGTCTGTTTCCCTCCCTCCCTCTGTCTGTAAAAAGATTGAGGGGAGGAATATAGTTACATGAAAGATGATCAGGGGATTAATGAGAAGTTCATAAGAGCTTGTTTCTAAGCTATATAGATGTTGCTTTTCCTGTTTCCTTATGAAGCATCATGTATCCTGAACAACATCATCCTGATTTTGTTCCAGGCCAGCCATTCATTTTAGGGACTGGAGAAGGATCCATTGGTATTTTGGGGGAGAGGGACCATGTCTCTATCTATTCTAATTTGATGATTAAGATCAGATCAGTGATCTTGGATAATGCTATTGTCAGCTTCTGGTACTATGTAAGGATTAAACAGAACATATATTTCAAGATAGAGTAGTGTTTTATTTTCTTTTTTAATATCATGAACATATTGGAGGGGCTACATAAAGGACCCCTTAAAATCATCTTTCTCATCACCATATGCCTTTACTTCGCTATAACACCTGCATTCTTTCTCTCTTGGAACTATTCCCCCTTCTAATCTACACTGCAGTGCTCACTATCCAGATATGCATCCTGTGAGCAAATAAGGCACATATAATTCACAGCTGGATTTCAACCTCTTCCTCTGGCTATGTAATGACTAGCACTTTGAATTTGCCCTGGGCTACCAATACAAAGACTTCTCATAATTAGTCATGTGGATCAGAACAGTAAACGTTAATAATTCAGGATAACCGAGTTCCTGATGCCACAATACACTCACTGTCAGAATATCAGATAATAAAACAACAGATGTTTGAGAAACAAGATTGAATATAGGCCTCTTTTAATATGCTTTGCAAAAACTGGTTAGATTTACCTTCAGAGTGGCTGTTCTGACATATATTTAGAAAGTAGTAATTTCAGTCTTGTGGCACCTTAAAGACTATCAAATTTATTATGGAATAAGCTTTCCTGGACCACAGCCCAAATCATCAGACACACATTAAAGTTTCTGAGATGACCAAATTGAGGATCTTTAAGGTATCATAACACTCTTTGTTGTTTTTCTGCAACAAAATAATAGGGTCATGATGTGAAAATACAAATTTTATAGATTTTGGGTTTACAGACAAGTGCTATCTTCAGTTTCTTTTGTCCCTATCTTAATATGTTTGGTGGTTAATAATATATTAAATGCGTGTTGTATAGCATTTCAAGCACTAGTAATTCTGTATTAACACACTATGAAGTTTCTGTAGGATAGCAGGAAGGGGAATAAATAACAAGACAGCAGCTGGAAAGCCCTTTATACGTTATATTCAGATTTACATTCCCTTTTATCATGTTCTCTATTACTTTATGTGTTTCTGTACATTAAACAGTGGTAGACTCTGCCCCAGCCAAGCATACTACAGTGATTGCATACAGTTTGCTTCACACATGTGTCTGCACACTTACCAACAAATAGGTGGCCAATTTGGATAGTTATCAATGGCCATTTCCACATGGGGGTAAAACCCCACGGTGCAACGACTGGACACGGAGGTTGTCCTCACCACGGGGTACACTAGCACAGTTGGAAAAAGTGAGGCTCTACACCTCAAACCGCTGTAGCGCAGGGGTAGCGCTGCGAGTTTCATAAAAACCACCTTCCCAAGTGGTTTTTATGAAACTCGCCCGCGCTGCTCTGTGGCAGCTCCCGGTGAAGAACTGCAGAGATGCGGTAGCATGTCTCTGCAGATCTGCCTGGGGGCGGGCTTCCGGCTGGCGCGCCGCCATTTTGGGCGCTGCCGAATGCCGCTGAAATTCAGCAGCGTGTAGAGCGGCAAAACTGCGCTCCCCGCAGGGATGGAGCAGGGACGGAGCAACATGGTACCAGGTAATCACCTCTGTGTGCGCCGCCCCGTTCGGCCCCCCCCCGTGAGGAAAGGGCCAATGTCATATGTTAAAGTAGTCCCCAATTCAGATCCTTTTTACCCACCAATAAAACGATTGGTGCTATTTGTCAAATCTGAGATGCTGATCATCAGTTGATTATCCAAGGATTCCAATCTAGCACAGAAAAACTATGGTAAGTGCCAAGGTCTGCATTCTGCAGCAGAAAGATTTCTTTCATATAGAAAGCCCTTTCTAGATCAGAAAGTTTCTGTTTCAGAGTGGATTTTTTTCAATTCACTCACTTGTTCATTAGATTTTGACACATATATACTTTAATCACTACATTTATATTCTGTAATCCTTTCAAGGAGCTCAGGTAACATAGCCTTGCTTCCAATTTTTGTTAGCAGAAGAGGTAAGACTAGGCGAAGGAGATGAGCAATAGAAAACTGGTCCATTGGGCTTTATGACTAAGTTGATATTTGGATTCAAGTTTCTTCCAGCACCAGCCTGACAATCTAACCAACACACTAATTGGCTTTTCCATTTTCAGAAAGGATCTCTTTGATTTTAATCAACAAAGGGATAGAGGGAAGAATCTATCATGAAAACCAGAGAGGCAGTGTGAGATGGTGGTTATAATGCTAGACTAGGACAGGATTCAAATCCCCCCTCAACCATTTGCCATTTTCTTGAAAGATCTTTCTGTTGTTTAGACCCAGTTTTTCACTTTTAATTTGTAGTATAGGAACCACTTCTCTCTCTCTCTCTCTCTCCCCCTTTTATAATGTTGCATTGGTCTTTCTTTCTGTATGGCTTTTTTTTCTCCTCTCACATATCTGCTTTTTACCTCCTGGTTTAACCCAGCTAAGATGAAAATTTCACATGATTTACACCATTTAGGATGACTCAGTATCTTCACTGAGAATGGAGAGGATATCTTGGTCACTTTGGAGGGCAATTTATAATGTGAACCTCTGGTGTCACTCACCTTATAATCAGTTATGGTACGATCTATCAGTTGAAAACTATAGCACCAATGAAACTGAGGCCCTTTCCGCATTCCACCTTTTCTCAGCGCTAGGGTGCGGTGATTGCGTGAGCAGCCTCTTGTGAGAGGCTCTCGCTTCCCTGCTTCTTCAGCTCCACATGAGCTTCCTGCTCGTGCAAGAGCCCCGCCTCTTCCTTTTGTAGTGCAGCCAGGGACCTTCCCAGGCTGCACTGAGACAGGAAGCCTGACTGGTCCGGCTCCCGAGGCTCTGCATGCCAGGTAAGTGCACATGGGACCCGGGAGCAATGCGCAATCACGCAGCATTTTCAGCTGAAAGTTGAAAATGCAAAGGTGCGCAATCGTTGCCTGCCGGCCCCTGGAGCCTTGCGCAATTGCAAGGGCGTCATGCAGATTGCTCCTTGCAATTGCACAAGGCTCCAGGCCCTCTTTTGCATGGCAGATGCTGTGCGAAAAGGGCCTGAGTGAACTGGCAAATGTTAAGCTCTGGAACTTAAAATCAAAACAAGAGCTATTTTTAAAAATATCAATAACAAAACCAATGCATTATGACTCTATATATCACTTTTGTATCCATAGGGTACTTATGTTTTGTGTTTTTCTTAACTTAAAACCACACAAAATCCATTGTGTTCCTCAATAGAGCATTACTCATCTTCAAATCTAATCAGCATATCTTCCTTTGTAATTCAGCTGCACTCAACTGAATTTGAGCAGAACCATGACAGAAAAGTACAGCAATAAAAGAGAATAAAAATAATCAATTTAGTAAAAGGATTCCTGCTTAATAAATTTATGGGCCTAGGCTTTATCCTCAAAGATTCTCTTAACATAACTGCTGCCAGCTGTCTAAACTCTTCGACCTCAACCAGTCTGGGAGAAAGGTGAAGTATGTTTTCTCCTCAAAATGCAGTATTTTTATTTTAATAGTTTCAATTCAGTTTTCACTGCTTTCAGACCACTTTTTAATTCTAAGGCTTTTGCTTATCCATTGTATTGCCCCCACATCAACGCAACAAACTGAGAGGCATATAATACAGGAAAATTACTGGGTATGAGGAAACTTGGTCCAAATTGCTGAACACCGAGTGTAGAACTACACATTGCAAAAAAGAAGGTGCTTTGCAATATCCCTGCCTTTTGATTCTGCCCTAAAAATGATTTGCCCCTATTAAACCAATTTAAAATAACCTCCAGCTAGACTTTGAAAATATTTTAGGTGAGCAGGAGTCACCAAATTTGTATCAAACTTCACTTTAGGCTTCCTCGGGGGAAAAGAATCCCTATTCTCTTCCTCAATCTCATTATGGCCATCTCATATTTGTGCCTTTGTGTACTTTCAAATGTTATTTGTATTATTCATGCAGTTATCTTTTCTAGTGGAGAAAGTAGATTCAATGGCAGAGCCTATACAACATTCAGAATTTATTATTACCTGTTCTAGTCTGAGCAAAGTTAGCCCTGTTTGTCTCCCACAGCCATTAAAGTCGTGGCTTCCAAAATCCTCAGTTCTCACCTGTCTTGCTTACACTTTGCTGATGTTGTTGCATTGAAGAGACTGTTTAATCTTGTGCGATTAGAACATTCACCCTCTTTTGAGTCCCTTCTAGCTAGCTGTTGTTCAAGCTTCTGTCTGCTGCACCGTATATATCTCCTGCTAATGGGGGCCAAAACTAATCATAATTGCAACAGCTCAGCATTCAGGCAGCAATCCATTATCAGAGAATGGTAAGAGTCAAATTCTGTGGTGATCTGGTAGAGGAGCTACTACGTCTAATCTTTCAAATGCTGCTGCTCTGGTTACAGTTGGAGAAGAAGAGCAATGAGACATACCTCTATCATATCTGTCCCTCCATCTTTCACTTGTCATTGCTCTGGCCACAAGAGGCGATGAGCAGCCAAACAAACATCTATTATGCCTAAGTCCTAGTGATTGTCTAACTGAGGTCATTTCCACAATTCTCTGTTATGGTGCTATAAATCCACTATCAACATCCTGTGGAATTCTGGGGTTTGTAGTCTCCTGAGGCCAAAGAGCTCTCCGGTTGAGAATTCTAAACACCCCTCCCTAAACTGAAATCCCCAGAATTTCATATGATGTTGAAAGTGGAATAATAGCACTATAACAGTGTAGTGTGGAAATTGTCTTAATTTCCCTTCCTCCTTTCTCCCCATACCTTTTCCCATTTGTGGCAAGCCTTACTTGAATTGTAAACCTCATGCCAGGGACTGTCAAATAGATATTTGTAAGCTACTGAGAATCCCTTTGGCAAAATGATGGGAATAAGTTCAAGGTTGTACCTATGGGGAAGCAACATGAGGGCATTTTCTCCCCAAAATAATTCTTCCCTTATAAAATTTCCCTCAAATGCATAGCATTGCAGAGAGAGAGAGAGAGAGAGAGAATGAAAATTGTTCATACCCAGAAGGGTCATAGTTCCTTTGTTCTTCACATTCCCTTGGATTTTTTTTAAAAAAATCAGAATGATAATGTCTGTTATCAGAGTCTATTTTCTCACAGTTTCTTTTCTTCTTTTTCTTTTTCTCCATTTGGGCCAAAGTTGAAATTGGGAGGGGGTATTTAGAAACTTCTCACCGTCTGAGATGCCAAGCTGTGGTTTACTTAGCATGTACATAAATCTGGTACTGCAATGGCCCTGATTTGCTCCAATCTCTTTGTGTTAAGTTTATGCATGGAAAAGACTTCCTGAAGAGGGTTTAGATTGAAGTCTTAGGCTGATGTTACATGATTTCTTGATTCTGTTACTTTATTTGCATTCCCATCATTCAGATACTTCAAGTCACTCTCAGTTTGGAGAGACCATCAGGAAACACTGAATTTTTCATACTCCTGTTTTCAGTGTGTTACAAGGGCTACTTAGGTATGCTTCAAATTCTGCCTTCACTCACCAGCATGTTTAATTTTATTCGTCTGAGTGGCTGTGTCACAAATAGCACTGGAAGCTTCCTTGAATTTCTAAAGATATTTGTTGTGGAGCTTCAGGAGAGACGAGGGCTGATATCTGGAAAATACACATTCAATATGCCTTCATGCTTGGGGATCTAACCACACCATTCTCGGAACTGTGACCAGTGTGGCCAGAGCCAAAAGCCAACCATAACATTCAGTTTTCCATGTGTCGTAATAGAACCATTATATACAGCAACTGAAAATAAATGGAATACTCTAAAATTTCAACTTGTTCTTTTTAAAAGAATCAGACTATCATGTTCTGCTACAGGTTCAAAAGTATTTTAGGAGGAATCATTTAATAAAACACAATTGGTCTCTTTTCACTGGAGGACTTGCGAGGAGTTTCTCCTTTGTGTAAAGATGTGAGTGGTGACTTTGAAAGCTTTGCACTAACAAATTTTTTTACCTTGGTTCTCTTTTGTCATCTTCCTCTTCTTCTATATTTTTTTTAAAACTCCCTTCAGTACTTCACATTTAGAAATCGCCTGTGCTTTGTGTTTCTCTTCATTAGCTTCAATTTATGTAGTCAGCTTTTCTCCTTCCATTTTGCTGAAAGGGTTGTTTCCCTAAATTGCTTTGTCAAGAACTCCTTGTCTCCTTTTCTTTCCCACCTATTTTCTTCAAGATTTCAGTTCCTCAAGCCAATTATCTTGAATCTTTCATTTCATATGTGTCTTATTAGGCAAAAGCATTTGGCCAGTGATTTGGAAGTATTTCAGGTAGGGCAAAATGTCCTCTCCAAAAGATCGTATTCATTTTCAAAAGGGTGACTTGAGAATGGGGCCACCATCCACTAATACTTATGATAATGATACTACAACGTATCTTCATTCTCATGGAGCATTCCATACAAATGTCAAAAAAAAATTAAAAAAAATGCTTCCGGGCTGCTTAGAGCAGTCAAGCTGCTGCTTGAAGTAACACCAAATCCTTTTTTCCATGAAAGAAGAAGGGAGAACTTCTCCACCTCATCTTCAAAAGTAAACCCATCTCCACTTTTTTTCCCTTCATGCCCTTCTCCCCTAAAGTTACTGATAGTTGGTTGCCTCCAAATAGGGTGGGGGATAATAATTTAGCTCATTTTGAGTATTTGCATTCCATTTACAGAGGCACATGATGTGACTAATGGAAAGCAGCTTTCTAAAGAAAAAGTTAGAAAGTAAGAAAGCCTAGAGTAGCATTTCAAGCAAGAAAAAGTAAGAAAGCCCCTAGAATACTTACCTGGACCTGCTTAACACAGTTGTTGTGGGGGAGGGTAAAAATTTGATGGTCTTCATGTCAGAGACCAGGGTGTGGTTGTGATTGGTACTTAGTGCCAGATTGCAACAGGTGCCAGGAGTGGGGCTTAGGCTCTTTTATGCTGATTGACCCAGGCATGTGTTATTTTGGATTGTTTACTTGACCCATCCTCCTGCTCTCAGTAAGACTTCAGTGTTCACTTCTTGGCACCCTTTCGGTGTAGGGTAAGGCTCTGGAACTCCCTTTTTAGGGCCCTGTGTCCCAGGGGACAGGGAAGGAGGCTACCCTTGAAGTTTACCTGGGACTCCAACTCTCACTGGTAGGGCTCTGCAACCTGGGTGGGAGCTCTCCAGGTGGTCTTCCAGTTATTCCAGGCTGAGGAGAAACCAAAGCAATTTGGATTGCCCTTGGGCCTGAGGTATTTCACCCATGGGAAGGCTAAGGGATTGCCAGGTGGTGACATCTCCCTCCAGTGGACCTGGATCAGGTTGCTTCCCGTTATTGCTCCCATCCAGGCCAATTCAACCTTAAATAGGTGAGCTTAAATAAAGTGGTCCTTATTATTCAGTTTTGTGTCTGGTCTTGTTATTTCATGGTTGATCGTCAATAGCATTTTAAGCCCACTGGCATCTAAATTGTCCACCCATCTGTCTTTTTCATGTGATACTTACATTTTTGTAGTGTATTTCTTTCTGCCAATGGAAACCCAGCATTAAGAGTCTAAAGTGGGCTGCAGCATCAGCATCATATTACCTCCTGTAGGATTATTTTTAAAGAGTCAAGATAAACTGCAATAGAAGGAGAGATATTAGGACAAGTTGAGTGCAAGAAACAAATGTAGGGCAAAGACAGAGGGAGAGGTAGAAGAAATACAGATACCCTCCCCATATATATTGAAAAAAGGAAAGAAAACATTAGTCTCATGTTGTGGGCTGGGTTAAAAGGTAGCTCCCATATTTGAAAAGAAGGAAGATTACTGTTCCAAAATATTAAGAAATGATAAACAATGAGAAAGATGGAGAAAAATTAAATATTGTTATTTGATGTTGGCAAATTGGAAAATTTGTGAAATGAAGCATTGTTTTTTGATGTTGGCTTTGATCTATGGTGCGCCTGTAAATGAGAGACTTTCAGGACCCCTGGTTATGAATAGCCCTGCTTAGTTTTTGCAAACTCAAAGCTGTGACTTTCCTGGTTGAATGACAGAATCATAGAGTTGGAAGAGACCACAGAGCCATCAGTCCAACTCCCTGCTATGCAGGAACACCCATCAAAGTATTCCCAACAGATGGCCATCCAGCCTCTGCTTAAAAACCTCCAAAGAAGGAGACTTCACCACAGTCCGAGGCAGCATATTCCACTGCTGGACAGCTCTGACCATCAGGAAGTTCTTCCTGAGGTTCAGGTGGAATCTCCTTTCTTGCAGCTTGAATCCATTGCTCCTTGTCCTAGTGTCTGGAGCAGCAATGAATCCATCTCTAATGTGTTCTTCCTTTTTGACTTTATTGCATTCCACTTTTTAAAGCACCTACCATATTTTCCAATGAATCGTGTGTTTTCATGATGTATCAGAAGTACAAAAGCTTCAGTTTAATCATTTTGGCTTCTTGTGAACCTTCAGGGTTGATTTGCTCCAGGATCTATTTATTGGCAGTCCATGGTATCTGCATTCTCTTTCTTTCAACTTTCTTAATCGTCCAGTTTTAACAACCATTCATAGAAACTGGAAAAATTATGGTCTGGATGATTCTGACTTTGATATTTAACTGTATATTTTTGCACTACAGGATCTTACCTAGATCCTTCATAGCTGCATTTCCAAAAGTAAAAACTAAGTATAATCCTTGAAAAACAGTTTCACAAAGATTCTCCAAAAGTAGCATAGCTGAACCAGAATCTTGTTACTCCCATCTAGAATAGACCCAACTGTTGAATGATGCATCAATATGTGAGTAAATCCAATTGATTTAATGGCTGTACTCTAGTGAGGATTCATAATAGGATTTATGCTGTAAATGAACCAAACAATTTACTATTCGCGAATTATACCAATGGTGCAGAGGTAGTTTTATGCTTAAGTTGTCTAAGTGCCAAAAACATTGTGGTACAAAGCATCTAGACCAGCAAAGTGATGAACGACTCTCAGGGCCTTTCTGCACTACACTATTAAAGTGCTATTATTCCACTTTCAACATCTTGTGGAATCCTGGGACTTGCACTTTAGGGAGGGGCATTTAGAATTTTCACCCACAGAGCTCTTTGGCCTCAATAAACTACCAACCCCAGAATTCCACAGGATGATGAAAGTGGAATAATAGCACTATAACAGTGCAATGTGGAAAGGCCATCAGTGTTATGCACATCACATGTGAAGCACACAGTGTTCAGAACAGTAGTGGAAGCCAGGCTTGAGGCTGCCATCTTTGTCCTTCGCTCTTCTGTGATTTTCAGGACTCTATGATAGATGTCAATTTAATAGAGACAGCATAGCCCACTTTGAAGAGATAGTGATAAGAGAAGACACATGAGCAGGCCTAGTGCCAGTTATGGATCTACAGCAGACACAGGGGATCCACAGTAAGAGATAGCTGGCAATCATCTTCTCATATGTTGCTTTCCAAACCCATTCCACGCAGTCCTGGTGCCTTTGTTCCTTTTATTTCAAAGTACAGGTTGTACTATTGACTTTGCTGCTGTGAATGCATAGCAATCAGAATTGCAGTCTGCTGTCATAAGCCCTGTATATTATGTGCCAACATAAGACAACCTTTGAAGTGGCCTTCATATAGCATATTTTGATGGTCATCTGTAGTGCTATCTTCTAGAATAGGGGTGGGGAGCTTGGGCTGATGTTTGAGACATCAGTTCCCATTTGACCCAGCTGACATGACCAAAGTTAAGGGATTATGGGTGTTGCAGTTCAAAACACCTAGAGTCTCAAAGGTACCAACATGTGCTCTTGAATTAGGAACATTTTTTTCTTTCTTCTTGAAAGCTAGGCTACTTCAGCATCTTGGGTGGTTAAGAGCGTTAGCTTTAAAGATAATCCACTATAGCAAAAACTGTACAACCAAGGTTTTTTTTTTAACAGAGTTAATATTATACAACCTATGAATCATCAGCAAGTGCACAACATGCCCTACTTACGCAGTGGACACAATCCATGTGCAATATAGGGCTTTGTTGTCAGGAATTTAGATTTTGAAAACTAGTGGTCTCAAACTGGATTTGGAAATTTTTACATCTCCCTTCAAATGTGTACTGGAGTTCTGGTTCAAGACCAACAAGCCATTGATGCACATGAGAATAAAAATGGAAAGAAAAAACAGAGTGCACTTGTCAAATTGTGGATGCAAGGACAGAAAATAGCCATATGTTATTTATTTGTGTGTCATTCTCCTCGGTTGTCCACTGCAGGCAGATTCATATTCTACTAGTAAATGTCCCCAGGCATTCAAAGCTATAAGTATGGACTGAGTCAAGCAATTCCCAAGATTTGTCGGTATTATCAACAAAATGCATTGTCAGTCATCATGACAGTCTGTCGATCAACTATCACTGACATAGCTTTCTTATCAATTGCATGCAGGATCTGCTAATGAAAATTATGCTCAGTACTCTTCTGTCAATACAATTCCCATCTATAGTCTCTTCCATATAATCCCCTATTGATCCCACTCTTGTTTTGTTTGGTGTAGTTTTCTGTTAAAAAAAAAGGACAGTAAGAAGAAATAAATAAACACAACTTCAAGATGGATTTCAAAGGAAAACTTACAAGTTAGCAAAACTGTGAAAGTGTAACTTTGAAATATCTCTTGAAGATTTATTGTACAAAGTTGTAATCTACTACTGTGTATGTGTGTGTGAGTATGTATATATATATAATTAAAAGTCAAAGTTTGTTTGTCTGTGTTGGGTGAGAAGAACTCATATGATTGGCTGTGTCTGGCAAAGACCTCATATGATTGGCTGCCTAAGAAGATTCTATGGAATCCTGCTGTTGGCAGTTTAGGTGGGGGCCTTTAGAATTCTCAGCCAGAGAATAGGCTGTTTGCTATGGAGATGAGGCCTAGTAGCAAGAAGGAGGAGGGCAGTGTATTCCCTCAGGAACCCAACCTCTGTATATTAATAACTCTGAATACAGATTGGATTGGGGAATATGTGGAAAAATTACAGGTACTGAAAAATGAATGAAAATGAATACTGGACAAGACAGTTTGGGGAATTAGAAACACGGGATCTCAAATCTTTCTAATAAGTATTACCCATGAGAAAATAAAATCCCAGGTAATGCCAGATACATACTGTAGTATGTATACAAATGAAAATATCTTAGGACTGAATCTGCAGGCTTAGGATGTGTTTGTTATGGGGCTCTGCTATTTCAGATAGTGGGAAGGGGGAATTGGTTGCTTGAACACTGTGTCTAATATTACATGGTCATCCAACTATTGAGAAAGTCATAGAGAAGATTAGCATAGAATGATCCTTTTATGGACTTTAATATATTCTTTGTACATTCAGGAATGACTAAAAAAAGAAAAGAAAGAAAGCATTCAAATATTCAGTCTCTTTTGCAGGCTGAAGTACTGAAGTTTAACAAAAGCACATGTGACTGAAAATAATATAGATGCCTTCTTTTAAAAAAATTAAAATTAGTGCAGGCATCACCCACAAATGAGACATCACAAAACCTCTTGGAGACAACTAGGATGCTTTTTTCTTTTCTTTTTTAAAAACAGCTTTTAGCACAGGCCATTCTTAGCTGACAGAAAATATACCACAGACTGTCCATTTCTACTTTTGTACAAATCAGAAAGTGGTAGAAATGACTGCATTTGGTCTGAAGCCATACCGCACAGGGAAGACCGTTAGCTGCTAGGCCTTGAAGAACATATTGCAACACATTATCCCCTCCCAAACAAAACATTCTTTTGCCACATTGTCGTACATTTTCATTTATAGCTTATTGATCAAAGAAAGGAATGTCTTCAGACGAGGCTCAAAGGGAAATCATGCAAGTAGCAAAATTACAGCAGTTCTCTAACTAACAACATATTGGATAGATTCCATTTGAGTCTATGTTATTCAGCCTATCATCACTTCTGCCACTGCCACTAATCATAATTCTTGGCAAAAAAATGTTCCCTGTTCCAAATTGCCTATTTCCTTCAAACATACACAGCTGAGAATATTTAATCTAGCTAATATGCTCAGGTATATTAGACTGCCTGACATCTGCTGTTTGGTCCATTTTGATAACTTGATTGTAGAAGTTTTTGACAGTGACTGACAGGTAACAGATGATGCTAGGCCTGGCAAGTATAGCTTAAAAAGATATTTCCACCAATTAACAGTTAAAGGAAAAGTGCTGAAATGCTTGTTACCTTTAAATCTGCAAGGAAAATGATTTCTGCTGTTACTATTCTTTCTGGAAGCCAAATGAATTGCTATGTTGGTAAATTCCTTGAATAAAATTAGTTTTATGAGATTATTGCTAGAGAATATATACCCATTCTACAAATATATGTTTAAAAAAACCCTTTAATGTATTATATAATGCTGCAATCTATGTGAGGTACCAGTTTGCTTCTTGGACGTAGTCCTAAGAATTTAAGGATCAAATCTCATTCATCTTGGATCTTACACTGCAGATACTTTGCTCCCTGAGGGAGAGCAGCCAATAGTACCTATCTGCCAACAAGGTTTTCAGCACCCTAAACCAGTCAAATTGTTATGACAGCTGAAACATAAAATAATGTAAGAACCTTTCTTCCTCCCTTGCAGTAAAAATACAGCAGTAATGAATTAGCAACAATCCATTTGGTGACTTTCCATGACTCCAAAAACTTGAGGCTGTGTTATCACTTTGGCTTAATGGTAAGGCTGTTTTCTAATCAGAGAAGTATCTCAGCCTAAACTAGTTTACAGTGTAGAGATAAAGTTTTAACGCTTTCTCTTGAGAGAAAACTAAGATGTTACTATAATAAAGAAACTGCAAAAAAGGAGTTCACAGTAGTTTTTTTTCCTAGATCACATTCTTATTATTATTTGTTTACAGAGCTAAGTTTAAAATGCTACTGAATACAAAAAGCTGCTTTCTGTAGTCAAACGAGTGGCCCATTGAATGCTCTACTGTGAACTCCATTGTAAATGCAAGTTACTCTACATGTTCTTGGGTCTTCTCCATCATCTTTTGCTTGGTCCTTTTAATGGATTAACTTGTGATATGTGTATGCAAAGCATGTGTCATACCTTTGAACTGGGAACACTACCATGAGAGATCGTGCCATTGTTCAGCTTTGTTCTAATAAGGGCACTATGGCCTTCTTCTTTTAGACAACTGTCAAGCCTTGCTTATTTTTCCTGCTTTTTGCAAAAAGGACACAAACTGATCAAACTGTTTCTCGATTGAGCCACTTTAAAAGACAGGTAGGAATGAAGTAATTCTGCCATGTAAATTAAAGCATATGTCAAAGAAAAGGATTTTAACTTTTCCTGTAATTGGCTTATTTGTTATGTTTTTAGTCAGAAGAGAATTTGATCTTTTGATTCTTTCACCTGCACTCAAACGTGGGCAAGTTCTGGAATAGCCTCATTGCCTGGCCTAGCATGTGGTCTAGGCCTTTAGAAAACTAAACTTAGACCCTTTTCACACGTGGGGGAGAAACGGGGCAGCGCACGTGGAAACGGAGCTTACCTGAATCCGGGTAACTCCGTCGCTGCGAGGAGCAGTGTGCGTTCGCCGCTCCACACTCCGGCGGCGTCCGGCGGCGTCTGGCGGTGCCCAAAATGGCGGCTTCCAGCTTCCGGAGGCTCTCCACCAACTGGAGAAGCTCGCCAGCTGGAAGCCTGCCCCTGGCAGCTCTGCAGGTATGCGCTTGCGCTCGCCTGCACATCTACACAGGGAGCTGTGACGGGGTAGAACGCTCGTGTTTAATAAAAGCCACATTAAATGTGGTTTTTAAAAAACACACAATGCCACCCCTTACGGCCACATCAGGGTGGTTTGAGGTGTGGAACCTCAGATTTTAAACTGACCCTGCGCACTCCAAGGTGTAGACGACCTCCAGTCGAGGTTGTGCTAAGCCGTGTTATTTACCCCGTGTGGAAAGGGCCTTAGTCTTACTTGTACCACCTTACTTGCACTTCTGAATCCCCATAGTCCCAACAGCCCCACCTTTGTACCCATATGCCTCAAATTTCCATTATTTCAACAATCTACCTTCTTTGGACACTCTGAAGTGTGTGTGTTTGTGCAAAGGTGTCCAAAGAAGGTAGGAGATGTGTCTGTTGAAATGATGAGAGATGGAGGAGAATCTGGCAACTGGTGCTTGTAAAATTCGCTTTAGTGGTTGTAGGAGGTGGCTGGGCTTTGAAATTCTTATTTGTGTTGTTTTTTTAAACTTTTGCAAGGGTCTTCTGCATCTAACCTTGTGAAAGTGAAGGGCCAGAAGTATTTAGGTTGGAAAAGAGAAGACTGAGAGGTGACATAAGAACCATACTAACTGAAGGGATGTCACGTAGAAGATGAAACCATCTTGTTTTCTGCTGTTCCAGAGAGTAGAACATGAACCAGTGGATTCAAATTACAAGACAAGAACTTCTACATAAATATTAGGAGGAATGTTATTGTGAGAATTGTTCAACAGCGGAAAGGACTGCACAGAAAGTGACAGCTTTTCTTTCTTTGTAGGTCTTTAAACCAAAGTTGGATGGACATCTTTCAGGAACTTTCCTTGTATATTCCTGTGTCACAGGGGGTTAAATTAGTTGGCCCTTACAAGCTGCTTTAAGATTCTAAGATTCTGTGATTCTATAATTAAGCTGCACATTTTTATAGTATTGGCACTGTTTGCCTCTCTGTTCTTTACAATTGCCAAGAATTTGCTATTCGTGGCTGTAAGCTATTCTGACTTCTTTTCAGTTTATGGTGCAACGTAGTTCTTTCCAGTGGTGTCACAGTTGGATCAGGGGGTTTATTATCAGAGATGAAAAGTAGGTATTTTGTCTGGGTGAGCCACATCAGCCTTTGTGAAAGTGCACAAAGTTTTAAGAAGCACCAGCCACAGAAGAGTTTTTGCTCAGAAGAGGAAGCAATTGTCTTTTCCATTTTTATAAAGACTTTTTCAAGCAGAATGCATTTAATTTGGTAAATAAAACCCCAGTCACTGTCAAACATTGATTAGAACATTAACAATGCAAGGACTATTTGTGACCAAAGGTTTTTGAACACACACACACACACGCTTCTCATCAAGACTGCGATTTCAGCAAGAGTTTAATTAAAGTCAACAAAGAAAGCTCAAGATAATAATGAAGTATTAAAGTACCATATATTATTTAAATTCTGGGCGTACTGAGCTTCTTCATACTAAGTTCTTTTGATCTGGTTCACTAACACTCCAATCCTAAATGGGTTGCTTGAAAAGAATTGCCATTGATTATTTATTTTGAAGCCTAGAAGCCGAAAGGACAAAAAAAAAAAAAAAAAGGCTAAGGTAGGGGAGGTGGAGGAGCATGAACCAGCCAGTGGTGCAGTGGTTCTCAACCTGTGGGTCCCCAGATGTTTTTGGACTTCAGCTCCCAGAAGCCCTGAGAATTGACCATAGTGGCTGGGGCTTGTGGGAGCTGAAGTCCACAAACATCTGGGGACCCACAGGTTGAGAACCACTGGGCTACAACATTGATTGGTTACAATAGAGGTTTTCCACACTAGGTAAAATGACCACTGTTTTACACTTTCTTTTCACATTTTGACACTCTTTAGTAAAAATTCAGTGAGGGGTATGCAATGCTTTCACAACTAATTTTCTAAATGCAGTGCATTTTGAATAGTATTTTTTACTAGGGATAGGAATAATATTAAAAAAAAGAAATTGTCAAAAGGGATTTTTTTCCAATGTTGATAGACCCTGACAAAAGGAATCCTGGACTGAAGAGAATCTTTGCAGCTCAGGACTTAGGGCCGTTCCGCCCTACGCTGTTATAGTGTTATTATTCAACATCCTGTGGAATTCTGGGGTTTGTAGTTTTCTGAGGCCAGAGAGCTCTCTGGATGAAAATTCTAAATGATCCTCCCTAAACTGCAAACGCCAGGCTTCCATAGGATGTTGAAAGTGGAGTAATAGCGCTATAACAGTATAGTGCAAAAAGGACCTAATTCTCCACAAATTCACATGTGGTTGTTTAGAGCAGAAAATAGTGTTTTCTGGGTAGAAAATAATATTTCAATACAGAATGATTAATCTCTGTGCAGAAAATGTAGTCGCTTGTGCAGAAAAAAAAGCTGTAATTTGGGATTTATTCTTTGTAAAATTTGCACATGGTTGACTTTTATACAAAACAGCATATTCAGTTCACAGAACAGCATTTTCTGCACATGAATTAATAGTTCTACATTGAAATAATGTTTTCCATTCAGAAAATACTGTTTCATGTGCAGAAAATGCTGTTTTCTATGCACGTCAACCATATGCAAATCTTATATGGAACAGATCTTAAATTACAAGGGTTTTTTTCTATTCATAAAACAGCATTTTCTGTGTAGGAATTAATAATTCTGCATTGAAATATTACCACACGTGAACAAAATGCTGTTTCCTATGCTGAAAATGCTGTTTTCTGCCCAAAACAACCACGTGCAAATTTTGTACAGAATAAGTCCAACATTGCAAATAGCCTTCAAAAACTGCATGTGTTACCCCACCTAACCCACCTATATACTATGTCCTGAGGATCATAATTATTTTATATCAAACATAGTGAGCCATAGAGGTCTATTGGAAGGACATGTAGGCAGTAGAGCGATGGATAGATCAAAGGGTAGCCCTGTTTTCTGTCACACATCCTAGGTGAATCTTGCAAATGGTTCACAAAGACCATTTGAATGGATTTTCAGCAATAATAGCAACCAACAGGAGACAAGAGATCTCTGGGATCAAATTAACATTTCAAACAGCCAGGAATGTTACACTTTGGAGGCATGCAATTCTGGATGAGAAACTCATCTCGCAGGAAACTACAAGGATACCTGGCTGTATTTTCTTTGAACTACAAAGCTAAGATCCATCTTCATAAAAATGCAGCCATCTGATCTCCAGGATGTATTCAGCCTATAACTAGGACCCCTTTTTCTCTTCGATTTGGGGGAGTTCTCCCAGACTTGCAAACAATGCTGCTGCCAGTGGAGAAGGTCCCCTCAGCCCCACCCCTGGAGGCTGAGTTGGGTTTTTTGCTTGTCTTTTCCCAGCCAAAGACTTCTGGATTGGTACAGTATTACCCCCAAACCCTTCTGTCTCTCTCTCTCTTAATTTTTACCTCTTTCTAAATTTCTGTAGCCTTGTATGCTTGGGAGAGTGAATGCAGCTGAATGATAGTATGGATTTTAACATCTATTTCAATAAAATACTTAAATTTGAACAGTTAGCCTGATTCTCTGTGGTCCAACTCCATAAAGCTGGGCTCAAGATCCCTAATTACCCTGGCCTCTTGGCATTGCTATAGCAGTGTTCATAGCTAATTTTCCCCACAAGTGATAATTTTGACAAGCGTTGGGAATCCCCTAAGGGACCCCCAGCAAACAGGGTAACACATGCTTTTAGAAGACTTTCTCATAACAGGAAGAAAATGGTTGAAATTACTCATTGCTACCTTCAAGAAGAAACTTAGTGAAGAATTGCATTCCTAAATTTTACATTTATAGGCATTTTGAACACTTTCCCCGAAGTTCATATTTTTACACAGTGCATTTTGTTTTATTTTATTTTATTTTATTTTTCTTTGTTTTGTTTTGTTGGTTGTTGGAGACTCCCTTAGAAAATCTGAAGAAATATGAATTTTCAAACTGTCAGTTTGCATATTGCTTTGGAAATTTGAAATTAAATACATTTGGGTTAAATGTGAAGAGGAATTTCCTAAAACTGGAACAAGAAACAAGCTTTGATAAGAGCAGGTTTTAAAAAAATTCTTTGTGAAGGGAGAGTTAAAATTCAGGTTGAGGAACACGTATTTGCATAGATGTATGTGTACGCATTTGTTCAATATACATAGTTGAGTTGCCAATATTTTGAGAAGGATAAGAAAGCAAGTGCTTGCCTCTGAAGTGGAGGAAAAAAAATGGCTTCACATTTCTGGAGCTATTCAAGGGTTACCTTATATCTGCTAGGTACTAAGGAAGTTGCTACACCAATATCACCTTCCCTTCTGCTTGTCCTTCCATTCTTTCCCTCCTGTACTGCTTTCTGTCTTTTACATATTTGTTCTATATTTCTGTACATATTTGGAACTATGATTGGTATACTGTGGTAGAGTTAATCACAGTCAAACTAATTTACTCAAGTGACTGATGAAGATCAGAGAGAACACTGAAAGGTTTCAATGAGTCAAAGATAATGGCTGATAACCTTATGCTGTATGTTGTTATGTTGTCACATTCCTTCCACTCTGACTTGGGGTAACCCTGTCGTAGGGCTTTCTTGGCAAGATTTATTCTGGGAATGTAACTTGTCCAAAAAACCCCAGTGAGCTTTCATGCCCAAGCAGAAATCTAAACCCTGCTTTCCTGGAGTCATAGTCTAGCACTCAAACCTGTATAACACACTGGCTTTCTGTATTTCAGTGGGATATGCTAATATTTCTATCTAAAGTTCATAATGCAAATATGTTTGCTTATATACCGCAAACAGATGTTGAAGCTGATTGCTAAAGGACAGATTCATTCAAAAATGTGTGGGTGGATGGGTGGGTGGGTGGGTGAGTGCAGCCCCAGAAAATCCATTGAAGGCATATTAAAATAGGTTGTTTTCCATGTGTGGTGTGCCAGATTCAACATGTTTGTTTTTAACTAAATGTTGGTAGGCCATTTCCTTTCTTTTAAAGCTTTTGTTAAAGTCTGAGGACATCATACAAGTTAACCACTAATGACTGTGATACAGAACACTTCCACAAATTTATAGCAAGCTTGCAAAGAGTTCATAACCTATGGCTAAACATTCTGAGCCATGAACTTGTTCTAGCAGGTCTTTAATTTCCCCAGAAAGAAGAATGCATGAGTTCTTTCTCATCTAATTGCTATGTACCAGGTACTTTGGAAAAATATCCCAGCAAATTCATGTACACCTACACAGAAGTTCAAAACATTTTACTTCCAGGTAAGTATGTGCTTGATGACAGTCTTAGTATTCTATCTGTTATCCAATCAGATGAATGGAATTGTCTCTCAGCATTTCATTCAATGAATCATAATTAATGCACCCTTGTAGCTATGGCTCGAATGATAAAGACATCAAAAATCTGTTTCGATTATGAGCGGCATAAAGAGATGCAGAGAGTTTACAATAAACATTCAAAATCCATCTTATTAACATCTCAGTTTATGAAAAGTGAAACATGCCACCCATATTAATTCTAATTATGCAGATAGGCAGGAGGTGAGAGGAAAAGGGCATAGTATTCAGAGAAAATATCTGCTTTCTGTCTTTATTTTTTTTTTAAAAAAAAATAGAATCTGTAACACTCTATAAAACCCATGTGCTCTGTACTGCCGTATACAAGGTAAAGAAGTGCCCTTCTATACAGGACTATTCACCTTTGGAATAGCTTCTATTCATTTCATTTTTAGCCATTTTCATGATCGTGAAGCATGGTTTGCACACATGGTTTATCTCTCTCATGTAAGATGATACATTTGCATGCAGTAAATCTGTATTTATTCATGCCTGATGAACTCTTTATATGGCTTATTTCAGTCATCAGTGAATAGTTGAGGGGAAGGCCCACACCAGTTCCTCTTTCTCTCCAGATGAGCATTGGATCAGATGACTTTGAATATGCATATATACCTAATTTAAACTATCATTCTTTCCAAAGCATGCGTCTTCACTCATCCTCTAGCCTGTATGCAAAGACACACACCTGCTCCAGTAGTGCACACATAGGGTATGTAATAGCTGATTCACAGAAAAGCATTTGTGACTTTTATTTAGATATGGTTGAACTGAATGTTCTGTATTTTCAAAGCAACCAAATGTTGATATGTAATCTGATGTGGGTCCTGTTGAAATAAACAGATGATATTTTTGCATATCTGCCATTCATGTCCACTGAACTAAGCAAGTTGATGTGGAGATGAGAGATGCTTTCAGGGGTGGGCAAATATGATTATCTGGTACAAGGACAAACACAAAAAGAGGGCCTTCCCTAGACACACTCTAATTATTGAAATAAGTTACAGTGGTATTGGATTTGGAGAGAAGGGATGTATAAGGATATCAGTCATGTTAACTGTGTTTTTTCTCTGTTTGAGAGTCCTTGGATTTATATTTCATGGATAGCTATTTTGACATAAAAAGAATTCAAGACAGATTCACTTCATTAAAGTTGTGATAAAAATTGGTTTGCAAACAGGTACAATTTTCAAATGTTTAGCAAAATAAGCTTTGTTTGGAGCTGTGAAGTTGGTAGTGATGGGTAAAAAAATTTCAATTTTTTTGACACTTTTATACCAAATTCCACAATTTTGTTCATGTTCCGCCCAGAAACCCTCCACAGAGAGTTTAATCTATTCATCTATCTAAATATAGGACTTTGCATACTAAACTCATAAAAATCTGGGTTTTAATTTCTCTGTATTCAACCCTATTAGTTCCTGTAGGGTTGTCATCTTCACATATGCTGTATCTACAGACAGGGCTTCACACAAAGAGGAACTAGCACCATGCCATCAGCAGAAACGACTGCCAATGCCGACGTGAATTACCTCCCCTCTCCTGTTCTCTAACATCTGGTATGGATGGGGAAGGCTCACAGCACCTAGTGTTGCAGCACTTAAAAGTCCAGCACTGTGATCTCTGAGGCATACAATGAAAACTTTGCACAGATCCTGAAGCCTTGCCATCTCTGTAGCAGAACTGACCTCAGGATACTATTTTGGTAATCCTATAAAGTCATTTCAACAGTATGCTTCTATTTGATTTGTAAGAACAAGTAAGGCATGCTTAATGTATTAGTCCAGCAAACCTTAAGTCATAATAAATGTGTCAGTCTTTAATATGCTACTCGATAATTATTTTCATTGGAAAACAGACTGACATGCCCACCACTCTGGAGGAAACTGTCACCAGTCAGTATGCAGATGCCTGGACCAAAGCTCAGCCATTTTGTGAAAGTAATGTATTTTTCCCTCAAGAGATAGTACAGTCATTACCAGGTGTTGCATCTAATTGCCTAAAATAATGAGATACTGTCTATGAAGAGTAAAGTTATAGCAGAATGCTTCCAATTAACTGATACAGAACAAGATTATGATCATAAAAAGAAGCTCTATCAAAAAAAAAAAAAATCATCCCTGAAGTTTAAAGGTATTTAAAAATACTCAATTTTTAAAGTTTTTTTTTCACATTTTCTTTATTTTAAATTTTTGAACACACAATAACACACTACATATTACACATTACAATATTTTTCTATAATAGTAACAGTTCCCCCTCCCACTCTCCCTCAATCCCCATTCTGTTGTGGAGGAATGGTAGAAAGCCCAAAGAGAAAGAGAACTTCCTCTCTTAAGTAATTAAAAAATACAAGTATTAGCTGAGGGAACTCCATGTTTGCACTATTTTGTGAAGGTGATATAAGAATCAAGAAATATCTCTGGAAGATCCCTAAATATCTCCAGAAGGAGACTTCTGTTTATGACTGATTCGTAATACTGTCCATGCAATCATTGTATATGTGTCAACATATTTAGTCTAGTTTTTCCTAGTTAGTATAATTGGTTGTGCAATGGATTATCTGTTCTTTTGTGCCTTTAAGATGTCTTTTGGTTACCCAATTATAGAGTTCTCTTGGCCAGATTTAGTCAGTGGAGGCTTCCTCTAAGGCTGCAATAATATGACTTGTCCAAGGTCACTCAGTGAGGGTGTGAACACTGGCCGCCAAGACCCTGTCATAGTACAAAATTATAGCGCTATGATTTCACTTTAACTGTCATGGCTCCATCGTATGGTATACTGGGATTTGCTGTTTAGGGAGGAGTGTTAAAATTCTCAGCTAGAGACCATTTTTGGTGCCTCATAAAAGCTACACATTAAAATCACTTGTCTAGTATGAAAGGACTCCTGGAGTCCTGCTGCAATACTCAAATCACTATAACTTTCTGCCTATGACTATTGCTGTTTCAAATTATTGGTCTTTTTTCCCTTGTACATTTGGAGAATGTTCAATTTTACTGCAATCTTTTCATTTATAACCTCCTGTCATCAAGATATTCAGTATTTGTTCCAATAAACACCTTAATTAGGATAACAGGATTTTTTGTGTGTGTCAAACTAAGGATGAAATGGTGCCTCAGAAAATGAGAGATGTGTCCTTGATCCATTTCACATCTTAGATAAACACCAACAGACTCTCCCTTGGAAGCTCAACTTGGTACTATATTTTGATATAGTTTACACTTTGACCTTGAAAAAACTAACTTAGAATTAATAAACTTGAGACTAGTTTCACACTTATTCTGTATGCTCTTACAGGTATTTCAAAATGCAGTTTTGAAGTGTGAACATGACTGATTGAAACATGTTGATAACGGAGAATTGAAATATGTAGGGGTCCCTGTTTCTGATATATTAATGACAATATGAATGATAACAAGATTGATTTTCCATTTTGGTTAGATAAAAGGTTCTTATCTCAAAATTCACAATAACCTAGAAAAAAAGGATTTATGCATTCAATCAGTATGAGCTTTTCATGGAGGGTTTTTATGGGCAAATCTTTGAAATATTCTCATCTCCTTTGCAGACAGCTGTGTAAACTAGTGGTTTGAAACAGACTTCTGTGCTGTAGACATGATTTAATTTTTAATTTGTTCAATAATCATTACTTCAACCAGATCAAATCATTTTCAATAAAGAAAACCAGTAATTGAATTGAATTAAGTTAGCTCATCAGGAAAAAGAATGTAATATACATCATATTATTTATTCAGATTTCATAACCAGCCTCAGTTGATTTCAATATATGGTTACACCTTTTCATTCCCTCAGAGGCCCATTTAATTTTTGCTAGGGAGATTTCAAAGTTCCACTGAAAAGTCTATAATCACTGTAGAACCTAACCCTACAGGCCAAATTAAATTTTATGAATCCTCATTTTTATTTTTGGTTTTATTTTAAAGCAGTGGCTGTCAAGTAGGGAAACTCCAGATGGTGTTGGATCTCAGCTTCCAGAATCTTTTGCCATTGGATGTGCTGGTTGAGGTTTCTGGAAGTTGAAGTCCAATACCATCTGGAACTTCCCTGCTTTAGAGCCACTGCTTTGAAGAACCATGGAGTAATGTGAAATGTTTTCAAAGCATCAACTGTAGTGAAGATGGCCTTCTTAACCCTTTGTCTCTGTGCAGCTTCTCTATTTAATTCATGCTCTTTTGTCCTGCCAAAAAAGGTTACTTTTATCTCCATAGCTGGGAAATACAGGCTTTCCAGACTGGGGGACTTTCAGAGGAGGGAAGAAAGAGAAGATCCAAAGATGGATTTCTCAAGTGACAGATAGGTTGCCTGGATCAAATCCCTTTACTTTACTTGCAGTACAAATCACAGTTGAAACTATCAAGTTTCCAGACAAAATGGAAAATGGATGTTTCTAATCGACTTGTGGGCATGCTGGAGGAACTGGGAAGAACATATTAACTTGAGGCTCCATGAGGCCATGGTTTAGCATCTTGTTTGAATCAGGTTTAAAAATATTTAATTCCATTTGGCTTCCTCTTTATAACAGCTGTACTGTTCTACATTTTATGAAATAGAGTGTTTTCCTGAAATTATTTCTACACTTGCATGAGAAGGGGAGATGTGAAGTAGACTCAACAGCTTGAAAGGCAGAACATAGAGTGAGCAGTAGAATGTTTATCCAACTCAGAATTCGTACTATGGTTAATCCATGAACAACAAAAGGTAGGTTGACATCTTGGATTCTGCCACCATTGCTTCCAGGACCCTAATTCTACTCAAAATCCACTCTATTTCACTAATAGGTACATTATTGTTGTAGTAGTGGTGGTGGTTGTGTGTCTTTAAGGTGTTTTTGACTTATGGTGACCCTAAAGCAAAGTTATCATGTGGTTTTCTTGGCAAATTTGTTCAAGGACAGGTGCCTTCTGATGCTGAAAGAGTATGACTTGCCAAATGTCAACCTGTGGATTTCCATGGCTGAATGGGGATTCGGACCATGGTCTCCAAAGTCATAGCCCAGTGCTCAAAGTATTAGATCACAGTTGCTCTCAATTTATAAATATGAAATATAAGAAATAGTAGTGGGTCCAATTTTCTGCCCTGGTTCCTTCACAAACAAACAAAATTGCCTTCCAGGCCCCCAAAACTAGAAATATCCATAGAATATTTGTGTTGTGGGAAAACTGTATTTTTTAAAAAATATGTTAAATAGTACTGAAGCACTGAAACCTATTCAAAAGGTGAACTGCAACTCCTTAAAGCTTAAAACTGTGTGTGTGTCGTGTGCATACTGATCAGCAAAAAGGATAATCCAGGTTGGTTGAATGGGCTGAGTGTCACCAAAACAGCTCCTGAACTCCTTATCTGTGTCCAAAAGCAGTCTAGTCCAACTCAGTGCCCTCTGTGTAAGAATATAATATATGAAGAGCCATAATGGATCAGGTCAAATGACTATTCCCACACATGAATGATTGCTGGTGTGAAGAGGAATTGCTGCTGGGACTTTTCTTTTGGCTGTAACACTAGAGATCACTCATGGGATTGACATGAGAAGAGACTCGTATCGACTGCAGTGGCTGCTGCCCAGAAAGTGGAGATTAGGGGCAGTTCAGGCTGGGATATATTACATAGCTACAGAACTATGGTAGTTATGCATTCATAGCTTCCCTAGTGAATTCTAACCCAGATCTATTGTTTCATCAATTTAAACCAGTGGCATCAGTAACCTTGGCTATCTTATTGATCATTCCTAACTCCAGGTCATAGAATCATAGAGTTGGAAGAGACCCCAGGGGCCATCCAGTCCAACCCCCTGCTATGCAGGAACACCCTTCAAAGCATTCCCAACAGATGGCCATCCAGCCTCTGCTTGAAAACTTCCAAAGAAGGAGACTCTACCACACTCTGAGGCCGCATATTCCACTGCCAGACAGCCCTGACCATCAGGAAGTTCTTCCTGAGGTTCAAGTGGAATCTCCTTTCCTGCAGCTTGAATCCACTGCTCCTCCTCCTAGTCTCTGGAGTGGCAGAGAACAAGCCCACTCTCTCCTCAACATGACATCCCTTCAAATATTTAAACATGGCTATCATGGTCCCTCTTAACCTTCTTTTCTGTAGACTAAACATACTCAACTCCCTAAGCCATTCCTCATAGGGCATGGCTTCCAGACCCTTCACCATTTTGGTCACCCTCCTCTGGACACGTTCCAGCTTGTTGACATCCTTTTTGAATTGAGGTGCCCAGAACTGGACACAGTATTCCAAATGAGGCCTAACCAATGCAGAATAGAGTGGTACCATTACCTTCCTCGATCTAGACACCATACTCCTATTGATGCAACCAAGAATCACGTTGGCTTTCTTGGCTGCCGCATCACACTGCTGACTCATGTTGAGCTTGTGATCTACCAAGACTCCTAGATCCCTTTCATATGTACTGCTATCTAGCACACGCCCCCCATCTTATATTTGTGCCTTCCATTTTTTCTGCCCAAGTGCAGGACCCTACATTTCTCTCTGTTGAAATTCATTTTGTTAGCTTTGGCCCAGCTCTCCAATCTGTCAAGGTCATTTTGAAATTTGATCCTGTCCTCTGGTGTACTAGCAACCCCTCCCAATTTAGTATCATCTGCAAATTTGATCAGCATGCCCTCCACTCCTTCATCCAAGTCACTGACAAAGATGTTGAATAGCACTGGGCCTAGGACAGAACTCTGTGGCACCCCACTAGTCACTTCTCTCCAGGATGAAAAGCAGCCATTGGTGATCACCCTTGGGGTCGGGTCAGTCAACCAATTACAAACCCACCTAACAGCAGCCCTGTCCAGCCCACATTTTACTAGCTTCTTTGCAAGAATGTCATGGGGAACTTTGTCAAAGGCCTTACTGAGGTCAAGATATGCTACGTCTACAGCATTCCCTTCATCAGGTCATTTCTGAGAAAACCAGACTGGGTGTGGATGATGGGAATTGTAATCTGATATATCCAGACTGGGGAAGGTTTCTCTGAATATGTGCATTTTGCAATAATCCTCATTGATTTCAGTAGACTTTACTCTTATAACTCTGAAGATATATAGTTTAAATTATATATTCAGTGCCTATTGATAACAGTTCTAAAGCAGTGTTTGAAGGATCTTAACATTCTAAACATATCTCCATACTCAAGTTACAACAAAGCATGAAATACTTGCATGCAATTCCTCCCTAGTTACCCTAGAGACATTAGCTTTTAAAAGATTTTTTCATAAGCAACATGCAAACCAATAACAGGCATAAGAATTAAACATTTTTTTTCCTGTGGTAAATCTGAACTTTGACTCCATCAACTCATCCCTATTGTCATCTGGTAGACATATGTGTATTGCTCATTCTTCTAGCTAGCTGTGGTTTGGATCCACAGATACTTATTTTTTAATGATGTTGTGAGAACCTCTGGTAAATCCAGATTGCAGTTTGATTTTCCTCTTTGGGCTGAATCAGGTGGTAGTGATACATTATCTTAGGAATTGTCACTGGGATTTATGCATACTTTCTTTTCTGGTTTGAAGCCTAGGTGCTGGATAAATATAGACAGGTATCATTCTAGTCCAGAAGAGTTTGACCTTTAGCTATGAAAAGAAGACAGTTTATGATGGGATTCCCAGAAGTATTCTTCAGTTTATGACCTATTCTTTTTCCATTTTATTTTGTGTTAGTTCTTACAGCACAGAGAAAGATTCTATTTCTTTCCCTTGCCTTTCTTGCATCACAAACTTTGTCTTACAGCTTACAGAATTTATCTCCACAGCAACAGTTCTAGCTCTTTTTCTTAATCTTCCATATGTAATCTTCCATATGCACATATTCTCCATGTTATATACAATCTTTAGCTTTAAATGTTGATTGATACTAGATGTTTCCCCATGGGGGTCATCAAAAAAGGGAAGAAAGGTGGGTTAATTCCTCAATATCTGAATTATCTAAGTTTTCAATGTGCTTAAACAGCACAGCACTTAATTCAAGTGTGTAATGGCTTTGCAACATACTGCTGATATTATGGCAAAAATACACTTTATGATATGTGTCCTGCATTGGTGTTTCACCTTCCATACTCAAGATTTTGACTGATTTAGCTCAATGGGCATAGTTTGGGGAGGATGGCCACTAGGTGCAAACCATTTCCTTCCCAAAGATTCAGAGAAAATACTTGAAAAGGCCACAGTCTCAAGTGTTCATTGTAAGGCACTTGTAAATTAGGAGATAGGCACTGGGCCCAGGTTCCTCATTTATTGGACAGCCCTCAGGCTGAGGGAACTGCCTGGTCTAATCTCTACTATGCAAAGATAACCAGAGCATTTAGATGGCAGATCTTCAGTGCTGTCAGAGCCATCTGGTTTGAGGACCTGACAGGAGCCTGTCTGATCCAATATGACACTTGTTCCAGGTTATGCGTTTCATTCTGGGTAAGTTCTCAGATGGGGTAACACCACAGAGACTCCCCCCCCCTTTTCTGTATTTTCCAGCCTGCCTGTAGTTACATCTTTGTCTCTGTCCCTGTCCAGTACCCAACTACCAAACCACGTTTTCTTCTAGACTTCAGTCCTTGTTTGCCTGATTCATTGCCTTATCATTGGCTCGATGCCTCTGTTGACGATGCTCAAAGTCCACCCTAGAGTGAGACCATTGAAATCAGCAGGCTTAACTGTGCCAAATATTGGACTCAAGTGGAGGACATAGAAACAAACATGGGAAGATTCCTTTTACTTAGTCAGACCATTGGTTCAGGTAGCTCAGTAACATATTATACTGACTCTCAGTGGATCTCCAAGATTTCAAATGGGATCCTCCAAAAGGGACTGAACCTGGGTACCTCTGCATGCAAAACATGTTCTTTGGTTGAGAATGGCCTATTCTCCAGTTGTATGAAATAAACATTACATCTGTTTCACACATCCAGTTACACACACATACAAACACATTATATTTAGTATAAACATAAATATATATCTGTTCTTACACATATATCTCTTATGGAAATCTTCTTTGAAATAAGTGAATTATAATGTCAGACCTTCTCATAAGGAGAAAAACTACAGGCAAGGGGGAATATGCTTGCGGCCATCTGTTTATTCCAGTAAATTTGCAATATGTAACTAATTTCCTCAGCATGCAGAATAGCAGGTGTCATCCTTTGTTTCAACTGTCCGTAATCTGTTACCTAACAGCTCCACCTATTCTCTCCAAAGAACTCATGTCTTACTTTGTAATGCAAATTCAGTGATGGGGGAAGAAGAGGAAAGTATGCAAAGATTGTTTTCCATCTCAATGACAAATGTCTGCTCTTCCTTGATAATCACTGGTTGGACCAAAACTGTACAACAAATAGTCAGACTTCAATAGCATGGATCCAGTATCATGCTATCAGGTAAAGCTGAACAAATGTGATCTTTCAATGGCTTTAAAATCATCAACATTTGCCCAAGAAAAGTCAGAAGTGAATCTAGAAGTAGTTCCTTTGGTCAAATTTCAGAAGGTTTTCAAAGAAACCTAAATGAGGTTGAAACATCAGACATGTTCCTCCAGGGCCACCACCTCTACTACTAGGCCAAGGGAACTTCAGGAAGCAGATTTTGAGTGTTTCTAAACAGTTCAAAACTGTCACTTAATTAGTTTCTTTCCAGGAATGGAGGGAGCAATTTTTGGGATTAAGAGCTTCAGGTAAAGTTGGTTTCTCCCTCTGCCAGTCTCACACCTGTGTTACCACCGCGATCCGGCCTGGCTTTGGTGAACCAAAGATATCATTTTGATATCACAATTCAGCCTTCTGCCACCAGCCAAGTGTTTGTGATGCCCCGCCGAACAAGCGCGAAGCTAGGCATGGATGATACTTGTTGCTCCTATCAAACACCAGATATTACCAGATCCGCTTCAGGGGGAGACCTCCCAAAACAAACACCTCAATTACAAATGCACAGTAAAACAAAAGGACTCTCTGCCTGAGAAAACACCCTAGCGAGCTAGGCACTTAATGGCCGAGCTAACTGCATCTACCGACCATACTATTGTCAATTCGGCATATAATTTAATCATGTAAATTCTGACCTTTTGGAGGCTTTGTCTCCAGCTCAAAACTTATTGTTCTCACCCCAAACCAGTCTAGCCTGCGGTCATTCCTTTACTCTATAAATACACCCAGTTTTGGTAGTTCAGTGGACTTCGCTGGACCTGGCTGAACTCCACTGGAACTCTTGCTGAATCACTAGCTGAAATCACTTGACGCTCCCATTGGATCTTCTTCCTCGCCTCACTGCTGCTTGGTCCAGCAGATTCCCCTCGGTCTCCACACCGGGTTTCCTCCTCTTCAACTGGTGTCTCCAGGACTTCGGACAGGTGGCGTAGTGCCCATTACCCTAAATTCTCTTTCTTTCCTTTTCTAGTTAGGAGTGTGCTTGTGTTTTTATTATTTTGTGTTTAATAAATACTGTTAGTATTTTGAAACTGCTTGACTCCTCACTGACCTGAACCGGTATACATAGGATAAAAGATCCCACTGCGTTGCCCTGCCTTTCATTAGCCAAGAGAGTGCTCTAGCTAATTTCCCCATCTTGCTTGTTATTTGGTTATTTGGGTGCCCCTCCCGGGACCCCCAATTCACAGGGTAACACCTGTGTACAAAAGTATTTTGCATGCAAGCCCACTAGCTACTTTAGATCCAGAGCAGTAAATCCTAGATTGTTTCTGAATAAACACTACACAGTGTGCCAACGTAAACAACTATAAATCACATTAGTGCAAAATAAAATTTATCCCAGAGAAATAGATGGCATAAAGCACAAACTGTTTAGACACACCTAAAATTTTACCTAGTGTATGCCACCCCCATGACTAGTCTTGTACTCTTTTAACATTTTATGAAGACCTATAGAAGCTGTAATCCAAAGAGAAGGAGAGAAACACAGATGTTCATATGAAAGCATCTGCATTTGAGGAACCCTGTGATCTGGGCCTGTAACTTTGACATGTCAGATTTTCTTGGAATGTTATGGAATTTGCCATTTGACCAAGCACACTTTCACTTCATCCCAAGGAGTTCTTGTGGTAAGCTAACTATCTAAAAAATGGAGGGAAAAGTAAAGGGAACAAAAGCAAAGGAAAAAAAATACAAAGTCAGGCAGAAAAGAGGCTACCAGTGGTACAGATAGGTAATGTTAGACTTTGGATTTAATGGTCTTATTGGCCCCACCTCTTTAGATGATAACATGCATTGCTCCAAGAATTTCAAAATGTGATAAGCTGATCCTGTTGAATGGCGCCCTGGACTTTTGTTAGTTGTTTAGTTGCTGAGTAGCATCACCATTACAACTCTTTGAGTAGGGATCCAGATCATGTTTTTTCTCTGATGGCATCTGAAATATTCATGTTCATGACTAATAATTTTAAAATTCCCTCTCTGTCTATTTTCAAATAAGAGGATGGGGCCTCTATACTGAGGTTAACAACAAGATAAAGGGTTTGTTGAATGGATCATTTATAGGTTGGGTTCCCAGGTCAGGAGCATCTCATTCCCTGATATTTCAGAATCAAAACCTGAAAGTAAGGGTCTGGAGTATTACTCTTCACTAATTTTGTTCTGAAAGCGAGCAGTGGGTAATGTTAATTCCCACTGTGAGAAAGTCTTTGAAAACTGTGCAGTTTCCAAAGACTATCTGCAGTTTGGGATTTATTCTGTACAAAAATTTCATCTGGTATATCGTTCTCTGCACAGAAAATACAATTTTCTACATAGAAAATAATTATATGAAATATTACAGTCATCCCTTCACATTTGCTAGGGTTAGGGGCACAGGACTCCTATGAAAATGAAAAAAATGTGAATAACTCTAGGCTCTCCCAAACCATATTTAACACACAAAAAAAAGTATGATCACCATAGTCATTCCACCATGGATTCCTCTGAGGCAGTGGTCTCAACCTGTGGGTCCCCAGATGTTTTTGGACTTCAGCTGCCAGAAGCCCCAGCCACTATGGTCAATGCTCAGGGCTTCTGGGAGCTGAAGTCCAAAAACATCTGGGGACCCACAGGTTGAGAACCACTGCTCTGAGGCATCAGGGTTCCTTACAAGGCAGAAGTGGGTGGCTGGTGGGGCTTACTGCCACCTCCATGCTGCCCCACATCATTTTTAATAGGGACTTACAAGTCTTGTTCGCAGTTTCTCAGTCTCGCAAGGCTTGCAGTTCATATTAAAAATGGCATAGGGAGGCAACAGAGGTGACAGCAAACAATCCATGAATAATCAAATCTGCAAAAGTGAAACCTGCAAATGTGGAGGGCTGAATGTAATTTTGTTCTGGAAATTCTGTTTTCTAAACATAAAGGATCAAGGACAAATTTGCACAAGTCCTCAGCTGTGAAGATTCTTCTGAATCCAGGTTTCTTCTTCCCAGGATTTCCTAACACACAAGAAATGTGTTTTTTTCCAACCATTTTGTAAATATTTCTAAGTATTTTTTCCATCTCTGCCAGGGGTCAGTCATTATGATATCACGGCTGAACTCAGACAAGGGGAGTAGGAACTGCTTTGGGCCAACTGCTTGTCAAATGTATGAGGGGTATCTAGATAAAATTGGCTTACTAGACACTCAGAGGCAGGAAAAGATGGCATCATCTCAGCAACAAAATGCTCCCATAAACCATAGCAGTTACCACCATTCCTGCTTCTTGATTGATACATGGTCTTACTCTCTGATGTAATGGTTAATTTTGAAGTGCAAGCTTTCACCAGGACAGTCCCTATATCAACATTCCCACTTCAAAAATACAGGTACTGTGATGATTCAAAATAATCTTTAAGATTATTCATCTCCATGAGAAGGAGTTCTTTTTAAAGCTGATGGGACTTGCCCACTCAAAACAAACCCATTCAAAAGACTTCGGACAAGAACAGGGATTGCTCATAACAATACATTATTACCAGGAAAATGTATTTCTTCTTCAGCTACTGTGAGGATTGCATCTAAAGTTAGAGAGACAAATAAATCCAAGGGGGAACAGATGATGGTATAATTCCTTGTCATGAGTAAGCGCAAGCAGCCTCAAGCTTGGAGACTTACTCCAACTGCTGTACTACCTACCAAAGAGACATTCTGTGTTAAAATTATTTGTTCCTGCAAGGAAGAACAAATACTTTAATCAATTTTCTCCCCATTGTCAGACATCTTCAAAAACTATACAGTTTTCAGAGAGCTCTTGTGTGAGAAGAAAGTTTCTAGCAGTGGGTGAGGAGATCCCCTTAGCCCAACCTATTTGACATCAGGGAGAAAACTTAATATCCATAAGGCTGTAGTCTCCCAGCAACGTTAGCTTCTTTCTCCTCTCATCTGCCCCTTCATAACTTCAGTGGGGGAAGGTGAGGAACTGGAAGCATGCAGCCTTCTATGATCCTTGGCTATCTTCCTCCCTCACACATGTCATGCATACCCACACAGCACACCATCAGGACGACAGGGAGAAGAAAGGTTGGGACCTGAACATAGTAGCCTTCAAATACCTTCTCCTGGTTCTCCTACACAGTTCAGTTTCCAACATCAGGAGGTGAGTCTATTTGAAGACTAGGAAGGGACACAACAAAGAGAATTGAGGATGTTCCTCCTTACTGTTTTTTTTTTTTGGACACTTGAAAGCCCTTTCTCTGTTTTCTCCCCCACCCCACCCCACCCCACCCCACCCCACCCCACCCCATGCTGCCATCAGCATTCTGATAGTCTTTCCATCCAAGCCCACAACACACACAGTATTTAACACACCATGAATTCTGAGAGGTGTGGCTGGAGGCGGGGGGCAATGAAAGCAATAAAAGTAATCTAATGAGAATTCTCACTTCAGAGAAATTTTCCTTCAGTCTCCAAATTACTGGCATTGCAGTAGCTTAAAATGTCAGTTGAATACTTAGAAATACAGTTTAGGCATCTAAAAAGAAGAGGCATGCAGAGTTACCAAGGGAATACAAACACAGAGAATATAAGAGTTCTACATGTGAACAACTTTCATTGTCTCATTCTTCTCAAAGCTAAAGATTTAGGTACGAATAATAATACCATGGGGGAGGAGCAGAATTCTTATTTGGGGTATAGTGCCCTCATTTTGTCACCCCTGTAGCTACTTCTGGGGCTCAGTGCCAGCACATGGGAAGTTCTTTTCAGGTCCTGGCCTGCTGCTTTTGTTGAAAAATAAGATGCATGAATCATGACACTTCTTCTCCATTCCAGGCCTTGCTCCAAGGGGCATGTCGTGCCCAAGTGCATATTCCAGCTACTTCTTTCCTCATTCTCCTCCTCTCATTCCTGGCCTTAGGTTCATTGATCTTGGGCAGGCAAAAATCCATCCAAACACCTTCATGTTTTGAACCACTGGGTCCTGAGGCCTGCTGAGAATTGGTACAGAAGGCTACCTTACACACAACAGACTTCTGCTGTTGCTAGTATTGCTTGCCCTGAGACTTGTCTTTCTGTCAGGAGCTCTGGAGATCCTGTGTGTTGTATTGCTCTGATTGTTGAACTAGGACTCTGAAGACAAGGTTTCAATCCCCACATGGCCATGTAAACATACTGGGTGAGTTTGGACAAATCATACTTTCTGGATCTCAGAGGAAATGGCAAACCTCCTCTGCAGAAATCATTCCAATAAAACCTCCGATAGGTTCACCATAGGGTCACCATAAATGAGAAATGACTTGAAGGCATACTCTTTTTCTGAAGATATGGAACCTGCTCAACGGTTAGCCAAGTCCCTGAGATAATGCAACCTCATTCAACAGTATCCTAATATTTGTTTTGTTTTACTTAGGTATAACTCTGTTAATGTTAGAAGTACTTTCTTTGGCATTTTCCCATGATTCTAATGGCATTCATAAGTCTGAGGGTGTCTGAATTGAGGTGGCTTGAAAAGCAGTACTCATCTGTCCCTTAGTGCATATGCATTACAATCCTTGTTTTAATTATATGACCTCATATGTTTCTCAAGTCAGGAAGGATGGGTTTGTGGTGAGGCACTGGGATCAGAATGGGTGCAATTTCCTGCTGTGTTACAGCCTTCCTTTGTCACCTTGGAGGAATCACTTAATCTCCACATGTCTGTTCTTCATCTGCAAATGTGATAATAATACCTCCTACTTAAATCTCTCAGGGAGACAGAAAAAACAATCAATTAATATTTGGAGGCACTAAAGGGTGGGGAGAAGGGCTTCATATGAAGACACATGGGCTGTTACACTGGTTTAAACATTTGTATTACATCTGGTAATGTTGTTTTCTGTTTTTAAACACACACTTGTATTCAAGTGTTACAGAGATATGAGGCCTGTGCTTTTGAAAAACGTATCTAATATTATGCCTCTTGAACCAGAATGCACTTGGAAAAACCAAACTATTTATTTTCATAGTGTTTAAAGAAAAAAAGAGGAGAAGAGGAGGAAGCAAAAAAACCCCCACAATGTATGGTTCCTCATTAATACCAGGCCAGACTTAGCACAGGTCAATATGGAAACTGAGATACAAAGTGAAAAGAATCTCTTAAAGCAGGTTCAAAGAAGACTCTATTCATCTATAAATAAAACCTAATGTATTTTAAATAGCAAAACCAGTAGTAGAACTCTGAATGCAAGGAAAAGTCAGTCTCACCAAACAAAGAGAACTGCTTATTGATGGGCAAATCTGCCAGTTTTGCACTTTCTCAGGTTTGTATTTTGTAGATTTTGATAAGTTCTGTAAAAAAAAAAATATAATGAAATGAAATGGAACAAAACTCTCATTCAGTCCTTGGGGAGGCTGATACCTGCTAGTTTCATTTTCTTCCACATTCTAATTCTGTTTTATTCTTTTAAAAAAAACTTAAATGAAATACTCATCCATCTCTAAAAAAACCCCCTCTTTTTACACCCACAGATAAGAACATTTGTCACCAATGTAAACAAATATTCACAAGACATATTTCTGCTTGACATATTTGCTTGTCATTAACTAACTGGAAAGTGATTCCCAAATGGATGTAAAAATCGTGGCTTATTATGCCAGCTCTTATCTCCTAAAGTATCTCACTATCTGACAGCCAGATGCAATATTTTGAAGGTGGCTAGATTCCCAATCCAGAATAGAACTGAAAACTGGAAAAGCAGTTAAAATTGTTTTGTCCCTTTTTGTCAGACTAGATACAGTTTTCACAATCTCCATTTACAAGGGAAGAAAGACCCCAGAATTTCAGGTTAAAAGGGAGAGTAGTTGTGCTATATTCTTTTAAAAAAAAAAAATTTTTAAATTTTTTTAACCATTGATACTTTTTCAGTGTTTTTGCACAAATGGTGACATTTGCAAGGAGAATTGATCCTTCAATCTTGTTCAAATTCAGAATAATAGAATCATGGATATTTGAGTAAGAATAGTGTTTACACTTTAGGCATTTCCAAAAAAAGCTACACTTATTTTCCTAGGTTCTGGTAGGTAATTGTTACAAAAAGACATGTATAATAGAAGTGGCCCTAATTGGAAAACCTGAAACAATTCAAGTTTAAATTCAGTACAAAGCTTTGATTAGAAGACAGTGTTTATTGGAATGAATGGATTATTTGCTCCTTAAATAAGGGGTATCTCTAGCAATAAGGCACACATGGCACTGGGACTGGAGAATTCTGGTAAGATTATTGCCCTTAGAAAGTAGAGGTTCCAACCACCTCAACCTCAACCTCAACCTCAACCTCTTCCTCCTCCTCCTCCTCCTCCTCCTCCTCCTTCATCACCTTTGTGTTTTTCTTATATAAAAAGAAATAACATACTGTGGAGACACAGCCTTTGTCTCTGTGTTTGGACCCCAATTGCTAACAAATCCTCAGAAGTCAGCTGCCTGACTTACCAGGCAGCACATTTGTGGCTTGGGCTGCCATTGGTGGGGGTGCTGCTGCTGCTGCTGCTGCTGCTGCTGCTACCTCCACAGAATCCCCCAGGGCTGTTCAATTAGCCTGCCATGCCATGCAGCTTCCCAGCCATGTGCTCAACCCTGCTGGGCACTTCCTCATACCCAGCAGCCTCTGTGCAGCTGGAAAAAGCTTCCAGCCAATCAGTTCAAACCTGCTGGTTTGAATTGATTGGCTGCTTCTGCCCAGGTCAGAGCTCTAGGAAGTTTTCCTTCTGGTCCAGGTATTTTGTATTTAGCTAGGCTCTCCTCACCCCAGAGCTTAGTTCTTCTCTGAAAGTTATCCCTCTCACCTCTCCTTCCTTTTCTTGTGTCCTGTGTATTGTAATTAGGTTGTGTCTTTGCCTTTTATTATCACAACTTGTAAGGCAGTTGGCATGGATCCTGGATCTGGGTCTGCTATATCCCCAGGTCACTGGAGCCTGGGGGTGAAGGTGGTTGCCAGGAAGGCAGGGTTGGCACTGGATGCATGATGCAGATTGAATGTCCATATCTCTGCACTACGGGGGGGGGGTCAGGTGGTTCAGACCTGACTCCAGGCCGTCCTGGCTTCAGGTTTTCGGTCTCATTGGTCAACAGGCAGGTTGGCCGATGTTGGGATCCAGATCCATGAGCAATCCAACCCTGTTTTGTTGTAACCAATAAAGTTGTGGCCCATTTTCATCCAGCTTCATTCTGTGGCCTGGTTATTCCTTGCACTACATCTCTCAGCCCTGAGCATACAAGAGTTAAGATTCAGTCTACTTTGGGAGGAGGTACATTCCAGTTCTATTTGACTTCTGTTCACAATTCAAGATTCATCTGAATCTACCATATCCGTCAAAGTTCAAAAGCAGGGATAGGAAGGTCACAGCCATCCCTTGTTTTCCATCCCTGCCATCTGGGCTTTACACAGTTTCCTTGAACATGAAGATTCTGTCCTTGTAGTTGTCATAGACTAGTGCTCCACAAATTTTCTAATCACTTTTACAACACCTGAGCTAGTGTTCATCCTCCCATTGACCACAGGTTGTGCAAAGAAATTTTAGTTATCAGGCTTCGCTGTATCACTAGTCATTTTCATTGCGAGAGAAAAAGGACAGAAAAGCAACAATCTCTATCCATATGTCAAACCAACATGTCCTCCTTTAGTTTTGAGACAAATTTCATCTTCCTGTCTTCATCACCATTACCGTCTTTGCTATCCTTCCCTCTTATTTTGCAAACAGACCGGTTAGAAGAGGAAAGTTTATCAGATCTTGCATGCTTATACTCATTAACTGCCATATTATTCAATAGTATTTAGGTACAACATTTATTTATGGCAACTATTTTTTAATCACACCCTTTTTACTCTGCATCATTCTAACCTGCAGCCATTTTCTCCTCTCTTTCTCTTTCTCCTCCATTAGAACATGTATTTCAGTATGCACAAGTTTTTATCAGTAAAGCTACTTTTATATTTTATAAAGAATAAACTTTTTTTTTTTTTGCAATACCTTGATGTATGTGTGGCTGTGGCACAGATTTTGCCTTGACAATTTGTTTACTCTGTTTGAATGATCCAGTACTATAGTTCACATTCCCCTACAGATGTCCATAACAGGGTGGTTTATTATTACACCAGATTTCTTATTTCCTTTAACCAGTTATAACAGCAAGCTTTCTGAACCCCAGCTTTAGTTAGACAATTTCACCTTTACTGCTGCACTTAACAACATACAGCAGGTAAAACAGCCTAAATAACCTATAACCTAAAGGCACCTGATCCTATCTGATCTTAGAAGCTAAGGAGGGACAGCCCTGATTAATATTGGCTCAGAGTCTGCCAACAAATACTAGGTTCAGAGGAAAGAACTGGCAAAACCACTTCTGAGTATTCCTTGCCTTAGAAAACCCTGTGAAATTCATCCATAAGTTGACAGGTGATTTGAAAGCACACATAAGGTGGGAAAGAGGCACCTTTCTCATACTTCATTCCTTTGATATCATTCCTCTGTAGGTAGAACTTCTTTTAAGAAGTGTCCATGTTTATGGGAAAATACAGCTGAGGTTGTCTGGGAGCAGGGATGTGTAAGAAAAATTGCTGAACACCAGCATTAACTAATTTGTGGTCTGAAATCCATGTTTTTTCAACTTGGTTTCTTCCATGCAGGGAAAACAATGCATTCAACCACATATAGCATTTTTTAAAAATATACAGAAAAACACTCCATGCATTTCTAAAATGTGCACACATATGTCTTAAGGGGCATGCATCCTTTAGTGGAATCATTTGCAAAATGCACACAAATATATATATATATATATTTAAATTAATAACATCTCAATGGAACTGGCACAGAATGGACTTGAAGGTGAGACAAGAAGAATTCCATGGAAATGGACTTGGAAATGGACCTGCCCATTTGGAAGTGGACTTGCCTATATGGAAATTACTTTCAAGGAGAAGTGTATAGGATTGTGGTATAAGGCAGTTAGCCATATAAATCTTTGATTAATCAGATGTGTGTCTGTAAACAGGAATGAGTATACTGCCTTCTCAGTATACCCTAACATGCCCTAAATTTGAAAATAGGGTACTCTATAAATATTTAAATAAATAAATTATATGTGCCCTGAGAAGGCAAAGAGATTAAGATATTGATACAACATTCACATTATTACATATTTTTAAAAATCTACCAGAATCATCAGGTGACTTGGGACAATATGAAGGCACAGTTGAGGCATGACTTTTTTAAATGTCCCAGTATAGTAATAACAACAGCAACAGCAACAACAACAACAACAACAATGAAGTCTGTGACCAAAAGATGATGATAGTTACGTGCCACATATTTAAAAGAACCACAATATGTTTATAATGAAATCAAATAGCAACTTCTATGCAACTGTATAACTATGGGTGCTATGAAAGACATATTTAAAGGGTGGCCAGGAACAGTTCATTCATTCAAAAGGCAGTGAAAAGTAGCTGAAATTTTATTAAAAAAAAAAAAGTAAAAGAACTAATAGTCATTCCAGATAATTGAACTGACAGGTTGTTTTGACAGCTGCAAAGGAAAATGTACTTGTTCCAAACACTAAGTGTAAATCTTTTAAAATTTTGTAGAAAGTTGAATGATGAGCAGGTTTCACTTTAATCAGTTTTAAAAAGTTCTCTCTCTCTCTTGCTAAAAAAAAAAAAAAAAGGAACTCTTTTCCATCCTTGTGGAAGTAACAGTAATTGCGGGTGCTGCCAATCAGCTGAACTATATGTCTAGAAATAAAAGAACATTTCTTAGAAGCTGGGAATGTACCAGACACTTTTCAAAGTTATGGTTTGCAGAATTTTTTAAAGTTATGGATAGAAAGCCAGAAGTATGGGAAAGGAGGAGGTGCTGCTTTTCAGAAAGAAAATGTACTACACAGTTCAAAACGTAATCAGAAGAAACTAAAAAAGCATCTTATTTTCAGGATCAGGGCCTGCCAACAAGGAAATGTGACAACGTGTCATGCATAGTTGAATGGTCTCTAAAGTCATGCAACTTAATAGAGTATCAAAAGAAAACATCATCAGAGTCAAGCAGTGTATAGAACAGCTTGATCACAAACGTATAGCAAGTCAGCAGAGATATAAGGACATAAGAATGATGCAAGCAAAGACACATTCAAATGAATTCTCCTTTCATTCATATTTAGTTGTTGCTGTGTGCTTTCAAGTTATTTTTGACTTACGGTGACCCTAAGGCAAACCTTAGTCATGCAGTTTTCTGGGGTGACATGCCTAAGGTCACCCAATGGATTTCCATGGCTGAATGGGGAATTGAACCCTGGTCTCCAGACCCATAGTCCAATGCTCAAACCATTACACAATGTTGATTCTCTGGCCATTTCTGCACCACACTCTTATAGTGCAATGATTCCACTTTCAACATCCTATGGAATCCTGGGGTTTGCAGTTTAGGGAGGGGCCAGCCGGCCCCTCTCTAAACTGCAAACCCCAGGATTCCATAGGATGTTGAAAGTGGAATCATTGTGCTATAAGAGTGTGGTGTGTGTGTATGTTACATAGTAAAAAGACCAGAAGTTAAGACCAAACTGGTTGTGATAGCAGTGGATGCACTTGTTTAAGCCCATAACTGCCCTGTTCATGACAAATGATGGGTGTTAAACTTAGGAAAATAAATAAGTATAATGTAAAGTTTATATGATGGTATAATATAAGCATATTTCATGTATCATGTAATGCATCATGTAATGAGGCAGATGACAAATCTATCAGTTTTTCTTTTCCCCACATTATTTACTTTTAATAGAAACACAAGCTCTTTTAGTTAATTGAGAAATTTGAAATTTTGCCAAATACTTTGAAAAGTCAACAAAATCCTGCAGTGATCACATGTAGTACCTACAGTCTCCTTCACCCTATCATAGCAGTTTGATATTACTTTAGCTATATGGCTACATCTTCCAAAATCCTAGGATTTTTAGGTTGGTGAGATACCAGAGACCTTTGGCAGAGAATTTTGAATACCTCACAGATCTACAAATCCCAAGATTCCATGCAATGGAAGTATGGTAGTTACTGTGGCATCAACATTCTTTAACTGTTGGACGAAGATGATTGTGTTGTATCTGTCTTATAACTGTAGAAAGAAGTAAATAGGAGCAGCCTGTCAAGAAAAAAGGGAGAGGGAGATGGCAACCCTAAATGCAGCATTGCACAGATGGTTAAATGTGCTGGACCTCAAAGCCAGACAATGAGAGAGAATGGAAATGTGTGACAGAGTGGATTAAATGTAAGGAGAGATAAGATGTATAGAAGTTGGAAGAAAAAAATGTAAAAATTGCATTTAATAGATGTTCAGTTTACTTATGGTTGAAATTGACTAACGTTTATTTAATATATATATAAATGAGGTTCTAGGATAACATCAAGAAAAAAAAAGAAAAGACTAAGGTCTTTACTGCATGACATCACCATCTCAGCATGGCCATGGCCCTTTTTGCATAGCATTTGCCATGTGAAAGGGTACCTGGAGTGTCATGCAATTGTGAGGAGTGATCTGCATGACCCACTCACAATCACACAACACTCCAGGGTCAGGTAGGAGCTGCTCGCGCACTTTTTCATTTTAGGATTTCAGCCAAAAAATGGTGCGAGATTGCTCCGCATGCACTTGCCATGCATGCGGAGCCTCTGGAGCTGCGGCAGTCATGCTTTCTGCTCCAGCGCAGCCTGGGAAAGTCCCAGGCTGTGCTGTGGGTGGAAGAGGCGAGGCTCTCATGCTACCTTCTCAGGAGCAGGTAGCTCATGAGGAGCTGAAGGAACCAGGACGTGAGAGCTTCTCGGTGGAGGCTGCTCACATGATCCCTGCACCCCAGCACCGTGAAAAGGTGCATTGCGGAAAGGACCCATGTGTTAGTCCCTGTCTGGGACATGTGCTATCACACAACATCATTGCTGACTAGGTGCTGTCACATCCCCACAAGTTGTAAACATGCCATATGCTATTACTGGAAAAAAAAATCCAGTAATGACTCCCTTTCTCACGAAGATCCTGTTGGCTGAGGGCACACAGTAAGAGTCGAAGCGCTATCAAGTATAGTGCAAGAAAAGGCAGGGAAAAGAACTCGCAATTTACACTATACTGTGGAAGGAAAAAGAGTGTTCCTAATGCTACTCATCTGCTGCAGCCAACCAAGTGTAGTGGGGAGCATTCCCATCCCAGCAGTGGCACTGCTGGAATGAAGCACCATTGGGCCATAGTGCAGTAAGAGCCTTAATCTTCTAAGCAGGACTGGAGTAATAGGAGACTACTCCTACGTACTGCATACTCTCCTGGAAAGTATGCAGTATGAGTATGAACTTCTGTCTAGAATCACCTGATGGTCCTTTGAATTCTGCATCATAATCTCACACCCACATTGCACTGTATTTTATTGTACTGCATGTTAGGTTTTTTTTAGTGTAGTCATAGATCCTTCTGCAACATTTCCGAAGGATATACCAATACTTATTTTCATATAACCTTCAAATATCTTTAAAGATTTTTTTTTTTAATGTAAGCAAGCCCAGAAAATTGCCTTTCTATTGAAAGGTAAGCAATTGCGGCTCCCCCTCTGCTTTTCTAATTCCCTTCCATAGCATGGATAAAATAGAGAGAGAAAAGGAGAGCTCATCTTTGCTATGTCAATTGAATCACACATGTAGGATAATGATACAAGTAGCTACTGAGAGGCGGGGGGAAAGGAACATATTATCTGGGTAGATAAGAAATCTATTAAAACAAATGGGTTGCAGGACTAATCCAAATTATGTTTTACGATATTGTTTTTATAGCATGAGATGTTGCCACAAAGTTCGAACATCTCTTTCGTATCCCTTCTTCACATATATACAGTAATACATGCAGTTCCAAGGAATTTATTTATTTCTGCCAAATATATTAGAGCAATGTTCTTCCATACAGAGGCTGAGAATGAAATCTGCATGATGCTTTGAAAGATGCATTTGATTTGATTATATAATTGTTTAGTCATTCCACTGGGGACCTTGTGCTGCTGGAAATGTGTATTTCACAGATGTCAGTTTTAAGTCGCCTCATACAATGCATGAGAGAACAACTGAAACACTGAAGAATAAAAAAAAAATCCATCCACAAACACAGTTTGATTGGATATTTTTAGATTTCTTCAGACTAGATGTGACAGAGTTTTGTATAAATTACATTTGTTTTAAATGTGTCAGAGCTTAGATTTGCCAAGAACAATTTATACACCATGAATGTTTCCTCTAAATTGATTCAGTAAAGACTAAACACAGTGTGGGGATTTGAGGTTTAGTTTTTAAATGAAAGGAGAAAAATCCAGAATCAAGCCATTGGGTAGAATGTTGAATATTCACACAGCTAGTTCATAGCCTCCCTGCTACCCATATCCACACTCTTCCTGCTTATTTTTGCCCCAGGCTTTCATTAAATGATATATACTTCCCTCTGACCTCATCAACAATCTGTAAAGGCAAGTAAGGAGAAGAAGTGGAGATTAATTCCAAGATCATTCTGCCCTAGTCCGGTTGGCAATTGACACCATTATCCATTTTAGATGTCAAATCACATTTGTATATGTTTGTGGATTGAATGAATCAATGTGTTGAACAGAAAATAGCAAAGCTGTTCTGACCCAAGCTGTTGAAAGAAATTGTTCTTAAAAGACACCTGACTGGAGGCAATTGAGCCAACTTCCTGTGTGTATACCACATGAGAAAAAATACTAATAAAAGTCTAATAGCAGGAAAGACTCATCAGCACTAAATGACTTTAATTTTCATAATTGGTTTATATAGACCTTATGAAGTCTTAAATTAGAAAAGGTGGAAACATCATTGATCAAATATGCTATTTCATGGAGGTAGATTTTGTACTTAGCCCTCTTAAAGTTATTACATTCATTATGAAACAATTACAAGAAGAAAATGCCACTAGACTTCAACCCTAGCTGTTCCTACTTACCATAACTTACATGGAAGTACTACCATTAGTACTGCTACAGAACACAATTGAAATCCACTGCAAATAGCAACAAGCAAGCATCCATATTTCCAAATATTCCGAGTATTTTGGATTTCATTTTTCTGTGCCTCACTCTTTCAAGAGGTTAACACAAATCTAGCTCATGCACTGAAACAATGCATGGCAAGGTTTGCTGCCTGGGCTAGCCTGGGACTTGCCATGACCAGTGATTATGTTCCAATTAAGTATGTGAAAGACTTTGAATCTCTGTTTTCCTATGACATCTATATTCCACCTGCTTGCTTATTTACTTACTTACTTACTTACTGTATTTGTAGGACACCTTTCTCCCAGAATTGGGACCCATAGCTTGTCCCTATCTCATAAGATTTTTTTTTGAATTCCTACATGGAAATTCATAAACATTTTCCATGCAAATTTTCCCCATTTTTAGTACATTTCTCCCAGATTGACTAAAGCACGTTTGTGTACAGTTTTCATTTTAGCTATTCACATTTTCAAGTGTACATGGTATTATCCTTATTTTGTTGATCTGAAACACGCCATGAGATTCACAAATACGTGGATTCAGTTTCCAAGACAAGATGTGCTTTGTTTCACAGGGAGTTGTAGGAGTTTCAGGACAGTTTTGCCTGACACTGTCAGCAGATATCCCAGCTCCGTCTAAATTGTTTTCCATTTCTACACTTTATAACCTATGGTGGAATTGGGAGGGGGGAATGAAGGCATTCCTCCCTCCTATATAAAAATTCTGCCCCTCAGATGAAATTTTCCATCAGACTTCTTTTTCTATCTTTGCGTAGAGAAAGACATTTAAAAATTGCTCATGCCTAAAATCCTAAACTGTATTTCTAAATGCTCAAGTGAAATTTTAAGTTATTGCAGTGCTAGAAATTTGTGGAGTGGTGAAACAATTAGGAGAGACGAGAAAACCACAGTATTGGTAATTCCAAAATTATCTTCAGTTTCAAATAGTCTGGATAGCCTTGGCAACAGACTTCAGCAGTTGAAAATGCTGCTGCTCAGTGCCAAGATGGTGAATGAAACAATAGCACTGGGCCAGGCTTTGATCCTGGATGATCGCATCAAGATGGTTTGTATCACAGTTGTGTGTGTGTGTGTGTGTTAAACATTACAGCAACAAAACCATAAACATTCCCAACATTGCTTTCTCGGATTCTCCATATAGCATCAGAAGACAAATAAGAGGAGGAGTTGCTGTGGTCTACTGGGATTCCATCTCCCTCACCTAGTGCACTGTCCCATTTTCTACTGGGTTTGAATGTGCATACCTGAAGGAAGATGGCCAGGACAGGATAAAGATTATGTTAATAGGGATTGTGCTCTGTTGTTCAACTGCCTCCTTGCCTGACCTGGCTTCAACAGTGGTGCTGGAGCCACTAGACTTGTTCTGGATTCCATAGGATGTTGAAAGTGGAATAACAGCACTATAACAGTCTAGTGCAGAAATGGCCTTCATGTTCTCCAAGATAACCATTAATCAGTCCCAGGTAGTTTTCTGGTCTCACCTATGCAGAAGACCACACTCTGGACCTTGTTTTCTGTGGTGAATGGGAGAATGGTCGTTTTGGTGTTAAAGAACTTCCTATGGATCCATGATCATGGACAGACCATTAGCTTCTGGGATTTAGATTCACTGGGACTCAAAGTGTCTGCAAGGGGGACTGATTAGAATGGTCTGCCCAGGACTATAGTGGACCCCGATAGTTCCTGTCAACTTGATACTGTCAATGTCCTGGCCGACCTCTGGAATCGAGAAATGACCAGTGTGGCGTATATGATTGCTCCTGAGTGTCCCCTTCCCACAAAGTGGAATTAAATAAGCCTCCTGATTCACTTGGGAACTGGTGATGGTGAAATAAATGGAATGGAGAGTAGAGTGTCAATGGCACAAAGCTCGGAGTGGTTCTTACTGAACATGGGCTAGATCTCCCTGGAAAGTCTATACCACAATGTTGGTGGTGGTAGCAGCAAGAAAGAAATCATACTTCTGTGAAAGAGTACAGAAATGTTGGCAAATGGAGTATTAAGGCCATTTCCACATGGGCATATTGCCCACGCTAGAGCGACCTCTCCAGGAGGTCTTCTTCAGCGGGGTCTGTGCTAGAGCAGTTAAAAAAAGTGAGGTTCTAGACCTCAAACTGCTCTAGCGCAGCCCCAGGGATGGCGCTGTGAGTTTTATAAAAACCACCTTCAAAAGTGGTTTTTATAAAACTTACCCGCGCTGCCCCGTAGCAGCCCCCGGTCAAGAACTGCAGAGACGCTGTAGCGCGTCCCTGCAGATCTGCCCGGGGGCGGGCTTCCGGCTGGCGCGCTGTCCTAATTGGCGGAGCGCCGCCGGAAGCTGCTGGCTGCCATTTTGGGCGCTGCTGGGCGCTGCTAGCGCCGCCGAAATTCGGCGGCGTTTGGAACGGCGGATCCATGCTCTTCGGAGGGACGGAGCAACCCGCTCGTGGGTAAGCTCCGCCCCTGCGTGCGCAGCCCTGTTTCGCCCCCCCCGTGAGGAAAGGGCCAAAGAGATAAAAGAGATAACAGGAATTGATTTACAAATATGTCTGAGTATAGTGTTATTATCTATATTTGATAAGGTTAATTGTATCCAGACAATGAAGGAGTTAATTACAAATTTATTAACTGCAGCAAGGCTAATTATATCGAGAAAATGGAAAATTCAAGAAGATTTTCAAATAAATGATTAGTATAAAGAAGTATGGAAAATTGCAATCAATGATAAGTTAACATGTTGAATTAAGGTTAAAAAAGGGATAATGAAAAGGAATGACTTTGAAGCAGTATGGAAAATATTTGTGGAAAAGGCTTTAGCGAAAGAGGGAAGTGTCACACCTCCACAGGAAGAATTACAATTTGGAAAGCAGAGTAAGCTGAAATATAATTGGCTCTCAGAACGGGTTCACATTTAGGGTTAGAGTTTATGGTTAATAAAAGGATCATATATAGTATTAGCAATAGGTTCAATATAGTTGAAAAGAATAGATTTAAGAATGAAATTATTATAGCAATAATAAGTACAAGGAGAATGAGATTTAGATACATGAAATAAACATATATAATTAATATGATAAATGATATGTTGAATAAGTATACAATGATAAAAGATCTGGAAAGAAAAAGTAATGTAAGCTGTTTGTGTTGTGATTTTTCTCTTTTTCACATTTATGTTATTCACATGGTGTTTTTGCTTTATTCTGTTATGTATTGTTCTTTTTTCTTTATAATAATAAAAAAATTAAAAATTAAAAAATATATACATATTAAAAAAAAGAAATCATACTTCCCTACCATTATCTTTCCATCTGAAGTGTCATTTACCAGAACTGTCTCAAATAGCTAAGGCAAAATTAACATGTTGAACTGAGCTCTGAAATTTGGAAGTCATCACAGCATTGTAGGCCAGGAGGCCTTTTTAAAAAGGGGCCTTTCTGCTGGGGAAGAAAAGGCTAAATTTCTACTCTCTGCACCCAATCGCCTCATCTCATTGCAAGCAGGCTTTTTTTTTTTTTTTTAAATCTCCATTGGCATCAAATAGCTTTTTGAAGGAAACAATGATCTTATCCATAATACCCATTGGCTACCTGGATCTGAAACACCTAGTCACAATACCTCGGTCTTTTTAGGGTTCATCTTAAGTTTATTGATCACCATTGAGCTCCACGAGGACAGACAACAGTTCAGCACCCTCACAGACATATCCGCTTGGTGATAGTGCACACTTTGAGAACAAATATGTTTTTAAAATATATGTTTTTCATCCTCTACATTCACATTTCTAATAAGCATTTTTTCCTTTTTTAACAACAACAACAACAAAGGTCAGAACCTGTTGGGGAGTTATGAATGCACTAATTGGAGTTATGCATTTGTAACAATGTGGTATTCACTGTTAGTTTATGCAACGCATAGGGGCCATAAAATCCCCTAAACCCCACTTAACAGCAACAGCCACTGTAATTGACAGAAGTCTGTTCCCCTGTCTCTGTGGAAGCAGCTGGTTGACACTTCCACCCACCTCCCTTGTTCAGGCAATCTCCAGCTTGACAGGGAATTGCAACAGAGGTCCTGCTTCTGCCTGTCATACTGGAAATTGTTCATTGGAGGTGTGAGAGCATCAGTCAGCTGCTTCCCAAGCAAAAGGGGAATGGACCTCTGTCAATCTCAGTGGCTGCTTCCTGATAAGTGAGCATTTGGAGAGCTGGGCCAGAATTCACTGTGTAGTTCCATAACTACGTGATCGTTACATATTTGTTACTGCCTAATATGTGCCTGGCTAGTATACTAACATTAATACTAATACTAAATATATTTTGTTAAAATGTAAGTGCAAATTGTCAATCAGAGGAATAAAATCACCTCTATGAACATTTGTGGCATAGGCTCAGACCATCATTTTTACAGATAGCATCTTTCTATTTGTGGCCATGGCCGTGGTATTGATAGCAATGTTTGAGATTGCCTGGGACATGTTACATTTTATCACACGACCACATACATGGGTTGCTTGGATACTAAAAAAATAAGGTTATATTCTTAAACAGTGCTACATCTTGCAACCTGATACTTGCTATGCCTTCTTTGCTAAAACTATTTGTTGGTGAATATATTCCATTCAAATTACTTTCCTTAGTGTACTAACGGTCCTTCTGGAGCTGGTAATGAACTTAACAATGCCAAGATGTATGTATTATACTAATTAATGCTTTGGTGAATGGTCACTGTGCTTATTTTACATTAATTGAAGCCTGAATTGAATTTTCATACCAAATGTCTTGCAATTATTCCTTGACTCAGCCATTTACATTTTTCCCTGTACTTCCTTCCATATATTATATTTCTACCAACATACAAGTCTTAAAGTAGCTGATAAACTGGAGACCACAGAAGTTCAGTCAAAATAAATTTATTAGTGTTCAAGATGCCACAAAACCCTTTGTTGTTTGAGTAGAAAATATCACTTTGTGAATGGGTAGGAATCAATAAACTCTTCCCTTCAAAACAATGGCTCCTGTTAGTGGTATAGCAAGACTGGCAATCCCTGTGTCCATGGATACTCAACATTTACTCAAGAGAGTTGGCATAGATTTTTGGAACAGAATGAGACAAAGACATGGATGTTTAGGGAATTTTAAGAAAGCGAGTCAGGGGAAAATAAATATTTTATGCAATATTGGAGTTCTCTCTGGTTTTTTTGGGGTGGTTTGATAGTATATTTTCAGTGTGAACATTCACATGTTGTTTCATTTTGCTGTGAAAAGGCAAAATCCATGCATAAGTTAAACACTTAAAAAAAACCTACATAATTTCATTGGGAAAGAGAGGGCTAGATCGTATAACATTTCTTTCAAACTCAGAGGAACTTAAGTGAACTTCTCTTTGGCAGGATTGTACCTGTAAAGTTTTAAAATTTGGTCTACCTGCAGCAAAACACTGCGATCTGTCACTTGAAGGAATAATTGAAGTTGAATAAATAATGGACAGATGGTTATCTTGGCTTTCACACACAATAATGACCTATGCATGAGAGAACATTAGCATACTACCTGAGAGGTGTTCTCTTATCATTGTTTTACAGATCTTATTTTTTTTCCCACTCCAAAAATATGACAGCAAACACCAGTTATAAAATGAACAATAATTGCTTTGGGTTTCAGTGCATTCTGTAGTTGTAAAATGCCACTCTCAATTAATATGCATTAGTTCAAAGAAAGGTAACCATTAATATTCAGTGGTTTTGAGTGGCAACTTGGCAGTTACCGCAAATGTGTATTGAGCTTCAACAAGTGTATTTCATTGTGAAAATAATAGTATTTGGGGAGATGCAAAGGCTCATAGGAATAGAAGTGATTTGGATTCAAGAAAATGCTTTAATGAATAGTTAACAGATTTCAGTGGAAAGTTAATAGATTCAAAAATATGTTGGAAGGAAAATCTATTCCAAGGTGTCATTATTTTCTCCTTTTTTTCCTTCAAAGTCTGGCAAAGCTCAAGGTAATCTTTAATTTTCCATATTTTAGTTTCTGTTACTTTGCCATACCTGAATACCACAAAAATGTAATAATATAAGTGATTGATTTATATCAACAAAATAAATGAAAACATAAGTGTGGAAATGTTTTCAGAAGTGTTAAACTTCTTGCCTCCGTTTAGAGATTTGAAAATGCAGCTTCTTTCCTCCCCTTTCCAAAATCATAATCATTTATCTGCTGTTTCCAAGAGAGAAAGACCGTGCTTACACAGGCTATGTGAATTCAAAAGCAAGTTTGATTGATTTACTGTGTTCACAGAGCTTTGAACTGGGTTGATCAGAAAGCATACAGAATAAACACAAACAAACAAAACGCTGAACTCTTTAATCCTCTGCTGACCAGGGAAGTTTATAAAGGACTAAATCCAATGTTAGTCCGAACCAGATTAGATCCATTGCAATGAATCCAACAAGTTAATATGAGTGTGTTTGGGTGTGTATATGCCTTCAAGTCAGCTATTGACATGGTGACCCCATGAATTTTCCAGGGTTTTCTTAGGCAAGGAATACTTGAAAGTGGTTTTGCCAGTTTCTTCCTTAGAAATATTGCCTACACCATCTGGTATTCATTGGCAGTCTCCCATTTAAGTACTAACCAAGGCTGATCCTGCTTAGCTTCCAAGATCAGATAGGATCTGGTGCCTAAATATTTACATAAATCCCATTATTTCAGTGGATTTATTCTATTAGGACCTGATATTGGATTTAGTCCGATATATCAGTGAAACCAACTTCAGCGGGTTACTGTGAAGATTAAGTAGGAAAACTCCATTTGCTATCACCGTAAATGTCATGGAAAAAGGATGATGTAACAATGCATTTAAGAAACCTCTTGTGGATCAAAAGAATTGTGTCCATGCATATATTTGGTGGAATGACTGTGTGCATGGAACACTACTGTTCTTTGTTGTGGGGGCTTTACAAAATAATCCCTTTTATCCTGATCTTACTTGTGCTTAGAGGTTAGTCTCATTCAACTGAACAGAAGGAGTAATAACAAAAACAACCTTACAGCATTTATATAGTCTTTGGTGAAAGTGATTCAGTGTATTGCAAAAACCTTCTTATCCCAGACACTGCAAATGTGGTGGTGACCAAGTCTAAGAGAGGGTGAATTGCTCTAGAATGAGTTCATGGCACTTCCTGAACCTAGATCAAGAATTTCATGATTCAGAGAAATTACTTGGCTGAAGCTTACCTGGACAGCGACTTAGACACATGTAAACTCTTCCTAATATGACAGCCTCGGGTTTTCTATTACACAGATGTGCAAATGCTCACCTTTTTTCAGAGATGAAGCAAGGTTACATGCTTATATATACTGGGAACTGAATTGACTTAAGGGGCCCGAAAGGCTAAGTGGTGCTACCCAAAAATATGTGTCTCAGAATTTTGACAGAGTTTTTGAAAAAGCAAGAATGAGTTGAAAATCTGGAACAGTAAAGCTAAAAGAGTAGAAGCTTGAGGAGGAGGATTTCTTAACTCCTTTCTTATGTACATTTCCCAGCTCCAAGCCACTCTTCCAAGTAACTTTCCCTCCATGGGTTTCAAAATGCATGTTACAGGTTACTGTTGCTTCACTTTATTAAGTAATTTATACTTAGCCATTGGAGGAAAGGACCCTGGATATCAGAAACTTCTAACATATTACATTTCAGAATTGTACATAAATATTTTTGTCAGGGTTTTTTAAAAAATACCCAAACTGAAAGCAATCTGGGAGCTTCTATACACCTAAACAGTTGGAGTTTTTGTTTCCATTTTTTTCCAGATTAGAATCTCCTTGGCTTTTACAAACGTGTGTGCACATTATGGACATAGTCTAGAAATGTCAGCATTGAATAATGCACTTTGACAGCTCCTCCATTTAATTCAGTTCCACAGCTTAAGTCTTCATTCAATTTGTTTGGCAAGTTTGGTATAATTACAGTGGACACAGTTTCCAGAAGCCACCCACATAGCAAATTTGAAGATAGGCAGCAAACCACAAACTGACAAAGACCTCTAGAAAACTTAAGCTCAGCATTTGCAGTGGTACAGCAACTTCCTAATTCAAATTGCTAGAGTTCATGAACTTTGCTTCCATGTTTGACGTAATCTTCAGAAAGCTTCCTGGATGTGGTTGTGACAGAGTTTAAGCTGAGCAAACATGGTTCTTACACCTTACCTGGTATCATCATCTGGTTGTAAAATTATATGTGTGTGTTTTTGTGTATCCACGATACATGAGGCAGGGCTACGGCAGACAGGTACACATGGGTGGGGCTATGGCGCATGTTGGTGGGGTGACAAAGTGCAGGGTGCAGACAAGGAGCGGTAACACCCCCAAAAAATGTATCCCAGGGCTCACCGCCCCCCTTGCCCCCCCACTCCTACACCACTGAGTGTCTTCACGGCTCCATTGAGTTAGTAGTTAGCATCTATTTTTCTCTGCAGCATCTGCCCCTTTCACTGGAAGCCACCATTCTTCTGGGGCAGCTGCCATTTCCTCCCAGAATGTTCCTCAAAACAGGACATTTCAGAGAAACCATGTGGCAATAGCCAACTCAATAACATACATGAGGGAGTTGTAAGAGGCTTTAGTGCAAGCACATGCATGTGCATACACACAGAGAGAGAAATATACATGACAGATCATCACCCCCTATATAAAATGCAAAAAATATGAAATTATTTTACCCCCGAACATATTTACATTATCCAGTTGTAGCACTATGATTCCAGTTAAACTGCCGCAATTCCATCCTATGGAATCCTGGGGTTAGCAGTTAGAAAGTAGCATGTTGGATGTTGAAAGTGGAATAGTGGAATAATAGCACTATAACAATGTAGTGCAGAAGTGGCCTGAGTCTCAGGACAGTTTACATGAAGAAAAAAAAACACCTCAGTTCCAACAAAATATCTTTCTGTTCTTAGACTCTTTTTCCTTCAGCAGAAATGTTTCTTCACGTGTCTGTGGCCACCATGAGAAAAGGCCCTTAAACCACCTAGCCACACAGTGTCTGTCACACATTCTTTCAAGTTGTTTTTGTGGGGGCCTGTGAATCCTCCTATCGTTCTATGATTCTATGATTTTATTTTATCTCTATTTTTTTTAACAGCATGAATAGCCAAGGAAAATAAATGCATTTTTAAAACTGTCAGACTGATAGGAAGTGCTCCAATGCACAACATTTAGGAAGACTTTACACTGCTGATTATTCGTTTATATAGAACAAATGGGCCTCAGTTTAATTGCTAGTCCCAACTAACATTGGACCTGTTGAAACAATAGGTTTTACACCATTGGGGCTGCAGGCAAATGTTCATTTTTAGTACCATCCAAAGCATTACTATGAACTAAACCTGCAAAAAATGTAAGAAAACAATACAGAAGTTGAAACTGGAAGTATCCAGATGTGCTCTTCCAGTTTTGATGGGGACTAGTGGCTTCCTGACTTGCACAAGTGCAAAAAAATTGACCAAAAAAAAAAAAAAAGAAGTTTGCAATTTTATTTTAAATGCAGAAGGTTATGGGGGGCCAATAGGGAACATTAGTTTCACACACACACACATACACAATAAACCAGGAAGAAACATGTATGATTGTGGAAGGACTCATACCATCAGCATAGTGGGCAGGGCTGGACCATGGAAACAGATCTACTCCATTATTCACCCATTTCCATTTCTATTACTTTGCTCATTTCTTCATCCTCTTTACAATTTTCTTTCCAAGAAAGCTCTCTGCTGCTATAGATTCCAGAGTTCTTTTCATCCATGTGTATGGTGGGGGATTTCTGGGGAATATTTGGGGCATTTGTACTGATAAGTCTGCGGATCTATTTGTCAGTCTCAGCATGCCTCAGGTTTGCTCACGTCCGAACATACAAAGAGTAGCTTTTTCAAGCATCCATGCTCTATTTCCAGAAGGAAAAACAAAATTTTGTCCTGGTGGGGCGGGGGCGGGGGGAGACATGTTGAGAAAAAAAGATGTTTCAAGCAAATCCTGTAATGCACTATTTTGAGGATAAAAAGAGTACTTTTTTTTTAATAGCACAACTGATAGCATCTTTACTTCTTTTTCACTGTTCAATGTATTTGTTACTCATAACATGATGCTTCTGGAATGATATTTCTTTTGGCCATTTTTGTACTGTAAGTATTTTTTAAAGTGAAAGTAACAAAACAGCAACAAGATTGTAACTCAAACTAATGTGCTAATAACATGCTTGGATCATGCCATTCTTTGACTAGCAAGTTACTTGCCATTCTTTTAAAAAAACAAACAGATAACAAGTTACATTTTAAAATCAGGTTAAATACACAGATTTTCCCTGCCTGAGCTCCTTTTTGCCTTTCTTCTCTTCCCCACTTTTTTTTTTAATTTTCAAAACATGCCATCTGCTAGGTGCTTCACACATATTTCCCACAGGAGAGCAAAATGGAGGCATATTCACACTGAGCTGGAAAGAAGTTGCCTCTAAACATTCTCTTCTGCTCATACTGATGGCACATATGTTCCCTTGATATATGGATGCCTGGTGAATATTGCAGATTCATCTATAGCATCTGAGATCAGACTGAGTTGTAGAAGTCAAAATTCAGCTTTAGACACTCAGCTGTCAGTGTTCAACAATATTTGACAGTAGACATGAGGCTAAAGCTAATTGTGAGCCCAAAGTAGAAAGGACTCGTTGAATTAATGAGATTTGCAACAATATTGATTTAGCATTCACAATTATTAAAATAGGTCTACTCTATTTGGGATTAGCAATTGGATTAAGCCTGTGGTAAAAGAGAACCAGTGTGGTGTAGTGGTTTGAGTGCTGAACTATGACCCTGGACACCACAGTTTGATTCCCTGCTTGGTCATGGAAACCCACTGGGTGACTTTAGGTGCATCATACAATCTCAGCCCCAGGAAACCCCATGATAGGTTTGCCTCAGGCTCACCATAAGTCTGAAATGACTTGAAGGCATGCAACAGCAGCAACCACCACCACCACCACCAAAAATGCTATTTTCAATCCAGCTTCCAGTCTGATTGGGGATCTTAAATAGCTTTGGTCACCTGGGTGGACAACCTGGACTGGGAAATGGATGAAAGGAGTGAAGTGGAATGTGCCCCCCCCAAAAAAGGATAACAATATAAGCACTACTGGCCATCTCTGGGGAAAATAAATGAGGCATTTCACTCCTCTTGTCCAGTTCCACGGCCAGGCCAGTACTGTTTATTTTGTTATCCTGTTTATTTTTGCCAGCATGAGACTGTTCCAGGAGGTTGTTGTGGGTTTTCTGGGCTTTGAGGCCATGTTCTATAGAGTGGAAAATTAAGGTAATGGATATCATATAAATACAAAAATTGACCAATCTGTTGACAGGAGGATCAATCCAACAGTTCGAAAAACAATGGAATTCAATAATCAAATGAGTGAAGGAGAATTAGACTTCAAAATATAAGAAAAGAAACTTGAGCTATCAGCCAGCAGATGATACTCAGTTTTATTTGTCTTTTGTCTTGGATTTCATAGAAGTCAGAGAGGTATAGAACCATAGATGTAATCGATTCAAACTGAATTTTATCCAGATAAGATAAAAATGATGTTGGCTAGTTGTATAGATGCTTTAAACCTAGTGGCATGACCTAATTTGGATAGGGTTGTATCCCCATCTTAAGAATTGGGTCTCCATCAATCTCCTGGAAAACTGGCTACACGTGTGCATTGCAAAACTAGGTCAGAATGAGACTTGAAGACATGGCTAGGTCTTGGCGCCTTTCCACGCTACACTGTTATAGTGCCATTATTCCACTTTCAACATCCTGTGGAATCCTGGAGTTTGCTGTTTAGCGAAGGGCATTGAGAATGGTCAGTCAGAGACATCTTGGGCCTCTGTAAACTACAAACCCCAGAATTCCACAGGATGTTGAAAGTGGAATAATGGCACTATAACAGTGTAGTGTGGAAAGTCCCTTAGTCAGGGAAATTTCAGAAATAATGGACTTGCAGATGTCCCTCCACAACTCCACCTTTAGAAACACTAGCACCTGAAACTGCTTCAACAGAATGACTGGTTGTCTTTGGCCTTAACACTTTATCCATTAAAACTCTCCTTTCATCCCCTCACCTGTCCCACCAGTAAAGAGCTATCTTGATTCCCATCAGTCTCTTTGTCATCTAATGATAAGGCAATTAGCTCATTCCAGGCTCCACTGTCCACTCTCTACACCCCATTGTCTACTGTGCCAGAGACCCATTAACACTGTCCCTCTCAGGGCAGAAAAAAAGTATTTAAACTCTTGCTCTGCCCCAGAAAATGTGTAGTATTTTTGGTGTACTGACCATCACTCTGTCACTCTGATTTCCAGTTTTTACTATCCTTGGACTTCTAGTCTAAGCCACATTGCTTCATTTCTTCTCTGCTGATTGATTGTGTGCCTGCTTGGATCTTTTGTATATGATTGTTAATTCCTCCAATAAAACAAACTTACTTTTGAATCTCTGGCTGTGTCTTTCATGCACTAGTACTGGGGTACATAGGGGTAAAAGATGCTCTAAGGTTACTCCCGTCTCACAGGCCTCCTCTTTGAGCTAATATTCACCACCATTTCATGGAGCCACTGGCATCATGGATGGACGCCTGAGTCACCCACATTTTTGGGTAACATGTATTCCAAAATTTGAGGCAGTTAACCTGATAGAATACCACTTTCAAATACCCTAAAGGCATAATTACCCTTCTGAGCTTGGAAGTTAAGCAGAATCCACTCTGGTTAGTATTTGGTGAGAGATCACCAACAAATACCAGGTGCAGTAGGCTATATTTCACAGGAAGGAACTGGCAAAACCACCTTTGAGTATTTCTTGCCTAAGAAAGCCCTATGAAATTCATGGAGTCACCATAATTTGACTGGTAACTTGAAGGCAGGTCCACACACAAAGACACACACACACAGAGCAGCATATAACTTAGATCTCAAAACATCTTCATATTTGTTTTTGAGGTCATTTCAAAGCACTCTTTTATGGGGAAGGTATTCCATTTAAAGCTCTACATGTTTTATGGGAAGATAATATTAAGGACCACCTTTTCTTGTATGGACTGAATCATTCCTTCAGGTTTTAATCAAAAACATCCTGTCATTGCCTGAAATCAATCTACTTCAGTCTATCCAAATGCAGGGCAAAGTACAGTACTGGCTCCACATGTGCCCCTCAAGATTGTTTTTGTGGACTTCAGCCCTCCCATACATCTTCTGGCCAAAAAAAGTAACTCGTCTCTCCTGGAAGTATTGTAGGGTGCCAGACACCTTTTAATTGTCATTATCAGGTTCACCCGTTGCACTGTTTAATACTCATTTTTCAAAACTGGAAATGGATTTCCAGCAGCTTCTAGTTTGACTTCTCTTGATACCCCCAGTTTCTTGGGAGTCTGTATACTCCCCAGAGGGTCCCAGGGAAATAAAATTGCCTCCCATGGACCATCTCAGTTACCCATAATTGTATAATATAATAGCAAACCACACTGTCCTCATGCTTAGAAACTTACCTTAGTTCCTAATATTTCCAGTTTTAGTGTCTGTTATGGCAGTAGAGTAGCTAATACCTGGCATGGTTATATTAGTTCAAAGTTGTTATATCTATCTCTGGATTTCACCTGTGTTAAGGAGTGTTTCACATAGATTAACAGAGACACATTATGCTTCCAGTATTATTGGCTGTGATTCACTAAGGCAGTTATGAACATGTAAGCTAGAGTTGCACATTCATGACTGCTTTGTATACATTTTCACTATGTCTGCACTGCTTTAGAGAATTCTTGGGGACCATGAAAATCAGTCTCCAATTACTGGCCAGCATTCATTGTGACCAATAGGAGTCTGTTCTTCTGCCAGTCAGGAAACAGCCGGCAGATGTTCCCACCCCTTTCACAGATATGATTTCCGGTGCAAGGGGGAATTGCAACAGGGATTCTCCTTCTGCCTATCCCAGTGGATGATAGGAGATGTTTTAATGAGCTCTGATACCTCTGTTTTTTCTTCCCTCCATCCTGCCCTGATTGTTTGTTCTTTTAATGACTTATCACTCTTCAGTGCTGTGCAGCATTGTGTCATCCTCCCTTGCACTGTTTTGGAAACTTTACATTGCCTGTTTACACTATTTTTTCAGATTTATTACCCACCACACTGGTAGAGACTAGCCTAGATTGGAAACGGAAGCTAAGAACCTTAGGGAATACAATATATTACTGTTTTGAATTTGCTTTTTCTCCCCTGTAACAGTCAGTAATAACCTTTAAATGAAGAATCAAAAACATTCTAGAACAAGCCCAGGGATATCTAGATACAACAAGGCTTCCAAACAGCTCAAGACTGACAAATTGTTTGCCTGTGAGGAAACTGTGAGTATCCCAAACTTTAAATTCAGTGTTTGCAATTACTACTGCTAACAGTTCCTTTGGATATAGGAAATGAGCCCATCTGAATCCTTGGAAATCTTTGGCAATGATCTGACTGTTTGTCAAGAAGGAGCACCCTTGGAGTCAAATGGGGGAGATGTGCTTATTCTTGAGAAATTGCTTTTTATTGAGAAGAAATAACACACTGAACAACAATAATACTGCCCAGTCTTTGAGAACAAAGCAATGCCTTTTAACAGCCCACATTCTTAGTTCAATTTATGAACATTTAGAGAAAAAAAAATCCTGACACAACTTGAGCTTCCTATACTCTCCTTTGATAATTTTGTATAGAAACATACAACTTTAAAAGAGAGTTTGTCTCAATCTAATAGTATAGAATCCAGAAAGGAGGAAAAACTGGAGAGCAAAATAACACACCATAAATGATTCTAGGGATAGTACGCTAGTAACTCCAAAGGAGCTGAGAAAAGGAAACTGCAATAAGATCTTAACAAACAAACCAAATAATGCTGCAAATTGCTTATAACAGAATAAACAATGGTAGATGGAGGTCATACAGAGCTGTTAGATTTTCTCCGAGCCAACTTTTACATATACAGCCTCACAATATTGATATGCTCGCTGTAGAATGGCTTCCCAGTGTATCTGCATGTAGGAGAACATTGGTAACACTTCAACAGTCTACCCTCCCTCTTATGTTGATGAAAATTCACAGGACTAAGTGAAGCAATTATCAAAGAAGAACAAAAAGACATTGCCTTTAGATTTGATGATCTTAAGAACATGCTATCTAATATCAATGACTTGGCTGAAGCACTGGTGAACTTAGTATACATTGATGGTATCCTTCAGGCTGAGAGGGATCTGATGTTGATGCTGTACTAGCAATGAATGAGGATGATGTGATAACTACAATTCCAGCATAGAGGGTTCACAATACACCCCCTCTGCATGACTTCTCTTCCAAACATAATTACACCAGTTTGACAATTACACTTAGTCTGTTTCCACATTACACTGTTATAGTGTTATTATTCCACTTTCAACCTCCTGTGGAATTCTGGGGTTTGTAGTTTACTGAGCCCAAAGAGCACTCTGGCTGAGAATTCTAAACTGCAAACCCCAGGATTTCATAGGATGTTGAAAGTGGAGTAATAGCAGTATTACAATGTAGTGTGTAAATGGCCTTACTGTCTTGGAATATTACAGATTTGGGAAATAAGTTCCATGATGCCCATTTTGCAATTTATTAATACAATTTCAAAATTCTCTGTTTCCAACAAACAGAAGCCCCTAAAGCTAATTTACCATCTCTCATGGATTTTAATCATTTTTATTTTATCTCCCAGAAGTCATGGAAATGACAGTCTTACTGCATTTATCTCAATTGCTTTGCAAGACCATAACCACTGTCTATTTTTTTTGCCTACAACATATACAGGCCCATTTCATTAAGATCATGCATTTTGGTTCTCTTATTTGTATAAAGGTCTATTTTGCATCTAGCTTATCAAAAATTTATAGGTCTCAATAGCATTTGAAATAGTTTATCTGAAACCCTTACCCTCCATGCTGTGCAGAGATTTAATGCTAGGATAGGGGCTGGTTTGAAACAACGGACAGGTACTAATTTTGGACCAGACTCTCAAGTAACACCTTTTGCTAGGTTTTCCCAAGACAGAAGCATAAACAAGCCAGGTCTGAGATTTTTAAAGGTTGTCTCCTTGCATCATGTGCAAGGTCTTAATAGAACCCGTCATGATATAATGTTGGGTATCTTTACCTACCTCACCAACAGGATAGATACCACAATAAATTATATGGCAGTTTCTGCCATTCTGTTCTTGACATTCATAGATTTGAAGTTAACAAACAGGGTTGAAAGTGATCATTTTCTTCTATTGCTGCTATTTAATTTTGAACAGAGAATATGGTGGTAAATTAATCTGGGACCTCCATACATTTGAGAGTACTACTTTTAATTTTTTTCATCAAGACATTTTAGACTCTAAATTATATATATCACATGCTTATCAAATCATTATTCAAAATCTTAATCCAGACTGGTCTGTAACAAAGAATTTAATCCCAATAAAATAATAACCAATATGTGGTTTAATCTCAAATGTAGATGAACCTGAAAAACATTAATGGTTTACATTCATCTGGCACTTCGAAATAATGGTACTACTTATCCTGACAGTTTAGTTTCTATGAGGTTATCCTATAAGGCACTTTTGAAACAGAAAAAAATGATAACACACATTAGAACACAATGGAAATAATTAGCCCTAGCTGTGATTGAAAAGAGTGAGAAGCAGTTTTGGGATATCATTTCTACTAGTATTGTGTTAACTCATCCTCTGGAGTTGGAAGATTCAGACACAAAGTAGGAATACCAAGAATTGACAACTCCTGATACTGGTGGTCTCTCTGAGTTAGAGGTGCTGTGGCCTGAGGCAGAGGGGGCCTACTCCCCAGCAGGAGGTTGAGGATGCGGTGCAGATATTTGCTGAATGAAGGAGGAAAAGTCATGTTGGTCCCAGAGGCTTTTAAGTAGGAGATACTGACTAATTAAACACATGGTGCCCTGAAACACCTGGCTATAAATATGCAATTCACTGGCAGCTTTGTTGCTTATAACAAAGTGGTGACTGACAGTACTCTTTGGTATTTCATATTCTCTGGACCATGGACTGGCTACTCTTTATTACTCTGTTTTATTCTACCTTTATTTAATTTGACTCCTGACTTGCTGTGTGGATGTTTCTTTTTTCTTGCTTCTCTCTTCGCCCTACTGGATAACCTATGACTGACTTGGACTGGCTTAACTATCCAACAGCTTTTGAATTCCACCCACTTGCTTCTGGGACACTTGCTGACTGGAGCATAAGACAGGTATGCACACAGTCAACATTTAATGGATGGGCAAATTTCATATTCACTTCAGCAGGTTTTCAGGGAACCTTTCTTCTTCAGGGAACTACACTTCTATTGCTTCCAAAACCACGTATTAGTCTCCTATGTCAGTGTCTGAGGCCCTTGCCACAGCGTTCCTCAATATCAGATAGTTCTGTGTTCATCACAGCATTGCAATTGGTATTAAATTGGAATTGGTATCATCACCTTCTTTTCCACAGGCCTCTGGCATCAGTGGATGAGCACTGGCATTAAAACCGGTGTATCTTCCACAGCAGAGCATTCCTGGCCACTTCCTCATCCTGCCCTGTCTCCACCCCACAGCCCCTGATTGGTCTTTTAAAGTTTTTTTCCCCTCAGAAGCCATGCTAACTTTAGTTAGTTAATGTTACTGAGCTAACTGCATCATGGCAGACAGCTATACTGTGTGACTGTGCTAGTGATAATAAAGGGATTTTTAAAAAAAATTAAAATTAAAGGGGACATGCAAAATGATCATATGGTGCTGGTGGGTATTGAAATTACTGTGCCATGTGCTCCTTTGTCCCTTTCTCCTTCTGTGCTCAGTCCTGATGCAACAGAAGCGACCAGCTGGCTGCTGGGCAGAGATTGCCTTGGGAGTTGTTGAGGGAGGGACAGGCTGAGAATGCCCACGGCCCACCCACTGATGGATCGGCAATGAGAGGAAGCTGCCATGAAGGAACCACACTTGCCCAGCTGACATAATTGTCATCTAAAAGGGTGGTCATTGATGGTTACACCTCGTCAATGAAAAAGAGCTGATTAGCCACACTTGGCGATGGGATAGCAGCTGGCTAGCAATGATGTCATGCAGTAAGACAGCTCCTAGACTGGGAGCAAGGCATGGCTGAGGCAGGTTGACAACGTCATGAAGAAAGGTTGCAGCTTTTGCTATAGGTGAGGCCCCAGGAGAAAATATGATGTCTTCAGAAATATTCAAATACCTTCTTAACTGATGAGCCCTGATATTAGCCAAAGTGTTTATCCAGATTAATCGATATAATTCCCACAGCTAGAAACAGACTGTAGTTGTTCTATTCACAAAAAAGGTGATAAGCAATATCTCAATTATTATTGACCTATTAGTCATCTGGACATCGACACTAAGGCCCTTTTCGCATCTTACCCGTTTGTGCGACGGGGGAGGGCGGCTTGCGCAAGAAGCCTCATTCGAAACGCTGCCACTTCCCCGCTCCTTCGTACCACAGGTCACTTCCTGGTAGCACGCCCATCACTCTTGCGCCCCGCCCCTTCCTTCCAGAGCGCAGTCTGGGAGCTGTAGGCTGCTTAGAGCCGAAAATAAAAAAATGTGCGCTCGCCCCGCTTGAGCCTCATGAGCGTCACGCGAGTGGGAGTGCGTCATACGGAGCAACGCTCCCACTCACGCGAGGCTCAAGGGGCTCTCGCGCAAAGAAAAAGGCATGCGAAAAGGGCCTACGTTGTTAAATATCTGTTAAATAAATTGGAAGATCAGGAATCTACTAACCATATAATTCACCTTGAACAGACTGGCTTTAGAAAAGGGCAGGGTATTATTGACCATTGTCTGACTCTTTGTTTTTTTAACTCAACAAGGAATTACCAGTCTTACCAAACATTTATTTTTTGCCTTTTTTGACTTATCATCAGCTTTCGACTCAATTGATAAAAACTTATTGTGGCATACACTGGTCATTGCTAATATAAATAATTGCCTATTGTTTTTAATCGAAGAACTCTATTCCAATATGACTGCTAGAACAATAGGTGGCATTTCAGGCTCATTAATTGATCCCATCCCCACTAATAATGGAGTTAAAGGTGTCTGTTGGCACTATCACTTTTTAGTTTATACCTAAACAACATATTTCCAGCTTTGTCTGACCCAGAATTTTTTGTGCCTTCACTTGGGTCAAAAAAGGGTTTCTATTCTTTTATACACTCATGGTGTGGTTTTAATTTCACTTTCTTGTATAGATCTGGGAAGGCTGCTCTCCAAGTTCAGAGTACTTTGTTTTTTAAAAAAACAAACAAAGCTGAACATTAACTATACTAAAACAAAAGTGCTGGTGTTTGTGAAAATACATTCTCGTTTTTGATGGTCTGTCAGTTGTCACCAAGTTGAACAATGCTTGGAATTCAAGGCCATTTCTGCCCTTCACTGTTATAGTGTTATTATTCCACTTTCAACATCCTTTGGAATCCTGGGGCAGTTTAGGGAGGGACATTTAGAATTTCCAGCCAGAGAGGTCTTTGGCATCAGTAAATTACAAACTCCAGAATTCCACAGGATGTTGAAAGTGGAATAATAGCACTATAACAGTGTAGTGTGGAAATGGCCTTAGTACCTTGGCATTCCATTTATAGAAAACCTTTCCTAGAAGCTCCATACAGAAGCTACTAGAACAGTGGCTTTGGGAAATATTGGAGCAATCCTTAGATTTTACAACACTGCAGGAGGTCATCTGCTTGTTCCAGCTCTGAAAATATTTCACCGTAAATTCATTGTCCAGATTTTGTATGGTGCCATTCTCTGGGGATGAGATGATTCTCCGATGGTTAAACTGGAGGCCTTTCAGAATACATTTCTCAACAAACTGTTAATACTTTCATCTGGCATTTTTGCAGCTCTGGTTCATGCAGATATCAGTTTTCCTTCCATTAGATCTCACATTTATTTTATTTTATTTTACTACTGGAGAATTTTAAAAGATCCCCGGTCAGGGTTTTCCCCAAACCAAACTGCCAAGTTTGGAATTCAAAATATTCAGAAGGCGCTTCAATCATATCCTATTCTATTTTACAGTTTTTCTATCTTGAATGCAAAACAAAAGTTTTGTGAATACCATTTTCTTTTTTATCATAGCGCTCAACTGGACAGACAGGCTATTAATAACTCTGATTTTCCAAAATGGTATAGACTCTATAAATTTGACCATCAAAAGGCTGTTTACTTGGCAAAGCTTACATTCTCAAAGCTTAGGTAAACTTTTATAGCACCTTTCTTTCAAATTATGTCTACAACTGTGATTAGTGTCAGATATCTCATGTCCCTTTGGCCCTCTGTGTATTTGTAGGGCCCTAGAAATTGAGTATTTTCCTGGTTATTTGTTCCTTTGTTCATTATATTTTGAAGCAAGAACCGAAGTTTTCTGTCTCCTGTCTGTTTCTGGCTCTGTGGTAACTCTCAAAGGTTCTCTTTTTGCCTTGCAGCAATGAAAATTTGGGCAAGATTTCTCATTGATCTTGCAGTCGATTGTTCTTAAGGTGCTGCTATCTAATTATAGCATTGTTGTTTATTTTCAGTGCGTTTTAATTGTTTTTTTAAAAAAATGTGTGAATGATCAAACATGCACGTAGGCACTATCCCTCTTTGCCATCTCTTCATCCCATCCCGTCCCCCACACAAATGCACTAGTGAGGGAAGGCGTGTGTGTATATGGGCCCAGCTACCCTACCAGTTTGACTTCCTCCTAGTGAGACCACTGTTACTGAAGTGATAGAAATGGCAGTGGAGATGGGGCAAATAACTCATGAATGATCAAATCCATGAAGGTGAAACCAACAGATGTGGGGGGAGGACTGTATGCCATTGCCTATTTCATCCTTGTATGTTAGGAAAAATTTCAGAAGTCTTGTCCTTGCTAGGCAAGATTACTAAATGTTTTGTATATTTTCAATAGTGTATTTTTGTTTTCTTTTGTTGTATTTTAGTACTTTTGAAAAAGTTTTCCAAAATTTTTGTGCCTGACAAACATCATGCAAGGTGGGTTTTTTTCCCCTTGAGTTTGCAAAAAACAAAAAACAAAAACATAAATTCACCAAGCAATACAGGGATTTGTGTAAATCATAGAGCGGGAAGAGACCACAGGGCCCACTGAGTCCAATCCTCTGCCATGCAGGAATAGAACATCAAAGCATTTCTGACAGATGGCCATCCAGCTTCTCTTTGGAAACCTCCAAAGAAGGAGACTAAAGAATTGAAAACCAAAAAATTGATAATCTTTGCACTCTCAATCAGCTCAAAAATTCTCATGGAGCCTGACAACATTTTCAATAGGGTTTCTTGATAGACTGAGACATTGCTTCTCACTGAGAATGAGAAAATTTTAGAAATATTTTTTAAATTTCTATTGATCATGAAAGAATTTCAAATATCAAGATCAGTAAAAAGAATCTGTTTAGGTTATTATAGAGTTGTCAGAGACAAACCACCTTTTCGAATGGCATTTGCCATGTGAAAGGGCTCCTGGAGCGTCGCACAATTGTGAGGAGCAATCTGCATGATGCACTTGCAATTGTGCGACACTCCAGGGTAGGGCAGACGCTACTCTCGCACTCATTGCTCCAGGGCCCCGCGCGCACTTGCATGCATGCAGAGCCTCTGGAGCCACGCCGGTCATGCTTCCTACCCCAGCGCAGTCTGGGAAACTCACAGGCTGAGCTGCAGAAGGAAGATACGGGGCTCTTGCGCTACCTGCTTGGGAGCAGGCAGCTCGTGTGGAGCTGAAGCAGCGGGGATGTGAGATCCTCTTGCTGGAGGCTGCTCATGCGATCCCTGCACCCCAGTGCCGAAAAAAGGTAAGCTGCGGAAAGGGCCAAAGTGAAGGACTAGCTAAAATGGTGGTGCTGCTGAGCATAAGGCAACTTCTTGTATCTAACTACTTTCTCTCACATTGTATTATTTTTCATCATATTAAATTGGGTCAGTATTCTGTATGTGCCATGAACTTAAAAGTGCAAACACAAAAGTATGCCAAGCTGTTGATCATTTAACTGTATCTTCTGGCCTTCATATGCTGCAAGGATTTTGCTTAGCGAGTGGTGCTTGTTTGACAAAGATTTGAATTCCATTGAACCATGTCCTCCAAGAGCATGAGTTTTAGGTTGTGAACATTGCTGCCAGTCTTGTGCTCAATGTGTGATGAAGGGCAAATGAAAATTACGCTCAATAGCCAAACAAGCTGCTAAAAATGTCAAACAGACCTACGCCTGAGAACTAGTGGAGCGAATAACAAACACAAGGCAATGTTCAGAATGCAACTACTTTAATACTATCAGGCTCTGAATATGATTTTGTAGAGTGAAGATAGGTGTATGTGAAAAGAATTAAGAAATATGAGATGTATGTGTATGGGAAATATAGCTGTCCTTTCTCCTGTGGAAATAAGAATTTTCTGTGGATACTGATTCCTTATTCACAGAAAAGGCCAAAAGCCCATCTAAACTAAATTATTGCTGAAGGGTAAAATCACCTTACTAAGGTGCCACCTTTAATGGAGGACTAGTGTAGTGAAGTGGTTGAAATTATGTACTGGGCCTTGGGAAATCCATAAAGCTAACTGGGCAACACTGGGTTAGTTTTTCTTTTGTTCTGACCTACTCACAGAATGTGTGCAGTAAGAACAAAGCAGCAAGGAACAGCAGAAGAAGGTGGTGGTGGAGAAGCCATGTCCCTTGCTTTTAGCTCTTTGGGAATGTAATGTAACTAATTAATAAAATTAAAGGTATGAATATATGACCTGTGCCATTACCATAGAGGTTACAAATTAAAATATCTAGACAACTCAGTTCCTGTAGCAGAATAGAATCTGGAAATCTCAGGACCAAATCAAGTCTGTCAAAGGAATATTAATAGGCATACCTCTTGCCAGGCTATAGAACAGAGAATGAGAACAAGTGATAATAACAACATTTGCTAACAGTCCATTGGAAAAATGGGAAGCGGTGAAGCTGGTTTGAGAGCCAGCGTAATGCAATAGTTTGAACATTGGACTATGACCCTGGAGACCAGAGTTTGATTCCCTGTTTGGTCATGGAAACCCACTGGGTGACCTTGGGCATGTCATATAATCTCAGCTCCAGAAAACCCCATGATAAGTTTACCTTGTTGTGGCTGTAGGCCTTCAAGTGGTTTCTGACTTATGGTGACTCTACTGTAAGGCAAACCTATCATGGGGTTTTCTGGGGGCTAAGATTATGTGAGGCACCCAAGGTCACTCAGTGGATTTCCATGGCTGAACAGAAAATCAAACCCTGGTCTCCAAAGCTCAAACCACTACATGTTGCTGGCTCTCAGGTTTGCTTCAGGGTCACCATAAGTCAGAAATGCCGTGAAAGCAAACCACAACAACACAGAGCTGGTTAACTCTTACTTCTGTGTAAAATGATGTCAGGGCAATTTTGTATATGTATACTCAGTAATAAACTTCATCAGTCTAATCTAGGAATGGATACTATACACTAACAAAGTGTTCCTTTATTATCTCCAATCCATTCATCCAGGTGCATTTATTACTAAATCTTTCAACGGAGACTGAGTTGTTGAAGAGAAGGAAGTTGCTAAATCTAGAATATACTTGGAACTTACTGTTTTCTGTATCAACACTTCCCCAGATACATGAGTGTGTGTGTATTCCTTTTAGCCTGCTAAAGGTTATAAGTAATGATTCATTTTAGTACAGAATTCTCTGACAATGTGTACAATTCATCATTTTGACAAAAGCATTGCCCTTTGTGTCTCCTGCCCCCTTCCCCAAATATACATAATAGAAAAACATAACACAGACAAGCCAGACTTCAGTTTGCTGAGAAACTCTGTACCCCAGACTGCCCTAGCTTTGGTGCAACATCATAAAAATATATGTTTGTATAATTTAAAACACATGTTCAAAGGTGAGCTTTGATCCACTGGAAGGGGAGAAAAATGAGGGCACTATAGCCGCTAGTTTGAAGAAGCTTAATTGTGGTACTTTGAATTATTTTACATCACAATAATCTCCTGCCCCCTAAACTGAGTTTTGATGTCAAACTAAATCATCAGTTGTAGATGACAGCAAAATGAAGGATCATCACTCCCCAAAGTTCCAGGGAGCTGCAAGAAAGAGGAACAAGGGGGAAGCAACAAAATTGTCAAGTAGATGGATACAGTCTCTTAATACCAGCTGTAATGGAGAAAGAGCTTGCCATCATGTAAATTTCTGCTTAGTGTGCGAAAAACATTCTCAGAGGTTTTACATCAATGTCAGACTGGTACCTACCATGGATTACAAAACACGTGGTGAATTCTAATGCAAATGTATAATACATTCATTTCCTGAAGGGTTTTTAAAAATATTTTGTTTTACTGAATTATAGCCTGAATGGATTTTTTAAAAAAGAAATAATGTTGGCAGGGTTGTAATATGCAATGCATAACATTTAGTTAAAATAAAGTGCTAAACTTAAAAAAAAAAACCTGTTTCATATCTGAACAACAAATACTTGCATTTGTATGTTGTATTTGAACAACAAAACAGCACTGATACTAGGCTAAAACAGAATGCAGAACCCAGTGTTTGCTCTAGTATGTGTCTAGATCACACAAAATTACCCCCTCTACTTGGGTAAATCAGGAAAGATCAATCAAAATATTTATACTAGGAAGGAAAATCCCAACATATATACTAGGGGTGGGAATCATATGGCTCTCCAGATGTTGTTGGACTGCAAGTCTCAGCAGCCCTAGCTAGCATAGCCAATGGTGAGGAAGAAAGCCAAATCAAGCTCAGCAATATCTGGACAGTCACATGTTTCCCCTCTGTGATGTATACCGATGGAAGGTGAACTAGCAGTGACTGGAAAGGAAAGTTGGGATTATAGTTGACAGGTCAGCTTGGTTCTGATGGCATCACACTATGGAACTCCAGGGAACTTTGGCCCTTTTCTCACCTTACCCGTTTGCGCGACAGGGGAGGGCGGCTAGCGCGAGAAGCCTCATTCAGAATGCTGCCGCTTCCCCGCTCCTTCCTACTGCAGGTCGCTTCCTACTAGCGCGACCGTCGCTCTAGCACCCTGCCCCTTCCTTCTGCAGCACAGTCTGGGAGCTGTAGGCTGCGCTGGCGGAAGGAAGTGCGACCGGCCCGGTTCGCCGAAGCACCGCACGCAGGTAAATGTGAGAGGGCGCTGTAAGCATTGCACGAGCGTGCAGCAGCTTACAGCCGAAAATAAAAAAATTCGTGCGTGCCCCGCTTTAGCCTCATGAGCGTCACGCGAGTGGGAGTGCGTCGTAAGGAGCGACGCTCCCATTCACGCGACGCTCAAGGGGCACTCGTGCAAAAAAAAAGGCATGTGAAAAGGGCCTTTGTCTTGTTCTCTATTGTGAATATACTTGTGTGCATGGCCTGATTGTTCTCATTTGATGCAGAAGGGGCTAAACAAATCATGTTACTTTTCCCCAAAATATTGTTAGAATGCCATCTAAATACAAACACAGTTTTGTTGCATGTTTCAAAAGTCAGGTTTGGGTAATACTTTTATTGGACCACTCATATAGTTAAGTTGAGCTTTCAAGACTGTCAGAACTCTTCATGAGGCTTGGCATTTCAGATTTAGTGATGGGGAAGTAACAGAAAAATACACATAAATAATCCTGAGGGGGAGGATAAAACCATAGAATCTGTATTAGAATGCAGTCCCAAAACTGAGTCTATAAGCTTGAAATATCAGCTTGAGCTTTGAGGGGCTTAGGTATTAGGCTTTTCCTCAAGAGCAGGATCTAGTGCCTTTTCCCATCTCCGCAGGCAAAGTTTCCCAAGCATTCAGTAAATTATCTTCTTCCTTTACCTGAAGCACATGACTCCTATGTCAACTTGGAACAAAAGCACCAAGTAAGATGGCTATCCCAATATCAACTGACTGAATCTGAATGGTGAATTTATTTTTCTCATGGACTACAAAGTTATGTTTTCTTTTCACTGTATTTAATATCAGTGGAAGGAGAAGCCAGTAGATACCATTCTACACTATTTTTCTATGTGAAATAACAAACAGCCATACTGGGCAGGGACTACTATCAGTGGTGGGGGAAATGCTGTCAAAGTAGGAGATAACTCTGTTTGGAGTTCCGTATTCACTTGACTATTCTTTTCATTGTACTGCATAATTTAAACTACAGCTCTACTGCTCCAGGGATTGCCATATTGCTCTGTCCTTCTGGTTAGTTCTAATTCCATTTGAATTATTCACCAGTTATAGTTCCAAGGATCAAAAAGCAGTTAGTTACTATTTGCTATTTAACTATTTTTTAGGGATGGGCCAAACAAATCCACAAATCCTCCGATCCTGGGCAAGGATTCGAGATTCGCAGATCTGAATCTCTGGGCAGGAGGAGGCTAATTGAATCTTTCGTATCCACACCTCCCCCGTCCGTGGCTGGCAGGATCGGGCCAGGGCTGGTGGGAGGAGGTGGCGGAAAGCATGATTTTTTTCCTGCCAGTGGCTGGCAAGATTGGGCAGGGGTGTGTGGGAGGAAGCAGCAGGGAGCATGATATCACTCTCCTCCTTGTTTTCCCAGCTGCCCCAGCCACGATCAGGCTTCAGGCAGGTGGGAGGAAGCGGCCAGGAGTGCAATCTTTCACTCCCCCTCATTTTCCTGGCTTCCCCAGCCACAATCAGGCCCAGGGCAGGCAGGAGGAAGTGTCCTCATTCCCCCCATTGTTTTCCCAGCTGCCCCAGCTGTGATCAGGCCCAAGGCGGGGCAGGAAGAAGCAGCAGGGATTGTGATCGCACTCTCCCCCTCATTTTCCTGGACGCCCCACTCTTCTCCTGTCCCCCTCAGGGAGGATTTGAAAAATTTGAGATTTGTGAGATTCATAGATTTGCAGACCAGGGATCCAGATCCCGATTCAGATTCAGACTCAGAAAATACTGGATTCGTCCCATCGCTACTATTTTTCAAAAGAAATGAAACAGCTAACTTTTTACTTGCTTAAAATTCTAAACATTACAAGCCAGCAGCCATTGGTACAGAACACAAATTCCTCCCATCGATCTTTTGCTTCAACACCTACAACAAAGTATAAAGAAGCACCACAAGGACTAACATAAACCATCTGAGCTGTATGACATTCCTCCCTCACCAACTACAACTCTGTATAGTTATAAGCATATTACAGTTATAGTTATGCAGTTGTAATTATACTGCAAGAGAAGTGACATCACTTCTCAACTCAAAGTTGTATTGTAACTTAGTTATAGCTTGTTTTCTAATGAAGGACATAAGTAGATATTCTACCCTCTGGTCATGCAGTTTTTGCAGACCTTTTCTATATCAAGTATGCATTTAAGGGGGAAAAAACCCAGGAAATATATACAACATGTTATGACAAAAAAATTAAATCTCCAATGTTCTTTTTCATCCAGTAACAAATCCTACTCCCATCCATTGTGATACCACAGTTTTTTCCATATCTGTGGCTCCCTCTCATTTTCAATTTAATGTTTTTACTGATGGTATCTTTCCAGGACTCTTTTCAACAAAGTTTTCTGTGACTGACGGATGTTAAATGGAACCTCTCATTTGTCTGCTTTAAACAGTCATTTGCAAAGTAGTATTCTTTTCCCCTTCTTTTAATTGACTAACATGACAGACTTGGTAGGTCTAGAGTCTAGCCTACTGACATCAAGAACAAAAGACCTGAAAAATAAAAGTGGGGATTATGTATATCCATTGTTTTGCCCAGTAGATATAGAGAAAGTCCTGCAACAGCACAATACTGCATTACTTCATGTGCCAGATGCATATACTAGTGGACTAGTAGACCCATTGAAACTCTCAGACTGGCCCCATTACAATGAATTCACATCACATAATAGTTTTGAGAAAACTTTAAAAGATAATCCTTATTGATCTTCTGAACAAATGTGAATATACCTCTTCAAGGGTGGAAGAAATCTCTTAGAGAGAACCTTAGATGGATAGAATAGCACCCTAAAACAGTGGTTCTTGTACTGTCATTGGGTTGCATTTCTCAGAAGCCCTCACTATCAGTCATCCTGGCTGAGATTTCTGGTGTCTATCTTCTCTACCCATCTCAATTTGGCAGGAAAAGTCTCGATTAATCCTCTGTTGTCCCACTTTTTCAGCTGCTTTTAAATATCCCTATTTCTCTCTTCTCCTTCCACTTTTCCCTTTTGCCCTCAGCTTACTTCAAATGCTGCAAACTAAGTTCAAAGTGCAGAAGTAGTTTGCTCCACTAACTTAGCAGGGAGGAAAGGAGGATTTTAGTAGGCTCAGACAAAAGCAAACTGTTGCAGCCAATCCTGGCTTGTGTGTTCTTCCTCATCAATAACTTTTGCCATCTTGGCCACATCCTGATATTGCTCAGCCACTGGCCTCTGAGTTTGTTATCTTTGCAACTTGGAAGATGTGATGGCCCATGCTTGGGAGCCAGCATTCTATCTAGAGCAGTGGTTCTCAACCTGTGGGTCCCCAGATGTTTGTGGACTTCAGCTCCCAGAAGCCCCAGCCACTATGGTCAATGCTCAGGGCTTCTGGGGGCTGAAGTCCATAAGCATCTGGGGACCCACAGGTTGAGAACCACTGATCTAGAGCAACAGACAACACATCTGCAAAGAACATATCTGTAAATGTTGTATCTGCCACAGCTAGTTGCTTAAAAGATTTAGGCCACAATGCCCTACATACTTACCTGGGTTTAAATCTCAATGAAGTAAGTGGAGCTTTCTTCTGAGTCTAAATTCATAAGCTTACACTGTTTACACAGTTTTGTGAAAGTATATGTTGAAATCAGCCTTTTCATTTGGTAAATAGATCTCCTTTATTACTTGTGCTAGTTCCCTTACTGTATTGGAGAATACTGCTGAGTTGCAGGAATGATTTGACTAGTAATGTGAAAGATGAGAGCCAGAAGGCAAGGAAAAAGGGGCCTTGGGTAGCTTTCTGACTTCTAGTGACAATTGAGATTGATCTACCTATTTGTTGCAGTAGTTCTGAAGTAACCCATTGGCATTAAGTGGCTTTGGGAACATGCTCTCTGTGAGCTTGTCTGAAACTGTGCTTCTAATACAGTGTTTTTCTTTTGAGTTTTCAGTAGTAGGCTCCAACTCCAATGGAAGGGTTCTTCATAGACGCCAACAAGTGAGAGCAAGTGAAGGGTTAAGCAGCTGCCAGTCTGCTTTGACACATATTGGTTTATTCCATATAAGAGCCTAATATTAATGCACTTGAGGTGATTATTGCTGTTGTAAAATATTGAATGAAAATACATAATGAAATGTGACATGTGAGAGTGCACATTTAAATGAAAGCAGAGCTCACATATTGTTTTTACACAGTACCTGCCTGTCAAGCCAAAAGTTTATGAAGAGCCAAAAAGCAATTTTCAGTCATGTAGAGTATATCATCCAGGTCAGATTCTTTTATGTAAATCCCTTTCACTTGAGTGTTTAAGTTCTAATAAAAATGGTACTATTAAAACTGTGGCTTTTATTTTGTCTTCTTTTCTTTAATTCATTTTGAGTTTTAGAGAACAAGTGTTTTATTGAGCATGACATCTAAAAGAGGCACTGTTTAAAGAACATGTTTAAACAAGGGCTGCGTATGCTTTGAATAACAGTAGTATTGAGGCATTGTGCCTACCCTTTTCCTGTGTGTAGGGTCTGTTTTCCATGGGTGAGCCCAGGGTCATCCAGGTCATGACAAAGGTTGCAGTACTGAGGTCAAAAGCTTGTTCGCTATGTTATGACATTGTGATTGGTACCGTAGCCAAATAGTTCCTTCCTTCCTTCCTTCCTTCCTTCCTTCCTTCCTTCCTTCCTTCCTTCCTTCTGTTGGAACCTTTTGGATCCCTTGTTCATAAACATAGACAATTTTTGACCTGATAAACCTTACTACCTCTAGATGACCACGAGAACATATGAAGCTTATACTATCTTCCCTTATGCTATACAGGGAAGGCATACAGTTTGTCATCAGAGCATTTAGTTTCCCAGTGGGGGGGGGGAATGTATCTCCAAGCAGAGTGGGAATGATTCCCTCCTGAGACATTGGACAACCACTGCTACTCTGTGTAGATAAGACTGAGGCCCTTTCCGCACCCTATCTTTTAGTGAAGATGACCAGCAGTGGCTATGCTGGAAGGGGAGCGTGATGTGAGTGCTCTCTTCACACTGGCTGACTCCCTGTGGAAGGGAGCACAATGGTTATTTTTTCCACAGTGCAGCTCGGTACTATCCCAGGCTGCACTGAGGCAGGAAACATAGCCATTGCACTTCTGCGGCTTCTGCAGGACAGGCAAATCTGGGATGGTGGCGTGATCACAGGTCATTGATGGGGAAAACCTGTCAATGATTTAATCAGTGATTGCACTGCCTGGGGATGGGAGAAGGACAGGACTGCAACAACGTCATGCAGAAGCATTGTTACACTCCTATTCTTCTCTTGTCCCCATTGCATGATGGGAGGTGCTGCAGAAAGGGCCTAAGCTTAGTGAACTAATAGTTTAACCTTGTATAAAGCAGCTTCCTATGTCTTCATATTCATTAAGCCCAGAACTCTCCATTAGGCCTGGGGGCCTGGCACTCTCTTAGAATACAACATTCTCCCCTCAAACCTGGTGCCCTTTTACACTATACAGCTATAGTGTTATATTCTACTTTAACTGTCATGGCAACATTCTCTGGGATCTTGGCTTTTGCAGTTTAGGGGGAGTGTAGAATTCTCATTCAGGGAGCTCTAGTGCCTCACCAAACTACAAAGCCCAGGATTCCATTGGATGGAATCATGACAGTTAAAGGGCAGTATAGTGCTATAATTGTGCAGTGTGAAAGAGCCCCAGAAGGCAGTGCTTTTTTCTATATTCAGAGGCAACATCCAAGGTCTCAGAGAGAGGTACCTAAAATCTTGACTATGATACATTGGTACTTTTAAAGAAAAAAAAAGAATGGCGTTTTATGTAAGTAAATGGAGATCACAGGGGCTTATCACGGGATCTTTTGCAGGCAAAACAAGTGTTCTGTCATGAGATAATGTTTTTCCCTAACCTCCACTGGTGAAATGAGACTTGGCATAAAGTTGGTAGAGACCAATTTTAAATTGTATATACTTTATAATGTGAAACAGATGCAGCTGAAAGTAAGAGACTATGAAACCATGAAATATACATCTTATCATGTAGGCAAAACAATCATTAAGTAATATGTGTATCAATGTTACTACAAGAAGCACTAGTTTTGTCAGTAGTTCTGAGCTGAAGAACCTAAGTAGTTATCAGAGCATCTTTATAGCTATCAGAACACCTTTCTCAGTATCATCCAAATCATCGTGAACTTTCCTGAGATTGACACCAAAAGAAAAATGGAAACATCTGAAAGAACTCAAAGCAAGTGAGAGATGCAGTGTTATGATGTTTCTTTTTAAAAAAATGTGAGGAGAATTTTGTTCTTAAAAATAGCTCAACACACTTCAAAATATTCATGTACTCTTCTTCTGGGGCTTCTAGAAAAAAAGCTGTACATATACATTAATCAGTGAAGGCAGAACATGAATTCAGTTAAAATGGGCACAATAATATAAATATATATATATCTAAATATATACCATAGGTCTCATATTTGCTTTCACATAAAATTAAGATCTATATGGAATAAGATGGAAAACTCAGTAATCCTATGTTTGTCTATTTTTACGAATGTCCTGTCCGTCCACCTTTTTAAAATTTTCTAGGATTTAATTTTTCTTTTCCCTTGGTTCCCAGAAGTTCGAGCAGAGAAGTTTCTTCCCATCACTGACGGCCCAATCCTTTTGAGGCGACACAAATTTAAACTAGGGCTTTCTACACGCAAAACTTGGGTTGTGCTCAGGGCTTGGTGTGATAGATGCTGCTGCTGTGATTGAGGAGCAACTGATTGTGCCTGGGGCCGAGCCAGTGAGTGGGATAGATGATGCCTCTGAGTTCAAGGAGCAACTGACTGTGCTGAGGACTGGGCCAGTGAGTGAGCAAGTCAACCTGCAAACATCCCCTGCACTGGAAGGTCAAACAGAGACAGAGTTCCCCCTGCCAGCTCATGACGGAGAGAGAACCAGCAGTGATGCAGAAGAGTTGCAGCCACCTGTGCTCATCAGCCCTCAATCACGAAGAAGGCTGAAATGAGCTGCTCAGAGGGAGGCTGCATGGACTAGGTTGAGGAAAGAATAACAAGCAGCACCTGTTCACAGCGGCTATTTAAGTCTGCCGGCGTGGCTGCTCTTTGCACGCAGCAATTACTAGCAAGCCCTCACAACCTTCGTGTCTCCTGTTCCCTGAAACCCTCCGAATGGATCCCTGCCTCCTGAACCTTTGGACTGGACCTTGATCTGGCTCAGCTTGTGTTTTCCTGGTGTTTGGTATATTCTGACTCTCCCTGAAAGTATTCCTGACCTCCCTCCTCCCTTGCTGGCTGCGGCTTGGCAGGGAGAGATTCCTGACACTTGGAAAAGTTACTTTTAAGACTACAGCTCTCTGGAATTTCCTGCCACAATGGCCACTATCTTTATTAGGAGACTCAGGGAGTTGTTGTCTTCAAAAGCAAACTTTCCAAATTTGAGTTCCATTACAGAAATATGGTTTTTCCAAAATTTATTTGGAATTCAAACTTTTGGCATGTTTTTTAGAATATTCATTAGACCAAGTTGCTTTTAGTTATTTTAACCCTGTTTCCCAGTCTAGGACTCCAGGCAGTTTACAAAACTTTGAATGGATGCAACCAACAAAATTATATCATATATTAAAAATGTAACTAAACCATAAAATTAAATTTAGTTAAAAAATAAACCAATAAAAGGAGAAAATATATGAACAACAGACCACATGAAAAGCCCCTTTCCCCAGAACAATCAGCTTTCAAAAGCCAAACAAAATGAAACAAATAGTATGGAATAGCTACTTTTTTGGCTGATCAGTCATGATGCCCAGTTTAAACATCTGAAAATAACTCTCTTGAAAGAAAAGAAAAAAAAAAGGAAAAGGAAACCTAGATTTTCATGCTCTAGTTCTTAGGAACTGGTGCTAAGAATCTGGTGGTGGCAGGGGGACATATCCAAATCTGAAATTGTTGGATCCATATTAAGAGAACTTTGATGAAGCAGATGGACTGGACAAGCCTGATGCTATGCTGCAATGAGCTTAAAAAGTGTAGCAGGACTGATACAAGGATCCTTCTCCTTTCCCTGTAAAAATGAGATCATCTTTGGATGATTCTCTGTCACATCACTAATTAAGTGGACTTTAAGTAGTTGAGCTAGTGTAATGTAGTGAGTTTGAGCTTTGGACTATGACGCTGGAGACCAGGATTCAAATCCATGCCAGCTATGAAAATCCACTAAGTGACCTTGAGCAACTTATGCTCTCTCAGGCCATTTCCGCACTAGACTGTCATAGTTATTATTCCACTTTCAACATCCCATGGAATCCTGTGTGGAAATGGCATCAGTCTCAAAGGATATCAAAGGCAAACCTCCTCTGAAAAAATTTTGACAAGAAAACCCTGTCACACGTTCACCTTAGGATCAGCATTAGTTGGAAACAACTTGAAGGTATACAACAATACCAACAAGTATTTGCCCTGCTACCCATTACTATTAATCTGAATTACTTTTCTATGTAGATTAATGATACTAGTATAAACTCATAGTGAAGTTACCTAAAGTGGAAATGGATCCAACTAAAACCAAGCTATTTTTCTGAATTATGACTGATTGTCTGCCACACACTTTTTACTTCCTTTAACATATCAGAATTTAGTATATTATTAATCCACAGGATTTACAGGAATAGGTTGTTGTTGTCGTCGTCTTCTTCTTCTTCGTCTGCCAGTTTGATAACCAAAAAAATCTGCCCCAGGACCAAGAAATCAATGAACTTACCCACTTTAAAAGGTATGACTACAAACACCAATATTGCCTAAATCAGCAAGAGTTAATAATTTAAGTCACATGATAAGGCCCCAATGTAAAGATGCCATCTAAACAGTGATCAATTTTAAGCATTTGCATTCTCTGCTTTGCATCATTCAATGGTAAATTCCCCCTTTTGGGTGATGACTTTTGAGGGTTAATATATACCAAGAGATCTGTTAACCTCTGCCATTCTTTGACATAAACCCAAAGACCCTGCTGTAACAGCACCACTGGCTGCTGGTCTGTTTCTAGGCATAATTCAAAGTGCTGATGATGACCTTTAAAGCCCTACATGGCTTAGGTCCAGGTTATTTGAAGGACCATATCCTCCCCTACAAACCAGCCTGGGTGTTGAGATCTGCTGGAGAGGCCCTTCTCTTTGTTCCACCACTTGCACAGGTGCATTTGGTGGGAATGTGGAAGAGGACCTTTTCAGCGGCTGCTCCCAGACTCTGGAATTCCCTTCTCAGAGAGGTCCCAGAGAGAGTTCCCTGCCTGCTTTCCAGAGACAACTAAAGACATTCTTATTTCAGCAGACATTTAATGCGTGATTAGCATGAAGAAAGGTACGGGTTTTTTAATGTCATTTGTTTATTGTTTTTAATATGTATTTTAATATTGTTTTAATTACTATTGTTCATTTAATGTGTGCTTTAACTTTTGTATGCTATGGTTTTAACTATGTTCTCTTTTAAATTGTTGTAAGCCACCTTGAGTCCTTTTAAGGAGAAAAGTAGGGTATAAATAAAGACAACGACGATGATGACGACGACGATGATAGCCTCAACATGCTTGGCAATATTCCTTCTGTCTTTCTGTTTATTGTTTTGTATATTTTTGTGTGTGCACATGCACTATACTTAGAAAAATTTACACCCTACTTTTGTTCCCCTAAAAGAGAGCTACCCATTCAAATAAAATTCAAATTAAAACAGACACAGTTAAAATGTAAAAGCATAACACAACATAAACAGTAAACAGTTAACAATAAACCATTTGAGGTTTTCTGAAGAAATGTATCTTTACCTACCACACTAGGGAGAAATGTGTGGCCTTCCCAATGTCTTTGAACTGCAGCTCTCAACATACCTCACTTTGGCCATATTGACAAGTACTGCTGTGATTTAGGCCATTTCTACACTGGACTGTTATAGTGCTATTATTCCACTTTCAACCTCCTATGGAATCCTAGGGTTTGCAGTTGGGGGGGCTTTGAGGCCCCTCCCTAAACTGTAAACCCCAGCATTCCATAACAGGTTGAAAGTGGAATAATAGCACTATAACAGTCTAGTGAGGAAATGGCCTTAGAGTCCAACAAATGGAGAATGGGAAAGGGCCAAATGGGAAAGAGCTAGCCTGAATACATGCCACAAAACATATTGAAAGAATGCTCTGTCATTAACTGTGCACTTGAACAAAATGGAAAACTCTGTCTTCGCCTCCACTGTTCCTAAATAATAATGTGCTTACAATTTAAGCCTGGGGCATTCGTTACCGTTCTATAGAGTTCCACATAATCTTGGCCTACTTCATTTTTTTAAAGCATATATTAGGTGATGTATTCTTTCACACAGCACTGAGAAGTGGGAGAACATATTTCAGCCTTTCTTAGAAAGCTGTTATTTTTCTCAAAACTGGTCTTTTCCAGCTGCTGATGCATCTTTCAACAAGAATAAGAGCCTCCTTTTCCCCATGAGGGAAAAACAGTTCAGGGAGTGGCAATTTTTAGAAGCCAAACATGAGTAAGAGAAAAAAATTAAGCACATTGTCTCCCTAACTGCTGGTCTTTCATTCAGGACAGTAGACTCTAGGGATCAGAGGACAAGTACCCCAAGCACAATGAATAATTTGGATATATCTTACCAGGAACAGTCACTATATATGAAGAAGCCCTAACCACTGTTCTACCATCAATGATATTAATGCTTTCCAGTGTCTCTGTTATGCACAACCTTGCTCATATGCTTATAATTGGAACTGTAAATGGTTAGTTTCATTGACTTCAATTTGATTCCCCATGGTGCAGAAAATGAAGGATATGTATAATCCATTGCAGGATAGATTACGCTGTAATACTTAATAATGTCCTACATAACTGGGCCCCAAATGGGAAGCAGCTGGGTGTTGGCCCACTAAAGTCATCAGCACAATGTGGGCCAGTGCCTGGGGACACTCTTTATGGCTCCCATAGCCAGATGTGGACTTTAATCCAAGGCATTCTTGTCTAGAGGTGAAAATGTTATCAGAACAGTTTGATTCACTGGGGAAACCCTAAAAGCAAGAACAACAGATTTATTGTTCCATCTGATGAAATAGGTTCCATTTCACTAAATTCTTCTATGCTTAAATTGTGTACATGGAGTTTCACAACTACTGAAAGTTTCTTTCCTATGGAGTTTAAATCACAAACATGAATAGGTAATCTTGTTCAATATTACAATAAAAAGGTGACAAAATACTCAGACTCTTCTAGAACAATACTTCACATTCATTGGTGCACACAAACACATACTTTATTTTCTACAGACACACACCACATTTCAGATATCTTCTGACTGATTATAACTACATGGATTGTAATCCTGATTTTATCATAAAATGTATGCTGGACAAACAAGACAACTGGTATATCAGCATCTTCTTGTCATTGCTGTTCTCCTCTCTACCCCAGTTGCTATTGTAATGCATTCAGAATCCTTCACCTATGATAGTACAATAGCCATAAATAGCAAACAAAATATTTAGTTAAATCTGCTGTATTTCTCTCTTACTTTCTCATTTCAAATAAATAAAAAAAGCCCCTGTAACTGTCATGATGCTAAACACAGAATGACAAACACATTTTTAAACTTATCGTCTCTGAGGAAGTCCCACTGGAGTTCAATGGTGCCTACCACTGGACTGAAATTCCAATTGTCCCTCACCATTTATTGGACTGGAGCTTCAATTGTCCTCACAATTGACTACCTCTCTGGGGCTGAGATGCAGGCCATTTCTGCACTACACTGTTAATAGCGCTATTATTCCACTTTCAAGATCCAGTGGAATTCTGGGGCTTGTAGTGTACTGAAGTCAAAGAGCTCTCTGGCTAAGAATTCTAAAGGCCCTTCTTTAAACTACAAATCCCAGAATTCCACAGATTCTTGAAAGTGGAATGATAGCACTATAACAGTGTAGTGCAGAAATGGCTGCAGTCTGGCGCCCTTTGCAAGGTCACACATCCCCTATTCTTTAATTGTACCCTTGGAGCACAAACCTAACTAGTCTTCATGATGGCCAATGGAAGCTCAGCCAACACTTGTGAGTAGATTGCTTAAGGCAAAAGGGTCTTTTCTGTGTTGTTTGTTCTTCTTTTCAATTTTTTTAATTGCTTTAAATTTTATTTATAGAATATATCACCTAGTCTGAGAGCCACCTATAGTGGGCTGACCACTGAAATACAACCCTGGAGATCAGGGTTTGATTTCCTGCTCAACCATGGAAACCCACTTGGAGACCTTGGTGCCTCACACACTCTCAGACCCAGAAAACCCTGTGTTAGGTTCATCTTAGAGTGCCATAAGTTGGAAATGATTTGAAGGCACACAACAACAACAACAACTACAACACCTATAATCACCTACTACAATTCTGTATCACCTACTTAGCTTTGCAACCACCTTCATCATGTAACTAAGTAGCATCTCTCAGCCCAAGCCCTCTTTTTATCCTGATTTATTGGCCAGTAGCTGTTGTGAGTGATAGGGTGTGTTGCTCTGTTAATCAAGAAGTAGATGACTAATGTTTCCACCTACTACCATGAGTGATCTCTGGTGCACCCAGAAGCAAGGTCTCTGTCATAATTTCCCATTGCACTGGAGATTGCTTATGGGGGTGGGGACGGAAATACCAGTATGTTGCTTCCCAACTGACAGGGAACAGACCCCTGCCACTTGCAGCAGCTCCTGTCCAGGGGGACTTTTACAGTCCAAACCTTTTCCCTAAAGTAATGAATATGCAGGGATTGTGAGTACAGTCACAAATGCCTTAGTGAATTTTGGCCTATATTTAAAACTTTTGTACAATACAACAGTTTAAACTGTATCTGTTTTGATTTCTGCAAGCCACTTTGAGTTCCAGACTGGTAAAATGACAATATAAAATATTGCTGAAGCCCTAGATCATCTACTTAGTTAAGCAGTTAGTTAAGAGATTAGGCCATTTCCTGGCCTAATCTCTCCCCGACCCCATCCAACTTAAGAGCCAGCTATTGTATTGGGAAGAGGAAGTCTTTTCAGTTGGCAATCAGAGCACAAGGAAAACAATGCTTCCCAGTCTGTGCTATCAACAAGCCAGGCTATGACAAGGACTTAGGACAGAGGGTCTGCTTCTAGTGGTTGCAGTCTTGTTTGCTGGTTGCGGAGGTGTTACCTTGACTTTTGGGGGTCCCTGGGGGACACCTGGATTTGCTTCAAAAATACAAAAGTTGGGGAAATTAGCAGAGCACTGCTTAGTGAAATAGAGGGCAGGGTAACGCAGTGAGATCTTTTATCCTATGTCTACGGGATCAGACTGCATAAGAGAGAGAAATCAAATGTCCATTTAAAAGTATTTTATTTGGCAGAATTGGTAAAATTTCCTCACATTCATACAGGGCAGTCACTCACACAAGGACACAAGGACTACTGAGTTTGAAAGTCTTAAGAGTGGGAAAAATTAAGGGAAAGAAAGTTATTATACTGCACCTGATCTTGAAGGCTGCAGCTCAGGAACAAGCAAGCAAAGGGAAAAAACAACAAACTAACAGTATGACATATACTAGTTAAAGGTGGGAGTTCCCCTGAGAAAGAAAAGCGAGTGGGAGAAAACCAGCGAATCCCAGAAAGGGAACTTAATCATAGTACACAACATGCCTGGGGGAGGCAGACCTTTTCCTGGGAAAGGACAGAAACTGAGGCCCTTTCTACACGGGCATATTGCCTGCGCTAGGGCGACCTCCCCAGGAGGTCTTCTACACCGCGAGGCGCGCGAGGTCAGTTTGCAAATGGGAGGTTCTAAACCTCAAACTGCCCTCGCGCAGCCGTGGGGGTGGTGCTGCGAGTCTTATAAAAACCACCTCTCAAGTGGTTTTTATGTGACTTGCGCATGTTGCCCTGTCGCCGCGCCCCGTTTAGAACTGCAGGGATGCGTTAGTGCATCTCTGCAGAGCTGCCCGGGGGTGGGCTTCCGGCTGGCGCGCTGCCCTGATTGGCGGAGCTGGAAGCTGGCGGCCGCCATTTTGGGCGCCGCCGAAATTCGCCGCCGTTTGGAGCGGCGAACGCGCGCTCCCCGCAGGGACGGAGCAACCCGTTTAGCGGTAAGCTCCGTCCCTGTGTGCGCCCCCCCATTTACCCACCTCCCGTGTGGGAAGGGCCTGAGTTATGCAGATGGACCTCAGTTTTGTAGTTCCCATGATTGTGATCGCTAACTTCATGCAGGAGACACTTAGTCTCTTAAGGTGTCAAAGTTGCGACTGGCCCATTTGATATGCATATATGTGCCTTTCCGAGGTTTTCCTTAGATACGTGATTGGGGGTTATTTGGTCAGGGAGGTTTCAGCCTTTAGACCCGGATATCTACATTTCCATCCAGTGAAACTCTGGCTGAATACATATAAATAATTCTTTTTCCGGAGGTAGGGTTTGTCAACAGGTAATAAATATCTCACTCCTGCTGTCAGCAAGTAGTGAATATTTTCTTTCTGATAATAGCATGGGTGACAAAGGGGGTGGAAACATCATCATCCTTGAACTCCAGTCACCAGCTGAATGGACCTCCTTTGCCTGATCTGACATCTGGTTCTTAAGGTGGAATGGGGTAATATTTACATGGATTAAGAGTAAGACTATGTAGTCTTACTGAATACAGATTAGTTGCAGACCTATAACCAGGTTATGAATTTGTAACTGTAGTATTTGCAAACTGGCTGAAAAGAGGAGGAGGAGAAATAATGAATCTGCGCACGCAGAAGATCACATGTGGGAAATGATTAAACATGCCACTGGATTTTGTCTCAGATATTAGCACAAGAGCATCAGGAGTTGCTCGGGGCAGGAAAAGGCTCTTAAAAAAAAAGAAGTTAAAGAAACTGTACAAGTGAGGAAATGCACAGCTTCCAAAAAAAGTGAATTAACTTAGTGAGCACAAAAAAGAAGAAGAAAGAAGAAGAAGAAGAGAGCATACACCAAAAATTGTGACTTTGATGTAGAAGGAAGCTGACAGCATCGATAGTATTTACCATTTCTCCTCTTTTTGGAAAGTTTTCATTAACTTAGTTAATTGAATGAGACAGAAGTGAAGCTTTTGCCTTCCGTTATGGAAAATTTTCTTCAATGTATGGATTTGTTACTCTCTGCAATTTTCCAAACAATTTATGATCCACTTCATATCATTAGACCATGAGGATGGATTCAATACTTAAAAATATTTTTAAAAATGGTTAAAAAACATATTTGCTGAGTGTTAGGAAATCCTGGTGATGAGAATCTTGGACTGATGAGCATTTTTGTAGTTCAGGATTTATTCTGTACAAAATTCATAAGTGTTGTATTTGAAAAAGCATTATCTGCACAGAAAACAATATTTCTGCACAGAACAAAGTATTATAGCTGGAAAAAGTGTGAATTTTTCATAGAATAACTCCCCTGCCCATATTCTGTGCAAAAAATAATATCCATTCATACTTTTTGCTGCCCCCGATTGTGCACATTTTGCACAGAAGATATTTTCAATTACTTTGAGCAGGCTGGAAATTGCTAAAATTACTGATTTCTTCTTTGAGAATGAAATTAGTGAAATATTAAATTTCCATTATTACACCAATAATGCAATAACACTATTTTTTTTGTAGATGTCCAAGTTGTTTTATTGCTTTATATTAGACATAGATAGGAGCTACAGTTGTTCAGACTTGCTTTGTCTGGCTTACCACAAATGAACATTTTCTTTTTGCTAATTTAAACTATTGAGACTTAATACCATTTTTCATTAATTCATTTAAAGAAGGAGTCTTAGTGAATTCCCACTTAGTGGCAGTGATTATTTAGCTTCCGTTGAATTGTTTTCTATCTATTTGTTTATTCATGTATTAAAACAGTTACAGCTCATCTTTTGACAACTATCAGTGAAGCTCAGAACTTCACAAACAACATAAAACCTGTAAAATCTAGGGTGGTACCAATATTTTATGATATCGGTCTTTCAACAGAGGCAGATTTTTTTTTTTTTTAAAGATGCCCATTTTATCAAAAGAAACAAACAGTTCAAAGTTGTCTAGCATCACTATTTACACAGAGTGTTATACTTTCAGTGCCAGGAAAATATGGCACTTCTACAAAGTATTCTGTCACAAAATTGCAAAAAAGTCAGCTTGAACCCAAACAAGAAGATATCTATAACATGTAAATCTATAGAGGAAGGACATGTACATAGTCCTTATTGGAAAATAGAAAAAAGGACAAGTAATTATTCTGTTCAGTCCAACAGGTTTTATCCTCAATCTTTCATGTACATTAAAGACAGAAGAACTTTTAAAACTAGCCAGATAATAAAAGATCTTGATAATGAAGTCAAATAGCGAATTGAGGCTACTAATTTATATTTCTCTTTGCTTCAGAGTAGTATTGATTTCCATTCAGTCTTACACATAATTAATGGATGATTGAAAAAATGCTTGATATTTTGGATTTAAAGCCATTTTAACATGGGAAACATGTCCATACAAACATTTCCAAGGGAAAAGTAATTAGCTGCACTCCCCAAACTTTCTGTGCCAAAGAACTTTTTTGCCATCTGCAGCCCTGTGATGCAGAGGGAGGGGAAAGGTTAGTCAACAATCATTTAAATAAGACATAAAAGTTGAAAATTCCCTGAGTGTTTGGTATTGGTCCCGCTATGCTAGCCAAGTCCCGATTAATTCTGCTTGGTTGCCATATTTGGAACTGCATTTTTCCTGCATCTGGCCCCAAGCTATTCCTTACTATTGCAAAATGTTGTATGATTGGTAAGCTGAATTTCTTAAACAGTTGGCTAAAAATGCTTTACTATTTTATAAATGAAATGCAGTACAATGCCCCTTCCTTTCTAAAAGAGATAATCTTCAGTTTTGCAAATATGTTGCTAGGTTTAGAAATATGCCTGTATTCTATATAACTGGCTTGTTTGGAGTATATGTTCATCATAGGGTTGCCAATCTTTACTGGCCCTATTCCTGTGACTTGAACAGAAGCCTGGTGTGCAAAATTAAGCTTTATTTCAACTACATGCCAAAGGTGGGGTGGGGTGGGGAGGATAAAATCTTTGCTTTTTAAATTTCACATGCCAGAGTATTCTTCAAGGTTGATAACAATGCCAGCAAATAGATAGCAACAACAATTTATCCTGTTAATCTTTGAAAGTGTATGCCAATATCACTCACCATAGCCAGAGTCGCTTCACCTTGAGCAAAACAGGAACGAGCAAAGACCCCAATTCTCATAAGCACTTTATTCTAGGTGAAAGGCATTTTTTTCTTTTTTGTAAGGCATGGACATTGGTCTTTCACACACAGATCCCCTAATGCAGAAAATAAAGCCATTTCCACACTATGCTGTTATCGTGCTATTGTTCCACTTTCAACATGGCAACTTTAGCTGAGATTAAAATAGGTAATGGGGTTTGAGAATTGATTATATAATGGCCATTACCCCACCACTGCCCGCACACACTTCTTATGCATCGAACAATTGCGTATCAGCCAGGAATTCAACAGAATCTCCTTCTTTGTCCTGGACCCTGTGAGAAGGAAGGGAGAGCAACTACAGAGGTAGCTTATTCCATCTAGCAGTTAAAAAGGTGGCTTACACTGAAAAAAGTTGGTTCATGGCTATTTTTTTCCCCATGTCAATATTCTAAGAAAGACTTACTGTGTTTCCTTCACATTTGTTATAAAAGTCATATTATGAACAATGTTGCTTGTTAAGAAGTGGTTTTGAGAAAGGACAAAGATGTAATATTAGATCAGGGGTCTTCAGATGCTCTTACCTTAATTACTACAAACCTTATCACCTCTTGAAATCTTATATCTAACTGGGACTTTGATGATCACAGACCTTTGCCATGGAATTCAGTGAGATACCCCTAATCCCAAATATTTCAACTATGGTTTGTTCTTTTGTAGCCTGCTGTTATTCATGTTTATTCCAAAGCAAGCCTCAGTATTGCTCATACTAAATGTACACTGGCTATGGTCCAGTCCATACTTAAATGGGAGTGAGTCCCACTGAAGACAGTGGGACTAACAAACATCTACATATGCCTAAAATAGCCCTATGAATTATAAAGCTATTCAATGAATCCTGAAGTCAGCAGGAGAATTGTTGTTTCTTATTATACAATGTCAAACCCTCTAAATTTTATTGGGTAAAGGCATATTTTTAGACATCTTGTCTGGATACTGTAAGTGATAGTGATGGTGAACCTACTTTCCTTCATAATTGCTCCTCCCTACAGTCGATCACTGTCACAGGGGAGTGTGACAGAAGTCATTCATCTTGCTTGCTTTAGGCCAAATTGCAGGTTGCCCTTCATGCAAGAGAGCTGATGATGTATAAAGTATATCCTTGTTTTCTGGCACAAGCTCATGTTCTATCATTTTCCAAAAGCAGGAGGAAGATGGCAATTTTTTTTTTTTCCTTTGTCATAAGTGGACATGAACCAGACTGAAAAGTTATGTTTACACTTCTGCAACTTCTGCATACATCCTAAGTGGCAAGACAAGCATGTATGAACAATTCTTCTCTACATTATGTACTCTGGCCACATGCAATAAATGCATAACATGAAGTTACCTATGCTGTGTGTGCACTAAGTCACTAGTATCGTAGATTTAACCCTTCTGTAATCACTTTACACACCTCTCAACATGCGGATGTGTACTTATATTGCACAATGGTTGACAGGTCCCCATTGAAAGTTAACTAGAGGCTGCAGTGATGCAAAACCTTAAAAACACTAGTTTTCTTCTCTTATGCAATGCCCTCCCATCCTTCTTCTGAAGAAAACAAAGTACCAGTTAAAGAGACTCAATAGATGCCTGAAAACCAGGCAAGCCTTCTTTCTGCTCAACAGGTCAGTGCAGGATCAGAGTAGGAAGAGGAGGAAAGACCCCACAGTCTCAGGGAAAGGTGGAGGTTCAAGTGTCTCACTTAGATTTTTCCCTTCAGGTGTGGTATAAGGCTGCAATCAATGTCTCAAGAAAAGCACAGCTGAGGGGAAAAAACGTTGCCATGAAATACAGCCAAGGATCTGGACATTGCCTGGACATCTCTACCTATAAAATGCAGACAAGCCGCAAGCCCTTTGTTGAGAGCAGCACCTCTCCTGGCTCTCAGGTCTTGGCATGTTCACCTTGTTATTTATGGGTTTATGACTCCTGGATTGCTTAATGACTCCGCTACAGATAACCCCTGAAATTCTGGCTTTGCTTCATTGATGGCTTTCTTGATCTTGGACTGTAACTTGGAGTCATCATAACATCTGTCATGATTACATCTTTCCCTCAAGATTATGGATGATGTCATGGTTGTGAGTATACAGGAAAGCTTCAAAGACCTTGTTTGGAACAGTGCTGAAAAACAGAGGGTCATAAACTCCATAGGATGTGTCTTATTTGCCTACCTGTGGACAACCTTTTTCACATGAAGGTACATTAGTGGTATGAGCAAGTGATGGATGAGCTTAAGTATTTATCAAGTACACCAAAAAATGTAATGATAGAATAAAAGTATTGATGGGATAAATGTTTTGCAAGGCTCAAATATAAACAAGTTCAACTACCACATTTTAATATGAGTGTGTGTGTATGTGCATGCACACACACACACACACACACACACACACACTCCTTCAAGTTGCCTGATGGTGACCCTACGAATTTCAAAGGTTTTTCTGAGGCTAGGAATACTTTAGATGGTTTGGCCAGTTCCTTCATTTGAAGTGTAGCCTATAGCATGGAGCCCTGGTGGCACAGTGGTTAAATGCCAGTACTGCAACCACAAGGTTGTGAGTTCGATTCTGCCAGGCTCCAAGGTTGACTCAGCCTTCCATCCTTTCGTAGGTCAGCAATTAGCTAAAAATACATTGTAAACCACTTAGATAACACTTAGTTGATAGGCGGTATAGAAATAAATGCTATTGCTATATTGCTATAGCATCTGATATTTCTTGATAATCTCCCATCCAAGTACTAACCAGGCCTGATCCTGCTTAGCTTCCAAAATCAGATGGGATCTGGTGCCTTATAGGGTATTTAGGCCCTACATTTTAATATATATCACCATATTTATTAACTTGTGGACCCGGAGCATGCAGGATGTTAGATAGACACAGCTCACAGAACTAATGCTGAAACTATAAATCAAAACTGAGAATGAAATGATGAAGTTTTCAGGCAAGGGAATCTCCTATGCAAGCATCATATGGGAAAACAGTTATTTCCCTAACCTTTTAAATTTGTATCCTCTTTTACTGCAGCATGTTGTATGTCCCTGCATTACAAACCTCGATAGTTCTCACCCCTACTTCCTTGTAAATCCAACAGTCCTTTGAAGCAGATTATTTTTTCCCAAAGTGCTCTAGACTCAAAGGATATTGTGTTTATTGGTGAGCAAATTGAAGCCTAGAAAGGTTAAGGCCCAGCATAAGCAACAGATTGTGCATGGATTTTTAAAGTCTTATGTTGCTGGTACTAGAATTTTGACCTTTTCTGTGGTGGCCTTGCACTTTCCCATTCCTAAAACACTATAATGGGGATCTGACAATGTTGCTGATAAATGGTCTCTGTGTAGGAAATGCATATTTTATGATTTTATCAGTAGATGATGGTGGCACAGGGCAAAGCACTGTCTCTATAAATTGGAAAGATAACTGAAAGTTATTCCCCTTGGAACTGTATCTCTAAATTATATATACACACTGAGCTTTCTAATCCTCTTTGCCTAGGAGATTACATATGACATGTAATGTTTTCCTCCCAGTGCAGGTAAATTATAGCTTCTCTCAGTTTGTTTATTCCTACAACAGTATTAGATGCAAAACGGGCTATTCACAGCTTAATATGAAATAGAGTTCCCCAGTACCTAATTTTCCGCCAAATCCAATCACCGGCAACTCATGGCACATGATTTGCAGTTCCATTTGCATCAAAAGATGGATCCGCAATCCATTCAGTTTGCTTCTGATCAGCATTTAGATATGGATGGGGGTTTGCACGTGTTCATCTGCTTTCATACACTGAACAGTACACTTGTTCCAAATGTCAAAAACTAGCTCTGATTGTATAAGTAAGGCATTAATTTTGGCTCACAGAGATTAACAGCCACTGGGCTTGATCCTTGCCTATCAAAACACAATTTAATTGGGCCACAAAAGAAAGGGTGCTTTTGTTTTGTTTTGTTTTTTTTTAAAAAAAGGTAAACTAGAGGGGTTGAAAACATGGAGCACAAGAAATCCCATATGTATGCACAATATTTAGTTCCTTTGATCAGCTGTAGAAAGCACAGCAAAAGGAGAAAAATCCTAACTGTGAGAGAGGTTCTTGGATGTCTCCTTTTCCTGGTTGTGCCTTTGCTCAACATGACAAGATTCAGGCACCTTGCTGAAGCTAAACAGATTTGGCCTAGTCATGGATTGGAGGTCGCTTGGGAAGCAAAAGTATCTATAACATACATACCCTTTGAATTCACCAATGGAATAAAAACAGGATATAAAAGTAACATTTAAAATGTTATAAGCCCACTGTAGTGACAGTCAATCTAGCTGATCAATGAACATGCACATCATAGTGTTTGCTATTGTGTCTCCCTATAAGTAAGGGCTTTAATTTGATTGTAGGAGACCACTGATTCACTTCAGTTAGGTGCACATGCTTGGAAATATGAAGGAGGCTGTACATGTTAGATGGCCTTGGTTTTGGAATATGTAGCACATGTAACATTTTCCCACAAATGTGCTTCACATTTCTCTAGTCCCAAATGTGAGTGAGTAAGTGAGGAGAGAACCTTCTACAATGTGATTCTCCTAGGTGGCCTGACCACAGCAGATCATGCTTTTGTGTTATTATTTCTACTAATATATATACTGTCAATGCATGTAAGGCCTAAAAAGGATTAGCACCTTTTGTCCCTGGTAAATTGTCTGAGTAGGAATGTTCTTTCTGAGGTCTGAAAGGCTGTGGCAAATTCAAATCCCCAAAGTCAATGTAGCAATGAAAATGATAAATGAATCAGCTCATACCAGCTGCATATTATTAGGATTTTTTTCTTGAGAAACTCAAATAGAATATTGTTACTGAGAACTTCCCAAATAGAATGGTAGTAGTCTTCACATACTACTAGCTTTGTATCATGCTGAATATCCATCTTCCTTTACCTACTCAGGCAATTCCTTGTTTATGGATTAGGAATTTCTTGCTTATAACTTTACAGATTGCATTCTTTGTATTTCAGAATACCTTTGTAAGAGTTTGGAAGTGGTTCTGCAGATTGTAGGGTCATTCTGTAAGGTACAAGCAAATTTCAAAAGAAAAAGCATGTTTTGTACATCACTTCTGCCACCCTTGGGAGCTGAGGGGTGATTAAAAACATCACTTTCAACAAATAAATAAATGGATGGAGCACTACTTATTCTGGTGTAACTGAGGGGATTATGTCTGTGTATGTATTTTTGAAGACTTTACTCCAGGAAGCAGCCTGAATCTCTTTTGACAAGGCCTTTTCCTGAACTGTGTAGCAGCATCTGGAAGATGCTTGGATGCAGTTCCATTTTCTGATCCACTAAGTGACCACGGGGGTGTGCCTGGGAAAGAAACAGCCTTTACTCTCCAGGGCTGGTTGAGTTTTCTGTTCTTGTTGTACTCTATTTTGACCTACATCTGCACGTCAGAACACCATTCTCACCATATTGAAATGCTTTCTATTTGTTACGGCTGCTTTGCCCTCTTAGAAATATTATGCAATTTCCAGTTTCCTAGCCACTGTTTTTAAGCAAGCACTAGATTAGTTGGTATAACGATCAAAAATGTTTGCATCTGTTTCCTTCTTATTATTAGCCATTTATATAGCTATTCTAAAATAAACACACTTTACAAATGATACATGGGCCATCTCTACAATGACACAAGCCTACAATATTCCCTTTTTGCAGATGGAAAAACAAGGCTGATGCATTGCAACACAATTGATACTCAGCAAGTCTTGGCTTTAGATAGGATTTGAACCTGCAGTACTGATTTTTCCAGCAAAATCACAATCCCAGTACTTTTAGAGCATTAAACATATTGATTTCAGTAAAATGTATTCTAGTCTTTCCCAATAAACTCATGGTTAAGAGGTACAGTGCCTAGTCATTAGACGTCCTTAGGAGAACTTATCTTTCTGCACTACATCTCCTATCATTCTTTAACCAGCCAGTGTCTCTGGGACTCCAACTAACTAGTCCAAAAAATTATTTTTCCAAGCTCTGTTAATTAATGCTGTCTAAGAGTGTGAAAATAGTAATTTTTTTTTTTTAAAAAAATAAGCCTTTAAAATCCCAGAATTACTAGCCATGCTGTCTGAGGAATTCTGGAAGCTGTATCCGAAAAGGTAACTTCTAAAAGCTTTCTTACTGACAAGACACTGCACGTTCCTCCTCTTCATTGCAGTCCACCAAAACTGAACCTGTCAAGCTTCCTTGTAAGGTAAAAATGGTGGTTTTTTCTCTCCCATGAATAATTTATGAATGATTATGGTTATAACGTTGATAATATCTTGCCATCGTGGGTCACCAAAAGATATCACATTATGCTGAACATTCATAATCAAATAGGCAGGCTCTGTTAATGTTGCCCACTGCCAATATAAAACCACCTCTGAAGAACCAGAGATAAATGGGTACATCAGTTCATATTGGTTTACCACTACATCTGGGCCACCTTCATTCTGAAAATATGCAGGGTTATTTGCTTCACATTCCATAATTAGGTTTGTGCATAGTGGCTATTATAGCTCATGTTAGGGAAAATGATTTTCCCCCCTTCCCCTGGAAAGGTTTAAAATGCATTATGTCCTTTTCAATGCTGAAGTCAGTAAGAAATTTGGGCTAATTTTTCATCTGCAGATATATTAAGTGTGCCACTGATTGTCACATCATCTGTACAGGCAGTAGGCACAAAGTTTGCTTGATTGGACGGGAGAACAAGTAAATTCATTTCTCATTTAACCCAATTTTGTTATAGAAAATAAATTTGTGTGCTACCAAAGCAGAGGTTATGTGAGAAAGCAACAAAGAAACAAATGTAACACAAAATAAACAGCATATATGTGGACAGAGGAAAAAAAAAATATTCCAGTCAAATAGAATGGTGGAAGAACTATGTATAAGGGAGAGTAGGAAAGTTAACAACACACAAAGACGAGGGGAGGGAAGAGAACTGAAAAGGGGAAAAAAATAATGGCTATGCTGAGGATCATTGTTCATCCTATGATTTGGTTAACTCCATGCTGGAAGAAGTTATGGTGTATTACAATCTGCTCTGTCCTCTGAGCATGTGCATATATGTGCAATATCACATGCACCCTTACCTGATAATTATTAAATTACTATAGATTCAACCACAAGTGGTATGGTCATTTTTACAGGAGTGTTTGGTTGGTTAGTTATACCATCACAGTTCAAGTATTTAAATATACCAAGTATCAAGAGACTTGGTATATTTAACTGTCACAATTAACTAGAATTACCTAGAATCTTGGCTGATTGTAAATAAGGCAGCATGTTGATCTTACTTGTTGTAAGCTGGGACACACAGACACACAGACACACATACACACACACCCCATACAAACCTTCTGTCTGTGGTAAAGGTGTAACTCCTGTGTTGATTCATTGTCTCATTATGAGACAGCAAAGATATTTTTGTCTTAAGCCTAAGTTTTGTGCATTCTGTGATGTTATAAAACTGGTTCATACTGTTTTCTTCTTGCATGAAATAGCAATAGCACTGGATGGATTATTTGTGTCCATAGGTGTGTTCAGTTGTGTTCCTTCTCTCTCTACTCTCACTTTCTCTTTTTTGTGTGAGTAGCTATGCAGACAGAAAGGCTGTGGATTTGTATGGAAGCATTTTACGCCAAATTCAGTAAATGTGATGTTTATCCCCTTATGTGTTCTAACATTGGAGGTGAGACCTCTTGTGGGGGTTCAAGGAATCTATGTTGAGATATCTTGTCTTGACTGAAATCACAAGAATGGTGGGATTTTTCACAGTCTGTGTGCAACGCAGCTCCCATTTCAGTAGGGTTCTGAATCTGTTCCAGGTTTTATTCTAAAGGAACTATATTGTTGTTGCTGCTGCATGATTTCAAGTTATTTCTGCCTTATGACGACCATAAGGTGAACTTATCACTGAGTTATCTTGATAAGATTTGTTTAAAGCAATGGTTCTCAACCTGTGGGTCCCCAGATGTGTGTGGACTTCAGCTCCCAGAAGCCCTGAGCATTGACCATAGTGGCTGGGGCTTCTGGGAGCTGAAGTCCACAAACATCTGGGGACCCACAGGTTGAGAACCACTGGTTTAAAGGCCCTTGCCTTCCTCTGAGGCTGAGACAATGCCATCCAGTGGGTTTCCATGGGTGAGTAGGGATTGAAACCCTGATCTGAAGAGTTTCAGTCCAATGGTTCCCAACTGTTTTTCACATTCATACTCCTTGGAAGCTCATTTTCATAAATTGTACCTTCATTGTAGCAAATTGAAAAATTAGTTTAAAACTTAAAATGATGACAAAGAGAAGATATGTAGTGAAGACCTGGAAGAACTCACTGATGGAACATTGCTCACAGAACTGACTGACATGCCCAATTATATATACAGCAGTACTGGCATGACAACACTTGAATATTCACAAAGTGGAGAAGAGTGAACACTAATCCTCTAAGGACCATGCCATTGAGCATGCATACTGTGGTGGTGTGTTTGCAACACATTTTTAGGAAGGGACTTCCCACCATTCCCCAAAATAATAAAGCAAAGGGGTTTTTCCTCAAGGTTAAATAATGAAGGAAGTGCACTCTACTGCTCATCATAACCGTCAATTAATTTCACAACTTTTTATTTGTATCTTGTCTTACAAGTTTTTTTCTGCCATTATTCAATATTTTCATGAACCCCTAAATATTCTGGCTCATATCTCTGAGGATATATGTACCCTAGGTTAGAATAACTGTCATAGTCCAGTGCTTAAATCACTATACCATGCTGGCACTCTTAGAACTATCCAAAGTGCTAAATCTGTTTTGGCAATAGGTTCAGCAACGGTTAACTCTTTTAAAGTTCAGACTGAAACCCTGAGCAGATTTAGCATCCCACTGATGTGAATGCCATCAACTGACATTTTTATTCTGTTATTCTGTTAGTTTAATGAAATGTCGGGAACCAGGATTCTAGTTTCTCACTCTCTTTGACAAATCAGAAGACTTACTCATGTATTATTGTAGGTTAAGTACTGGTTCATCAAGGAAGAGACAAGCCAGCATTTCAAATTCAAATGTTATAATAAACATAACATGGATGGAAGGTCTGTAGTTTGCTTCTTCTAGCTTCTTTCCCATTCAACACGCTGCTTATACATGAAAAAAATCAACGTTTCCTGAAGAACCCTAGCTTATTGTGACTTGAGAACCAGGCCACTGAAATCCTACCGAAGGCCACAAGGTTAAATTAAGCTAAAATAGGTTGTGATATTTTTATGTACATATTTGTGATTGATTTACACAACTAGTTTTAGGAATTTTCAGCACCTCACAATGAAATGAGTAGCGCTAAACTAAGTTGCTTCAATCGAAAGCTTTCAGTGAAGGTTCTCTTCCTTGGTGTTAGGGTTTCAAATCTGTCTATAATGGCAGAAATTTCTTTTAAGGAAGAAAAAAAAACTTAAGGAAATTTTTAAAGAATCACATTTTGTCGGGTTGCCAGAGATAACCATGTGAATCAACACAGCTTAATGTGCTAGAAATAAACCACAGCAGTGTAATATATCAACCTTGAAACAGCACAGGAGGAAATTGATGCATCTTTCCCTAATGAAATACACATTTAGACTATCCATTTTGCTAATTAGTCAAGTATACCAGATCTGATTATTAAATCTATCTTTAATATGCTTGCTTCACCCTTCACGACATGGGGGTCTTTCTTTCTGTGGAGCATTATCTTTGCTATATCTTTCCCAACATGAGGAGAAAGAAAGAAAGGAAGGAAGGAAGAAAGAAAGAAAGAAAGAAAGAAAGAAAGAAAGAAAGAAAGAAAGAAAGACAGGAAGGAAGGAAGGAAGAAAATGAGACCTGGAAAGAAAATTTGCTTTGTTTTTAAAGACTATTTCCTGGAAATATGTGCTTGTTGGCATATGGGCTTCTCATATCATATATTTTATATTTGTGAATTTAAGAATGATCTCTCACATTGTCTATCTTCCTTTCTCCCTATCTCTCTCTTTCCCACACACACACACACACAAACCACACACATTCCAGGGGTGTAGATGTGGGGGGCAAAATAAGAACATTTTCCTTTCGTAAGAATTCTGCCCCCCCAATCATTTTTCCTTCTGTTTTCAAATTTTGAACAGTCTAGAGTAAGAAACTGAAAATTGTTCACACCTAGAACTCTTATACTAGCTTTGCTTGCATTCCTTTGGTAACTACACCTGTCCCCTTTTTAGACTGTGTTAAAAGTAGTAAATAAATAATAAAATTCACCTTCAAAGTCACAGTCACAATCAATCAAATATACAATTGAAGAGAATGAAAAAAAGAACTAGAACTAAAATAACACTAAGATGCTAAACTAAAACATTGAACACTAGCTAAAATACTAAACACTAACTTACTAAAACACAAAAGGGCTTCACCCCACCCACCCCTCAGCCAAACTGAAGCAAAGGAGAAAAAAAATATAGAGAAAAGTATTATATCATTCTATCATTGCAGAATGAGCTAATTAATCCTACTAGACTTACCACATAACCACAAATTATTGCATCATTAGATTTCTTATTGCTCAAAAAATCCATAAACAGTTTTCAATCATTAAAAAAAAAATCCTTCAGTTGGCTTATCCTTTAAAACCCACATTAGTTTGAAAATTTGGGCTAACTCAGCAATCTTAACAGCCCTTCCTTCTGTTGTCAGTGCCTCAGTCTGTTTCCAAGTTTGACTGAACAGTTATCATATAATCAACTGTTATCATATAATGAACAGTTATTATATAGCAAAGAAGTATTTACTATGCATACAACTCAACAAAAAACATTTCTGGTAACATTACGAAATCCACTTTTTATTTATTTATTGGATTAACATGTAAATCTTAGACCAATAAGTTTCCCTTCTTACAAGTCTACCACATTAGAAAAAATAATCCCTCCTTACCCTGACATCCCCAACATTGATTTGAGATATTCTTAGAAAATTCTGATGACTTATTTGGAAATAGATACCATGTATACATACTCTTATACATGTTTTCCTTTAAATTGTCACACAAAATAAATTTTATATCTTTAGACCACATTTTTTCCCATACTTCCATTTGTACCTGCTCTTTTTTTCTTTTGGGGGCTCAAACTGTTTTTAAATACTTAACTAACATTTGAGATCACTACAACATTAGAAATTTGGGTACTGAACGACAATTTCATTTTTTTATTGGAGGGAAAGAATGCCCTTATTTTGTCCCCCACCATAGCTACAGCCTTGCCACCACAGACACATACATATGTATAGATCAGAGCTTTCCAAATTTTTCACGTTGGTGGCACACTTTTTAGACATGCATCATTTTGTGACACAGTAATTCAGTTTTACTAGCAAACTGGAGGTTAAACTAACCCCTTATAATAGATACTGACACATACATAAATTGTAATAGCAAAATGTATGGGGACACAACATATCTCATGAAAACCTTTCATATATTTTTAAAAAATATATGGTTTATAAATAATAACATACATTTCCAAGATTGAAGGCGACACACCTACACACTTCAGGTGACACACTAACATGTCGCGGCACACCATTTGGAAAGTCCTGGTATAGATGGTGTGAGAGGGAGGAAGGAGAGAGTTTCTTCACATATAATGAGATTTGCTTTAGAAAATGCTTTAAATACATTGTTTAAAAATGACACTTTTTATTTCTTTTAGGAGATAAGCAAAGAACTGCAGGATACACTTAACCGAGGGATGAGGCTCTCCAGATAGGCAACATAGGCAATAGTGAAATGTTGTGGAAGTTGCAGTCCAAAAACATGGAGGATAGCAGGTGCCTAGTGATGACTTTACTCTTCTGTGCATTATTTTCCTTCATACACTTGCCAAAACTGTTGTTTTGTTGTTTTTAGATGGTTCTATGGTCACATCATATATGAATATCTTCACAGTATCTAAGAAACATACCTATTTCTTTGGAGTGGAGGGGGCATAAAATGCCTAGAATATGTCATTCTGTGATTCTTACATTTACAGTAACAGTTATTAGAATTTATTAAAACACGAGCCACCCATCAATATTTACAGTGCTTTCTGGTTATTTTAAAGGCTGAGGTTGCAAATCTGGTTCTCAGTATTCCTCCTTGCCCAATTTCATCATGTTTTCAAATTGCATGTGATCTATTTTCTGATGCTAATGGCTATGTTTCACTGAAGAGCTTATTTCAAAGGAGAGAAATACCGAAAGTGTAGAGTTGGAGGAGGGAGAGATTTTGAAAGCATATCTGTTTTAAGGTATTTTTCTATTCATTTTTTCAGACTATCATTCTGAAGGTCAACAAATTCCTACAGCTTTATTTAAACAAGATAGGCAGTTAGTATATAGAGTGGCAATGGCAATGCTGGAGATACTCTTAAAAAAAAATCTCAACCAAGATCACAGCTCAAGTTTTCTTTTCAGTTATCCAAGGGAGAAAGAAAGCTCAACCAACTGAGGGTGGACAATGGAGGTCCTTGAGATTTTTTGGAATTCAACTTTCATCACCTTCAACATTGGATCTGTGGGCTAGGACTGAGCAGAGTGGCAATTCAACAATATCAAGAAGCTCAGACAATTCCTATCCTGATGTTAAAAAAAAAATGACAAGATTGTGGATGCAATCTTGTGAATCCAAACTTGTAGATCCGAAAGACCATCCCTAGCATCATAGGATTTTTCAGATCTACCTCTCTGAGATCAAACTCCTAACTGCCTGCAGTACAACCCACACACAGTACCTTTGTGAAGCTGGAACACTGACAACAGAGAAGACACCAAAGGAGACATGCCTGGCAAGACTGTTGGCCCACAGGATTCAGGATATTTCCATTCCTGCAAGCCCATTCCTCCACAATATGAGGGAAGATACTTTGTTTCCTTTTTATCAGAGCCAACCACAGGGAACAATTTCTTTAAAACAAACAGCCATGAAAAGGGGAAGGGGAAATACTCCTATATTTTTGTCCTGATGAAGAAGTGGTTTCTTCACTTCAATTTCTCCATTAGGATTTCTCTGCCCATTATTTTAGGTTGCTGGAGCCCAACATTCCATGGGTCCCTGAATGTTATCTATGTTTTCTATATAGTGTCTTTAAACAGAAGTCCAAAATTATCTTCATCATGATGACAGTCACTTTCCTATCTGGAAAACATGCTGATCAACTTCTGAACACAGGAATGTTGATCTTCCCTCCCTCCCTCCCTCCCTTCCCAATGCTTTCAATATTTCTGACATATACTCTCAAGTCCTTTCTGTAGGCTGGCCCTGTGAAGAGGGAGTCCTCCCACTTCGTGATAGAAAATTTCCCTATTTGAATTCAGAATTATCGTATTACTTTCATCCCTGGCAATAGCCTCTCATTTCTCCCATTCTTCACAGCCATCCTTAGTTAAGCCAGAAACATAAATGATTATGTGCTTTAAATCTTTGCACAAATTGTTGCTTCGTCTCTGAACGTACATTATGTATAATTTCTTAACAATTTAACTGACTTAATCTTTCAACTTACTGATCCACTCTCATAAGTAACTAATTTGGTAAGTCACAGTAGTGCCACCAATGGTGGTGCTAGTGTAATTATTTACTATCATCGTCATCAATTTCATCACCATCATTATCATTATCAACATCACCTTTAGCTCTATCCTGCATTTTTCCTCAAACCAGAACTCAAGGTGGCACAGAAATTAAAATGAATGCAATATAGTTAAAATACACAAAAGGCTAAGATCAAAATTAAACTTTCAATAACATTAAATACAGGCTATTTCCACACTAGACTGCTATAGTGCTTTTTCCACTTTCAACATCCTATGGAATCCTGGGCTTTGCAGTTTAGGGAGGGGCAAAGACAAAGGCCCCTTCCTAAACTGCAAAGCCCAGGATTCCATAAGATGTTGAAAGTGGAATAATAGCACTATAACAGTCTAGTGCGGAGATTGCCACAGCTTTAAACTAACAAATAAAAATGATAGAATGAAGTTTAAAAACAGCACAGCTCCATAGTACAAGCCCACTCTTTAAAAATGTTCAGTTGTCAAAAGAATAAAGAAGTCTTTGCCTGTACTTTTTAGAATGTTGTGCAAGGAGGTATCCAGTACCATAGCCCACAATGCTTTTCCTAGGCTGTGAAAAGGCAGGAGGACAGTGCCATCTGCAACGCCAGTGCTCAAATGACCACTGATTATCTCTAAGTCCTATGGGAACTCCCTGAGACTTCCATCGTGTCATTGCTCTTCACCTTGGATCTCTATGCTTGTGGAGCTTTACATCTTTACAGTCCACCAGTGTTTGAAAAAGGATCATAGCTGTTTAGATCGGGAATGTTCACCATTTATGCTTGTATCATCAAAGAGGACACACTAAACAGGAAACTAGATAATGATCTCATTGTGTCACTTGAAAAATAAAAGAAAGGAGAAAAAGGAAAGGAAAGGAAAAAGAAAAGTAATGAAACTTTTTACTCTTTCTGGTTGAACTAAATAAAGTAACACCTAAAGATTAAGCTGTATACTGACAATGTTCAGATATCCTCACTGCTTGCTAGCAATCACTCTTTCTTCCATGACCATTGCCATTTTGTTCCATTTCTTAAAGGGACTTTGTGAGAAAAGCAAAAAGATACATTTTGTGGGTGGCAGGACTGGAAAAGAGCAACCCATGTGGAAAATCCATTAATAGTGTTTCATCATCGTTATTAAGAATACTGCAATTTGTGTTAAGAACTCAGGAGAGGGTAAGAATTTTAAAAACAATTTTTTTAAAAAAGGAGTCTCTTGAATGCCCTTGATTCCCATATTCTGGCCAATTCTCACCTCCCGTCACCCAAACATCAAAAGGAATGAGGCTGTGAAGGAAGTACAGGAAAAAGGCTACAGTCAGTCTAAGCTTGACATGGCAGAGATGATAGTGACCTTTGACAGCAAGTACCCTTGAATTAGAAGCCATGATTTCATTTTGAAAAAAACAAAAAAACAAAACAAAAATTGAAACCAGTATGCTACAACTACAGCCAGAGGAGGAAGGTGGTAGAGGGGAAGAAAGGCAATGAATATATCCTGCATAATTTCCTTTACTCTATTTTGACTTTGTGCTAGCAAGTCACTAAAGGTAAATAGGACAGCTGGTATATCAGATAAAATGATGCAATTGCATGCTCAAAGAGACATAGAAAATGAACTACCCCACTCCAGTTTGAGTGTTTGCTGTGGCTGTGGCAGTGGAAAGCAGATGAGTGTTATCAAGTCAATCAGAGGTTCAGGTAAAATGAAAGTTGTCAGTGAAGGTAGTTGATGCTGCTTTGACCACAATTGCATGCTCATATACAGTAAGAAAAAAAAAATCTGATATTTCGTTGCACAAAATTCCTTATGCATGTGGATTAACTGAAAGAAAAAGCCTGCAAAGAAAGAGAAAGCTACAGTTAGAATTAATTCTGAGTGTGTGGCATCACTGAGAGTGTGGCAGTCTTTACAAATTCTGATTCGATTTTCCTGATCCTCTTGTCTATATAAGATCGTACTTCTCATATGTCAAAATAATTCACCGCATGTGGGCCTGATAGGAGATGAAACTCTTTTGAATCATTCTAAAATTAAAACTGGAATACCTTAAATGGGACTGCATGTGATTCTGGTATATTTAAAACTATGTAAACTAGGAGCCAGTACAGCATCCAGTAATACAAGTCAGAGATACTACACTGCCATAGAACTACTAAATGAACTGGAAATAAACTAACCAATGAGTCTCCCTCCCTCCCTCCCTCCCTCCCTCCCTCTCTCTCTCTCTCTCTGTGTGTGTGCTTAAACACAACAGTGTATTTTATCCTTCTTTCTCTTTGGAGAAAACTGGGAGATCAAACAAAAGGTTTTCTTTGGTTTCTTCACCTCCATCATTATTCCTTAAGTATAAGACTTCAAAGAACTGAAATATCTCTTCATATCAATTAAATGTATGTAGGATAAAACTACATGGGCTGCTGATTCTCACATGGCACAGGCAAAGTGTCCCTTTGTCCTTGTTCAGTTTCTGCGGCCTGAAGCTATTTATCTCTGTCACACCCCTGCAACTTCTCGAGTCCCAGTTAGGGCCAGGTTGCTGTGCTAAATGGATGCACTATAGGATATTGACTACTGTGAGGTTGACAAGGCTGCCCTTTAGGCAAGGTGAGAGAGGTTGTTACAGTCACCTCTTGAGAGACAGATGGGGTTATAAATCTAATTCTTAAGGAGGCACAAAGTATTTGAGACACAGCATGCTGTGATGTAAGACCCTCTTGGGTCCTGAGTACACAATGTAGGATTTTTCAGAATGTGACACAGTATACACATTGTCAATATTCCTGGAAGCACTTTAGAGTGATTTTTTTTTTTATCCCATTGCAGAGTCCATTGATCTAGACGGCCAATCCAGAAAACTTTTGTAAGTAGGTATAAGGAAATCTATTATTTCTCAAGCATCACCATACTGTACTGGGGAATAAAACAAAACAAAATGACTAATAAGTAGCAGGGCTGGCCCTATAACTAGGCAGAGCAAGGAAACTGCCTCAGATGTTAGATGCCAGGGAACATTTTTTTGCTGTTCCTCAATGACATTCTTTGGCTGTTCCTCATTGGTTCCTGAGCTCCCAGGAGCACAGCCTGTCCTGTTTCCTAAACTGGCTTGCTGCCATCAAGTATGGCAAGGGATGGTATTCCATTGCCATTATTTAACTGGCAGTTATTGTGACTGGAAGGGGGATGGAGCATATTTGTTCTTTCCCTCAGGCAGAAACAAAAACAAATAACCGGAGCGCATGTATTCACAGTGAAGGATTGAAAAGAGACAAAGCTCCACGTGGTGTATGATGGTCAATAACTTTCATTTCATCAAAAGCCCAACACATTTCAGCCTTAACACCGATTGCCTTTCTTCAGGGGCTATTCTAAAATGAAACAGAAACACATTTACTATAGTCATCAGTCCACATTTGCTAGGGTTAAGGGAACAGGACCCCCATGAAAGTGAAAAAAACATGGATTACTCTAGGCCCTCCCAAACCATATTTAACACAGATAAATAGTATGATCACCATATCCAACCCACCATGGATTCCTTTGAGGCATCAGGGTTCCTTCATAAGGCAGAAGAGGGCTTACTGCCACCTCCACTGCTGACCCCCACCATATTTAATCGGGACTTACAAGGCTCCTCATTGTTTCTCAGTCTCATGAGGCTTCCAGTCCCTGTTAAAAATGGCATAGGGAGGCAGCAGAGGTGACATCAAATATTCCATGAATAATCAAATCTGCAAAAGTGAAACCTGCAAATGTGGAGGGCTGACTGTATATAATATTAAGACAACATCTAAAAAACCTTTAAAGATATTTTCTTAAAGTACTTTAATTTCTATTATACATATAATTATATACATACAAATTCACAGAAATTTCTGGAGCTGCAGTATGCACTCTTTATAAAAAGTGGACCAGTGCTTATCAAAATTATCATTGATCACCACTGATCATTGTCTTTCACTGTCTCTCTTTGATGGAGCCATGTAAGAAAATTTATAAAAAAAGGAACCAATGGTAGACCTATTTCCTTCCCCCACCTCCCATAATCAATGGTCCGCCTTGTATAAACAGTGCATACAGTAACTCCAGCAATTTCTGTGAATTGGTATGTATATAATTATATAGTTATATGTATAATAGAAATTATAGTGCTTTAAGAAAATGTTTTTTTAAAGACTTGTTATGTGTCGCCTTAAATATTATATAGTAAATGTGCTTCTGCTTAATTTTAGAATAGTCCCTGAAGAATGAGAAAGACTGAAATGTTGTCAAAGAAGGATAACACTGGGGCCAGGCAGGCCTCATGGAGGAGAGCAATCCATCAACAGGAGGAATAACTAAAAAAGCTCTCACCCATTTCCTAGTCTCTAATCCTGTGTAACAGGCAGCAGTAGGAATGTACGTTGTTAAAAATCTTCACCACACAAATCATCTGTTCCCAAAAGCCTGCTGAAACAAAAATGTCTTCACAAAATCAGGGGGAAAAGTGCCAGATGGACACTTTGGCCAAGGCCAGTCTAGCCTCACTGGGAAGGCAGCTCCAGAGCCTGGTGGCAGCAACTGAGAAGATACGCCACTGTGTTCTCACCGGATCTACTATATAAAAGCCAGTGTTTGTCTGTGTGTTTGTCTGTTTGTCTGTGTCAGGCAGGCAAAGACCTCAAACGATTGGCTGAGTGAGGCGAGAAGACCTCATAGGATTGGCTGGCTGTGAAGATTCTATGGAATCCTGGGGTTGGCAGTTTTTTTGGGGGGGGTTTTAGAATTCTCAGCTGAGAGCTCTTGGGCCTCAGGCCGGTTGCTATGGAGATGAAGCCAACCATCAATAAGGATACCAGAAAACTTTTGGGGGGTATATGTGAGAAAAATTAAAGTGGGATACACAACACAACCCATTTCCACACTACACTGTCATAATGCTATTATTCCACTTTCAACCTCCTATGGAATCCTGGTATTTGTAGTTTAAGGAAGGGCATTTAAGAATTCTCAGCTAGAGAGGTCTTTGGCCTCAGTAAACTACAAACCTCAGAATTCCACAGAAGGTTGAAAGTGGAATAATAGCACTATAACAGTGTAGTGCAGAAACGGCCATAGTTATAAGGTCTTCTTGCCTCACACAGTAGATTGTATGGGTTCCATATGTGAGGAATCTTAAAGTTGAAATTCAAAACAAAAAATGCTCCCAGAAAAAGCTAAACCCATTGTACAAATTCAACAGAAAGCAAAGCAAAAGAAAGGAAAGCAAAGCAAAAAAATAAAAAAAAATAAAAAAATAAAAATAAAAAGCTAGTACACCAGAGAACACAGATTGGATTGGGGACTATGGGGAAAAGTTAAAGTTACTGGAATAGGTCAGTTGCAATGGAGATGATGCCTTGCAGCAAGGAGGAAGACAGTGTATTCCCAGGAACCCAACCTCTGAATGTTAACAACTCTGAATAAAGATTGGATTGGGGAATATGGGGAAAACGTACAGGTACAGAAATAGGCCAGTTGCTATGGACATGAGACCTAGCAGCAAGGAAGAGGACAGTATACTCCTTCAGGAACCCAAACTGTGTATGTACATAACTCTGAATACAGATTGCATTGGGAAATATGGAGCAAAGTTACAGGAAATGGAGAAGACACAGGGGTAGGGGGGACCCAAACTATGGTGGGCTCTCCAGGCTATAACCAGAACTGAGGTAACTATTCACCTCAAGAGTTTGTCAGTCACTTTGTCAGACATGCCATTTCTAAAAGAGATGGGCATTACTATTTGCATGAAGCAGAGTATTTATCACTTGTGTACCACTTTTTGATATACTGAATACTTCCGAAATTTGGGAAGTATTCCCTCCACATAATACCTATGGGAAAAGAGCTGGTCTGAGGCATTTTGCTGTTGGAGATTAAGTAGGAAACCACCACCCAACCACACTTCAAATCAAGGGAAACTGTCACGTAGGATAGATAGATAGATAGATAGATAGATAGATAGATAGATAGATAGGTAAATAAATAAATATTCCAAATCACACCTCCCTCTCTGAGAGTAGAAATCCAAGACTGTTTTTTCTAAAAGACTGCGCTTTGATGAAACCCAACTCAGCAGCTTAGTACAATCGCATCTTCTCGTAGTTATCCTATAGGGGTAGAAAGCCTATGCAAAGATATTGTAGGAAATGATCGAAGAAAGTTTCTTGAGTGTTAGAAAAACCTGTCAAGGAAGACTCTGGACAGATAATAATTTTTGCAGTTGGGATTTATTCTGTACAAATTTCACATCTGAATTTTCTGCACAGAGAATGCCTTTTTTCTATAGCACAGAAAGTGCCATAGTTGGGGACTAATTCTGCGCAAAATTTGTACATGGTTGTTTGGTGCAGGAAATAGCATTTTTCTGCATGGAAAATAATATTTTGAATAGAAATATTCAGCTGTTTCTTTTGCAGAAAGTATCATTTTCTGTGTAAAAATACTATCTGCAAATTTTGCACAAAATAAGTCTCAAACTGTACTTGTCTTGGGAAGAAATTTGTTAAAATTATTGGTTGGTTCATTTGTGACTGATACTAGTGAGGAATTACAGCCCTGTTACCTTAAACAGCCAAGTCATTGTTTCTAAATGGAAAATGAATGCAAGTCTAAAAACCACACGTACGTTTTAAAATAAAACACTGACCATGTGGCTTGCTGTATAATGATTGATCTCTTGGAGTAATTCTCTTTAACAGCTCTGTTCTGATCAGCAATATATTCAGTCAGAGGAATGCAGGATGGCAACTTGGTTTGTCTCTTCTTCATCTTAAAAATATTGCTTGCCTTATTTTTATTCTACACACTGGTGGAATATGAAGGCCCAGACATCTTAACAATGCCCGCATATGGCTCCAGCAGAATTTATTATTAGCTATCCATCAAAATGCTTGAAGCTCTCTGTTTAAAATTATCCATTTAGCATTCACTGACATTTATGCTCAGCCTTAAAAAGTTTAAATTAGAGTTTTTGAACTCTGAATTGCTAGCTGCCACGGCTAGCACCCACTACCTTCCCAAACTTTAAAACACTTGTTTGCTATATTTAACAGCACTGAGTCTCCTCATTAATAGAACTGGCTGAAGAGGACTGAACTGTTAAGCAAGGGGATAAATTGAAACCAGTGAAATGAAAAACAGAGGAACAACAGAGAGAAGAAAAATAGGAAAACAGCAAGGAAGAAATGCTTGCTTTGAAAAAGAAAAAGAAAAACTGTGTGTGGCGTATGGGAAAAGTGTAAGAGAAATATTCAGTATAGTCCCAATAACCTAGGAGGACTTTAGTATGCCCAGGTTTTGGATCTGGGCATACCAAAGGTTTTCAGATTTCAAGTTTATCTATGTAGGAAGGTAGCAAATGTGATCTCATACATTAAGTTGCATGCTCCATGTGGAATGGCATGGTACAATGGCGATGAATGAAAAAACCAAGCCCTGCCAAACTCCCATTTCACACAGTTCTACATTTGTTATATATTATCAGTGAACTATGGGGCCTGATTAGAGGGAAGCAGCAACTGTGTTGCATCATCTTGTCATCCAACCTAATTATTACAGCACTTGGGGTTGGCTAGTATGGCTGAGATTGGAAATTTGCTTAGTTATGTATCCATCTGAGTACCTCATGTCACTAGTATATGTTTCAGACCAGTATCTCACAACATTTTCAGAAGATTTACAACTTTCTGTAAATTTGTTGGGGAATTTTTTTTCCTGTGATGCCTTCACTGGAATTAAAATGGAAATGCAACCAAGAGAACTGGTTATGCTAGGGGTCTATGTGAGCTGAGCAATCTTTTCATGTTGGATTCTGACTTGAAGTGTTCTTTGGCATGGAGCTCTCTCTGTTTCTGGCCAACTAGCAGAATTCTTTTTAAAAAAAATGTCCCAGGAAGGGCACCATCAAAGAAATCTCTTGTGGTGGTTATACCTTGCAATTGCCTAAGTATCCTGCATAGTGATTTTGTCTTACTGTAATAGAAAGACTCCTCCCTTTGTTTTATTAGTAACTGCTGGTAATATATAGCAATAGCATTTATTTCTATACCGCCTATCAACTAAGTGTTATCTAAGCGGTTTACAATGTATTTTTAGCTAATTGCCCCCAACAAGATGGGTACTCATTTTACCGACCTACGAAAGGATGGAAGGCTGAGTCAACCTTGGAGCCTGGCAGGATCGAACTCACAACCTTGCAGTTGCAGTACTGGCATTTAACCACTGCGCCACCAGGGCTAAGTGGTAAGCACTTAGAAACAACAAACTGGGTACCAAGGCCTGATCAGGCAAATGAGAAGCATCCAAATAGCTTATTGGGATAAATGAAGTAGATCAGAGGGACAAGGTAAAGAAACCTTTGCCCCAGCTTATGCTAGGAACAAAGAGATGACGATATTAGTCATAGGTAGAAATAAATGTGACTTTGCAAAATAAATCCCCCCTTTCACATACAGTTTTTTTTTTTAAAAAAAGAAAGATATTGCAGAAGTATACAGCTTCTTCCCCCTCCCACCACCACTTTAACTTTCAGTCACAGGTTTGTTAATAGTGTAAAAAAAATTGTACCAATAAAAAGTGAAGGTAAATTCTGTTTAAATGCCTATACAAATCTATTTTTTTTTTGCCCCCTGTTGTTGCTGGGAGAAACATCTGTGTATGGAGTAGAGAGGAATCTCATTTTCAGGATTTGGGGGTCTCACACAAGGTGAGACTTTTGGCAAGTCTTCAGCTTTGGTTTCATACCAGTTGTAAGATTTGGCCTAATGATTAATCCAGCTCTGTTGCCTTTTGATAACCTCACTCACACTATAACTTTCCAGACTCTGAAATTTATATGTATAACTTCTGGCATGCTTTGTTTTCTATAAAACAATGGTAAATGACATCATGGAATAAGATTTCATATGCATACATCGAAGACAGTCTTCTTCCTTCACTTTATATTGACATCTAAAGTTCACACTAATCTAGCGCAAGTCACACAGCAATATTTTTTATAAAACTTTTAAAAAAAAACAACCACAGTGCTAAAGCTAAAATTTTGTAACTAATTGAAAATAGAAGTTTAAGCATGCACAATTTAGAAAACATCACAAGGGGCATCTTTTTGTGCTCATCTGTAAAAGAATATGTTGTGCATTCTTAATGGAAAATATCTCTTTAGCCATACTAATTAACATATATTCCTCCAGAAAAAAAAATGAGAACCAGTTAAAACTTTTGCACATATCCTTAAATTCTGATGTAAATTCTGGCTGGAATATTGCAGAGTCAGTTGGAACGTGAGGGGCAAATGCATGAAAGGGGAAAAATTAGGGAAGTGCACAGACAAGATACAGCAGGTGTTGGCTGTGCTCCCTCTGGCATATTTTACAGCCATACATCAGTGCTTGGGTGCTTTGCTATGTAGGGAAGAAAGATGGAACGTAATGAAGAATGGGGAGCTGGGAACCTAGGAATGTTTGGTTAACGATTTGTGATAAGAATGAAACAGACATTGCTGCAAGGTCACAGTGCTGACAGGTTGTGGGAGAATATGGGAGGTGGGACAGCGAACCCTGGGAAAAATTTGGTTGTTAGTTATCAGCAAATGTGATAACAGCACATGCTATTTTTGAAATGTATTGGCTTATATAGTACGGTAAATACAATAGTTTTTTAGTGTTGGCCATTGCCAAGGTGTGCAGCAATTTTCCTCAATGTTCTTGAATAAAACTTTTGAAACCTCTGAGCTAATTACTGGATGTGAAGTTATGCTGTACATCACAGATGAATATTCTTTGAAAATCTAAACACTACATAGAATTTCTTAGAAATTCTGAAAAACAATATATGAGGAAAGGAAAATCTAGAGATGCAAAGGACATTTTTTAAACCTAGTGTTTGTTTAGAATGCAATCCAATGGTATTTGGGAGGCTATCCCATTGACCATACAGTATACTAGAGCTCTCCCTCCAGGGATGAAAACAGAGACAGTTCTAGCCCTAGCGGGAAAGACTTGACTCCAGCTCCTCCATCCCAACCACTACAGAAATCTCTTCAGATAGTAGGTCTCCAATGTCAGAGTGAGAAAGCAGCTGCATAGGGGTTGTTCCAGAGAATATGAAGGGATACACAGCCTCCCTTGTCTCTCCACACACATACAGATCCACAAGTAATGATCAGTCTCTGCCAGTCCTAATGCTAAAACAGTAGGGTGGAAATCATAAAGAAGGTGTGAGGAATAGACGAGATCTTACCCCAAAAGCTGAGATCGGCAGTAAAAGCAGTTCAGCTCAGAATTGCCTGTGAGAATAATTGAGATCATTTCTTAAAAGAAATGTGGACTCAGCAAATATATCTGTGAGCATTATATTTGACCCTGTGATCCTACCTTTTATTGTACTGTTTGATGTTTATTATTAAAATTCATTTTGGCTATAACTTGTATTTGGTTGCCTAATAATAAAATGGATTACAAGAGAAACAAAAACAGTGCTTTTCTTTTACTCCCACCATGCCAGAATAAACCTGGGATAATTTTGGATGAGGTAGCTTATCCATCTTTGAATTTCTATTCCCCTTCTCACTTAAGAAGATCTGTTCTTTAGTATAATTTATATCATGAAGGAACTCACGTGAATAGAGAAAGATTTCATGATTGCCCCATCCATGGACTGACCACAAACCAAAAAATGGTGTAGCTTCAACTGCTGGCTGTAACATGCAACTCCCTGTCTTAACTAAGGCCCTTTCCGCAGCTTACCTTATCCTGACGTGGGCATGTGGGGATCACGCCAGCAGCCTCTTGCGAGAGGCACTCACATCCCCTTTGTTTCTTCTCCACCGCAGCTCCCTGCTGGGTGGAAGGAAGTGTGAGGGCTCCTCCCCTTCCTTCCGCAGCACAACTGGGTACTTTGCCAGGCTGCACTGGGGGTGGAAGCACGAGGGCTGGATCTCTGGAGGCTCCACATGCAAGGTAAGTGCATGTGGGGCCTGGGAGTGACGCACGATCACGCATCACTTTCAGTAAGAAGCTGAAAATTATATACTGCATGATTGCCACCTACTGGCCCTAGCAGCATCATGCGATTGCAAGGATGTCATGTGAAATGGTCCTTGCAATCTTGCGATGCTCTGGAGGCCCTTTTGCATGTGAAATGGTGTGTGAAAAAGGTGTAAGTTTATGAGTTCAAGATAGTAACCAAAGGGTAGCAATTTGTTCTTGTGCACCTTTAAGTCATTTCTGACTTATGGTGACCCTAAGGTGAATCTATACTGGGGTTTTTATTGTTTATTGTTCAGGGGAGATTTGCAATTGCCTTTCTCTGAAGTTAAAAGATTGTGGCTTGCCCAAGGTTGTGTAGGGGGTTCCAATGGCTCAGCAGGGATTCAAACCTGGTTTCCAAGGCCATTTCTGCAGTAAACTGTTATAGTGCTATTATTCCACTTTCAACATTCTATGGAATCCTGGGACTTGTAGTTTAGGGAGGGGCATTGAGAATTCTCATCCAGAGAGCTCTTTGGCCTCAGTAAACTACAAACCCCAGAATTCCACAGGATGTTGAAAGTGGAATAATAGTGCTATAACAGAGTAGTGCAGAAATGGCCCAAGAGTCCTACCTAACGCACAAGTCACTACACCATGCTGACTTTCAAGTATGGCAATAGCGAGATTTTTTAATCAAGATGCTTCCTACTTTTGTGTGATACATATAGAGTTTGAATCCTTGTAGGCTGGTTATATTTTCTGATTTAAAGTGAAGTGAAAGGAAGATTTTAAGATGTCCTTTAATTTTAATCCTGGTAGCTTCAAATTAGGCTCTTGCTAAACTGCAAAGAAATATTGACTAAATTTGAGCAATTATCATACAAGAATAGTCTCTTGTAAAAAGGCTTCTTTCAAAAAGTTTACAACAACCTAATAGAAACCTTTTCCTTTGCTGGGAAAAAAATGTAAGAGATAGTGAGGAAATGATTTACAGGTATCTCAGAAAAAACACTGAAGTTAACATTTGCAAAGTAGGTCCAAATGCTCCTTGGGTGTAGCTATTAAAGAACATTTCTTGAAGATTTCACTTCAGTGATATTAAATGCCAGCTAAGATTTAAAACAGTTGAAAGTACAATGGGAAAGTGCTAGAAGTGTCAAGCAAAAAAAGATGGTGAAGTAATTAAAAATATTGGGGGGAAAAGGCTTGCAATAATTGAAATAATAAGAGGATATAGACCTCCATTGTGGAATGACATCATCGACCATGTTACAAAGAATGATATGATTGTACTTGATGCTAGTTTATGAAAAGAGGAGGTTTCTTAAAAGAAAAAAAAATCAAGGAATTATTCTACCCTGACCAGTAAAATCTATCTGAAGAACCTCAGGAAGTAGGTTCATGTTGCTTTGGTGGCATGTTACCACAAAATAAATAAAGAAGGGGAGAGTTCCAGGCTCCGGGGTATACCTTCCTAAGATTAAGTTGACCTAGGCTACAGATCTGTAACCTGTGAAGCAGTGATGTGAGACAACACAAATGGACTTGAGACTCTAGTTAAAGTGAACCAAAGGAACCATGTTTTATTATAAGAACGAAATGGACTGTGAAATGGAAACAGAGTATATAAATGGAATATGTATTTTTTTACAAAACAAATACAACAATTTAAGACCTGTGGTTGTTAAGGTTTTTCAAACAGAATGAAAAAGAAATCCTTGACATTGTGGAAAGGCATAGCAAACCTAAGTGATGAAATGCCAAGAGGCTGTGATGTTTCAGAGTCATGAAAAGGAGAAAATGATGAGCACTAAAATAGATAACTATTGTGAGTAAGTCTCAAGTAAGGCTGACCAAGGTCAAGATCCAACAGAGTACTTAGACTGTATCCCACTACTTCAGTCCAAACTGGCAGTCGCCTCACTCCTGCCACCTTCTGTGCATGCTAAAAAATTCCTTTAAAGCATATGGAGCTTCCAATTTGGGGAAGCAACATGCTTCTGAATTACCAGTAAGTGAGAAATGATACTAGGAGAACATTGTCTTCAAACTGTGGCCTTCCCAATGGCATGTGGTGCCCACTCAGTCATGCAGATGAGTTTTAAGCCTGATCCAAGAGTGCTCTTGCTATGTTCTGGAACCATGTCTTTGTTGTTGTAGTGCCTTCAAGGTGTTTATGACTTATGGAGACCCTAAGGTGAACCTGTCATGAGTTTTTCTGGGGCTGTGAGTATGCCACTGCTCAAGGTCACCCAATTGTTTCCCTGGCTGAGTGGAAAATTGAATCCTGAACTCCAGGGTCATAGTCCAGGGTTTAAACCAGTACATCACATTGGCTCCCTTATTCTAGATCAGACAAATTCTTCATATCACATGATGTTGTCCATGTATCAGTGCTATACAGAAGCAGTCCAATCTTTTTAAAATCCTAAGGAGCAACTATGTTGACCGCACTTTGCTAGCTCTGTTTCTCTTGAAACAGAAGTGTTCTGAATGAAGAAGAGTGGACTGGCACATATATCTGTTTTGTATACAATCATTTGGTATGCGGTTGCATTCAAAACTTTTTGAATACATTTTGCATTCAAAACTGTATTCATTGTAATGATATTTTTTTCTTATGTTTCCAGCCTTAAAAGCAATATGCAGTGGTCACTTTTCAGACTTAATGGAAGACAATTAATATGAACATTTCAGTAAGGGACGAGGTCAGAAAGACTAAAGCACAGAATGAACTTAGGCTGGCCAGAGACATTAAAAACAATAAAAAGGGCTTTTTTAAATACGTCCGCAGCAAAAGGAAAAAGAAGGAGATGATAGGGTTGCTGCGCAGAGAAGATGGCAAATTACTCACAGGGAGAAGAGAAAAGGCAGAACTACTTAACACCTTCTTTGCCTCAGTTTTTTTCCCAGAAGGATGCAAGCGCTCAACCTGGCGGTCGGGGAGCAGGTGAGGAGGCAGGGGAAATGAGGCACATAATAGGTAGAGAGGTGGTACAGGAATACCTGGCCACACTGGATGAATTCAAGTCTCCAGGGCCAGATTAATTGCATCCTAGGATATTAAAAGAGCTGGCAGAGGTCATTTCGGAACTGCTTGCTATAATCTTTGAGAAATCTAGGAGGACAGGAGAAGTTCCAGCAGACTGGAAGAGTGCAAATGTTGTCCCCATCTTCAAGAAGGGAAAAAAAGAGGACCCAAATAATTACTGCCCAGTCAGCCTGACATCAGTACCCGGAAAGATCCTGGAGCAGATCATTAAGCAGTCAGTTTCTAATCACTTAGAAAGCAAGGCAGTAATCACGAGAAGTCAATGTGGATTTCTCAAAAATAAGTCATGCCAGACTAATCTTATCTCTTTTTATGATAGAGTTACTAGCTTGATAGATGAAGGGAATGCTGTGGATGTAAAATATCTCAATTTCAGTAAGGCCTTTGACAAAGTTCCCCATGATATTCTTGCAAAGAAACTAGTAAAATGCAGGCTGCACAGGGCTACTGTTAGTTGGATTTGTAATTGGTTGACCACCGAACCCAAAGAGTGATCATGAATGGCTGCTTTTCATCCTGGAGAGAAGTGACTAGCGGGGTGCCACAGGGTTCTGTCCTGGGCCCAGTGCTGTTCAATATTTTTATCAACAACTTAGATGAAGGAATAGAGGGCATGCTCATCAAATTTGCAGATGACACCAAATTGGGAGGGGTTGCTAATATGCCAGAGGACAGGATCAAAATTCAAAATGACCTGGATAGATTGGAGAGCTGGGCCAAGGCTAACAAAATGAAATTCAACAGAGAGATATGTAAGGTCCTACACTTTGGTAGAAAAAATAGAATACAGAAATATAGGATGGGGGACACGCGGCTGAATAGCAGTGCATGTGAAAGGGATCTAGGAGTCTTAATAGACTACAAGCTGAACATGAGTCAGCACTGTGATGCATCAGCCAAGAAAGCCAATGCAATTCTTGGCTACATCAACAGGAGTATGGTGTCTAGATCGAGGGAGGTACTGGTACTACTCTACTCTGCTTTGGTTAGACCTCACCTTGAATACTGTGTCCAGTTCTGGGCACCCCAATTCAAGAAGGACATGGTCAAGCTGGAGCAAGTCCAGAGAAGGGTGACCAAAATGGTGAGAGGCCTGGAAGCCATGCCCTATGAGGATATACTTAGAGAGGTGGGTATGTTTAGTCTGCAGAAGAGAAGGTTAAGAGAGGACATGATAGCTATGTTTAAATATTTGAAGGGATGCCATATAGAGGAAGGAGAGGGCTTGTTTTCTGCTGCTCCAGAGACCAGGACAAGGAGCAGTGGATTCAAGCTGCAGGAAAGGAGATTCCACCTGAACCTCAGGAAGAGCTTCCTGACAGTCAGGGCTGTCCGGCAGTGGAATCTGCTGCCTCGGAGTGTAGTGGAGTCTCCTTCCTTGGAGGTTTTTAAGCAGAGGCAAGATGGCCATCTGTCGGGAATGCTTTGAGGGTGTTCCTGCATAGCAGGGGGTTGGACTGGATGGCCCGTGTGGTCTCTTCCAACTCTACATTTCTATGATTCTATGATTCTATGAAAAGTCCACAGCAAGCAATGTGTTTCCATTTCAAGGAAGTAATGTATACATTTTATATTAAAAAAAAAGTTTGTAGCATTCCATCCCCTCTCAACCCACCTTCTATACAAGTTTTATATTTTCTGCAGGAGAAAAGCTGGCTCAGCAATGTCAAAGAGGATCATAACTCCAGGTACACATTTGAAATTACAATCTAACTTGAATGCATTTTAAAATTATAAAAAGAAAAAGAAGAGGGTGAGGGAGCCCTTCAAAAACATCAAATGGCCTCTAGAGTTCCCCCTTCATTTTCCCTTCCATGTAAAATTGTCACCAAATAAGATTAATTTAAAAATCTAGTCCAATGAAAATTTTTAACTGAAACATGAGAAAGAGACTAGATGAATTAGAACTGACTGGAGTGAGTATTTTTTTAGCCCATAGTAAAATATGAGAATGTAGAAGAATGTACATAAACATGATCCTGGGGCATCCTTAGAAGCAAAAACAGCTTGCAAAGAGATAGAGAAGTTTTGGAATAGAGTGTCAGGTAATGATATTTTTCAAGGACAGTAACGGAACTTGTTATACTGAGAGGCTGTATTCTGGAGAGACCACTATAGCCTTGCCAAAAGCAATATTAAGCCTGCATTTAAACCTCGGAACCACAAAATACTCCACTTCCCACAGATTTATATTACCAGCTATGGTGTACCATAATGAGACAAAACAGGAGTGCAACTTCCTAAAAAGACTGGAGTATATTTACTTTTATCTCCTAAATGTTGTTTAGTAATGGCTGACCCTTATTGTTAGGTAGAACAGGAATGAGCATCATTTAGCTCTGCAGATTTTATTGAACTGTCACTCTCAGCATTCCTCAGTTTGACTACACTGGATAGGGCTGATGAGAGCTGAAGTTTGATAACATTTGAATCAACATCTCAGCCTTAAGACAGTATCTTCCATTCAGATGGAAGATTCTGGGAGCAGTGGTGGCAGTTCTCCAGCTGTTTTGCTCTGTTGAGGAACAGAGAAGTAAATGCTACCCAATATGCGGCAGTACCTACCTAAACAAGCTTCCATGGAGGTCACTATCTCATATTCAGTGAGGAAATAAGATCCAACTTCCAATCCAACAGTTTCAGTGCCAAGGGGGCAGGGGAACATCATTTTATCCTCCATCTCTGGCAGCAAGCTTGAGCTGGCTTTAGATCTAGCTCTACCTGCCACAAGGATAGTTTCTTTTAGCATATTCTTATTACTTTATTGATATGCTGATTTACACACCAATCTTTTCATGATCCTAGATAGGCATAGAAGACTTTGTGTGCCTGTGATGAGCACTGGTTAGGACAACCTCTATAGATGTACAAGCTCCCCTCTAGACAGTGTAGCTGCTGAAGTGGCAAAATGAGAGCATTATCCCTCAGATAAGAATTTTGCATCCAGTGAAATTTTTCTTCTCTCCCCAAATTTCTAGCATTGCAGTAGCTTAAAACTTCAGTGGAGCACATGGAAATAAACCTCAATCATCCAAAAAAGGGCAGGTAAAATGACCAAGGGAATGAGAAGATATCAAATATGAGATCTAGATGTGAATGATTTCCAGGGTCTCAATCAACAATGCTGAAGGAGAGGGTTTTGTTTGTTTGTTTGTTTGTTTTTTGAGGAAGTGTTACCCACTTAACTCACCTAAAAACTATGTCCTGAGGATCATAATTATTATTTTTTTCAAACATAGTGAGCCATAGAGATCTACTGGAAGGACACATAGACGGTGCAGCTATGGAGATAGATCAAAAGAGTAGCCTGTTTTCTGTCACACATCCTAGGTGAATCTTGCAAATGGCTCACACAAGCCATTGGAATGGATTTTCAGCCATGACAACACCAATAGGAGACAATAAGTCTCTGGGAACAAATTAACATGTCAAACAGCCAGGGATATGACACCTTGTAGGTATGCATCCCCGGATGAGAAACTCACCTTGCAGGAAACTACAAGGATGTTTGGCTGTATTTTCTTTGAACTACAAAGCTGAAATCCATCTTCATAAAACTGCAGCCATCTGTTCCCCAGGACATGTGTTAGCTCTATAACTAGTCCTCTTTTTCTCCTTTATTTCAGAGTTCTCCCAGATTCGCAAACAATGCTGCTGGAAAGCTCCCTTCAGCCTTAAAAGGCATGGCTGAGATCGGCTTTTCACTCATTTTCTCCCAGCTGAAGACTTCTGGATTGGTACAGTATTACCCCAAAAACCCTTATGTCTCTCTCTCTCTTAATTTTCACCTCTTTCTAAATTTCTATAGTCTTGTATGCTTGTTGGAGTGAGTGCAGCTGAGTGATTGTATGAATTTTAACATCTATGTCAATAAAATACTTAGATTTGAACAGTTAGCCTGATTCTCTGTGATCCAACTCCGTAAATACTGGGCAAAAGATCCTTAATTACCCTGCCCTCTTTGCATAGCTAATTTTCCCCACAAGTGATAATTTTGACAGGCATTGAGAATCCCCCTAAGTGGCGCCCAGCAAGCAGGATAACAGAAGCATAATCTAGAAGGAAGACAATTTAAAATATAATATAAATATTGTGTAATATAAATATAACATAAAAATAAACAGAGTTGTTCTCTTGCGCCAGCTGATCAAGGCAGGAGTTTTAAACCATTTCATCTGTTGCTTTCCTCTTTCCCTCCTTCAGTTTTATGACGTAGTCTTGCAAGTTTGGAGTGTTAAGCCACTCATAAACGTGAAAGTTAGAAATTGACAGACCTCCCTTTCCTTCTCTTTCTCCTCCTTCTTTTAAATACAGCCACAGATCTGGGTGGACTTCTTCTTCCTTCAGTGTTCCTACAATGATTACTCATGGTAAGTCCAACCTCCCATTCTCAGGAAGGCTAAAAGAGCAATACATAAGTACTGCGATATACCCAAATCCTATATTTTAAGGATGGGAGTGGCTGCTCAAATCTGGAACTACCACTTGTAAAACAGTCCATCAAAAAGCTGTGTGACTGTTACCCTGTAAACTGGGGGTCCCGGGAGGGGTGCCCCAAAAAATAACCAACAACAAGCAAGATGGGGAAAATTAGCTGGAGCACTCTCTTGGCTAACGAGAAGCAGGGCAACACAGCGAGATCTTTTATCCTATGTATACCGGTTCAGGTCAGTGAGGAGCCAAGCAGTTTAAAATACTAACGGTTTTTATTAAGCAAGGAAAATAATAAAACTCAAACACACCTAATTAGACAGGAAAGAAAGAGAGTTTTAGAGAAATAAGCAATACGCCACCTGTCCGAAGTCCTGAAGACACCAATTGAAGAGAAGGAAGGAAACCCGGTGTGGAGACCGAAGGGAATCTGCTGAGCCAAGCAGCAGCAAGATGATCTGGCGAGAGTTCCGGATGGTTTCAGTGATTCAGCAAGGGTTTCAGCAAAGTCCAGCGAGAGTTCCAGTGATTTCAGCAAGAGTTCCGAAGAGCTCTCAAAATGGGGCATCTTTTATAGGGATAGAACGACTGCAGGCGAGTCTGGTCTTTGCATGAGCACAATGAGTTTTGGTCTGGGGACAAAGGCTCTGAAAGGTCGGAATTTGCATGATTGAGTTATGAACCGAATTGACAATAGTATGGCTGAGATGTAGATGCGGCTAGCTTGGCCGTTAAGTGCCTGGCTTGCCAGGGGCTTTCACAGGCAAAGAGCTCTCTTTGTCTTACAATCAAGGTGTTTGTTTCGGGTGGCTACCCCCTGAAGCGGAACTGGCTATTTTACAACTATCGGCCATGCCTAGCTTCGTGCTTGTCCGGTGGGGCCTTACAAACACTTAGCTGGTGGCAGGAAAAAGGGCTGAATTATGATATCAAAATGATATCTTTGTTCACCAAAGACCAGACCAGAATGTCGCGGTAACATGACCTGACTTAAATGTATCTACTTCATAGTGTTTTATGAACATCAATAGCTTTTTCCAGCCCACCACTCTGCAGAAGTCTTCCAAGGATGATGTCTGCCTGAACGTTGTGGTGGTTGCTATTGCTGTACTACAAAGTGTCCATATCTGTTGTGGTCTGGGTGCATGAGCATAATCATAACACAAGTAAACACAACTTTCAAGCACTTTGAAATGGTTGACTTAGCTATTCTAAATACTAATGTTCTTGAATGGAATGAGATTAATAATGTCTGCATGCCCCTAATTATTTCCCCCCCCTCCCAATATATATCGTCACAGCCCCTCTGACATCCAGTGTGTGCCATCTTATATCTAACAGAAGTGTCGGGTTCAGACAAACATTAGTGAATCCAGTGGTGGTACCATTCTGAAGCCTGATACATACATTGGTATAAATAATGGATAAACGGTCAAAGATTACTTATCTTTATAAAACTTGCATAGGTTAGGATTTACTGTTAATGATGTAGTTTCTGACACTCGCCTCGCTGAAGAAATAGCCAGTAAAAATGATACCTTAAATGTCATTAATCTTAATGATGCCTCCCGAAGTGGTCTGAATGGAGGCCTCGTTAAAATGTTCAGCACTAAATTCAAATCCCATGAAGGGAATCTGTGCAAAGTTGCTGCCATCAAAAAATGCTTAACATAAGGATGAGCTGTCACTGGCTTCCCTTCAACTGATAACACAGAAGACAGAACTGCTGCCATTCTCTTCAAAGTATTAGACCTTAGCCCTTTATCAATTCCACTCAGCAAAAAGGGTAAAAGACAAGTTATCTGCATCTCTTCAATTAGTACTGAATTCCATTCACATCATCTTTGGAAGGTCTTCCATGCAGTTTCATATATAGGTTGAATCTACTGACTTTGTGAATTTCTTAGCTATGTGGTGGGAGAAGGAAAGTTTTCATTTCATTAGCCCTCTAGGTACACCCATGTATTCTCCCATAAAGCAGCTCCCGCACCTGCCTCCTCATCAGCGTCAAGGTGCTTTTGTTCTTGTTTTGTACGGGTTACAAGAAGGCCACTGCCTGCACTTTATCCTAGCTTGTCCCACACCCATTGCTGCCAATTCCAAAGAAAACAAGAAAGGCAACAATTGGGCTGGTTTGCACCTACATAAAGGCAAGACTGCAAGCGGCAGAGCTGTACAAGGATCTGAAAGGAAAGGAATTAAATTCCAAGGTGTGAAGCGGCCATGTGTCAGTCTGTTGCACCAATAACAATGCAAAGACTTGTGGCATCTTAATGACAAACAGCTTTACTTTGCATATCAGCTGTTACGGACCAAAGTGGGTGGCAATCCTCCCAACTGCGTTAAGTGTTTTTAATGCAAGGCACAATTTCTGGTCCATTGTGGACTGGAAGAACAACAATGACAAAATCTTTCTGGGCTGCAAACCCTGTGCTATTGAGAATGAGAAAGCAAGATTCAGCTGTCTAATCGCACCCCGCACATGTCATTGTCTGGAGTCTAGCCTGGTGAGACACAGGAAGAAGCACACAGGTCAGAAGCATGATATCATCCTCACAAAATTCCCTTTGGATGCAGGATGAGACAGAAAATAATTCATTCAGACAAGGAGGGGGCAGATTCCTGGCTTTTGGAACAAAAGAGATAGATTGGGGGTCAGCAGGGGGAAAAAGCACTGCTGTGTTCTCAGTTTCTCAGGACCAAAATGTATGTGTGTCAGGGAGTTGTGCTCTATTCCTGTTGCATTTTAAAAGCAAAGGCCTCAAATGGAAAAGAAACAAGGGTTTACTCATTTTAAAACCACTGTGCTTCCTTTTTTCCCTCTCTTTCTCCAGTACCAAATGTAGAATATGGTTCAGGGCAGTTTTACATCCACAATCATTCTATGTTCTGGAATGTCAGACATTTGGACTTATCTTATGAAAAAGGCCAACCAATGGCCACCAAGGGACATTAACCAAGGACATTCAGGTGCCTTGAGTTCCTTCTTTTGTGCTTTTGGATGATTACCCATTTTAGCTAGGAAAAGAGACAAAATAAAAAACCAAGCTGTTGCGCTGCTGTTTTGAACGGGAGGACACAGAAAAACCCTGGGGTGGAGCCTCTCCAACAACTCAGCAAACTGTGAACTGAATGAGAGTGAACTATCTCCAGCAATGTGATACTTAATTTTCAGTTTTGCTTCATATTATTGTTATTGATGATGTTATTAAATATTTAAGAAAATCATTTATTTTCCAACATTTCACTTTCAAATAGTGTTCAAGGTGGCTAATGAAAGCTGAAAACCAATGAGTGAGTTGGGCCTTTCTGTGCCACCAAATGCATATTTTCTCTTTTCTGTGTCACCCAAGAAATATTGTCTTCATTGTATTAATGATCTGTGCATCTTGTGCCTGGTGCTGACACACACTGGGCAATCTCCTAATGCTACAGGAAGAATTCTGCATGGCCCCCTTCAGGAGAGAACCACAGTGAATTTGATTTTTAGACAGAATGCTTCTATAGTTGAATTCAGGCTGAGGTAATTACCAAACAGAATGATTTACTATGCAAGCTTCACCAAAGAGTAGTGAAATAACGTGATGAAACAGTACAGTGAAATACACAGAGTTGCTGTGATCATCGTGAAAAAAATTGAAGTCTGAGAGTCAAATCACTACTACAAAATTTTACAGGTCCCTATCTTAAGATACTGCAGATGAATATTGGAAGGAACTATCTAACCCAGAGGTGGACAGCTATGGAAGACTAGAAGACTGCATTAGCCCTTCAGGAGACCTTGGAGGGGAGTACATCCTCCAACACACCTGTTCATTCCCATATATATAATATGTATACACACACACACACACACACACGCACATTCTATTGTATATACCTGGCATTGTCTGCGATTTTATTTTCTCATAGGTAATACTTGTTAGAAAGATTTGAGATTCCGTGTCTCTAATTCCCCAAATGTCTTGTCCAGTACCTGTAACTTTTCCTAGTATTCCACAATCCAATCTGTACTCAGAGTTATTAATATAGAGAGGTTGAGTTCCTGAGGAAATACGCTGTCTTCCTCCTTGCTGCTAGGCTTTGTCTCCATAGCAACTGGCTGGGCCCAAGAGCTCTCTGACTGAGGCCCCTCCCTAAACTGCAAACCCCACGATTCCATAGAATTTTCACAGGCAGCCAATCATATGAGGTCTTCGCTTCACACTGCCAGTCATATGAAGTCTTCATGTGACACAGACAAACAAATATACAAATGTTGACTTTTATATAGTAGATATGTTTTACCCCTAAATATTCCCAAACACCCTCACTATAAGGTCACAGGTGATTTGAAGGCACATACACACAAACACATCTGCTAACATTAAAAAGTTAACATGTTTCAAATGGAATGAGATTTGCAGCTTCAGAAACGTCTGCAGTCAGATTTCAAATCACTATGTACAGTATACACAGCAGTGTACAAAATTAAACTTTTCTAATGATGTGTTATGTATGTTTTATGTTTTATCATATATTTTGTCCTTTTATATCTATATTTGTATGTTTTTATGTAGCCACTGAAGAAGGCCATGTAAAATATACATAGGCTGAAACACACTGGACCTTCTCTACGATGAAGCAGCCATCGATCAAGCACTTTTAGACAGTGTTTCCTGTGGATTCTACTGGGTGCTGTCTGGTTTGTCTCTCTTTTGTTCCAAGGATCAGTCTGACCTATTAAGGTTGTTTTGCTCTGAACAGTCCTGTTCTATAGGGAGGTTGCCTATGATAAGGGATAGGGAGGGACAGTTTTGGAAAAAAGGGGGGGCATTGTTCAGTTCAATTGTTGAAGGAAAAATATTTGCGGAAGACAGGTTAGAGAATGAAGACAGAGCAGAGGGATGAACTGGAATGGCTTTTTGTGAAGGAGAGAATATTGTTTACCAGCTGTCTAGAATGTTGTCAAAGAAATCAGGTTCTATTTAAAGAATTAAGATGGCTGGGCTCACTACTGCATGACCTCAGCCCTCGCACATTGTTCATCATTTGCATGAGAACCGATGGCAGCTTCTCAGCAGTAAGAAGAGAAGAATATACATGCAGAGGCAGTGGAGAACTTGCCTAAGGCAAAAAAAGAACATTATTAAAAAGAAACTTGAGGTGGGAGTGACTGAAGACGAGCCTGAAGGAAGATGAGAAGAAAAACAACTCGTACCAGACTTTGATAGGAGAAAATGGGTTGTTTTTTTACTGCGCAGAATACTGCCAAGAAAGATGCAGAGAAGACTGGTTTTTTAAGAGAGAGAGAGAGAGAAAGGGGGAGGCAGTGGTAAGTTCTGTCAGGGTGTGAGGTATGCACCTCCGAGCACGTGCAGAGTGGAGAAAGTTGGAAGCAGCACCCAACTACTGCCAGCTGCTCCAGAGTGGAAAAAATAGCCACGCAGACTCGTTGCATTATGGCTTAGTGCTATTTATTCAAACAAACACAAAATAAGCATTAGGGCTTCTGACAGCATGCCTAGAAGCAAAACAGCAGTTACCAAAACAGTCATGGAAGACAGACAAAGGCCCTTTCTGCACTACACTGTTATACCATGATTATTCCACTTTCAACATGCTATCGAATCCTTGGGTTTGCAGTTTAGGGAGGGGCTGGATGGCATAACAATGGAATAACAATGTAGTGCGGAAACAGCCAGAGAGTATGGCCAAAGGCAGTACCAAAAATGACTTGAGGCAAATTACAGAGCCAAACCTAAGCCTTTTAAAGGGGCTTAACCACATCCTGGTACACATCAGGTGATCCAATACATCCACAGCAGACATTCTCCTCATGCTGGATGCTCGTTCATGAAGCAAGACCTTGCGAGGCAGGCCAGCCATAACAAACCTTGCAGCTGTGCTGCCAAGATCACATTACCTCATCTTTTTGTCCACCAGAAAAACCTTCTTGGACACACCACACTCACATTCTGAATGCCCTGACAAGTTCATGCCTGCATAGAAGTCATATTTATCTATGCTCACAATTTGTGTCTGCAGGAAAGCCGGTCACTCTGCACATGCTCAGTGAATAGTTGATTATTGTTGTAGCTGATGATGACGTTTTTAAAAATTTTACCCTGAAAAGGAGACAATATCTCAGAAGATTTATTTGTTCTGTTTTTCATAATCACTGAATAAACAATGGATCCACAAAATATTAAAGATACTACTTTGCCAGATTTATTATGGCACATCAACTTAACTCTGAAATGGATTGTATTTTATTGATTCATAAATCCAACACGCTTCTGACAGACTTTAACTGTGGTATCAATGCTGGAGAGGAGAATCATTTCATATGCAATGACAGTTTTGATTATATTGAGAGAACATTGGTGTCCTAAGAGTAAACAGGGCCTTTTAACTTGTCAAGGATTTTGAATCAATATACAAGAATGAATCACTTGAAACTGATCACCATTCAATGGTCATCTGCTTGAATTTCTAGGGGAACAAAGCATTAGAATGGCTGACACCAGTCCTTCTTTGGCTGGTGTTTTTGGCTCATTTTCTCAAAGTGCTTCCTTGGCATAAGATCCACTGGAACACTTTGTAATCTGGTTAGATGTTTTTACCTCTTGCTTGTAAATATCTCTAGGTTGTCTCTAAAAATGATGGTGACTCATAAAGCAGAGAAGAACAAAAGGTTCTCCTGGGACATCTTCAGCTTATTTATCTAAAGTATATTTCTTTAATTGTATAACACATAGCCCCTCAAATGCTCATACTAAATCATAACAGTAAATAAATAACTGGAATGAAAAATTCATCCAAAATGAAGTTGCCTCTCTTTCTGAACCTAGTCATGATCTTTTAAGTCTATTCCAAAAGAGATAGGCCTCATGACTAGGATGCTGAAGATATCTGTTATGGATCCTTCTGAGCATACATGTCAAAGGTTGCTAACTTGGAATCCATAAATGGATGGTTTTTCTGGGCATGCAGAAACTCTGTGTATATCCAGTTTTCCAGAGATTTATCCAGGTGTATTAATGTCTTTGTTAGTCTTAGTGCTTTCTAATTGAAAACTGCCATATATTGATGTGATGAGGAAAGATACAATCAGTTATTCCCTTGGATCAAGTTCTTCCCTCCTGCCCTTCTTTTCACCCTCTTTCCTGCAGCAGTCTCCAATCACAGGCAGGCCAAATCTGGCATAATATATAGAGAGACACAGATAGAAGGTTTATTTGTGGTTGATCCTGAGGACCTATACATACAAGAGTGCACACACATCCACATGTGTATTATTGCATGTGGTGGACAGGCATGGGGAGATGAAGAAGGGAAGATCCCTCAAACTTATTTGTTTTTGTGATATGGGTGAGGCATTGCCTTAATACCTCACTGTTCTAGAATATCCTCTCTCCATTCTCAAAGTATCCATTGTGAAGAAACAGGTGAACATCAAGGAGAGAATGATTATTCTGAAACAGGGTTCTTTAAAATACCTCAGGACTTTCTTGGCTTTGTTCAGTTTCGTGCTTCAAAAGCCACAGATCATCTGGGATAGCCACAGATAGTCCTTTGCATTTCTGGTTTCTATGCTTGTCTTAAAGAGTCCCAGATTCCCTCTCCTGCTGCAAACTTCAAACTTACCTGAGTTCTAAGAATTAGTTTTACTCGCCCCCCCCACCTCTACATTCTTCTTTTGGATACGCTAATCGTCTTAGTGTATGTTTGGTAGAGTTGCACAATCTGATAGGAAAAAAATGTAACTTGTAGAGGTCCTGTATTAGGTGTGATTCTTGGCTTTTTATTTTATGAATATTATGAGGAGCAGGATTCTATTCATATTAACAGTGCAAGTCTACTCAGATGGAAGCCACAATGGGTTCAGTGATACTTACTCTTAGATTAATGTGTACTGATTACTGCCCTAAGTGAGATGTCCTAAAAAAATCATTGGAATACAGGGATATCTTAATGACAATCATGTTTTTTTTCCCCCAGCTATAACTTTTTAAAATAATTTCATTCCCTTTGTCTTCTGGACCCAAATTTATTGGATATCATTTTCCACCCTGCTCCCATCCTACTAACAACCTCATGAAGTAGGTTAGGCTGACAAGAGTCAATTAGGTCACGATGACCATAAAATCTGGAAGAAAGATGAGATTTGACTTCTGAATTATACAGAACATGAAGCTTATGCATTGACTATGGATTTGAGAGAAAGCTGCAATTTTGCCTTGGGTCTGATGGAAGCATTTTGATTTGAAAAACTAAGTGTGGAAAATTTTTAGAACAGACATTGGAGCAAATGACAATACTCCTTTGATGCAAGACTCACAAAGTAGAGTGCAAAGAGTACACTGCATTTCTACTTATAACTCTTTCAGTGGGTGTTATCTTGGATTTTGATGAATTTTTCCTAGGGGGAGGGATCCCATAGTGACCTACTTAGAAAGCGTCTCTTTGTGCTTTTCTGGACTATAAATACGCAGGTTGAAAAATCTGCTCTGCCTGCTAGAAAATTAAGAGTCAAACACTTCCACCCATCAAAAACAAACAAACAAACAAACAAGCAAACAAACAAACAAACAGGGCAAAGTAAATAAAATAGTATCTTTCACTTTCAAAGTTTTTATACCTATATTTTAGTATTCTTTGAGAGAAGGAGATTAGTGTTATATTTTAGAAGAGAAAATTTTATTTTAAAGTTCAGTTTTAGTAATTTTAGTGTGTTCCCCTCAAAGTTACAAATATAAAGGTCACATTAAGCTAATTTACATTTTTATATTTTTTTATATTTGCACGTATCGAGTTGTGATGGCCCATGACAATAAACAATAATGTTACAGTTACAGAGACAAAGATTGCATCCTTCAGAGAATTCTTTGCAGAATCTCTTGTAGATTCTAACATAATGGAAAAGATAGATTTTTTGGTGTGTTTAAGACTTAAGAAGGATCCCCCTCACTGAGAGCTGAATTAGCATGGTCTGTAAATCTTACTCGTATGTTTCAGATGGATAAAACTGGTATTTAGAGATACGAAGAAGAACAAAAACATCCAGAGAATATTTTGCATCTCATAGAGGCGGCGCTAAATTAATTTCTATGGCTTTATAACAATCTATTGTCAGGACATCTGGTCCCAGGAATTTCTTCCTTTTGAATATATTTTTCTTTTTTTAAAGAAACAGCTATTAGTAATTCCTCATTTGAATACTATCATTCATATGTCTCTCTTTTTTCCTTCCACCAGGACTTTGGATTCATTTAAGTATTTCTAGTCATTCTTCAAGAGATACAGTGAAATCTATATTTTCAAAACTGCTTTTCAATGAATGTTGGTATAATTGCTATAATACTCCTTTAATTATTGTGTTACAACTTCTGATTTTCTTCACATTGTGTTGTTCATCTTTTTTTAGTCTTGGAGGAAAATGCCGCAGCAAATGGAAGTAGCAAAATGACAGCTTCACGAAATACAACTGAAAGGAATGAAGCAAGTGCAAACTGATATTAATCTATATTTCGGAGCCACAGTGACTCCCTGAGTTTATCAATCAAAACTATTTAGTGAATGCCTTGCATTTGGGTTTTATGGGACAATATATCTTACCCAATCCAGCCCAATACATGGAAGAAAATTAGTTTCTTCCATGTCCTCCCTACCCACCTGAAACACTGTCCCAATCACCATGATCTCTCTCTGCACATAGAGATGGAATATCTAGGCACTGCTCACAGATGTGCAATTTTGTCAGGTAGGCAAAAACCATGTAATTAATCTTCTCATGTAAATCAGAAAACTGGCTATAAGACTTTTACCAGTGCATGGTGAACTGTATGCACATAGGAGATATTAGATACGTCCCCTCAAATATACATACATGGATGATGAAACCACAGACAGCAAGCCAGCAGAGCTGTATAATAATCTTAGGTGACATTCACCAATGTAAACTATGGGTGTAATTCTTTACTTTTCATTCTCATATGTAAGAATAGTTTAATAATCTCTGGATGAGACTTTTTTTTGCCTCTTTTTTGCATATCAGGACCGTTTTGCACAAATCCTATTTTGCATAAAATGCAGTGTTTTCATGCAAAAAAGTACAAAATATGTCTGTGCATAACAAGAAAAATGTGTTTGGGAAAAAGGTACCGATTTTTGCATAAAATCCAAGATGAACAGAGCTCTTAAAAAAAAAACACTCTGCTGGTCTTTTCACTTAGAGTAAACAGATTTCATGGAGCTGGCAAGACTTTTGTTTCTCATCAGGGATGATGTAGAAGGGATGATATAGATGGCTTTTGGACATTCAGTCCCATTCACATTGGAGATGAAGGCAAGAGTCAGTGTGTAAGGTACATGTGACAAAACTGCACAGAATTGTGTGTTCTTCACTAATTGTGGGAGATGCGTCAGGTGACTGGCTCTTTATTACTCAGTCATTTGATAGTCATTTTATACATATTTGCCCCATGTGGTATAAACACTGATACACACCAACAGACACTTTGAAGTCCCTTCTTCCAAAAGTTTTCCTTTTATCTTTAGTAGCTAACCTTCCTAACAACTACAACAACAGCACATAAATATTTTCTTCTATTAAAAAAAATTGGAGAATATTCTCACACAAAAACTCCACGGTCATTTCCACACTAGACTGTTATAGCATTATTATCCCACTTTTAACACCCTATGGAATCCTGGGGTTTGCAGTTTAGGGAAGGGTGTCAAAGTCCCTCCTGAAACTGCAAACCCCAGGATTCCATAGGATGCTGAAAGTAGGATAATAGTGCTATAACAATCTAGTGCAGAAATGGGAATATAACCAGGACTGGTTGTTTAGGGAGTTGCCTTTTTTTACATGGCAAGGTAAAGAAGATAAATATTAGTAAAGTTAGAAAAGGACACTGACCCAAATTCCCTAAATACCTTCTAAAAATGTCTTAGGTCTATATGTCATATATAGGTCTATATGCCAAACTGCACATTGTGCATTATGCATAGTAGCACATATCTCCATTTCTCTCTTCACTTTAGTTGATTACAGGTATGTTCACGCATGGGGGAAGAGGGCACATCTTCGTGAAGGAACTGAGGGCAAGAGGGGGGAAGCTTAAATCTATTCCATCTTGTGTGACCAAGAATCAAAATCTCTTTCTTTCCATTATTACCCTTTCTAATAGAGGTGGATCACTCTTATTGTTATGTGGCATGAAGAGATAAAATTTTCCTACATGTGCACTTTTCTCTTCTTGATAAGAACCTCTCCACCCACACCTATATTTATTTAATTAAACTAAAAATAAGACACATAGTTGCCTTTATTAAGTGAATGTTCTCTTTGGTTCTCAGTGGTCTATTTAGCTGGAACATTTGAAAGAAAGGCATGTGCAACTTTCAATTTTTTTTTTAATGTTGAATTTCTTTACTTACCTGCAGCATATCAGTAATTGACTTTAGAAGCTCTTTGTAATGCTGTGAGCAGGAATAGCACTCCCGGGGCCTCTACTGAAACATCTTTAATTTGGGAAGCTATAACTGAGGTCATGTAAGTTTAGCTGTCTTGAATTCTCCTGACCTTAACTCAATAAATTCAACAAATTAGGTCATTAAGTGAGGTTTCCTTAATGAAATGTATATCTAAACCATTCTCATCATCTGAATCCTTTAGCAGTAAAAATAAATAAAAAATATAAAGCATACCAGTGTTAGTGAAGCCTGCAGACCCATGGAGTTTCAAGGGAAGTTGAATTTTACATAAATTGAAATCACTGAAATCCAAGAGGGGAGGAGAGAAGAGAGACTGCTCCATTGGAACAAGTACAATAACTTCAAAGGCAGTCAAAAGAATTCAGATCAGGTATGTGACATTTCTTGGAGGGGAAGTGGAAAGAAATGGCATATCTGAATTTAAATTACTTCTGTAGGAAAAAAAAACTATGAAAATATTTGTGGGACAGATACATTAAACAATGATTCATATTACTTTGGCTTTATCTGCATCAGTCACATGAAGAATAAGTCCACTATGTTGTGGTGTGTAACTTTCTGGGATGTAGCAACAGTCTTACTATATTTAAAGGTTCTTATGCATGAATGGGAGAGTATAAAGACAGAACTAAATTATGTAATTTCAAATAGGTGATCATTTCAATAGAATAATTATTTCCATCCAGCCCTCCCATTTGTGTTGTGATGAGAGTGAAGAATCACTCCACCCTAAGAAGAAATGCAACCGCTCAAAGTATATTCAGACAAACTGTAGAACGTGTAGCATAGTAACCATCAATTTCCATGTTCATAAGCAGGGACCAGAAACAAGATTCCAGTGTACCATTTTGCCTTGTTTTTAGACCATATGAAAGGAGTCATTGGGCCTTTCTGCACTACACTGTTATAGTGCTGTTATTCCACTTTCAACATCCTATGGATTCCTGGGGTTTGCAGTTTAGGAAGGGGCATTCAGAATTCTCAGCCAGAGACTTCTTTAGCCTCAGTAAATGACAAACTCCAGAATTCCACAGGATATTGAAAGTTGAATAATAGCACTATAATAGTGTAGTGCGGAAAGACCCATTGATAAATAGTTTTGTGAGTGGCTTTGCAACTGTGTGTTTAAAATCATACACACATATACTTTGCATTTTTACATTCTTTTCATACCAAATTGACTATCCATCTCCAAACCGATTATACTTTTAAGCATTTCAAGCATTTAAGTTTGCTTCCTACTCTTGTGAAAAATATAAGATGCTGTTTTAGCCTTAAAATCTCTAGCCTCATTACTTCAGTCCATATGATTTATTAGAAGCTGGAACATTAGTAGAAAAAGTTTGGCATATTTATTTTAAGCCATTAGTAAGCCTGAAATCCTAATCTGCTTTAAGTTTGGATCGGCAGCGTTCTAAACACAGTGAGTTCTAAACTGTCTTGCCAATGGCTACACTAACATTATGAACTTCAGGACTGGCACAGAGAGTGGAATACAAAATAACAATGCTGCCTGCAAGTGGCACATTTTGCTGTTAACTCTCTGACAAGTCCCATATGGAAAATATAAGTTGCCTTCTCTAACCATTTTGATTGCTGAAGATGAAAGTGGAATTTTTTGTGTAACATATAGAGATGGGAAGAATATTCAAATCATGCTTTTTGCATATTGAGAAATCCTGAAACAAAGATCTTGGACAGATAGTTCTTTATAGTTCAGGACTAATTCTATGCAAAATTTTTACCTCCAATATTTTGATCTTTTTTTGTACTGAAAAGCTGTTTCCTGTGCGGAAAATGCTACAATTGGGGATATTCCATGCAAATAGCTTTTTCTGTGCAGGAAACCGATTCCAGACTGATTAACTGAAGAAGGAGGAAGTGACCCCAACAGGTAAGAAGAAAGCAAAAGGCCTCAGTACATAGACTAAAGAGACAATAGCGAGATAAAACAAACAGGAGGTGTTCTCTAGGCTCCCCTTGTCATGCCCTGCCTTGGAGACCCTGACGGTGAGGAGGAGGATTCTGAATCTGAGGCAGAAGTTTCCCCAGAAGCTTGCTCAGTGGAAGATAGCAAACAACATCAGGAGCCTGAGCAGGGGGAACAAATACTAGAAGACAAGGCAACACAGACTCTTACCATGCAAGAGAGACAACACCAGAAAGAGGGGCTCTGCTGCTCAGCTCATTTAAATAACAAATAAGCCTTAATGGAGAAACACCTGTGGCAATATCATTAGTGGATAAAAGGCAACCAGATGGCCCATACCTTTCAGGGTTGACAACTGATCTTCTTGGTGGTTGAAGGTCTGTGCTGTGGTCTCAGGACTCCTGGCTATCTTAGACCTCTGCTTGTTTGATGACAACTCAGATTTGCCCTGTGGATTTATTTGCTTTGGAACTTGAATGTTGTTTGGACCACCCCTGCTCTTGCCTTTGTGCATAAGCTCTGCTCTGCCGCATGCTGATTGACTGCCTACCCTGTCTGGGACATGACACCTCTCTCCTACTAAACACTCTATATAAGCAAAGTTTACAAAAATGCTCAGGCTTATGTTGCTGATGATCAATCATTTTTTGTCATGTTAAGTGCCCTAAGACTAAAGTGACATGTGCTACCATCACATGTATGCAGTGCAAAATGGTGGCATTACAGGGAAGAAACCCATCTAGAAAGCAGAATTCTTGTTTCTTTACAATTACTCCTGACATTTCTAGTGGTATGTGTGAGCTCCTACACCAGCAGTTCTTAGCTTCTCTACATCCCCATTTTGACTGCCCCTACTGCTAACATGGACCTGAATGCTGGTGACTAGTGCCAATTAAAGTAGATCCATTGAATAGAGTGTTGAATCATAGGTTAACACTGATGGAGATCCCATTCAATGGGTCTACATATTTGGTGGTAATCACAGGAATCAGAGTATAGTGTATTCATTGCATACCATTGCTTCTGGACTGTTGGGTTTTACACCTGGTAACGGACAAGTGAGTATGATTTCTGTGTGATTTATTCTTTTATAATGTTGCCTCAGATGAAAATCAGAACTCAAATAAAATGACTAATTTTTGCCATCTAATTTTGAACCTTTGCACTCTGGCTGGCCCTGGCATCCTATGCATTTATCTCTTCCTCCCTTCAGTTCACACTTTTGTGCTGTCCACAAAAGAATGTCTCCACTTTCTCTTGTCTTTCTTCTTTTCTTTCATTACTTCCAATTGGCAGGAAATCTGATATTGCTCTTTCTATGGAGGCATGGTTAATTATTCATTCAAAAACGCTGACTCATATGTAATATAAATGGGAACCTTATCTGCTTTTAGGAAATTAATTATTATTTTTTCTTTTCTCACATTGCTTCGTAGAGACATGTGGCTTCTTAGCCTTAGGGCCTAGTAATTCAAGAGCTATGACCCAGAATGCCTAATTTGGGGCTATTTCATAGGAGAAAGTAGATTAATCTGATGTCTCAGTTGTCTTATTTTGAGTATGGGGTATGAAACAGTATTCCCTTTGCTTTTGTAACTGCAGAACGTAACATGAAAATGCTGTACAATGAAACCCTAACCTGAGGTTGCCATCCAGCACAATACAGTTTTTCAGCATTTAGTTAAAGATAAATTCTCCCACAGAGCTGATTTTAGCTGGTCTCTTGGGTGCTTGTACAAGAGGTTCCACAGCATGTAAAATGAATGGCAGTCTAATGTTTCCCCATATGGGATTATAGACAATACTTTGCCCATAATATCAAGTGAACAAAAGGTTTTAAGAGAATATTAATATGTTTTACAGGGCTTGTGGGTCTATTTCTCTACAGTCTGCACTTACGTCACCATGTTCATCATCAGGAGAGATTTTGTCTTGTGGAACAATGAATTAGATCAAACTGTCTGAAAATATAGTGTAGGAAATCCAAAATATTTCCATTGGTATGGAAAATGTATTTAGATTGCTCTGAAAGTATTTACAGGAGTCCATCATTTCTCTGGAAACTAACAGAGTTCTGTTAGAAGTTCAGAGAACAAATAAATCCTATTTGGAGTTCATAGCACAAATAAATCACCGTATTCAGGTGGACTACAAAGTTTTTACTTACGTTCATTCTGTAAATTCATAGTGCTCTAAATACAGTTGCTAGTCCCAGCTATAATAAATCTATTCAATCATTTGCTAAGTGTTGTGTAAATGTAACCTTTGTCTAAGTCCTATGTATTCAGTGGGTCTGCAAAAGGAGAAATAGCAGTTAGACTTTAGCCATGATTAGGACCTATTTGCATAATGTCGGGCCCTTCCGCACTACACTGTTATAGTGCTATTATTCCACTTTCAACAAACTGTGGAATTCTGTGGTTTGTAGTTACCTGATGCTGAGAATTCTCTGGCTGAGAATTCTAAATGCTCCTCCCAGAACTGCAAACTCCAGGATCCCGTCATAGGATATTGAAAGTGAAATAACAGCACTATAACAGTGTAGTGCGGAAAGTCCCTTGCTGCAGATCACAAGAAGCAGATAGTGTGTAGGACGACTGTGAGTAGATAAGTTCACATAGGCAAAATATGTAAAAAGCCTGCCCAGAACTGAGAAATCTAGATAACAGATGTCAGTCGGCATAACTAGTGACCATTCTGGTAGGGGGATTCTGGGACTTGTCCAGGAAAATAACTTTTCCAGGCTTATAGCTTACCTAAAATGGTACCTGCATAAGCATTCATTTTTTAAAAAAACATTAGCATCCTGTCTTACCCCCTCCCCACATAATGATGTTGAACTCACAGGCTCTTTCCATGCCACCCTCTCAATCTATCATAGGGATGAGAGAAGGATGCGACCACTACAACAGTTCGGCATGATGTTGTCATGGTCCCATCCTTCTCCAACCCCCAGGCAGCGCAATCACAGAGTAAATCATTGCTGGGTTTTCCCCGTCAATTACTCATTATTGTGCTACCATTGCAGACTTACCTGGTCTGTGAAGGGTCCAGAAATACAATGGCTGTGGTTCCTGCTCCTGTGGAAGGAAGAGGTGGGACCGTCGTGCTTCTTTCATAGTGGTGGCAGCTGTTGTGGAAGGGTGTGCTCCATCATGTTCTCCTCCCAGCAGAGCCACTCTTGGGGTTCCCACAGAAGGACGTTGGAAGAAGATAGGGTGCAGAAAGGGCCACAGAGTTTTTTGAAAATCTTGCCTGGAAACTGAATCTAGTAGAATTGTTGATCTATATACAGACCCAGTTTAAAAAGATGCTAAAATAAGTGGGAGGTGCTACCTATTGCAATTGTTTTTCATCTGCTTTCCACATAAGACCAAGGGCCTTTCTGCCCTATGCTATTATTCCACTTTCAACATCCTATGGAATTCTGGGCTTTGCAGTTGAGGGAGGGGCATTTAGAATTCTCAGCCACAGAGCTCTTGGGCCTCCATAAACTACAAACCCCAGAATTCCACAGGATGTTGAAAGTGGAATGATAGCACTATAACAGCATAGGGTGGAAAGGCCCCAAGTAAGTGCGCTTGGGAACCATAGCCACACAGCTCCTGGTTCAGATGAATGTCATAGATATGGTGCAGAACCATTCATAAAGAGTCAAATGGAAGGAGATGCAAGCATACTGAAATGGGAGCTCACTGAGCAAAGGTTCCTCTGCTGGCAATGTGTTGCCTAATTTGGGCCCAACATTACAGCAGGGATTCCATGGAAGAGTGCGATACTAATATAAATAAAAGTTATATTACTAATTTTTATTTGTAATAGAGTAGTCCCTTTTTGGCTGTTAGAAGTCTTTCCTAGTCGTCTTCTTCCTTTTATAATGGATCATAGGAGAGTCATGCTTAAATCAGTAGAACAGACTTCCAGCAATTTTCTTTCTCTTTGTAACTGCTTATCAAAGTTGCATATACAGTTATTTTGTTTGTTTGTTTTTGCTTATTGTTCGTTTTTTGTTGTTTTGTTTGTTTTCATTTTCAAAGCTCATTTCCCCTCAATTTTGAGGACATCAGTCAACAAAAAGAATATGAATCCATTGTCCTTCAGATACTTGTCAAAATTCAGACACTCATCAAAACTGGATTGCTTTTTTTTTAATCTTCCTGTATGAAACTTATGTGTTTTGCTACTGAATAATTTCAGATGGTGTCTATCTCAATCGGTGATATCATTATATGGTATTTTGTGATACAAATACAATCAAAGACTTCTCTTTTGTAAATCTGTTCAGAAATATTACTTATTTTTTTTCATCTTTTGTTTTGTGAAACTTTTCATAAAAGTAATTTTTTTAAAAAGGTGACATCACTGGTCTGTATCTCACTATGGGGATGTAGCTTCTGCTCCCGCCAACCGTCACCGCTGCTGCTGCTGCTGCTGCTGCTTCCTTCTCCTCCTCCTCCTCCTCTTCTCCTTCTCCTTCCTCTCCTCCTCCTCTTTATTTATATTCTACTTTTTTCCCCAGGTTGGGATTCAGAGTCACTTACAATTAAAAAGACATAGTTAAAAAATAACCTACAGAGTGCAACAGTCAAATGTTACCCTGATTTCTGGGGTCCCGCAGGGAACACCTCAATGTGCTCCAAATAATAGGGAATGGGAATTAGCCACAGCACAAGCTATAGCAATTGCAAGAGGCAGGGTAGCTTAGCGAGATCTTGAACCCAATGTTTACAGGGCCAGGCCGAGTCATAAACCAAGCAGAAGTAAATTATAATTGTTTTCTTTATGTGAAAAGACAGACCTAAGAAGATAAAGGTAGGAGGTTCGATAGAGGATTTTGAGAGGGATTTTTCAGGGGAAATACTACACCTGATCATGTAGCCCGGGGAGTCAGAAGAAAGTCAGTTGGAGTGGAGATTCTCAGCACGTGAAAGCTGAGGGGAAGGCTCAGCAAACAGAGCAGCAGCAAGGCAGGATGGAAGCCAGGAGTGATCCAAGGAAGTGCTCAAAATCCGGGGTTCTTATAGGGGAAAATGTGCCTGTAGAGTAGTCCGTTCCAGGGGAAAACAATGGGTTTCGGGTTGGAGACGAAGCCTCCTAAAGGTCAGTACTTAGAATGATTGGATTTTGATGGCGCTGTCAATAGCGCAGACAGTATGCAAATGGTGAGTGCTTGACAGTTGAGTAGTCTGAAGTGCTAATCTCATCAAGCTGCCTGTTCGGGGCCAAGAATCTTTTGTATGCTTGGTGGATACTTAATGTAGTTTCAAAGAGTACTTGCCCGGAGGTCTCCTAAAGCTGCATGCTGGAAAATTACTGGCTTGCCTGGATCTGTTTTGTATATTTCAGCTTGTTCGGCCGTGTCCGTGTGTGCGCTTGTCCAGGGGCCTCGCAGCACATGGAGGGGAGCAGTTTGGAATGGCCAATCTTTAGATATCAAATTATATTTAGTAAGCCCTGGGCTCAGACTATAAACCACAGTAACAAAAAACACAATTAAACAATCAAAGAATTAACACAAAGTTAAAATACTGTATTTGCTGGAGTATAAGACTCACTTTTTTTGCCTGAAAAATACTGTTTGAAAATAGGGTGTGTCTTATAGTGTGTGGTGTGTCTTATATGCCAGGAAATAATATTTGCTGGCATATAAATGTGGTGCGTCTTATACACAGGTGCATCTTATATGCCGGCAAATATGGTACATAAGAACTCACACATCCATGTCAGCAACACAATTAACAATATCCAGCACATTATAGATACTACTTCAATCCTCTCTGCTCTTCACCAGCAAGGGGATAAACATTGGAGGTGGCTATCACTGTGATAGCATGAGGTGGGTCCTGAGGAAGGAGGTGTCAGTCAATGTGAAGGGATGAAGGGAATACCAATGTCCACAAAGACAAAAAAAGAAAAGAAATGAACCAAAACAAAAAAACTCACAGGAATCACATGTAAGCACGCTTGTGTATATAACTATGTCACTAATGCTAGCCAATGGGTATTAACACTGTGAAGTATCTACTTTTATCACAGTTGACGCTAAGGCTATCATTAATTATTATAGACTGTTAACTAATTCAGACAATAAACACTTAATTACTACACTAGATCCACAATAAAGAGGAATAAAGGTTTTGTTATCTGGATTGATTTGATTCAAATCTGTAGGCCAGGATCCAGCTGGGTATACACATTGATGGGAGAAGCTTTGTGAACAGATTGAGGAGGAGATTTCAATTCCCACACAGCACACTACATGTCCACAATGAGATTTCCCTACTCTCTTTTCCCCCTGCTCTGTGCACTGTCCAAACCTCCGGTCCAGGTTCTTAGGTCTTCCAGAGCAGATACTGAGGTTTCATGAGGGCTTTGTGTGTGTGTGTGGAGGGAGGGGGACAAGATTTCTTTTTCCTGGAAATGTACCCAGCTGTATTCTGGCCACAGATCTCATGTCAACAGAGGAACTGATTTAGACTTCAAGATATTTAGTTTATGTTCAAAATTCATGTTAGTTTGAAACACTGCTTTAAAAACTTGAAACGGCCAAACTTTGGGGTATTTCAAATAAGAATTTCTACGGTTCTTGAGAATACTCATTGCAAGCCAAATTCAATTATGGTTCATATAAATTTCATATCTCTTTGAGTCTGCCAATGTGTTTTAAAATGCTCATTTAGAGACAAATTACATTTAAATATTCATATTGTCAGAATATACTAAAATACACATATTTAACTATGGCTAGAATTCTGCATGAGGAGAAGTGTATGTGGCATGGAGCCACTTCTGTACTGAATCTTCTATTGCCTTCTCTCAGAAACCATTCTTAAAGCAACACAGTTTCTGCAGCACAACCAATTCTAAGTTCTTGGCAAGTTGAGGGTTGGGGGACAGATGATGCATCCAGCTATTTTTCAGCAGATAACATCCTTGAGGCACAGATAGCTGGACCTATCTCTCTTGATTCCTCTCACACATGGAAATGACTACCTTGCAGGTCCTGCGTTCATTAAAAGGAGAGTTCTGTGAACGAGGAAGGGTCTTAGTTTTTGGTTGTTGTGCAGTCATGAAAGACTTCTGACCTCTACAAAGACTGAAACAAGTAAGTTGTGATGGTGTAAGTCCTACTTACACTGTCATAATTCACCAACAGGATTTTTTTTTATTTGTATTTAAGTGTTTAAATGCAAATTTTCAAGACTTTTTTTTTTAATTTAAAAATTGCACATTGTTGGAGAAAGAGGAATTTGTGTGTGCAATGAATGCACACAAATAAGTAATGGATCTGGAATAGACTGATCTTTCATCCCTGCTGAGGCCAATGCTGTTTCCACATCTTCCCCAATGGTACTATTAGCTTCACAGGAGAAGAACATAAGAACTGGTTGGATCTTTAGGAGAGAGTGACCATGCCCTATTAGAATTTTGCATTCAGTGGGGAAGAGAAGGCAAGTGTAGCCAGGCATTCGTCTTAGATTTTAAAAAAGCAGACTTCTGTAAACTGAAGGAGCTGCTGGCTGAAATCCCGTGGTCAAGAATAGTCAATGAGAAAGGAGTTCAGGATGCATGGGAGTTCTTTAAAAGGGAGGTACTGAAGGCACAGGCTAAAACTGTGCCATTAAGGAGGAAAAACGGAAGGCATCTGAACAAACCGGAATGGTTGACTAAAGAGCTCTCAGATGAGCTAAGTATTAAGAAAAACATGTACAGGAAATGGAAGAAGGGGGAAATCACCAAAGAAGATTATAAGCAAGTAGCCAGGAGATGTAGGAAGAAGGTCAGAAAGGTTAAAGCACAGAACGAACTTAGGCTGGCCAGAGACATTAAAAACAATAAAAAAGGCTTTTTTAAATACGTCCACAGCAAAAGGAAAAAGAAGGAGACAATAGGGTCACTGCCCAAGGAAGATGGTGAATTAATAACAGGAGGAAGAAAAAAGGCAGAACTCCTCAACACCTTCTTCGCCTCAGTTTTTTCCCAAAAGGATAAAAACACGCAACCTGGCGGTTGGGGAGCAGGTGAGGAAGTGGGGGAAATGCAGCACAGAATAGATAGAGAGGTAGTACAAGAATACCTGGCCACACTGGATGAATTCAAGTCTCCAGGGCCAGATGAATTGCATCCTAGGATTTTAAAAGAACTAGCAGAGGTCATTGCGGAACCTCTTGCTATAATCTTTGAAAACTCTTGGCGGACCGGAGAAGTTCCGGCAGACTGGAGGAGGGCAAATGTTGTCCCCATCTTCAAGAAGGGAAAAAAGAGGACCCAAAAATTATCGCCCAGTCAGCCTGACATCAGTACCTGGAAAGATCCTGGAGCGGATCATCAAATAGTCAGTTTCTAATTACTTAGAAAACAATGCCGTAATTACGAAAAGTCAACATGGATTTCTCAAAAATAGGTCATGCCAGACTAATCTTATCTCTTTTTATGACAGAGTTACTTGCTTGATAGATGAAAGGAATACTGTGGACATAGTATATCTTGATTTCAGTAAGGCCTTTGACAAAGTTCCCCATGACATTCTTGCAAAGAAGCTAGTAAGATGTGGGCTGGACAGGGCTACTGTCAGGTGGATTTGTAACTGGTTGACTGACCGTACCCAAAGGGTGGTCACCAATGGCAGATTCTCATCCTGGAGAGAAGTGACTGGTGGGGTGCCACAGGGTTCTGTCCTGGGCCCGGTGCTGTTCAATATCTTCATTAATGACTTGGATGAAGGAATAGAGAGCACGCTGATCAAATTTGCAGATGACACCAAATTGGGAGGGGTTGCTAATACGCCTGATGACAGGATCAAAATTCAAAAGGACCTGGACAGATTGGAGAGCTGGGCCAAGGCTAACAAAATGAACTTCAGCAGAGAGAAATGTAAGATCCTACACTTAGGCAGAAAAAATGGTATGCAGAAATATAGGATGGGGGACACGTGGCTGGCTAACAGTACGTGTGAAAGGGATCTAGGAGTCTTCATAGACCACAAGCTGAATATGAGTCAGCAGTCTGATGCGGCAGCCAAGAAGGCCAACGCAATTCTTGGTTGCATCAATAGGAGTATGGTGTCTAGATGGAGGGAGGTATTGGTACCACTCTATTCTGCATTGGTTAGACCTCATCTTGAATACTGTGTCCAGTTCTGGGCACCTCAATTCAAGAAGGATATGGATAAGCTGGAGCAGGTCCAGAGGAGGGCAACCAAAATGGTGAGGGGCCTGGAAGCCATGCCCTATGAGGACAGACTTAGAGAGTTGGGTATGTTTAGTCGGCAGAAGAGAAGGTTGAGAGGGACATGATAGCCATGTTTAAATATTTGAAGGGATGTCATGTCGAGGAGGGAGTGGGCTTGTTTTCTCCTGCTCTTGAGACCAGGACAAGGAGCAATGGATGCAAGCTGCAGGAGGGGAGATTCCGCCTGAACCTCAGGAGGAATTTCCTGACAGTCAGGCTGTCCGGCAGTGGAATGTGCTGCCACAGAGTGTGGTGGAGTCTCCTTCTTTGGAGGTTTTTAAGCGGAGGCTGGATGGCCACTTGTCGGGAGTGCTTTGAGGGTTTTCCTGCATGGCAGGGGGTTGGACTGGATGGCCCTTGTGGTCTCTTCCAACTCTACATTTCTATGATTCTATGATTCTAAGGCATGACACCAATGTCTTTTCACTGATCTTCCAACCATCCACAATGAACTGATTATTTTTACAATAACCACAGGGAATCTTGACCACAGATCTCTCTCATCTTCATAGCCCAAGCCACAGCCTGTATTAGGTTGCTGGTTCTTGGAGTCTCACATAACACACAACAAAAGCATCATCCCCAACAAAAAGTGTGAACCTGGGTATGTATGGGACAAGATAGGATTGATATAGCAGAGAGGAATGCTGATGACTAATTATTCTGGAAATTTGGACATTTTAAATTTTTTTTTTAAGTTTCTTTCTATTTCTTCCAGATGAGCTTTGATTCACAAAGAAACTAAAGCAGTGACCATTGACAAGAGGCTGAAAGGCACATGGGTTCAGAACTGAGTAAATTCCTTTCCTTGAAGATTGCTACTCATGCTTATTACATGTTTCCCTTTCCACTCTAACATACCAATCATGCAGCTTCAAGACAACGAAACTGTGCCCACTTCTTATTTGCTTGGGTTTCCTTCCTTTGTAAAGCTAAACTGTGTATAATGTGATAAGCAATTTTGCTTAAGAGCAAGACCTTGTATCTAAACTTCCTATCCCAAGTGAATTTTATACATGCTAATTTTAATTTCATGAAAAATGAGATAAGAGAAGTGCTGATGTGATCTTAACAGTGTTGTGAATAGTTTACCACAATCTCTTTAAGCAGCTTGAGAAACATTCCTATGAAAGGTTTTTTTTTTTAATATATTAGGATCAGCAACTTTGCAAGATAGATGTAATTTTTTTAGACTTTGGGTAGTGATATGCCCAGAAAAAGAAAATTATTGTTATCTTACGTTATCTACTTTCCCCAAGCATAAATGTGTTGCTAGACAAGCTTGAAGAGTATGCATGCATTTTTTAAAAATGTTGCTTTAAAACAGTGTAAAACAATTTAAAAGCATGCAAAACACTGATTCAGCTCTCCAGGGTCACTTGTATACCATTTAACTGAGTATGTACAAGAGATCTTTTGTCCTTTTTTCTTGATGACTGAAACTGAGAATTAAGTATGATCGGAGAGCATCTAGTACATGTTTTTCAGGTAATACTGCAAGTGGTTATTTACATTAATCTTCTACAAGTCTTCAAAACAGCCTCCAAAATTCCCACTATAGCAAAATGGAAACCAGTAGGAGATTTACAATGGAGTCACTGATACACCAGCCTTTTCTTGTTTTAGTAACCTCCCTCTCACCGCAATATATATGATAATACTATTGGGAGCTCAATCCCAGCAACATTGAGTGTCCGTATTTTGGAACCACTCCAACCACTTTTCAATACTATTAGTTTAAAAAAAAAGAAAAAAAACTCCTTAATTTTATATTTTAGTTTTTGAAGTAATAATATTCAAAACTGGATGGAAAAAGCCTGATTAGAAATACTTACATTTTCTATGGCTGCCTCTAAAACAAACAGTAGCATGAGCCAGGATGGATATTGGCTTTTATTTTATACACTTTCTTACACTGGACAATACTATAACACATCCTTTGCGTTCCTCTCAGAAAAGAACTCAAAAAGAGCTGCGCATAATTTACATTCTGCTTCCTGAGGTCAAGTATGGACTGCAGAAAAATCCACTGCTCCTCAGCCAGGTGGCACATATCTAATTCTATGTATATAATAACATGTTTTCCATTACATCCTGTAGGGAAATGCATTTAGGTAAACAAGCTGATATCTTTGCTAAAGATGCTTCAGCTTGGCAAGCTCCAGTCTTTCCACTCAAGGATAAGTCAGATGTAGAACGGATACATATTTCATTTTCTGACAGCAGAGAATGTTTTGCCTCTTTACTGAGCACATATGACAAGATTAGCAGTAACTTATGCAAAGTTAAATATTCATGCAAATATTTTAGTCTTCAAAATTATCACATTTCCCTTTTATGGGGTATGTTTAAGACAGATAAGCAGCACCATAGGAGGAGGTGAAGGAGTCAAATAAAGGTGAGCAAAATGTAAAATATGCTCTTTCCAATAAAGATAATAACATTTTCCTCTCTGAACACAACAGAAGGGCCAGAAGCTCCACAACATCCTGAGGACACTCAGATAAACCTTCTCAGTAGCTTCTTTCAGGCTCTGGAATTCTTTCTCAACAGTATCAATTTTGTCTCTTCTCTGGAAACCTATGAATAACTGCAGCTTTATATTTAGACAATCCTTTAGTGTGTCTGATTGACATTTTATTTGGTGGTGTATGCATCCCATGCTGGTTTAAACTGGACACTGCTTTATGAACTGTTTTATTAATTGTTGACAGTTGCATTACTTGTTTTATCTGATTGGTCAAAATGATGACTGTATATCAGTTGTCCTGATTGTTAGCTATGTTCCCTTGGAATAATGGGAGATTGTTAAATAGATATGCATACTATCCAACATTTCCCAGGTGAAAACTGGGATATGTGTAGCCAAGCAATATCTGAAGCCACTTCTGCACTACACTGTTATAGTGCTATTATTCCACTTTCAACATCCTATGGAATTCTGGGGTTTGTAGTTTACTGAGGCCAAAGAGCTCTCTGGCTGAGAATTCTAAATGCCCCTCCCTAAATTGCAAACTCCAGGATTCCACAAGGTGTTGAAAGTGGAATAATAGCACTATAACAGCATAGTGCAGAAATGGCCAAAGTCCGGTGAAGCTGACACAAGTTACTAAAAAAAGAATAACACACAAACTAGGAGGGGCTGCAGAAGTTTGCTTTATCCTGAATTTACTGAGAAGGGTGATATTCTGCCCCCTTTTCTCCTTTCTCCCACCCCTTGAATTTACTGAGGACAACGTATTTTTTCAATATGAACTCAGTTTGCAGCAAATGAAGCATGCTGAGGCAAAAGAGGACACTGGGTGAAGGAGAGTCAAACAAGGGCAGAGGAAAAAGCGGGATGACAGAGGATTATTTGGTACCGTCCCTGCCAAATTGGGACAGTTGGCAGTATGGATATGAAGAGCTTATACATCCATCAGATTTCAGAAAGATGAAGGCAGGAAATGAACTTCACTCATCTAGTTATGCATGATTTTCTGGTTCTGAACCATTTAGACCCTGAATTGTCTTCATATCTGTTTCTTCTTCACTATGGTTTTAGAATCCCACCCCACTTAAGCAGTCATATAAGCTAAGACGTACCTAAAAAACTCTGGGAAGCTAGATCCATCTCACCATCTATGTACAAACTAAGAGGCCCTCAAAAGTTTTTTGGTAAACTTCCTGGTTTTGCAGCTTTCTTGGGACTGTAAAAGAGAAGGGTTGTCAAATACTTGGCAGGACACAAACAATACACAGCTGGTGGTCTATGTTTCACTCAGAAGTAAGATGGTGTGTTTTTCCCCTGCGCCACTTAAGAAACTCTGACAAAGTGTTTGTACTGAAATGGTAAATTATAACTAATAGACACTCATAAAAGAAAGCACTTCCGCAATTCCACACAGCAACCACAGAAGCCCTTTTTCTTAAAAAAAAAAAAAATCAAACAAAGATTACTGCTATGTATTTATTTTCTTCTGTGCCTTGCTACTCTGAAGCATTTAGCTAATCATAACAAGGACAAAAATGGAAGCACTTTCTGAAAGAGCATTTTAATTTTTTAAAAAAGTTCAGTCACTCCCAAGTACAACAGCTTCTTCTCTACTCACATAAACAAGTAGCTCAGTAAAAATGCCTCACTTCAGACACTTTACTCAAAGGTTTACATAACATAAATATTTTGAACTTAGGGAGCAATGCATTATCACTCACCAGCCAATTAAATTTGCTGGATTGTGCAGTGCTTTGCAATACCATCTAGGTCACATAGTCAGGATGATCTTGAGAGCTAGGAATGGGAAAACTTCACAGTTATTCATTTCATTGCCAAAAAATGGGTTTCCCAACAGTTGGGAATCTCAGCCAGAAAGGATAACACAACATTAAAACATTAAAAACTGTACACAGTTTTTGGCCAGTATTTATTTGCACATCCTGAACTGTATAGAAAATAGTTTTGTTCAGATATACATGGGGTTTCACCCTGAAAAGTATGGGGACTTGAATCCTCTTTGGTCATTTCCACACTACACTGTGATAGTGCTATTATTCCACTTTCAACCTTGTGTGGAATTCTGGGGTTTGTACTTTACTGAGGCCAAAGTGCTCTCTGGCTGGGAATTCTAAAGGCCCCTCTCTCAATTGCAAACCCTAGAATTCCATAGGATATTGAAAATGGAATAATAACACTATACCAGTGTAGTGTGGAAATGGCCCTGGTTAACGCAGGATAGGATAAACCCATTGAATCAATTACTGAATGGTGAGTTAACACATTAGTAAGTCACATTAATGCAATGGGTCTACTTTACCTAGAATCAGCAACAGAATTCAGACCAAAGTTGTATTAGTATTATTATTATTATTATTATTATTATTTGTGGGGAGAGAGTGAAAAAAAAATAAAAATAAAACTGGGTTATTTGGAACAAGGTTTTTTTAAAATGAAAAACATTGTTTTCACACAAAAAAGCACACAATTTTTGCACACACATACACACAAAGTCCGTATTTCTGGGCAGAATAGTTTCCCCCCAAAACTTTCAGGATTTCTGAATATTGGGCAGGAACTGCACAGAAATACCACTTTTCTCCTACTGCAGGGAGAAAATTGCAGAAATTGTTAGAATAATTGAATATTTGCATCCCTATAGATGAAAACTATTTGTAATAGTACCTGTTCTACTGGAGAGTTTTTCTACAAAAGCTGCACAGCTTTCCCAGATAGCCATGTATTTTTTGGAAACCACATAGCATCTCTTCAGAACAAGGCAACAAGCATTCAGCACAAAAAGGAAATTGCACAACATTCAAACTGGCAAAGACTTCAGTCCCAATGTTAACTCCTTGATCTCCTTGTTTGTACACAGACACAGCAAGCAATTTAGCTTAGCATTTTGTATACTTTTCCCAAGCACACAGCAAAAAAACAACAACGTAAGGAAGATTTTTTTTCCCCTCAGAAAACTGTGTAGTTTTCTATGCATAGTGAAAAGACTGTGAGTGTAAGTTTTACGACAAAACTCCACATTTTCTCAACCTGACGTGGGCGCTGAGCCCAGGGGTCAACCCCATGACAACCTCCTCAGCCTTTCCACAGGTGAAACACTGACGCCCCAAGAGCAGTCCAAATATTATGGGCTGCTTCACAGTCCAGCTTAATTGGAAAGTAACCCAGGTACTCCCGCCCAAGCTGCAGGACTCTACAGGTGAGAGCCTGAATCCCAGGTTATCCCCCTGGGACACAGGACCCTAAAGGGGAGCTCTAGAGCCCTACCGTACACCAAAAGGATGCCAAACAGTGATTACCAAAGTCTAAAATTCTCTCCCCACTATCTGCAAAAAAGGAATCCTATTTAAGGACACCACCCAAAACCGATTATCCAAGTCCCACCGATGCAGTACAAGATAGGGACAAAAAAAAAAAAAAAAAAGAGTAAAAGGAGGGGAAAAAATCCTATCTAACCCCAGACAAGTCTCACACTGCATTGAGGGAGGGAGGGTAGGTTGTGCTCTGAAGATGAAAGAGGGCATGTGAAGGGGGTATCAGGCTCAAATAGCCTCTAGTTCTGCCCCAATAATATTCTGTGATCTGACGCAAGGTATCAATCACCAACCTACTGGGCTCCCTCATGGACACCATCAAATGGTTACCTCCCCAGCAGTGAAGTTCATCACACAGGTCCATGTAAGCATTGTCTTCTAGCAGAGTATTTGGAAACTTCAAATTTGACCCCGATCAGGAAATTAATGACTACAAGAACATCATCTAAATCTGAGTCCTCTGTGTTCCAAAGATGTAACACATGGAGAAAAACTAGCTCTGCATTATATGTGGAATGCAAACAAATAAGCCATTTGGAATGCAAACCAAAAAGAGCATAGTTTGTAGATGTCATTGAGGAATGACTCTGAGCTTCAGCAGTATAGTAGACCTTTCTTGTTCATATTTTTCTTTAACACAGACAATAAAAATGATTGCTTGAGCTCTTCTCCTTGGCACAATAAAACAACTCTAAAAAGTATAAATATTTCTTAGGGCTACTCAAGTTAGGAAAAATTACATTTTCCTGTAAACCAGAAACTCCAGTCAGGCCATCACAATAGTTCAATGAGAGGTATTCCGTTTAAAGAAGACCATTCTTAGAAGCACAACAGCTGGCTAGAATCCCCTTCCATATTGTTCGCTATTGCTGACTCCCAGGAAACCGGCACCGGAGCGACACGGAGTCGCGCGCTCCGTGCTTTTTAAAAACCTCTAAAAAGAGGTTTTTAAAAAAACATGCTGCATGACCAGTTCCAGTCGCTCCGGAGCGGACTGAGGTGTGGAACTGCAAAAAGTAGTCCACCCTAGTCCACTCTACACTGCAGAAGACTTCTGTCAGAGGTCGCTCTGTGCAGTTTAAAAAGCCCGGTGCGGAAAGGGCCTATGTTGTCTTTTTTGGACTGATACCATCAGTGGTTTGTGTCCACATTATGTGAAGTGCTAGCTTCTTCTACATGGTCTTATCTACCTTTTTTGAAGGTCATCAGAAGTCAAGATTTGTCTTGTTGGCTTTGGAGAGATACTTATTTGGGGCATCAGTCAGGGCCTTCTCAGAAGCAGCACCAATTCCTATGGAAGCCCTTCCTTGGGAAGCTTGGACAACTCCTTCTCATTTTGGCATTTAGGTGAATGGTCTTTCTTATTTTGCCTGGATTTTGGATAGTTCTGTCTTTGTGTGCTTGCTGCTACAGAGAATTTAACATTGCCTAGAAAGGTAAGAGTTATATTATGTACACAGAAACATTCACTGAAATTCAGAAAGTATTGGACACATTGGCTGTAGACATATTACCACCAGCGCCCACAGAAGTCATATTGGTCAAACGTGCCTCAATTCAGCTAAGCTCCGCTAAGCCAATAAAAACATTTTTCCAAATGTCAAACAGACAGACATATTGCACTCTTGATGACATAACTCATAGTACAACAGGACCCAAGAACTTTGTCTAACACCCAAAATCTCCTGTTATCTTCCTATACATCATTGAGTGAGCTCTGCCTAATTGCTCCCCATTCCTTGTCTCAAAATTCACGTAACAATGGAAGCAGTAATTACTATAATGCATCCCAGGTGAGCCTTCTCTTCTTTTCTCATTCCTTAAAAACTAAAAACACCAAACAAACAAACAATGAACTACTGTAGATTATAGGGAACCTGTGGCCGGAATTCTATTGGCAACATGAAGCCTGATGTTACATAAGTTAACATGAGGATATGTTACCCTGTTTTCTGGGGGGTCCTGGAGGGGGATACCTAAATGCGCTCTCAATTATACAAGTTGGGGAAATTAGCCAAGAGCACAAGCTAGCAATACGAGAGGCAGGGCAATGGAGCGAGATCTTTCACTCAATGTCTACGGGATCAGGCCAAGTCAAGGAGCAAACAGAATTGAAATAATAATTATGATCTTTATTAAAATGCAAACAAACAGTGTATATGACACACTCACGCAGAGAACTAAAGAAATAAAGGTTGGAGTGGGATAGAGGGATTTTTAGAGGAGTTTTTGGTTTGGGTAATATTACACCTGTCCTGAAGCCTGGGTAGATTACTGTGAAAGTTTGAAGGTGCGTAAGTGTGTAGGACTGAGGGGAAGGCTTGCCAAGCACAGAGGCAGCAAGGCTGGATGGAAATCGGGAGTGATCTGAGTGATCCAAGGAAGGTCTCGAAGTCAGGGGTTTTTAAAGAAGAAAATGTAGCCACAGACTAGTCCATACTTGGGGAAAACAATGAGTTTCAGGTTGGAGACAAAGCCTCCGAAAGTCAGAATTTAGCATGATTGAGTTAGTTCTGAATTGACAATAGAGTAGATAGTATTCAAATGCAGAGTGCTTGACAGATGAGGATTCTTCTAATCAAGCTGCCTGCTCGGGGCAGGGAGTTCTTTGTAAGTAGCGTGCATACATAATAGAGTACTTGCCTTTGAGGTCTCCTGAAGTGGCGGGACGGCTATTTCTGGCCAGCCTGTATTGTTTGGAATATTACAGCGATTAGTGGCCATGACTGTCTGCGAGCTTGTCCAGGGGACCTCGCAGACACATGGAGAGGGATGGTAGAAGAAAGCCAAATTATTGATATCAAAGTGATATCTAATGTCACCCCAAGTGCGGCTCAGGAACTGCAGGAACTGCAGTAACATTGTTGTGCTCTTAATTTTGTTGCATGAAGAGATATTTAGTCCCTTCTTATGTGATGTATTCCCTCGCTCCTCCATGTAAGACACTTTCATAGAGGTGATGCACTTCCCTAGTAATTTTGTTACTAAGGAACAGTGAGGGGATTCAGGCAGCATCTAGTTATTCAGATGTCTCATGACTTCCTCTAGGTCACGTTCAAGTTCTGAGAAGCTAGCTTGCCCGTGAGGGTGGAAGCCCCATATGTACATCTGCAGAATGTTGAAATCCACAAGTGTCATCCAGGATTGTGCCCTGTCTGTACATGAGAGATTGAGAGAGAGAGATTGAGAGAGAGAGAGAGAGAGCAATCAAGGGATGTCTGTCTGATTTCTTGGATGCCAAAGTATTTGGTTGGAATTTAGTGGAAGATACATGCCTTGTGTGTGCTTACACATGTGATGTTTCTCAGCAGCTCGTGACAGCGTCTTTTTCATTGAAAAAACTCATATGCCAAATAATTGTAATAATAAATCACTAAGAGGAAGGAGAAAAACAACAACAAAAATATGATTGGACATATGTGCCTCTGAAGAAACATATGATGCTGCTGGACCAGCAACCTGATGGGTAACATTACAGTGCTTTACTAAGTTTAGTTTATCCTTCTGTTATTATGTTGGCAGATTGCCTCTTCTAGATTCTGCAGCCAATAGTAATGGGATGGGAGTATAAAATGACTCTGCCATCTAGCTGCAAAAAAGGAAAGGGAAAGGAAGAAAAGAAAAGAAAAAACAAATGCAGAAATGCCTACTTGTTTTATATTTGCCATGTTACTTGCTGTGATGATATTGCTGATCTGCTGTACTGCTAGAAAACAGCTATGTCCAGAACAAAGCTGGTTGGTATTATCCATTCTATTCTATTCTATTCTATTCTGTTCTGTTCTGTTCTGTTCTGTTCTGTTCTGTTCTGTTCTGTTCTGTTCTATTTATTTGATTCATTGAAACATGTTTTAAACCAATTCCAGGTTAGTGCATGAGCATAAGGATGCAAATTTGAAGGTGCAATGCTATAGAAAGTAGTCAATTAACCAGCATGACAATAAAATTTGAGAAGAGGCAGTTCATCTTATGCTTCCATTGAAGAAAACAGGAGAAACTGTGTTGTTATTCCTTGTAGACATTGTTGTTTTTGGAAAATACCTACCATATGTCCTCCTGAAATACGGTCAGAGTTAGAGATGAGCAAACCTGTAAATTCAGGCTTGATGAGATTTTCGGATTTTTACTTTGAAGATTCATATCAGACTGTGAGATTCTACCTCTACTCCAAGGAAATTTGTATCAGTTTCCTTTGCCCTTTTCAAAAATGAAACAATTAAGTGCAAATATTCTTCCAATAAGTAAATGTCTCCATCATGTTTAAAATGTACACATTTTTAATGTACATATTTGAATTGTATGTCTTTCTCGGACATTTTGTTGTGTGAATTCTATTATCAGATAAATATCTAGATTTCCAACATCATACTGTGTTTGGATCTGCATTTAGATCTGTGAGTTGTGAGCAGGATAGGGTTCTATAATATGTTGAATCAAATGAATTTCCACCTGTGCTTTCTCTGGAATCCATATTGCGAATGCAATAAAGCTTAATTCGTATTTTTCTCAGTATTGACTCACCCTATTTTTTCATCATATTGTTCTTACCCAAGCCATGCCTCCTATAGGTCTACAGCTATTCTAGATTATTGGTTTACTATGGTCCAGATATTCTAATTTTTGAAGAAATCTACCTGAGTGACTAAACAGACATTTCAAGGCTAAGTGAAAAATGATGAACAAGTATCTCCAGATGTAGGCATCTGACATTTTGAAACTAACAGGTTCTCCACTCCTGTTTAAGCGTTTACCTCCAGTACTTTTACCATTTCATTCCAAATTTCCATTTTATTTGTATGATGTTGCATCCAAACTTCATGTTCTGTGAAATTGTGTTTATGCAACCTAGAACTTCCATAGATGTTCTGCTGATATATAATGCAGTGGGTATCATGGAGAGATGGTACATTTGGGGTTAAATGGTAGAAAACTGGTGCTGTAAATCAGTACATTTAGGAAAAGTGCAGGGTTTTTTACTACGTGAAACATTTTTAAATCTTTATCTCAGGCAATGGTCTTTCTGCAAATACAGAAGATAATGTTTCCTAGATAAGAATACTAGAAATATGAACTTATTTTTAGAAGAATATTTTTCATAGAACCTTACCTAAATGCATTACTTTATTCATGAGGACAGAAGGCATTTTAAGCTCAAATCCTAGTCACAATTACCTGAGAACACAGTGGGACTTACCTCAGAGTAAGTAATTTGCTGGTAATGGTACATTATAAACTTTATTCACTTCCACATGCAGATGTAGAGAAAAGGTTGAAATAATGTAATAATAGAGGGTGTTTCTTTTTTTTAGTTTAAACCTCTAATGAATCATAAAGGATATGAGTAATATCTGAAATATCAGTATACATGACCTTGACAGACAGCCAAGACAGACATTAGAAAACTATATAAAGGAACCAATGTGGGAGGAGAGAGGCTTACCAAATAGCTAGTTGCTGAATTTTTTTTTAAAAAAGTGTTTGGCTTTAGATCAATTCTGAAAGGGACTGGTGGGATTGCTATCAGTCAATTACGCAGTGAAAATTACATGTTGGTATTTCTGAGCTTCTAATTCCTTCTCCTATCTTCTTGTAGAAAACCTGAGTGAGCATTCACAATAGCACACTGAGTACAACTATGACCATGACAATAGCCTGTTCTCCTGTTAAAAGTACAGAAAGTGGCATATGAAGCACTTGTAAGATTGTGTAGCATAATGAATAAAAAATAGAAATAGATGCTTCAGGCTCACTTCATCTATGAATCTTTTCTCTCAGAGCTAAGTTCCATTGTCTTCAGTGAGTTTTATTCCCTAGTCCATGGGCTTAAGACTACAGTTCCTTTTATTCACTTATATTGATAACTGAATACAAAGAGGTTGAAAAATATGTGTTGTACAACTGCATAACATTCTATTTATTATTCAAAGAATTTATAAATAACATAGCTCTTCATGGATGGATTTTGAGGAGGTATACATTTAAAAAATGAAATTAATACAGTACTAAAACAATCTAAAATGTTAATCAATAATATAAAAATATTTTATTAATCAATAAAACAGGGATAAAAACAATTAAACCACATTTAAAACTACAACCATCTTAAATGCCTGGGATAATAAAACATGTTTTAAAATTTCACAGAAAGTAATGCATTGTCAGTTTCAGAATTTCTTTGGAAGGACCTTCTAAAACGAAGCACTACCATGGACCTTTCATTTTATACAGGCATAATGCGCCTTTCTTCTAGATAGTAAGGAAGGAAATGGTTCCTCTGGCAACCTTATTACAGTAAATTTCTCCTACACCTTTAAGAAATTAATAAAATAAATTAATAAAATAATAAAATAAAATTCAGAGAAAAGAACAAAATAAAAGGCAAAGAGAATTAAGGAAAATTAAATACCCTATGTCTGGTATTTCATTTTATCATTCCAGGATTCTGAACACAGAAACAGAGAAAACTATGACGTGAACATTCAACATCCATCAGGCCATTTCCACATGGGGTTTTTAACACGGGGCAGAGTGTCCTCCAGGGACAACGTCTGCACCTGGCAGCGGACTGGGTCAGACCTACTTAACGTAGATCTGCGCCCCAGCCTGCTCTGGAACAACCCCAAGTGGTCGTCCAGCGTACTTTTGAAAGACCGCTAAAAATAGGTCTTTCAAAAACACAGAGCGCGCCACTGCGAGCCTGCTCCCTTATGCAGATTCGCAGGCTCGCATTGGTGCAAACCTGGGATCTGCTGGGGACGGGCTTTAGGCTGGGGAGCTTCAGCAGTTGGTCGAGACCCTTGACCAACTGGAAGCCACCATTTTCGTCCCCAGAGCAGTGCGGAGCAGTGCCCACACACTGCTCCAGAGAAGCGTGGACTGGACTGAGAAGCCCTAAAGTCCAGTGAGTAGCATCATGGGGCAATTCCCTTGCCCCATGCAGAAATGGCCAAAGTCTCCAAAAACTACTCTTTACTCACTACTTAACAGAAACTAATTGCTTTTGGTTAAGTAGTGTGTAAGGTAAGAGTAGTTACTGATAGGTGTTGAAAGTTCAGTAGGGTGAATTTGCATATGGATGATGATTGACTGAGAGAGTGGGTGGTCCTTTTGGAAAGATGGGGTAAGGATTGGAAGCTGAGAGTCACAAAGGATTCTGATTCTGAAGGGAGCATAGAAAGCAAAGCTGAGTTCTGAGTACTAAAAGTAAGACTGTGCGAGGGAAAGTACATATTTTGTTTGTATCATTTTAAATATATATGAAAAAACAACAACCAAAGGTGTTAATGTGCTGGCGAACAGAACAATTGCAGGTATCTATAACTAGTTCTTTAGCGTAACAATAATATAACAAAGCTACATTGCAGCAACAGCAATAACACTCTCAAGAAGAGTATGAAAAGGCATGTAGGTTTGTAATGGTGTGAGACAAATGAATTCCAAAGGTGGAAAACTGAGGTAGAACCACCATTGGTAGCAGTAAGCAGTGGAATCACTATAGCAAGATCATCACAGAAGCCAAATCAGACTATTTGTCTACCTAATTCAGAATTTTTCTGTTATAAGTGCAACAACACTTAGCACTGAAGGTTCAAGGATACCTCCAAGTGGGCAGTGATAATAGGATAGATATTTTGAATGACTCAAATATTCTTCATTCTTGCTCTTCCTATCCTGACCCCTCTGTGACGTAAACTGGAACTCTTAGGGATGTTTCTCCACTTTTTTTCTTGCCACACTCTCTTCCTGGTTCTTCCCATGAATGCAGTTAGATTTGGGCCATTTCCACATGCTACCTGATCCCTTAGTTCTCTGCTTGTGATCTCAGCAGTGCCTTTGGTGGGAAGGGACTATGACAGGAATGCTCCCCTCTGCATCCAACTGGCTCCCTATGGAAGGGGGTGTGAGCAACAAGCACCTCCCTTCCACAGTGCAAGCAGGCTCTTTCCCATGCTGCACGGAGGTAGGAAACGCCTCCATCGCACTTCTGGCCCTTCCACATGGTCAGGAAGAAAGGAAGCATTGCATGATCAGGGTTCTTGATGGAAAACCTCTGTTGATGATGGGAGAAGGGTGGGACTGTGGCAATGTCATGCAAAAGTGTTGTCATGGTCCTGCTCCTCTCACATCCCCATGCCGGGATGCAGTTGCTGTGTGAAAAGGGCGTAGGAGAGCACCTCAGATAACTTAGAATTAGCTTAACTTAGAATGGAGTTCCTGAAATAAAGCCTTTTACTTTGTTTCTTTCAAGCCAGTGGCATCTTTGCTCCTTGATGAGCACTAATGCCTTGCTACAGTTATGCACTCTCTCTCCCAATGGAAGTTCTTCATGGTCTGACCCTTGTTGAAGCAAACCAAAATAAAGATGTGTTAATGTTAACCAATTAGTATTTTTAAGTTATCCACACTTGAAATGTAGGAGACAGGGCATGAATAAGGGTGGAACTCCATTCCCTGACCACTAAATTTTCACTACATATTTCCTTATAACAACCACTGAGTATAGCTGTTGTACCAAGTACCATGGTGACAGCTGTAGATCCCTGGATTCATCCTCAACTTTTCCATCTCACTTTGTTTTGTTCTTTTAAATCTACTCTCCTGAGTATGTTCTTTCCTTCCCTCTAGAGTTCGTTGAACGGTTGAAAGGAACCATCTTTATACAATATTTTCATCAGAGCACAGAAATGGAACATTAAAATGGTTTGGTGGATCAGTGATTTTTACAAACCTTGTAAGATTTCTGGCATTTGATATCCTGAGTTTAAATTAGTGTGCTATATATGTACGTACATGCACACACTCCAGCATATCTCCTCTAGCAATTTTTCTGTACTTTATCACAATTATTTTGTTAGCTAGATTGCAAAGACAGAAGAAAAGATGAACTCATTTCTTAACAGCTTTGGCCTCCATCAGTCAAATGTCAAGAAGTTCATACTACAACTTCTTTGCAAAAATGCACGATACTCAATATTTCTTGGTGTGACATCAGTAGCAGCCGGACCATTCAGATTTAGACTTTTCTAAACCAACAGACAGACATTCCAATCCCATGCATGTCTACCCATAATGTCAAGAAATCTTATTTTTAAGTAAGTTTGCATACTATTAATATCCTATTATTTAGTTACTCTGGTAGCTGCTAATAAGATTTGATATTAGGGTTCTAGTACTAGTGTTCTCAGATTAGTGAAAAGAGATTGGAAAATGAGCACTAGCTTGTCTTTGAAATAATATAAATCTCTATGTCTGTTCTATCTGAAAGTAGACTTGGCAAATGGAAGTGTTTTCCCTATGTATTGAAACATGGCTTAGTTAATTTTGAGTCCAAGTGTGGTATCATCAAGTGTCACCTGCAGAATAATTATTGTAACTGCATCTTCCTGAGACTAAACTTTATCTGCTGTACCACCAAGCTATCATGCAATATTGGAGAATGATTCTGTATTTGTCTATGGCCATTTCCGCACAGGGCAAGGGAATCACCCCATGCCGGTACTTACCGGACTTCTTGGCTCCACGCTTGGGTCCAGGCTGGTCTGGAGCAGTGCGTGGCTGCTGCTGCGCACTGCTCCCGGGGACAAAAATGGCGGCTTCTGGTTGATCAAGGCTCTCCACCAACCGCTGAAGCTCGCCAGCCTAAAGCTTGCCCCCAGCAGATTGCAGGCTTGCACTGGTGCGAGCCTGCAAATCTGCACCGGAGCGCGGGAATGGAGTGGCGCGGTCCGTGCTTTTGAAAGACCTCTTTCAAGCAGTCTTTCAAAAGCACGCTGGGCGACCACTTCGGGTCGTTCCGGAGGAGGCTGAGGTGCGGAACTACACTAAGTAGGTCTGACCCAGTCTGCTCCCAGGTGCAGACATCCTCCCTGGAGGACACTCTGCACTGTTTCTTTAAGCCCGTGCAGAAATAGCCTGTGTCTAATATGCAAAGCTAAAAGATTACCACTAGTTGCTACTAATGCTAGAAACCATTGCTCTTGCAGCTGATAGTAGAGAAATGTCTATTAAAAGGTCACACATGAACATAACTAACAAGTCTAAATATTCTCAAGGATTTTCAGAAGCCAACTCCGTGATGTAAATCTGTGTGCCTACAGATGTAACTAGACATTTTGAATGCAACACATTATCTTTTTGTGGAGACGTGCCCATCATAGTTCATGGAAATGATTACTAGTTAATATAAACTGTTATGCCAGTTGCTCTTTGGTAGTTAATGACATTGACACCAACCTCTGTGATTCTAGAAGAAGCTAAGAACAGGCTTTATGCACACACAACTATGCATGCTATTGAGAACTCTGGGCCTTTCTGCACTAGACTGTTACAGTGCTATTATTCCACTTTCAACATCCTGTGGTATCCTGAGGTTTGCAGTTTACTGAGGCCAAAGAGCTCTCTGGCTGAGAATTCTAAATGCCCCTCCCTCAACTGCAAACCCCAGGATTCCACAGGATGCTGACAGTGGAAAAATAACACTATAACAGTGTAGTGTGGAAAGGTCCTTTGACTATATCAAGATTTGAGATTGTTTGTGAAATCTTCACATGTGAAGCCCATTTCCACCTTATGCTGCATGTGTGGAACTTAGTATGTGGCCATTTGGTACATGGAAGGGAAGGATAATGGGAACAATCCTGCTGCTATTCAACATGTTCACTATGCACACAAAGATAAAGTTGAGAACTCATATATCACGTAAGTGCTATGGTTGCATGGCACCATTTTCAGCTGTAGCATAATATCTCCTGAAAATATGTTGTTCCTTTCACCTCAAATCAATCAAACACAGACTGTGAAAATGGAGTGTGCACAATATTATTTTCTTGGTATATCTCTTTCTTGCTTTCTTCAAGTACTGAGGAGTCACCTGTGATCCAAAGCTCAGTGAAGTCAGTGGAATAGAAATGATCAGTCTCTGCTCTTAAATCTACTTTCAGTCAAGGGGTGTCATTTTATATAGACTTTGCAGGTAACCTTTGCTACAGAAGCTGAAAAAGACATACACACACTCTCTCACACGTATATATGAAATCTTAAGCAATTTTCTCTCAAGAAACAGAAACAAAACATGACCTCTCAGCAGCTTTGCATGTTACATTGTTAAACTCAGAGATACTGACTTAATATTCCTTTCACCTTATCCATTCATCTCTCTTCTTGACATCAATAAGAAAACAGCATATGAGAGAAGAAAACACTGGAGGTGACATCTGCCATTCAGATCAAAGTAGTTAATTTGGCCTGGGGTTGTTTGATTCCACAAATCCTAGCTTTTCAAAAAAGCTCACATTGCAGGTGCAAAAAGGCAGGTGGATTACTTGTGGAAATCTACAAAAGTAGGAATTAAAAACTAAACAAGGCTAAGGAAGAGGGGGATGAATAACTCTGCTTTTCAAGGAGGGGATCCCAGGAAGCCTTAGCTATGTTTGCTTTTCACAGGACTGTTTAGAGGGCAAGGGATAAGAAAGGCCTTTGTCAGAAACTCTGCAGGGCTATTGCCAGTCGTGCTGGGCTTGATGGATGAATACTTGCCCATGAGCAATGCCACACTGAAGAATTATAGCACTATTATTCCACTTTAACTGTCATGGCAACATTTTATGTTATTCTGGAATGTGCTATGGGGGGGCATTTAGAATTCTTAGCCAGAGATTTCTAGTGTCTCACCAAACTACAAATCCCAGGTTTCCACAGGAAGCAGCCATGGCGATTAAAGTGAAATCACAGTGCTATATTTCTGCAGTGTGAAGGGGCCCCTGATACAATAAGGGAAGTTACTATGTAATGTCACCTGCGTGCTCTATTTTTTTCTGTGTGATTATTGATTTTACACTGCTTTAAGTGATCTAGAAAAAGCAGCCTCAAAATTTGTTTTAAGGATCTCCTTTGTCCTTTATTATACACAAAATCCCACAGTCTATTATACCAAGTCTTTGGAATCTTCTGGTCAAGTTGTCTGTTGGTACTTCTGTATTCAAATTCTTCATGCAATTTCACTCTTTATGTAATTCTTCATGAAAATGAAGCCAGCAGGGCTGCTGAAAATTAACACCATGTGTGTTTTTTTCACTCTGGGGTCAAGAAGACAGTTCCAAACAGATTGGCAAACTATTGTTGAAGTCTTTTTCTCATTTTCTGGAGCTTTAATTGGAAGCTTCAACCTTGTCAGACCTGACTTCAGATCAGAGTAACCCTCTGTCAAAGTTTGTTCTCATGGGTCTCTCAGACATCATTATTTCCCCACCTGGAGACTTCTTGGCAGCAAGCGATAGCAGCACCATGATCTGTGGTAGCTAGCTTGAAGCTAGTCATCATTTTAATAAGATAAAATTCTGCGGTGTAGGAGCGCATTGTGGGAAATTCACTCCCAGATATTGTGTGGAATTTAAAATGATGACATGCAGACTTCCGCCTCTGAGGCTTGAAGGAAGGAGATGGCATGCAATACTAGGGTGATGCCAGGCATTGATGCCAGGCTTATTCTTGCATCTTTTGCCTCTAATTGTTTTCTGTTCAGCAGGGTAATGGCATTAGAGAAATGCTTCTGCAGTTAGTTCTTGTTTCCCATGGTAAGGGGCTTCATTTACAAGTTTCCCTTTGTGCTGTGAAAAAGGATTGATAAACAAATAAAAGCTTAGCCCAGTACAACAAAGCAAGACTTACAATGTCTCTTGCTAAGAACAGGAACTGTGTCTGGCTGATGCAGAGCAGGGATGGAAAGATTTTTGAAAATATGTGATAAACTGTCAAAAATTATTTTCTTTACTATTGAGAAATCCTGATGAGAAAAATCCTGTACTGATGAGAATCTTTGCGTTTGGGATTTATTCTGTGCAAAAGTAGCATGTGGTTATTTTGCACAGAAAACAGCATTTTCTGCAGAGAAAATAACACTTGAGCAAAGAAATATTATTTTGGTACAGAAAATGCTATGTCCTGTGCAGAAAATTGTGTAGTTTGAGACTTAATATATGTGACATTTATAGGTAGTTGTTTTGCACAGAAAACACACACACACATACATATACTGGAATTCACTAGGGCAGATAAAAATGTGTAACATAGGGTTATCACTAGTTTAGGGAATATGTAGGACCCTGAATGTTCCCTAGTCCCCACCTACCAAGCAGCAGTTGCTGAGAGCAATGGGGGTCTCTTCCCCTGTTGATTGAAATGCTATCTAGTGTGACAGTCAGAAGAAGGGTCCCTGTTTTTGCTGTTACACCAGATACCATTCACAGGAAGAGCCAGTCAACTGCTTCCTGAAACAGAGCTCTATTATTAACAATGGCTGCTGCCCAGTAAGTGAAGATGGGGGGAGGAACCAGAATAAACAATACAGCTAAATAATGACAGCGGTTACACATTTGTAACTCCCTTCGTGAATTACAGCCAACACTTATGCACAGAAATATTATCTCCTTTACAGAAAACACTACTTCCTATGCAAAAACACCGCACACCAAGTTTGCACAGGGTAACTCCCAAACTGTGAATAAGCCTTCAAAAATTGTGCAGGTTTCAAAGACTTTCTTGCATCAGGAAGAAAATGCCTCAAATTACTTGTTGCTTCCTTTGAGAAGAAAATTAGAAAAAAATTACATCCCTCTTGTAAAGGAAACTCATCAGAAGACTAGTGTATATTGAGGAAATAGTTCCTTCATGTCTGTGGCCCTTTTTGCACCTTTCTTTTTTTCCAGCATCGGCATGAGGGGATCACACGAGAAGTCTCTTCCGAGAGGCACTTGCATCCCCTCTGCTTCTTCTCCGCACCAGCTCAGTGCTGGCCAGAAGAAGCCTGAATGCTCCGCTCCTTCCTTTTGCAGTGCAGTCAGGTATTTTCCCAGGCTGCGCTGGGGAAGGAAGTGTGATGGCTGCACCTCTGGAGCCTCTGCACACAAGGTAAGTGCACGCGGGGCCTGAGAGGGACATGCAGTCACGCATCATTTTCAGTAACAAGCCAAAAATGATATAAATGTGTAATCGCCACCTAATGGCCTCGGGAGCATTGTGTGATTGTGAGGACATCATGTGAAATGGTCCTCGCAATCTCGCAAAGCTCTCGACGCCATTTCGCAACATGACTGGCTTGCGAAAAGGGCCTGTGTCTACTTGAAGGCCTGAAGATAAGACTCCTTAAATGGAACTGTTAATTTTTTTCAGGCTAATTTTTTATTACTCCCAAAACATTCAGGACGGAACAATCTTGAAGTAAGGAAGATTTCACACCTTTCTTTACTGGCAATTTGCCATCCATTAAGCCTTATTTCTGGAGGTTGGAGAAATTCATAAATATTGATAAGGCCCAAGAACATGACCATTACAACAGGTATGATTAATTAGGCTGGTGCTGAAAATTGCACCCTGCAATCAGGGCTTTTGGATATATAAATCACAAAGATTTTGTCCAAGTTGGACCTCAACACAAATCTGGCCTGTGAGGGTGTCATGTGGTCATGCTGTTGTTCATCTGGACATTCTGATAACTGAATTCGGAAGTACTCATCCCGCTTAGGAAATTTTGTTCTATTCCTTTGTATAATCCCTGCTCAATACTTAATCATTTTTTTTAACTTAAATCATTTGTACACTTAGTGCAGTGGTTCTCAACCTGTGGGTCCCCAGATGTTTGTGGACTTCAGCTCCCAGAAGCCCTAAGTATTGACCATAGTGGCTGGGGCTTCTGGGAGCTGAAGTCCACAAACATCTGGGGACCCACAGGTTGAGAACCACTGACTTAGTAGCTCTTTCTGCACCCTACCTTCTTGCATGGTTCTCTGTTGGCCGTCCTGGCAGCAGCTCTGCCAGGAAAGGGTGAAATGGGAGTGTTCCCCTCTGCACCAGACTGGTTCCCTGTGGAAGGGAGTCTGATGGACAAGCCTCTTCCTTCTGCAGAGCAGTTTGGTATTTTCTAAGGCTGCGCTGCAGCAGGAAGAGCTGCCATCTCACTTCCAGGCCTTCTGCAGGACAGATAAGTGCAAGATGGTGGCATGATCATGGGTCATTGATGGGGAAAACCCATCAATGATTTAATCTGTGATCACACTGCCTGGGGGTGGGAGAGGAGCAAGACCACAACAACATCATGCAGGAGCATTGTTGCGGTCCCATTCCTCTCCTGTCCCTGTGTTGGGATGAGAGGCTACTGTGGAAAGGGCCATAGTCTCTGAGACTGCTGAAATAGTGGTTCTCAAACTCTGGTCCTTCAGATGTTTTGGACTTTATCTCCTAAAAGTCCCATCCAGCTTGGCCAGTGTTCAGGTATTCTGAGAATTGAAGTCCAAAACATCTGAAGGACCAAAGTCTGAGAATGATGACTCTGGAGAACTTTCACTTCTTGGCAAGACAGGTATTTTGATTATATGGACGTTGTGCTATGTCAGCTACATTGGCTCTTGGTCCCTTTGTGAGAGACTGTAACTTTCATTTTTAAAAATGGTTTCCAGCTTTCTCTACACTTGCTTTCCTTTGGGCTCCATCAGATCTTGACCACTCCTTTGTGGAAACCACTACCTTGGCTAAATCTCTGGCCAAAATATTGAGGGGCAGTACTTGGGACTCATGCTAGTTAGTATGCTTTCAAGGCTCACTGGTACTAGCATTCTGGAATCCAGTTCTCCATCTGGTTACCTTTTTCTCACTTTCTCGGCCTCCCAGAAGTTCACATTCCCCAATTTATCTTCTGGATTCATCTAGTGAGACCCAAGTCATGTATCTATTGGAAAGTCAACAGCTTGAATGTAGGATTAGGACTCTGGGAGACCAGCTTTCAAGACTTTGCTTGGCCATGGAACCCCTGAGGACACATCTTGCCAAGAAAGCCCCATGACAGGGTTGCCTTAGGGTCACCACAAGTTGGAATTAACTTGAAGGTACACAACAACATAAACAATGGCTTGAATCCTGTTGGATAGTTACAAATGTTTCATGTTCATGATCTCTGTGTAGTATAGGGGATATATAGGAAACATGAAAGTCTCCCAATCTTCATCTACCAGGCAGCCTCCATTGCAAATCAGTGGTTTTCTGTTCCTCTGTCATTCAGGATGCAGCTGGATGATGACTTCACTCTTCCTAATGTGAGCTGTTAATTGGCCATATACCCCCACACTTGATATGGTTAAAATCAGCAAAATATATATTTAACTGGCAAATATTTAATTGGTATATACATTGCTATGGCTGTGTGGCCATGCTGGTTAAGAGGAAAAGCCGGCCAAACACATGCGTTGCAACATCAGTTCAGGAAAGACCTCAAAGCATAGCCAGGCCATGGTCAGGAAATCACGAAGAAACTCTAGCAACAGTGAACTTTCAGTTAGCCTTCAATGACTCAACTTTTAGAGACAGCATCTGCAGTGTTCCCACAGGATGACTGATTGTCTTATCCCTTCTTCCTCTGACCAGCAATTTCCCCTATTGTTTTCATACTTGTCCAGCAATTAAAGAGCTATCAAGACTACCATTAGCCCTTTTCCCACCTAAGACCATTAGCTCATTCCAGACCTCATTGTCTACCATCTGGATTCCATTGTTTACTCTGCCAGAGAGCCATTAGCATCTTTGCCCTCCAGTCAGAAAAAGAAATCTTTAAACCCCAGTTTTTGGCTAGTTGACTCACAGTACACTGGTTGCTGATCGCCACTCTGTGAGTCCAGTTCCCATTTGTGTACTGTTCTTAGACTCTGGCCATTTCTGCACTACACTGTTATTAGTGCTATTATTCCACTTTCAACAATTCTGAGGTTTGCAGTTTAGGGAAGGGCATTTAGAATTCTCAGCCAGAGAGCCCTTTGGCCTTAGTAAACTACAAACCCCAGAATTCCACAGGATGTTGAAAAGTGGAATAATAGCGCTATAACAGTGTGGAGCAGAAATGGCTTTTGTGTCTAAGCCACATCACTTCTTTGCTGCTCCCTGGATTGGTAAATATCACCCATTTCAGTCTAAAAATGTTCTCCCTTTTCCTTCAGTTACTCTTGTGTGATTGCATGACTACTTGGATTTTGTGTATGTGATTGCAATTCCCCCAATGAAACAAATAGCCTTACTTTTGGATTTCCCACTGATTCTTCCCTGCACTAATACCAGTAGACATAAGTGTGAAAGATCTCTTAAGGTTACCCTCTTCTCACAGGTTTCATCTTTGAGCTAACATTCCCTACCATTTTATGGAGGCACTGGAATCATGGGTGGACCCCTGAGTCACCCATGTTTTGGGGTAACAGAGCAGTCTCTGTTTGTTACAAGGGGAAATTGCAATAGGGGTCCTGCTTCTGTCTGTTACTCTGGAGATTGTTCATGTATGGGGGTGGGTACATCAGTTAGCTCCTTCCTTATCTTCAGGGGAACAGACTCCCATTAATCACAGCAGCTGCTGTGGGAATTGAGAGGTAAGTGGGAATTGAGAGGAATCAGGACAGAATGCACTAAAGAGCTCAAGTATTTCTGTGTAACTTATATAACTCCACCATAAGTGCATACATACGTATGTCTTTTAGGGAAATCTCCCCCCCCCATTTTTTAAAAATTGAGGGGCAGAAGCTCAGTCACTTGATGCAATCTTTCCATTGGTGTTCCAGTGGAAAAGGAACATACCTGGGCTCCCTTTGTGGATATGCCTTTTTGTCTAGTGAGACTCCATCTGACAAAGAAGTCTGACAGGACAGGCTGAAATGAAAATTAGAGGGAGACAAAAATATCACAGGAGAAGCATACATGGTGCTGAGCTATAATTGAGTGAAGTATAATTGAGTTTTGTACTAGACTTAAGTGAGTTTCCATGGCCGGGAAGGGATTCAAATCCTGTTCTCCCTACATTCTAGTCCAGCACTCAAACCACTATATCATGCTGGCTCTGAGAAAATAATATTCATTTTTGAAATTTATTTTCCATGTTAATTGGTGGGAGGATGAACTTTTGGATTTCAAAATCTCAGTTCAGGTTCTGTTTGGCTACAAATCCAGTCAATTGAGTTACTTTCTCTTTTGGTCCCATCAGGATCAAAATGAAACTTGTTAGCTGTAGTCAGTGCATACCTTTAATAGGCAGGGAATGTCTTTCTCAGAGATATTAGGCACCATCTTTATGGCCTTTTTCATCCAAATATCCCTCATCTTTTAGTCTGGACTTTTCTGTTTTAACAGTATTTAGATTTTAATAGATTTTGTCAGGTTTTATCCTGTTCCAGCATTCTGAGATCCAATGTGGAGTAGTGGTTTGAATGCTGACCTAGAGTTCAAATCCCCACTAAGGTATGAAAGCTCACTGGATGACCCTGTGCAAGTCACATTCTCTCAGCCTCAGAGGAAGGGAAAGGCATACCCCTTCTGAACAAATCTTGCCAAGAAAACCTTGTGATAGCTTTGCCTTAGGGTTGTCATAAGTTTGAAATGATTTGAAAGCACACAACAACAACAACAACAACCCAACCTTGTATCAAACCAAATTGGGAAAAGAATGAATGGATGTATGTATAACAAATAATAATATATCCCCTTGGCAATTCATCCAATAAAACAAGTGAAGTATCATAATAATAATAAAAACAATTTCAGAATATATAATTTGGAGTCAATTGAGGAGAAATGAATTTATGGCCCTTTCTGCAGGACAGTGTCTTCCCAGCATGGGGACGCGAGAAGAGTGGGATTGTGATGACATGGTCCTGCCTTTCTCATGTCACCAGCTGGTGCAACTGTGGGGTGTATAATGGACAGAAAAACTCTGTCAATGATCCCTGATCACACAAGTTTTCCATTGAAGAAGGGCCAGATGTGTGATCACGTGCTCCTTTTCTGACTGCAGCATGGGAAGAAGGCTGACTGCAGTGCGGAAGGAAGGGGTATGTCCCTCATGCTCCCTTCCACAGGCAGCTGGTTGGATGTGGAGAGGCGTGCTAGGAATTGTGACAGGATTGCCGGGATTATGACAGAATGATGTGCAAGAGCATTGTCCTGTGGAAAGGGCCAACGTCCTATCTGTCATGAATATGAAGCATCTGTATTGGCAGGAGTTGTCAGGAAGGAGGAAATTTAAGACACATCTATGGAGACTTTTGCTAATTAGGATTTATATGTGAGTAAACCAAACATTTTGGCTGCATCAGTGGATGTTGTCAGTCTAATACCGTAGTGAGTGACATTTTGAACCATGATTTAAATTTTATTTCCAGGGAAAAAATCACCTGTGTTTAAAGGCCATTGTGTGAAAGCAGCTTTCACATTATTTAAAGTTTCTGCTTCTAAGTAAGTATGAACAGAGGTATAGTTTTCCTTCTTCATGTCTACTCAGAAGTAAGAATTAGCACTAACAGGATCTGTGTTTTTTCCCACCTGATTAACCACATTCACCATCAATATTAAAATTTACATCACCTTAGATAATGAAACCTCTTTAGGGTATAGGATTTAAATGTAAACGGAATGTGTTATTTCAGTACTTAAGAATAATGATAAAGCTATTGTTCCATTTTAGGTAAACATACATTTTAAGATCAAGAAGCATGTTTATCTCTCTTCTCCTGTTTCTCTCTCTTTACCCTCTTTAGTTAAATAAATGGAGGCAATGCACATTTTCTTTGTTACAAATTTATTTCACACAGCCCTTGATAGTAGTGCAGATAAGAAGTTAGAATACTCTCCAGAGACAAATTTTACTCTGTTAAACTGTGTGAAATTTTCCCAGGCCAAACCTTCCCTCTCCATGTTTCCTTTCTTATTCTACCACCTGCAGCACTATAAACAGAAAAGGCTCACATGATGAAGCCATCTGTACAGTAACTCATCTCATTTAAGTGGTATCAGTGTCTTCAAACTTATTGTGTGTTTTTCTTACTGTTAAAAACAACTGTATGCATTCTGTTTGGCAGTTTTGTAAGGGATTTAAGTAGCAGATGTCCAAATCACGTTTCCTTTTTCTGCTGCTTGCATATTGATTCACCATAATAATCTCAAGATGAAGATCTGTTTCTTGGAATTTGCACTAAATGCTGCAGTTCAGTTATCTCTTTTCTTTAGGAATAGAAACATTGATATCAGTGAAGGATATTGAATATTAAATGTTGAATATGTTGAGCAACAGCTTTCCAGTACTATCTCAATGAAATAGATTATCACAACATCTTCAAATTCCTGCCTTTTCGTGATGGTTGCTTTTCTTACATGGAGAATACTTCCGTATAAGAAAATGTCACATGATAAATAACTCAGAATTCCAGGGGCACCCAAAATAATGTTGAGACATGTGTAGATTGTATTAGACTGAGATTACAGATATTCAGGAGAAAGAGTACAAAGATGACAGACCCAACATAAAGGGAAATTTCACCAGTATCTACTAAGAAATGTGCAAACTACTATGCTCTTGATGTTTTACCTGTTTATGTAGGAACATGGCTTTTATGTAACAATTGTACACTCTTTTATCTGCATTTGATAAGTGACAGTGACACATATACCAGCAAATGCACATATAATACATAAAATACATTTGAAAAAAATAAACTTATAGGTAAGTTGATTTGCCTTGACATAGTGTTATACTTAATGTATAAGTATATTTAACACAGACACAGACTACTAATTTTTGGTCAAATGTATTGTACCTTTTCTTGTGAGAAAAAGTTCTCCATGCCATCTTTACAGTTCAAAGTTAATTTGGGTCACTTTGTGAAATAAAGGCTATTTCTTACATAACCCTTTTTCTACATACCACAGCATCGTGTTTGAAGGTTGTGTGTTCATTTTCCTGCAGTTAAACATGGAAGTAACTGTTCAATACATTCAATATCATTTCTGTAAATTGATGTTTCACTCCATAAAGTAGGGAAATGCCTAAAGCCCAACGTCCAAAAAACAAATCTTCATCTTTATGTTATTGTGGAGATTCAATACACATCTCATGGGAAGACAATAACTGCAAGCATTTCTGCATCTTTCAAATAGCTTTGTTTGGAGGTACTGTCTTTTGTCTGTCAAATTATACAGTCATCAACTGTAGAAGGGAATAGAAATTTTCTATAGTATTTCAAAATAATATTAATACATTTATGTAGAAATAAACAGTTTGAGTGTCTGATTTTATGGAAATAAAATTGTTCTTTACCTTTACTTCAAATTCACCCCAGATTTAAAGCTAATTGTCTTAATTGATTTTGTTGAAAGTAATTTAATTAACTGTCTTCATTATTTATTTATTTTCATTATTATTTGAAACTACTTGTCTGAACGCAGCTTCATGATAGCCAAATGTTATCTCTGTGCTCAAGGCAACATATCTACTGTTGGTTCTTTTTTTAAAAAAAAATAAAATAATGTCACATATTGCTAAATAAATAAGCTGAGCATTGCATTGAAAGAATAGTTCAACATAGTTTGAACAGAGAGACTGTTGCATATTGCTAGGAGGCCTCTGACATCTATTACAGCTATTGTGGTTAATTATACAAAATGATGGAGAGTTTAAATATTGCAATTGTCTATTAACCAAACAAAGGTTTGAACAAGAATCTAGTTAACAATAAGAACACAAATGAAATTTTTAAAGTGGAGGAAGATTTGGAAATTGAAGGAAAATTGAAAATGGGATAACTCAAACAAACCATACTTGCTGTAACCCAAACACAACATCATAGATAAAATTATCTTCTATTTAAGATATTTCAACTATCCTCCTCACCTTCCTTTGAAAATTAACATGAGGCTGGGGTTGAGAATTTGACAATGCAAAACTGTACAAACTAGATCATTCTATGGATTAAAGTGGGGAAGATAATTTTTTCTGTTTCTCTCTCTCTCTCTTTGCTCTCCAAAATCTGTTAAGAAAGGTTAATGAACCCTCCAAAACAGTGTGTGAGGTGGTACTGATGGCTACAGAGAGAATGAGAAATCTATCAAATATCACCACTGCACCACTTCCAGGATCCTGGATCCTGGTCCTGACTATTGATTGATTGTGCCCTTCCATTCATGGATAGGAAATTCTGGATTTAACCACTGATTTTTCAGGCAGTTCTTTTGCAGTGTAGGGTATGACCATTCATATGTACGCTGCCAATAAATGTATATAACCAAATACCAACAATTGAATATGGCTTCATAAAACTATCCACATAGTACACTATGTCCATCTGCCTGCAATGAAAACCATAAAATATGGTTTTTAACATGCTGGTAATTATAATAACCATGTGCAATAGTGATACATAGGTCCAGCTGCATTCAAAGAAAAGTGTGAAATCTATCCCCATCCATACCGTACAACGGAAAAAGGAACCAATGGTTGTACTGACTGTGATCCTGTTAGGAGCCAAATTACTATAGATGTGACATTAGTGGTGTGCAAACAATACAAGGGCTCCAGGTAGAATCATGAAAAGTGTTGCTGAGGTGGATTCCCCCACTGGGGAATTTGGTTAAAAAAAAATACTTAAAAATTTTGGTTAAAATTTTGGTAAAAAAAAAAAGTTATGGTTAAAAAAATGACTTTCAAACTACGAGAAATGCTCATTAGTATCAATCGTCTTTCACTGAAACCTTTTCATGTGCAAATTAGAGATGGGCAAACATGCATACACATATTATAATGTAAAGCTACACATTCTTTGCTCAGGTCTCAGATTAAAGTTTCTTGCACTTTTGCCAAGAATGCTGCAGCCATAGTTTTACTATAGTTTTGACTATGTCATTCCTTACTCGTTCTAAAAGAACTACTTACCCCATTGTTTCCAGTTTCATGTTTGTGTTTACTGCTCAAAATAGCCCGAGACCAGGAGAATCAAAAACAGTGGCAGCTGGTGGTTTTCATATCCCTTAGACACTGATCTGCTTTGTGTTTTAGTCTGATTTACAAAGGACCTATCCAACATGCCTAAATAATTCCCCAAAATAGTTTGTGAACCTATGCAGACTGAAATGATTTTCACACTAAAACCCAAGGTGGAGTCACAACCCCATTGATGTGGAGTTATCAGCCACCACTGTTCCAAGAACTACTTCTTCTCATATGAATGCAACAATCCTGTTCCCATGATCATTAGAAGCACAGTCAACAGGTACAATAAACAGGTACAAAGCGCTGAACCGAATCCCTGCTCCAGAGCCGATACTGAAATTTCTTACCTGGGCAACCCTTACTTTTCTTGCTGACTAAACAGAATGATTGCCCTCTATTTTCATGTAACTCATATTTACAATTAGTCATCACACTTCCCCTGTGATCACTAATGCTTTGGCAGCTGAACATCAGTTCAGAGACTTATTGGCATGATCCATAGCATAAATGACCAGTGACAGTTTATACAGTACAGGTCACAGAATCTAGGCTTGAAAGTGAGGAAGGCTATAAACCATAGAAAATATATTTTGATCCTTTCTTCACGTGTGGCTGTAAGTTACCCTTATGAGTTGAATACCTTGTTTTGTTGTTCAGCAGAAAATTGATTCTTGATGGAATATTTATACCAGTGAATTTTAGATGGGCGAATGCATCTTTTTCCTTTGGCCTCATACTTGATCATTGGATTTTTCTGTTTTCCCAGAATATGATTAATGTACCCCATTTACTCATCAATATTTTGTTACGAGCACCCGTGAGGGTTTGACATTTCTGTTTTACATACCTGGCCTGAAAGGGAAATATTAAATGCTTGACAGGTGCTGACAAGCCAAACATTAGTTAATGAACCATGGTGTATATAACCAAGAGCATGTCCTTCTGTTTTGAGTTTTAGCTTTTTCAAAAATGTACTGTGCAGGTAAGATGTATCTTCTTTTTAATGTCTGGGAAGATCGTTAAAGATGGAGTTAAGGGCAAGCTTCTTCTTCTTCTTCTTTTTGTTAAAAAGAAAACCCTCAGTAACTTCAGACTATAGAACATCCCTATCTACAGATAATCTTTTCCCTTTTATTTAATAATTAATGTCAGCCTCACTGGCATGCTTAAATCCTCCATAGATAAGATATAATTAAGTTAACACCACTCAGAATGATATGTAACATCTCAATCAGTGAGAATTTTTAAGTGAGAGCAAGGAGAATGAGCTGATTAGAAAGAGCGCTGTAGGTATCTTTCAAAGTGTAAATTGAAGCCCTGGTTCAAATTGGTGTAAGTGGAGCTATCCTTTCTCAGTCATTGGATTGCCTGTTAAAATAAGGGATAAGGCTGGCAATAGATTCACAAATTTGCAGCAATACTGTAATGCTACTCCCTTTTCTTCTGATTCTAATATATGTTGCTAAGAGTACAGAAATTATTTGATTTGTATTGTCTTGATATCTTTTTAAAACAATGGGTTTGGGTTTTGTTTTTTTTAGGTAAATGCACACACAAATAATCTTATTAATGTTTTTGAGAATCTGAACATGCCCAAAATTACAAAAAGAAAGCTTGGCCCAAAATGAGGTCAGGTCATGTGAATTTCTTCTGTTCCTCTTCCATAGATTTCAAGATGGCATGTACAATCTCCCCCATTCAGAAAATGGCCAGATTCCTTCTTGGTTATCAGCAAGGTTACTTACATTATAGTTGGGAGTCAGGAGACCACTGTGCCATGGCTGGTGCTGCCCTACTTCCAGCCACTACAAGAGTTTCATTGGAGCCCCTCCAAGCACTGTCAATTAGAATAGAGTTTGAATGGCAGGGCTCCCAGCCATCAAAGTGCCTACCATTGAGAGCACAGGAGAGTTCAGTATTTATGGCCAGTGAGTAAGCAACAAGGACATGCAAGGAAGCTAGCTAACTGGTACGGTGGGGAAATGAAGGCTATATATGGGGCAGAATCCTAGGACAATGGCCACCAGGAGGAAGGAAGAAGAAGGAAAGCAATGCAAGAAGGAAGTGTTAGCAGTGGCATTAGATTTCATGTAAATCTGACTTGGAAGGTGGAGCATGGCCTAGGCTGCAGAAGACCTAAGTGAAGAGGAGGCTAAAAGGGAGCTAAGTGAGGAAACAGTGAGGAAGAAAGGAAGTTAACTTGGAGGGCAGCTGGTTTACAAGATGAAGTGGTACAGACCTCCTCTCCCCTGCCCCCCATTGCTCACCGCTGGGCTTCAGTCTGGATGCAACAAGCCTGGCAGAAGCTTTGCAGTTGGTTCTGTTGGACTACCCTAGGATCCACCCTTATCTTATCTTATCTTATCTTATCTTATCTTATCTTATCTTATCTTATAGTCTAATCTTGAAGAACTTACTTTGACTTTGAGACAGATCCTGTGCAATTTATCTCATCCATGGCACCAATCCCCATGCGGATGGAATGTATTCTTGTCCTGTTTATTAGAGCAGCCTTGTCCTGTTCACATTCCTTACAGCCAAGCTCTATTTTAAAGATTAAGGCCAGCATAGGTGTAGAATATAACAAAACATTGGGCTTTTCTGCACTACACTGTTATAGTGCTATTATTCCACTTTCAACATCCTATGGAATTCTGGGGTTTGTAGTTTACTAAGGCCAAAGAGCTTCTGGGTGAGAATTATAGATTCTCTTCACTAAACTGCAGACCTCAGGATTTCATAGGATGTTAGAATAATAGCACTATAACAGTACAGTGTGGAAATGGCCATTTAGTATGAGTGCCTTCCTTTTTCAAGTATCAACTCTGGTAGTTACAATGTACTCTTCCCCTTGGGATTGTTGGCACCCATTGTGTATGTCAGGAGCCTTCAGATAATGCTTTGGGACTGATACAACAGATGTTTCACTTGCCTCCTTAAATAAAGAAGTATTAGCAGATGCATTACTTTTTGCAGTCTTCACATGAGTTGGGCTCATTAAACTGAAATGGGGGGGACATGAAATTGGAAGAAATGTGTGAATGTTGCTCATAGGGCTTCTATTTAACCTAGAAACAACAGAAAGTATTGCTAAAGTTGCCTGAAGGCTTATTCCAGTTTATCTCTTATTGAAATATGTGTGGCATTTGCCACCATTAACAGATAAAGGTAGGAGCAGTTAAGCCCATCTATCAAGTTTGCATCAGCAAATGTCTGTTTTCCACCCACCTCCATTCCTAGTCCCATGCCTACTTTCATCTCTTTTTTAAATATATAAGCTGAAATATCTAACCTTATTCAAAAAATGTGAGCATTTTGTGCACATTTTTCAAACCATAGAACCCACTCCTCTCTGAACTAAACAGAAGTTGTGTTATGTTTTCCCACACACGTCTGAGGTACACATTTTTACATGATGGTTGCCTACTCATTTCTGATGTACACTTTTTTTTTTAACTGATGTGCCTGCATTTGTGCACTTATGAGCAAACACTGGAACACAAAATGTGTCCAGTTTGCATCTAGGAGTCTATCTACTTCTGGGGGAAATCTATGTTACTAAAGTCCTCCAAAATGGGTTTAGACGTACACATCCCTATGCTTACTGGGCCAGGTCGAGTTACATATCCCTATCAGCAGCAGGTACACAACATGGCAACTCAAGAGGGAGCACTGAGGGTACTGTTTAAGATCAAGGTGATTCTTGTATAATTGGTGGTCAGTCTTGCTGTCAAACATCCACTCTAGCTTAGCACTAACTAATTTATAGAGGAGGAATTAGTGATATGGAATGAGGAAGTCACAATGTAAAAAAGTATATTACATAATTTCTAATACACATGATCTCACAAGGAGTCTGTAGCACCTTAAGTTTCACATGTGAAGGGATTTCACAGAAATTCTTCGCTGTTACAATGAATTATTTTGTTATGCCATAATTTTCATGTGGAGCACTTCCTGTTAAAAGTCTTTTATATGAAAAATGATATGGAACAAACCCTGTGAAACAACTGGGCGAAGGAGATTACAGTACTTTTGAACTAGCCAAGAGGGCAAGTCTTAGCAGAAGCCAATAAACTCTGTGCACATTCCAACTCACTTTTCCTTGGTACCCACTGGCAACCCTGTGTATCACTCTTAAGAAAACTGAACACATGCCTTGTGGCAGAACAGAGCTGCCCAAACAGACGGTCAAATAGGCAGTTAACTGACTTGAATTGTCCTCATTCATCAAGAGGGTCCCACTCTGGCTAGCTATAACTCACAGGCATTATGCTTCACAAATCTTGCCAGGCCGTTCTGAAACTTGGAGCCCTGAAGCAATACTCGCTGCCAGTGGAAACACACTGAAATGGATAGTTGTGGTAGCAGCAGCAGGACAAAGACATTGCAGTGCTATTTCGTAGCTGTTTAGTTAGCAGTAGCCAGCTGGCCATGGCAGATAATGCAATTTCAGAGTGACATTAAGCACTATATGTAGACATAGCAATACCAGAGTTTTAAAACAGATGGATAACATTCCAGTTTTCCTCTTTTTCTAAGCCCTTTCTGTCACTCTTTGGGAATCAGAGCTGAATGTGAGTACTCCCCATGGGAGTGCTCCTGATTCAACTCCCATAATTATTGTAGATACGGAAAGCTTTAAAAGAGAAAGGCGGGGGGAAATTCTGCTGTAGAGGGGGGAAAAGAGTATTAATAATGACCAAGCCAAGATGTAATGAAGAGTGACAGTGTAATCCTAATTCAGAGATGTGGGGGATGTAGCAGGTTAAACATAGGCAAGAAACTTCTTGTGCCAGCTGAAATTGACTTCTGACAGTTCAACTGCCCTTATTCTGGCATAATCTCTTCCTGGCAGTTGATCTCAGAGATCAGCTGCCAAAGGGAATCTGCTGGAATGACTGCTTAGATCAGCCATCAAAGGAATCAAAGCTAGCTTAGATCAGTCACCAGAAGAACTGAACAGGGATAGGAAATGGGCCCAGTGTAAGTGGAATTGAGTTATAATGGTCTAAATCTCTTTCAGTTTGGAGTTGCAGCCACTTCAATAAAAGATAGGCCAAGGTAGCTCTAAATGTTTTCCAACAGTCCTTGATTAAGAGGGGTTTAGGTTCAACAAAGTTTCAGCTGAGCTTTGACTCAGGAAGTGCTGCTGTGGCAGTAGAAATAAACTACGAGGTTTGATGAACTGTCTCAGCAGCACATTTTTTTTGTCTTCATTATTTCTTATATATTATACATCAGTGGTATGAACCCCTTCCCCATTATGTTTTTCAAGCCCACTGACCGTAAGCCCCTCGTTTTGGTTCACGTTGGAACCAACGACACGGTGAAGCGCAGCTTTCACCACATCACAAAGGACTACGAGCTTATGGGGAGGAAGCTTAAGGACCTTGGTGCGCAGGTGGTCATTCCATCAATCCTCTCTGTTCAAGGATATGGTGCACAAAGGGAAAGGACAATAGTAGAGGTCAACAACTGGCTCCGCACATTTTGTCACCGCCAACAGTTTGGCTTTTTGAATCATGGTTTGAAATTCCAGGAACATGGGCTTCTGGCAAGGGATGGGCTGCACCTCACAAAACTTGGCAGGAATGTTTTTGCAAATAGTCTCACAAGGAGGATTAGGAGGTCTTTAAACTAAGTACAGCTAGGGAGGGAGAAAAGATTATTCAGGACAAGGACTCGGCAAGTGCAGGGGAAAAAGGCCCAAATGATATTGGCCAAGTAGGAATAGCATCCAATCGAGGGAGGGGTGGAAACAATGCTATGGGACTTGCAGGAAGGGCACGGGGACTTAAGTGTCTCTACACTAATGCACGGAGCATGGGAAACAAACAAGATGAATTTGAACTCCTAGTACAACAAAATAAATATGATTTGATAGGCATCACTGAGACCTGGTGGGATGAGTCTCATGATTGGAATGTAGGAATAGAGGGGTATAGCCTATTTTGTAGAAATAGACCAAATAAGAAAGGAGGAGGAGTAGCCTTGTATGTCAAGGATATTTTCACCTGTGAAGAGATCCACGACTTGAACACCGGAAGCCAGGTCGAGAGCATCTGGGTAAGAATTAAGGGAGCGAGAAACAATAGGGATATTATAGTGGGGGTTTACTACAGACCTCCAAGCCAGACTGAGGACCTCGATGGCGCTTTCATAGACCAAATGACCGCACATTCAAAAAGGAGAGATACAGTAATAATGGGAAATTTCAACTACCCGGATATATGTTGGCAGACAAACTCTGCAAAGGCGGCAAGGTCCAGCAAGTTTCTTGCTTGTCTTGCAGACAATTTCATGGTCCAGAAAGTGGAAGAGGCGACAAGGGGATCAAGTATTCTGGATCTGATCCTGACCAACAGGGAAGACCTTGTTAATGACATAGAACTGGTTGGATCTTTAGGAGAGAGTGACCATGCCCTATTAGAATTTGGCATTCAGTGGGGAGGAGAAGACAAGTGTAGCCAGGCACTTGTCTTAGATTTTAAAAAAGCAGACTTCTGTAAACTGAAGGAGCTGCTGGCTGAAATCCCGTGGTCAAGAATAGACAATGAGAAAGGAGTTCAGGAGGCATGGGAGTTCTTTAAAAGGGAGATACTGAAGGCACAGGCTAAAACTGTGCCATTAAGGAGGAAAAATGGAAGGCATCTGAACAAACCGGAATGGTTGACTAAAGAGCTCTCAGATGAGCTAAGTGTTAAGAAAAACATGTACAGGAAATGGAAGAAGGGGGAAATCACCAAAGAAGATTATAAACAAGTAGCCAGGAGATGTAGGGAGAAGGTCAGAAAGGATAAAGCACAGAACGAACTTAGGCTGGCGAGAGACATTAAAATCAATAAAAAGGGCTTTTTTAAATACGTCCGCAGTAAAAAGAAAAAGAAGGAGACGATAGGGTCACTGTGCAGGGAAGATGGTGAATTAATAACAGGAGGAAGAAAAAAGGCAGAACTCCTCAACACCTTCTTCGCCTCAGTTTTTTCCCAAAAGGATAAAAACACGCAACCTGGCGGTTGGGGAGCAGGTGAGGAAGTGGGGGAAATGCAGCACAGAATAGATGGAGAGGTAGTACAGGAATACCTGGCCACACTGGATGAATTCAAGTCTCCAGGGCCAGATGAATTGCATCCTAGGATTTTAAAAGAACTAGCAGAGGTCATTGCGGAACCTCTTGCTATAATCTTTGAAAACTCTTGGCGGACCGGAGAAGTTCCGGCAGACTGGAGGAGAGCAAATGTTGTCCCCATCTTCAAGAAGGGAAAAAAAGAGGACCCAAATAATTATCGCCCAGTCAGCCTGACATCAGTACCTGGAAAGATGCTGGAGCGGATCATCAAACAGTCAGTTTCTAATCACTTAGAAAACAATGCCGTAATTACGAAAAGTCAAGATGGATTTCTCAAAAATAGGTCATGCCAGACTAATCTTATCTCTTTTTATGATAGAGTTACTTGCTTGATAGATGAAGGGAATGCCGTGGACGTAGTATATTTTGATTTCAGTAAGGCCTTTGACAAAGTTCCCCATGACATTCTTGCAAAGAAGCTAGTAAGATGTGGACTGGACAGGGCTACTGTCAGGTGGATTTGTAACTGGTTGGCTGACCGTACCCAAAGGGTGGTCACCAATGGCAGATTCTCATCCTGGAGAGAAGTGACTAGCGGGGTGCCACAGGGTTCTGTCCTGGGCCTGGTGATGTTCAATATCTTCATTAATGACTTGGATGAAGGAATAGAGGGCACGCTGATCAAATTTGCATATGACACCAAATTGGGAGGGGTTGCTAATACGCCTGATGACAGGATCAAAATTCAAAAGGACCTGGACAGATTGGAGAGCTGGGCCAAGGCTAACAAAATGAATTTCAACAGAGAGAAATGTAAGATCCTACACTTAGGCAGAAAAAATGGTATGCAGAAATATAGGATGGGGGACACGTGGCTGGCTAACGGTACGTGTGAAAGGGATCTAGGAGTCTTAATAGACTACAAGCTGAACATGAGTCAGCAGTGTGATGCGGCAGCCAAGAAAGCCAATGCAATTCTTGGTTGTATCAATAGGAGTATGGTGTCTAGATCGAGGGAGGTATTAGTACCACTTTATTCTGCATTGGTTAGACCTCATCTTGAATACTGCATCCAATTCTGGGCACCTCAATTCAAGAAGGATATGGATAAGCTGGAGCAGGTCCAGAGGAGGGCAACCAAAATTGTGAGGGGCCTGGAAGCCATGCCCTATGAGGACAGACTCAGAGAGCTGGGTATGTTTAATCTGCAGAAGAGAAGGTTGAGAGGGGACATGATAGCCATGTTTAAATATTTGAAGAGATGTCATGTCAAGGAGGGAGTGGGCTTGTTTTCTCCTGCTCTTGAGACCAGGGCAAGGAGCAACGGATGCAAGCTGCAGGAGGGGAGATTCCGCCTGAACCTCAGGAGGAATTTCCTGACGGTCAGGGCTGTCCGGCAGTGGAATGTGCTGCCACGGAGTGTGGTGGAGTCTCCTTCGTTGGAGGTTTTTAAGCGGAGGCTGGATGGCCACTTGTCGGGAGTGCTTTGAGGGTTTTCCTGCATGGCAGGGGGTTGGACTGGATGGCCCTTGTGGTCTCTTCCAACTCTACATTTCTATGATTCTATGATTCTATGATTCTTGCAGAGGTGACATTGCAGTATTTCTAAAGGCTGCATCTGAGCATTCTTCTGCTTTGATCCTTACAACTACAAAAAAAACCACTACCTTATGTATCAAACAAACTCTTTATTAAAAAAAAATAAAATGACCTCTCCACTCCCACTCCACAACAGAAGATGAAAGGAACAAATAAGTAGCCCAGGGGGATGAATTTAGACTGAAAGTCAGAAAAGGTGATGCGTTTAGTCCAAATTTAGAAATGGTTTTTGTTTAAATCATCAGAGATGTCTGTTTATCTTAGCTCATGCTTTCTCTCAGCCTGTACTACTTGCTTTGCTTTGTAATTGGTCACTGGGAAGTAAATTGCTTATTTTGCAAGATGTGCAGCTGAGGTACACATCTTTGGGGAAATCCTGTCATGAGAGAACAATGGATTTATCAGAGAGAATACATAATTCTCTTAACATTTAGTTTGTCCACTAGTAACTAGACTAAGGGAATGTGTGCCTTTTCAGCAGGTCGATTGCTACCTTAAAACAACCTGAGAAATCAATCTTGAAATTCATCCTGACTTCAAAAGAGGAAGACATTCTTTCTTTACCCCTTTTTACTCTCTCTCTCTCTCTTTTTAAAAAGCTCTACATCTGATATTGCAGAAGAAAAAATCAATTTAGATTTTATTTTTAAAAGCCAATGATGTCAAGGAATAAGCTGCCAATGAAAGTAGTGCCCTCAGCCTGATAAAAGAACAAAAATGTGTCTTTTTTCCCCTGCCAGCTGAAATTTCTGCTAGCATGGCTGCAGGTTTTCTTCAGTGACAAACTGTACTTACCAATATACCCGAAGCCTCTGATGAAAAGCCTTTCTCGTTCCCTAGTGCTTTATAGGAGCAGTGGAATGAATGAATATATATATATATATATATACTCTCTCTCTCTCTCTCTCTCTCTCTCTCAGAAAACTATCATCATGACAACACCAGAGTAAAGGAGCTAAAAAGAAAGAAAAAGAAATCTTTCTGGGAGGGAAATAAAGACATCTTAAGCTTGACTTCAAAAGCTCTCTACAGCAAACAGTAGCTGTGCAGATATGGTTTCATCTTTGCCTCTGGGATATTATTAAGCCTTTCTAGTAGCTCTAACTGTGGGCGAAGGGATTACAGAAGTTGCTGCTGCGTTGCTGCCTGCCATACAAATACTTGGAAGGCACAGATCATGTTTCAGTGCAAAAGGCCACTGATTAGGCTCAGAAAGATTAACCCAGGCTGAATCAAATGGCGCCCCGTCTTTAGTCTACACACACTTGCATGAACCTACACAAAATGAAACAAACAAAGAAGTGCCAAACTCACAATACATGTACACCCTTCATATGCACTGAGATATTTTTTCCCGGGCTTTTTTTAAAATTATTTATATATATATATATTTATATTTTTATACATATATATATATATATATATATATTTGGTTGGTTGGTTGAACCTGTATTACATTAATATAGATATAGAGATGTCAAGCCATCACTGAATGGGGCTTCAGTATTTCCATGACAATTCCTCATGTTCAAGGGGTTACTGCCGAGCTGTTAGCATAAATAAAATGCAAAGCAGCTGCCCACATGGATATGGATATAATGTTCCACTGTAAAGAGATTTGTGTCAGAGTACAGCAGGAAGAAGGAGATTACAGGGTTCCATATCTATTGTGAATGCCCATTGATCTGAAAAGGCTTTAGGTGGGATGTGGAGAGTAACAAGGACCCTTACTTAACATGAGCTAATTGGGGTGAATTTGCAGTGGCAAAACTTTTCTGTGCAGTATGTTCCCTTGGGTCCTTTGCCTTAATTTGCTGCCTAATTGTTTGCCTGCTTCTGTTTTTCTAAGTCAGACTGCATCATCCCAGCCAGTCAGTAGAAAATCTCACAAACAAAGAGGTATATGGGAAAGTTTTGAAGTGTGGGCACTGATCACAAAAGGGTCTTATTTACGCAAGGACAGGCCACCCCAAAATAGATTACAACATTAATTCCTCACAAAGATGCACTGCTACTGGTAAAATCCATTTCTCCTCCAGTTACTGTAGAAATTGCAGCAAAAATCAGAGGAAGCAAGGGAAGGACGGGGAGGGAGAGACTGTTCTCACCCTGCTAATCATAAAGTTTCATGGATTTGACCCTGTGAGCACTGACTTCTCGGTATATACAGGAACACAATTTATGGTACTGAAGTTCTCAATTTGGCAAAGAAGCATTCATAAAGATACACCACACACTTGAACTCCTTTTCCTTTTTTTGGTAAAATATTTTTATTAAAGTTTTTTTTACAAAAATTATAAAATGGGGACATTTCTTCCAAATGTTCCCCTCTCCCTCCCAACTTCCGTAACAAATTTTCTTCTCCAGTTTTGCCGAGCTAAATCAATCAAGGAATACACTACACTACAATACAATACAAGGCATACAGTCAACTATACAATATAGAATCTCAGGCATAACAATCATAAATTGCCATTTAACCAATCAATACATTTTTACCATTTTTACCATATTATACCTTTGTAATCATTATCTTTACAGTTGAAGCCATTCTTTTATTTCTTTCCATTCTCTATCAAATAGTTGAACAGGTTTATTCTTCAATGCATTTGCCAATTTCCCCATAACCCTTAATTTCCATTCATTTAAATTTATTTTAATATCTTGTTTCCAATATTGAGCATATGTTAATCTAGCTGCTATAATTAGATATAACATTTTTTATGCTTTCTAATTTCTAACTTTGGTTTTAATATATTCAATAAATATAAGTCAGGTATCATTTCAAAATTCAGTTTAAATATTTTTTGAATTTCATCATGTATTTCTTTCCAAATTTTTTTTGCTTTTTTGCAAGTCCACCACATATGATAAAATGTTCCCTCTTTTTCTCTGCATTTCCAACATTTCGAATTACCATGCTTGGTAATTTTTTGCAATCTCTCTGGCGTCATATACCATCTATGCAACATTTTATAATAGTTTTCTCTCAGGTTTAAATTTAATGTAAATCTTAGGTCTGTTTTCCATACCATTCTCCAACTCTCAATGTCTATTGGATGTCCTATATTTTGTGACAAATCTCACCATCATTTCTTTGATTTCTTCCTGCTCCATTTCTCTGTGTAATAGCAGTTTGTAAAGCTTAGACATTCTTTTCTTTTGATTCTCTTTTATCAATACATCCAGTTCATTTTCCTTTTTCTCAAATCCAAATAATTTATAGTCCATTTTATATCTTTCTGTGAATTGTTTCCATGGAAACCAATTCATTTCATGTCCAGCCTCCTTCATTTCTTCCAACATTTTCATTCTTGGTTTATTTCCATCCCAGATAAGTTGAATTCCTTTTCCTGGTGTTTAAGTGGAATCTCTTTTCCTGTAGTTTGAAGCCATTGGTCCATGTTCTAGTCTCTGGATCAGCAGAGAAAAAGCTTGTTTCACCCTCCATATGACATCCCTTCAGCTATTTAAACATGGTGATCACACCACTGCTCAATATTGGAAACAAGATATTAAAATAAATTTAAATGAATGGAAATTAAGGGTTATGGACATGTGAGAGATGGAGAAATTGACAAATGCATTAAAAATAAACCTATTCAACAATTTGATAGAGAATGGAGGGAAATAAAAGAGTGGCTTCAACCGTAAAGATAATGATTACAATGGTATAATATGGTAAAAATGGTAAAAATGTATTGATTGGTTAAATGGCAATTTACGATTGTTATGCCTGAGAATATATATTGTATAGTTGACTGTATGTCTTGTGTTGTATTGTAGTGTATTGTATTCCTTGATTGATTCAGCTGGGCAAAACTGGAGAAGAAAATTTGTTACGGTAGTTGGGAGCGGGAGGCGAACATTTGGAAGAAAGGTCCCGATTTTATAATTTTTATTTTGAAAACTTTAATAAAAATATTTTTTTAAAAAAGGAAAAAGAGTTCAACAATAGAATATACTGCCTCAGAGTGTGATGGAATCTTCTTCCTTTGAGGTTTTAAACAGAGACTGGATGGACATCTGTCAGGAGTGCTTTGATTGCTCATGGCAGAGAGTTGGAACATTTCCGCACAACACTCTTATAGCGCGATGATTCTACTTTCAATCTCCTGTGGAATCCTGGGGTTTGCAGTTCTGGGAGGGGACGGCCGGCCCCTCCCGGAGCTGCAAACCCCAGGATTCCATAGGAAGTTGAAAGAGGAATCATGGTGCTATAAGAGTGTCGTGCAGAAATGGCCCAGGACTTAATGGCCATCATGGTCTCTTCCAGCTCTGTGATTCTACAATTATGAATCCATGATCTGTTATTCCTCTTTTCATATCATATGCCTAATTGTTTGAATGTTGGTTTTTTTTATTTCAATGTTGTGCTTTTGCTGAATTTGTATTTTACTGTTATTTACTGATTTTGACTCTTTAGGAAACCAACAGTAGTTTATTAATAAGCACAGGTCATTACAAGTTACGACAAAATTGGAATTGAGTGTTTGGAAAACAAGTGGATATCTGTCAAAGGGTGTGAGTGGCTTATAAGACCTTTTTACAAACTGTGGCATAATCTTTTGAATGAAAATTTAATGCATAAAATAGTGGAACTTTAAAAAAAAAAGCAAAAATGTGAGCGGAAAGCATAGAACTTTTTGGAACAGAAGCAACATGGGACAAGGTTCTAGAGAGAATTCATGGGGGCCAAGTTGAAATTTCTTCTCTCCAAAGAAGTTAAGAGCCAGATTCCACTTTGATGCATTTACCACCAACTTTCTTCCTTATAAGCTTTAAAATATCTAAGTGCTTTAATGAATAATACATGTGCAGAGAAATGAACAAACAATTTTACATGAGGCACACATGCATACACATAAGCACCGATAGAAACTATTGTAATGTTTGGTTTTCATTTTCCTCTTGTCATTAAGATAATGTTTTTCATATCTAGCATTACCAAGAAACAAAATAGTAAAGCAAAAATATTTTAGCTGCTGGCTGAAGCTTCACAGACAGGAACTGGTAAAAAAAAAAAAAACTAATCAAGAGCTGACAGTCAATGTAGGCTATTAGAGAATATTAAGTACGGGAATACATTTTCTAGCACATTTTAAAAACAGAATAATTGAAGACAGCACCGTATCCCATTTCAAAACAGTATCCTCTTCATCAAGGCACTCTATCCATAAAATATGCAGGGAGCAGACCAATATAACCAGTTTAGGTTATATTGAATGAATGGTTAAGTGAAATACAGAGAAAGTGAATGGAAGGAAAAAAATGGCTAGCCATTAAACTAACAGTCCTCAATATGTGGAAATCTGACTGGCTAGGCGTTTTCGCATGGCATTTGCCATGCGAAAGGGCCTCTGGAGCGTCACACAATTGCGAGGAGCGATCCACACAACACACTCACAATCGCGCGATGCTGCTGGGGCTGGCAGGTGCCGATTGCGCACTATTTCATTTTTGGCTTTGAGCCAAAAATGGTGTGTGATTGTACATTGCTCTGGGGCCCTGCACGCACTTACTGTGTGTGCAGAGCTCCGGAGCCACGGCACTCACACTTCCTGCCCCAGTGCAGCCTGGGAAAATCCCAGGCTGCGCTGTGGAAGGAAGAAGAGGAGCTCTCACGCTGTCTGCTCATGAGCAGGGTGCCTGAGGAGCTGAAGCAAAGGGGATGCGAGAGCCTCTTCCAAGAGGCTGCTCGCCCGATCCCTGCACCCCAGTGCCAAAAACAGGTAAGCTGCAGAAATGCAATAAGAAATGTGAAACAAACAAATTATTTTATTCATATCTATTTTACCAGTTCTTGTTGATTAATACTTTATCTTCTGAAGCCAATTGTTATTTAGTTAAAATTATATGAGCATGCATCTTAAAACTCAATGTTAGTGTGTTTTAAAAATCTTAAGGAGACTTTAAAGATATTTTTTCATGAATTAAACAACAGCTAACATCCTTTGTTAAAAGAAGAGGGCATGTTTCATTTTTATCCCCCTTCATTTTATCCCCGTTCATTAAAGACAGTGGAATAAAATTGGTTCAAAGAATAAAACAGTATCGCCTTTATTTTGAAAGCTGTCAGTCAAAATTAAGTTTCACTAATTTATCATTAACTGGATGCAGAGCTCATGTTGCACTGTTATACATTTTTTTCTGTAAAAATTGCTATTTTTTGGAAACATACGCACACTGATGGGTTTTTTTTTCAGTCAAGGGTGAGCACTTTTTTAAAAATTTATTTATACCCCTTCTTTCTTTTAGTGCAAAAATGAAGGTGTCCTTGAACTGTAAAGCCCTAACAGAGCTTGAGACTAGGGCCATTTCTACACTACACTGTTATAGTGCTATTATTCCACTTCCAACATCCTATGGAAGGCTATTCAGTTGCTAGTCCCAACTAAAGTATATCCACTGAACCAACTGCTGGATGGTAAATCAACATTTATGTATATCAAGTAGATTAAATATTTGTACCTAAGTTATGATGAACAATTGAATTTAGGCCCTTGTTTTTCTGTTCTTGATATAATTCTGATTTACTTAAGAAGAGAAAGTAAGATAAATTGTTTTCAGTAAAACTAAAACATAACAAAACAACAACGACAAAACCCTCTCAGCTTTAATTGATTAAACTAGCCATCTTGAGTCCCATTTTAGGATGTAGAAAGGTGGTATATAGAACTAATAAATACATAGGGACCAATTAAAGCTTAAAGCACTAATGTTACTATAAGGTAAACAGTAACACTTGTGGGGAAACTGTTGAATTCAATCACAAAACCATGTTAGCTGTGCTAATGTGTGCCAAACAGATCTGAAATGTAAGACATCTATCATAAAAGAGTCATATAATGTGTTGTGAGTATACAATAATCATTCAACTTTTTAAGCCACTTTTCAGATCCTATACCTTTCTTTAGGGCAGAATAGTGTACTTGAACCCATACCTTCCTACATAAATTAATTAACATGTAGAAATCCAATGCTCATGGCACTATCCTAAATTAAGACACAAGGTTGTGAGGAAAATATATACAGTTTTATTTAGAAAGAATATGTTTGACATTGGCCATCTTTTGATAGGACTAGAAAAATGTACTAATTTCAGCTTTTATACTGCAGTTATGTGTTTTCACAATAAAATTAAATGCCATATTTTGAAATTTTGAAAAAAAAACCTATTGAGTACAGGCATGGGACTGATGCCTTTTGGATCAGGTGAGTGACTCTAGAAGTTGAATTAGGCACTAAAGGCCAGAAATGTTGACATATATAAAGTGAAGTCAAATTAAATATTATCTATTCAGTTGACAATAGAAAAAAAATCTTCAGGAAAAAAAATCCACAAACCAACCTTGCTAGTGCTTTCCTGGCAACAAGCTCAAATTAAGACTACAATACAATTTTATTTTTTTTGTTCTCATCTGTGGCAATCCAAATAAGAAAGCAAAAATGAATGGACAAAATTAAAATACATTTTTCTCTCCTTAATCTTTTACTTCACCATCAGCTCATCAGTCCCAGATTTGCAAGCACCTTCATATAGTTCTGCCTCTGATCCAAGTAAAGAGAAGCAATAAAAGTGTAAAAGCGATTTGTCAGGTTTTTATTTCTCTGAGAAAATATCCATTTTATACTTCCCGAGACTGGCAGGGGAATGAAACATATCATGCTCAAAGGAGCCACCTCTCCTATCTTGGAGGTCAGCCAGGGACATAAGCAGTGGCAGCCCCAGTCATATGCAGGAGCATACCAGCTAGACAATTACAGTTCTTGAAGTCCAGGCAGTTCAGGTCAGCACCATAGAGCAACAAATCCAAGGTGTCAATCCAAGAGATGTTGAGTCGTCTGGTCAGCAAGCAAAGCAAGGTGCAAGGTTCTTCAGAAACAGAAGCCAGAAATCAAGAGATGAAAATGTCACTTCCTCTGGAACACAATGAATTTCCCAAGAGAGGTACTGGGACAGTATTGTAAGCATTCTGAGTGTCATAGTCCCTCCCTTTCTCATTTGTGTTTGGCTGCGGTGAATACTGTCAAGTCCATGTCTGTGTGCTGTAGCTGCTGAGCAGTGTCGCTGTCTGTCTCAAGAATGGACATTTTTTTTCCATTTTAATTTTTTGTAAAGAACCAGTATGGTGTACTGGTTTGAACTTTGGACTATGGCTCTGGAGACCAACGTCTGAATTCTTGCTGAGCCACGCAAACCCACTAGCTGATCCTGGGCAGGCCACAGTCTTTCAGCCTCAGAAAATCCCATGATAGCTTCACCTTAGGATCACCATAAGCCAGAAATGACTTGAAGGCATACAACAACACAAAAAACATTTCTACACTAACCTGTTATAGCGCTATGATTCCGCTTTCAACACCCTATGGAATCCTGGGATTTGCAAACTGCAAACCCCAGGATTCCATAGGATGTTGAAAGCGGAATCATAGCGCTATAACAGGCTGGTGCGGAAATGGCCAAAGAGATACATACAGAATAGAAAGAGCATTGGTGCTATATCAACAAGAAAAATCAATTAATTGGTTGTTATGTGTATGTTTGAAAAATACATAGAAACACACTTTGGTCAATACGGAAATGCGTACAAAATTGTACACATTTGAAAAATGTTTGTTTTGTGTAGTTTATTTTTGTAGTTATTTGTTCTTTGTAGTTTGGTTTTCTATATATTTATTGTTCTGTTTGTATTAGTTATTTTATGTTTATTTCTCTTTTATTATTATTCAATAAAAATTAATGTTAAAAATATAAACAAATATGTGCTCATTTTGACAAGTATAAACAAATATATGCATGAATATCCATTTCAGAAGAAAAAAATGCTATCCACTGCAGAACTGGAAGGGGATGAGAGTGGTGATGGGGTTCTGTAAAAGACAATGAAAATGAGAATGTTAGATTTTTCACATTCCCAAATAGAAGTCTTCTCTCTTCCACTCAAGCTATATTTTGGCAAATGAAAGAGATTTGTTATTTGTATTTTCAGTCTTCAGAATTGCTAAAGAGTAAGTATGTCCCCAGCAAACTGTGTGTTCCTTTTGAAGTTGTTCACAAGCAGATATTTTGTGAATTATGGCTTTCTTTGGTGAAAACAGTTGAGGATTAGGTTTTTGCATTGTATCAATTTCTCTCATCAAACATTCTTTGCCCTGTAAATAGGAGATACATGCAAAAGTGGTCTATCTCTCCCCTCTACCTCCATTTCATGATGCACCTATTGATGGAAGGGAAACAGGGATTATTTTCTTCAATTGTTAACTAATGCCTTTAGGGGACATTCTGCCTGATCCTAACCAGGTTGATTTATTAGAAAGTTAGACTGATATGTTCAGTATAACTAAATGTCTTGTTAGTAGCTGACATAAAAGTAGTATATTTTATAAGTTTAATTTTCGAAATGTAGCCCTTTCATACTTTCATGACAGTTACAACAGAATCAACAAAATATAAGCATATATCTCATTTCTCAAAACTAGGATAAAGAGGGTGAATGTGGATATGGGAAAAAAAATAAATGTTTTGCTGTATGAACCAATACAAATTTGAAATCAGTATTGTAAGCATTTTTTAATTTCTTTACCTTTAGGCCAAGATCTTTATATTTTTAAAATACATTTAATGTTTAACTCCCCTTTTTAAAGTGAAAAACACAGCAGCATATCTCTCTCACAGAAACTGAAGAATATAGTGAAAAAAAAATACTTGTATTGCACAAGACTATCAACTTTGTTTTTTCAGCAACAGACTAAAACAACTGATTCATCTCTCAAAGAACATGGAAGACTGATTGGCAAAAAAACCAAAAAAAAACAAAACCAGAAAAGGAAAATTATAGCACCCAAGAAAAATGAGTTAAATCTAATTTAATGTGGACAATGAATAGTCCAGTAAAAACAACTGAATTTAAAAGCTAAAAGAAAGTTGTGGATACAAATCTGAAGTTGTGGATACATTATGAGATGCTTACCTGGTCATATAATGTAACATAATGATTTATAATTTTTTATATGAAAATATGGTTTAAATAATCCCTCATAAAGACAAAAGCAAGCAAGGTTGTTAACAGCTGTGATGTAGACAGCTATAGCAGCACCAGAGGTATTTTACCACCAGTGGTGGAGCTTGGAGTATGGCGAGGGGGGCAGGAGGGGATGGGACTATGGTGCAAGGGCCGTGGCCACTGTGCATGGGGGCATGGCCAGGGTGTGTGGGGCGTAGCTATGGGTCAGGATGCCCCAAAAACATTGCCGCCCAGAGTGAAGCGCCCACCCTGCCTGTCCTTACGCGACTATTTACCACAGTAAGTAACAATGCACACCCAAGAAAGATCAACCCAGTTTTTGCAAAATGTGTTTCTCCCTCTTTACCCACTATCTCATTATTTTAATTTGAGATCATCAGAATTCAGTCTGGGATCTTCTGTATGCAAACTATGTGCTCTTTAGCTGAGCTATGGGCCCCTCAAATGGAGTAGAGATGGTGAGAAATCTTGTTGTAGTTTATTTTTATAGGAATTTGCTCTATATCATCAATTTCTACAAACTTTACGACAGGAATAACTTGAGATTTTAAAAATTTCCAGATGTGAGGAGCTGACAATGACAAATCTGTCCCTCCAGGAGTTCCTAATTTTCAAAAGTCTGGGGTTGTATTTGACCATGTTTGGTGTGGTAAAAAAAAAGAAAAGAAATAAACCTCCAAAAATGTGGAAGATAGTGTGTACTTGACAGATTCAATCATTCAGGTAGAGTGCTTTTAGTGTTTAGCTCTTCAAAATCCCACTTTGGATTCTTCAAAATATATTCAGCTTTGTGTGTGTGTGTGTGTGTGTGTGCGCGCGTGCCCACTCCACTTCTTTATCAACTACCTGGGAGGGCAATGTGACACTCTCAATAGTGAGTATTTCTGGAACAATTGAATTTGAACAGTTTAGAAGACCAGTCAGTCTTGGTTTATTTTTGGACTCTTTCCGCCCCCCCCCCAGTAGTTTCTTTACAAACTCAGTTGAAAGAATATGAGATTTTAAAAAATTCCAACACAGAAGAAAGCAAAATGGGTAAATGCATCCATTTGTAGCTGATAGAAAGCTAGTTAGGGTAGTCTTTCTGAAAAGACCATTCTACATCAGCAGCATTAGTAGCCTTTGGTGTGAGCCAGGTAGGAAGCATTCGCTTTGGCCAGCAGCAGAATGAAACACCCTTCCTGCAGAGCTAACAGGCTGCTGCTGATCTCAAGGCAGAGTGCTCAACAAATATTATTTTTAATCGTTTGCAGTCTTTATTTCACTTCCACCCTCAGTGCCTCCCATAACACAAAAGTTTAAATAAGTAATTTCCTTTTTAAAAACAGGATTGGTGGTATGCATTGAACATGGAGAGCTGTAGTATTCACAAGGCCAAACTACATCTTACGTTCACTATGTAGTAAATGATTACTAGTTACATTTCTAAAATATTATAGCTATAGAGGGATACGAATGCAGTGTAGCTAATTTCCACCCCTCCAGCTTATGAGTGAAAAGCTTTTTTTAAAAAAGAAAAAGAGCAAGTTTTCATTAGCACCAATAAGAACTTTCCTCCGTAAATCCCACTGCCTTTTGAAAAGGCTGCTAATAACAGAGACCAGGGTGGGAATTATTCCAATCAATATTCCAGTTTTCCAAATATAGAAAGAGAGATGCCTAAGGATGCTTTCCAATGAAAGGAATCATTCGGGGTTGATTAGAAAACAAATAATTCACAGCAGGGGAATAAGTAAACATTACGCACCACAATAACATTTAAAACAGCATTGTTTTTCTCTGCCTGCCTCTTCAAGTTCTTTCTAGTTAACATACAGCAATCTATTCAAATATAATATAAGATAGCTTTTGTTCATTCAAAACAGTGCATTGATTCTTTTCAGAGATTTTATGGCAGTGAGAAGCCAGTTGAGGAATACATAATCATTACTATATCATGCCTAGTTAACCACAGACTATAAACTAACTAACTAGAATAGTTGTTTGCAAAATTAAGACATATTTATGTTGGTGATGGTTATAATCTGAATTCCGTTTCCCAACTCATTATCCCAGAAATATCTATTTTATTTACATGTTCTCATTAGCTTCCCTTTGTTTGGAAATTTGATATTATGAGCTATAAGGAAAAGCTGGGATATCTGATTTCTACTGTTCCTGCTGTTTTCTTTTTCATTACCAATGCACATACAGCTTTTCAACCCTTGTGAGTCATTTTGAAACTTGTGAGAGACTGCTGCAAGCGATATCTTCCTTGATCATACCAATTTGATGTAGACTCATTCTCCAGGCAGATCTAAAGGGGAAAGTAAATTGGAATTTTTTTTCCAATTGGTGATGTAGCAGCAGCACTGCTACCCCAGAGACCTGATTTTCAAGATGGTTTGGGGATTTAGGCGCCAGGGTGACAAACTGATTTAGGGTACCACCTTAAAGAAGGGAGGCTTCTGTAATCTCCCCAGAGAATTGTCCACCATGTATTAAGCCTTATACTAAGGCAGCACAAAATGCACAGCAAAACAGCAATATAGCCCCACCATTTCAGAAGCAGCAATACTTTTCCATTAAAAATAATCTTTTGGAAGAAGTAGTACTGCTTATAATTGCATAATATGTAATATAAAGTTGCACAGTTCTAATGCATCACAGTAGCTTGGGATAAAATGTACAAAAATGAAATAATTTCTGTTAGCATTAGTAACATTCAGCTGATCCAGACAGTTAAGAAGTAATGTTAGCCCACTGACTGGACATACGCATGTTTTATTAACTCAGCCAACAGGTCCCATGTTTCTGTTTTATCCCATTTATTTATCTTCAATGAAGAACTATCACAAAACAACTGCACAAAGTGGCATAAGAGGACTTGCAAGTCTGATGAATGCATTAGATGCAGGGAGGTAAATTTCTGGTTATTTTGTTCTTGGTGCAGGGACAAATAAAATAAAATAAAAATCACAAAAAGTTCCTCAGCGTTTAAATTCTCATGCAGATTTGACCATGTTCTCAAGAGAGTGTGTCTCTGTGTTGAGACACCTTTGTCAGCGAGGATGAGAACATTTGCCAACATCCTTCATTTTGCGTAGTGTATGCTCCATGCAGCAAGGATTCAAGGCTGGTTTTCACTGAAAGGAATGTCAACACCAACAGTACAGTCATTGGGGATGGTTTGGGAAGAGAGTTACAAGAAACACTCATTTCTCTTTTGGATGAGCATATTGGTGCTGGGAATAACTCAGTTTTGAAGCAATTGAAATAGGAAATACTTGTCTGAAAGGAATCACCCTTTACCTCTACAGATGTAGTTCTCCACTACGTGTCTTTGAGAAGGAAACAATGAGCAATATTAACAATTTTCTTTCTGTTGCAAGAAAGCCTTTGAAAACCACATAGTTTCCTAAGCCTATTCAAAATTTGGGATTCATTATATGCAAAATTCATGTATGGTTGTCTCTGTGCAGGAAACAACATTTGTTACACAGGAAATAATATTTGTGTGTAGAAATATTTTCTGCTGGAAAATGCTCTTTTGTGAAAAAAAAAAGTGTGAATTTTGCAAAAAATAATTCCCAAATTGCAAAGATTCTTGTCAACCCAGGAATTTTCTTGTCGAGATTTCTCAGTGCCCTAAAAACCCTTTTTCCTGCCATTTTCTGAAAATTTCTGAATATTCTTTCCATCCTTACCCACCTCCCTTTTGACTTCATAAACAGTATCTTCAAAGAATTACATGTTGAGGTGTTAGATCAGAGACAAAAGAGAAGTACTCAGTAATCAGGACTACTATTCCTCCTACACAACTTGACTAGTCTGCTGTGCTCTGATTTCATTAAAGATTGTTTCCTATGGAATATTTTGCCACTAAACATGCTGCTATCCCCCTTCCACTTTAACATAAGATTTCATATTGACGTTGTATTTTGTTTTTCAATATACTTATCAAACTTTGAAAACAATCAACCAAAAATGCTAAATGGATTATCAAATCAAATGACCATGCCAGCATCATCTTTTATTATATCTCAGGATAAACAACAACTCCACCTCTACTCATCATTTCCTGTACCAGTTCTCTGAATATTTTCTCCACATGGCAGGTAGGTGGAAATCCTTTGATCTACAAGTGTAACATTTGCAAAAAAGTCACACTAGCCTAGCCCCTACTATTGGGCCCACAGAGCTTGAAATACTATTGGAAAAAAATGACATGTTGAAATCATTCTTAACTGAGCAGTAACAGGATGGTGCTTAGGACCCAGCACATCATCCTACTTGATGTGTGCCTTCAAATAGTTTACAACTTATGGCAACCCTAAGGTGAAACTATCATGGGGTTTTCTGGGGCTGAGAGTATGTGACATGCCCAGGTCACCCAATGGGCTTCTGTGGCTGAGTGGGATACTGAACCCTGGTCTCCAGAGTCATAATCCAATGCTTAAACCACTTCACCATACTGGATCTCATCATCCTACTACTCTTTGATTATGCACAGTTTTTTAAACAGATATTCTAATGGCATGAACTCGGCTACAGTAACGAAGGAAGGAAGGAAGGAAGGAAGGAAGGAAGGAAGGAAGCCAAACATAAATATGCTTCATTTTGCATATGACTGGTATCAATGCAATGTCTCCACTGGAATCAGTAGCTGTTGTCTACTGTACAGAAGCAATTCATTTATGAATCAACCTTAGTTCATGGACCAATCCAGTGGCTCATGAACCAGTGTGAAACCTAACTCATTGATATTTACACCAGTGCAAAAGCCATTCCTGCTGCTATCCCTCAAATTTCTACTAACCAAATTGGGATGTCTCTAATATTGGGTTTCTTCTGTTTTCACTAAGATTGCTTGAAAAATACTGCTATTTAAGTGCTTAACAAAGGCTTAATACATCTACACTCCATCTTTTCCTAAGCCAGCAGCTTGGGCCTCCCAAGGGGAAAAAAAGATGGTGCACTGCATCTGTGAAAGCACATTCATTTCTTCCCCCTCCATGCTGATAACTGTAGCTTCTTCATCATTCGAATTATGTCCCCTCCGCTTCCTCCTCTCCCCACCAGTAACCAGCAGTGAGTTTGATAGCTGTGGGGGTTGGGGGATGACATAGAGTTGCAAGTGGAGAGTATCATGCTCCCCCTGCTCAATGAAGAATATCAGCCTTTGTGACCAACTGCACATTAAAACAAACTAATATGCAGTTATGAATTGTTTCATGTGACTATATTTATTATTCCTTCTAAACTTAGACTTCCCATACTGAGGACACACTATACCTTAACTTATTTTGGAAAAAAAGGAACCACCATATTCTCTGAGTAGAGTAGCAAAAGATCTTTCCGAATGCCTGGGGAGGCAAAAGGCAGTAGCAGCTGTCCAGGACAGCTGGCCCCTGTGGCGGTGCTACTGCTGCTTTCCTTTCTATGCAGAATGACTCTCAATTTATCTGTGTGTCATATCAAAATCCATAATTTTGACCCCAAAGCTTGCCCTCAACTTATACATGAAGTCAACTTATTTAGAAGCATATATGGTACATGGGATGATTTTTAGTTTAATGGTTTCTTCAGATAACACAATGGCCTTTTAATCTCATCCTACTCTATAATGTTTCAAGATTCTTGATTAAATGTCTGAAAACAAGGAACAGCACAAAGTTGGAAGGAAAAACAGAAAACACACAATTAAGACCAAAAAAAAAAAAAAAAGTTGGGAGAAAATGGCAGATGATGAAATTGCAAATGAAATTCAGGGTGAAAGACACTACAGCTGTAGAGGCAAGCGTGCTTGAAGACTATTTGTTCTTTTTGCTAGTTTTCACTTATGATTTCCAGAAGATTTTCTGCATCAGAAGGAGCATTTTCTTTCCTCCTCCTCCATGCAATTCTGAAACCGTTTGAAAAGCTGATATCCAACTGTAACTTTTTTTTTCCAACAGGATACAAGCTGGCAGCTGATAACTTTTGATTATCTGCAAACACTTCAAAAAACCGGAGTGGTGTAATTTGCTGCCTCCACATCTGTAGAGTACTGCAGTGTTGGAAAACTCCCATAACATGAGGTGTGCTCTGCTTTTTGATGTGCTTTTCCACAATCCTTTTAGGATTAGCTTTATAGAGGGTTTTTTTTTAATATATATATAGTGCTCAGAGATGTAAAGTTAATCCTTGCAAATGATTTACTGTTCAGCATAAATGAAAAATAGAACTATCTCAATAAATCAAATGTTAACTACCATTTCTAGTAAATATATTGCCTTCACAGGAGGAAAAAAAAAATGGAGGGAAACAATAAATGCTATTCCACAAGCATAGAATCATAACAAAAGCAGCTTGTTCATTTCCTTAAGCTTTATGTCTTCACTATGGATTCATTTCCTTAAGCTTTATGTCACCAAGATGTATTCAGTGAATTCTGTGAAACTTTATTTAACATGCACTGAAGGCAAAACGAGCAGCATTCAATTTTATATTGTAGTCTTTGCAGGCAACAAATGCCAAAGTGCTGTAAAATGATAAGTGGGGATGGTATTGTCATTTACCCGGAAATGCAGAATGAAACACAGAAGCTTCTACTTTAGGTTTAATGACAGCATAACTCCATTGACTGGAATAAAATATGTCACATTCACGTCTTAAGCCCTGTGTTAGGGGTTTCTGTATACCACTGTATTTTGTATTTGTATTTATATTCCAAAATTTGTACACCAAAACACAAACTTAGGGACACACACAGAGATGCTTTCAGCCACAGTCTGTCATATTTAGAGACATAATTCAGTGTGCATTGCCATGTTATCATTATTTATATTTTCTCATCACTGAGAACCATGAAGCTTTCTGAGTGGTTCTATATTAATAGTGTAAATTGGTATTTATTTTACCATGATTTCATATAGAAATATCTTCCCAAGTGCCTTACAACATATTATCATTTTAATGGTATGAAATACAATATATTAATGCTGAGTCCAAAGTTAAAAAAAAAATTAAAAAAAAAGACATTATGATTGAAATGTGAGGTGAAAGCAGAATAGGATCAGGAAGGATGGCCAGATAATGTTTTTTACTTAGAATAAGCAGGTTTCTTCAGTACTTACATTACTTGCTATTCTATTATTCCTTGGGCTTCACTCTGGATGTTTTCTGGAGAGAAAGGTGAATTCTGACATTGATTTTGTGCATATATCCCCTCCTCATGTTTTACTTCCTGCACAGACAGGGAGATATTGGAAAGAACACTAAGACATCCTATCTACCTTTCAAAGCATAGTAATTTTCTATTTATATACATTTATCTGGGATTTAACCCCAGGAAGGCCCAACAGACCTAGTAATGTTGCCAGGTTTTCAAAACAGCAATAAGGGATAGTCAAAATACAGGGTCAACAAGCTTGTGTTCCACCGAAATGTCAAAAGAAAGTATTGATTTCAGTTAATTTAGCCAATTGTTTCTCTGTAAAATTAATATATTTTATAAATTACATGACACAGACACTTGTTTGTAAGGAAATACCTATCCCTCAAAATACAGGATTTTTTTTTGACATCTTGCTTGGACTGTATAAAAGGAAATGCTTTCCAACTTGCAAATAGGGGATATCCATTATAAAAAGGGAAACCTACCAGTTTTATAAGGAACAAGTTTTGAAACCCTCAACTAAGGGAATTCCCTCATAATAAGGTACACTTGGCAAATATAGTGAGCATGTATATTAACAATGCAAAGAATTATTGTCACTGTTTTTCTTGTTCTTGGGAAGTGCCAGAACATTAAATTAAAATGGGAAGTGGGCCTTTTAAACTTGTTTTAAAATTAAATGTATGTTTTTAAACATTTTATAAAGATATAATAAATATTATCTTTATAAATTAATAAAAAATAAATTGGATTTTATCATTTTTTAACAAAGTGCTTAAGCATCACTAAACAAATTTATAAAATGGAATCTGGTTTTTTTTAAAAAAAATAAAGAAAATGTCGAAACTCCAGTGCTCCTGCATGGATATAAAAAGCAACCACAGCAGCAGAGTAACAACAATGAAAACAACATATTCAGTAACTTGGGAATGTTTTTGACTCAATATTACTTTTTATGTTGCATGCACTTCTGGAATGAAAATGTGACAGAATCAGTTCTATGATTATCAGTGTTGGAGTGCCAAGAAGTTTGGGTAATCCAAAACTTGGAACTGGGCAGGCGGGGTTGGGGGCAGGATTCAGTAGAAGAGATTTTGTAACCTTCTTGATATTTTCCCCAGACTCTCTCACTCAGACTGCAAGCAGGAATTTCAGGATGAGGCTATGAAAGTCCTTCATCTAAAACCGGCATCTTCAAGTTTGGGCTACCTTAGCATTCTTCTTCCACACATTTCATATGTCTACGCCAGGCAATGCTGTATTTGTTGGGAGTCAGTGTTCTATTAAGAGGAAATCTAAATATAATCCCATTACCAGCAGTCTGAATCACCCAATCCATGAAAGGTAAGGATCACATGAGTCTGTGATTTATGTAAATAGGTTCAAGTACTTCATACTTCAAAACATTCACATGTCTTTCAAGCAATTCAAAGCTCTGTCTGTTTTTGTCAGGAAGTGGGACAGAAAGGGGAAAAAACTACAAAATGGCAGCGTTGTGGTTCTCCGCTATAGTAGGAGTTTTGTTCATTAAATTAGTCCGTGAGATAGAAGAGTTTGGTACAGTTTTAAAATGGTGCCTCATATTCTCCCTATCTCCAGCTTTTGTGACGTGACATATTTGGCTCATAAGAGCTGCAGAACAATAAAAAAAAGAGGAAGATATGAATAATTAACCCTTCTCCCATTTAGCTGTAGACTGCCAAACTTGATTTCTTTTTGCAGTTGGAAGGCATTATTAAGATGTCAAGGAAATCAAAACCTAGGTAATACATGAAAAATAAATACTGTACATTTTTATTAGTTCTCTTTTTTCATGGCTTCTTTTGAAGACTGCTTAATGAAATTGACTGAGCAGTAGCTGAGACAAAGTCTGCAGCAGCATCTTGCTGAACAGCAGTCACTGTCTTAGAAAGAATATTAGCTGACATTGACAGGGAAAAGCTTCAAAAATCAAAAGCGCATTTAAATTCCCTCTCTCTTCTCCCCTCTCTCTTTCTCTGCAGTCTTACTATATAAGACAAGTATTTTCAGCTCCATTAAAACTAAACACATTTGGTAGAAGGGAGGAGGGGATAGGGCTTTCCTGAAAACAGAAGGGAATGACAGGATAAAATTTCTTGTTTCAGGAATATTAAGTTTTTAAAGCTGTAGAGCGAGAGCCCATGACTGATTATTTAAAGTGTATAAATTTAATAAAGGATTTTACCAGCAGTGTCTAGATGAAAGTTAGAGAGATCTTTTTTTTCCAAAAAGAAAAAAAAATCTAATCCATTCCACTTGTGTTGTTCATTAATCAAAGTGGTAACCTGCAGGCAACAATGTACACTCTGAAACTAACAAACATAAATTTGAAGAAGGAAAAAGAAGAAAGCTCCCATTGTATTACACTCAGATGCTCAGCCATTTGATTTTTACATGTGGAAAAGAAAACCAGTGCTTCCTCACCAAGGGAGACAGCACAGCAAATTTTAAGCAGCATGTTGAGGAGAAGAGAGTTTACATTTTTAAAACATATGGTTCAAGATTTCAGGATGGAGGGATGTGTTCGAAATATGATTCCAGTTCTTTCATTCTTGGGACATTATATAGTAACTCTGATTCAAGTCAGTTGTAAACGAACACCAAATTCTTTCCTGGTGTTAAATAATACTATTGAAGAAATCGGCTGCAAGGGTTGTTGAAAGCTTGTGGTCTCTCATTGGTCTACGTAAAATGAATTGTTGGTCTCCAGTTTCAGATATTATGTGTTACTTTGTTCAGTTTGCTTGCTATAATGCTGCAAGTGAATCCTTCATGATTCAGTGAGAATGCCAGCCAAGAGCTAAATGATAGGTTGTTTCCAGCCCCTCCGATCCTGCAATGGAAAGAGATTTACACAACGGGTACACAATTATGAGGGAGCTTTGGAGGCTGGGACAGAGAGTTTCAGAAAAGACTGTAGGCAGTGGCACTAATACATCTCCCAGATTCTACAAAATTCCTTCTGTCCCTTCACCATGACAGTCCAAAAAGAACTGAGCCAGAAATATTAGTTGATATTGTTTCATTTTTGTTGCTGTTTTAGGTCTTCAGACTGACTCATGGTAACCCTATCACAGGCTTTTCAAGGCAAGATTTATTCACAGCAAATTTGCAATTGCCTTCTTCTGAGGCAGAGGGAATAGGATTTGCTGACGGTCACCCACCAGGGTTTCCATTCAATCCCTGGTCTCCCAGAGTCTAGCCAAATACTCAAACCACTACACCACAATGGTTCTTTGCTGGCTTACACAAGATAAATTAAGTTGAAGCACTGGGATGACAAAAGTTTGGATTCATTAAAAGAAACATTGGCCTATTGCATCTTGCAGAAACTAAATTCCGCACCCAGAAGAAGGGGGAGTCTGAATGGGCATCCCTGAAGACTGGATGAAGGCAATTTGCACAGAATTCCTGTGTGGTCATCACAGAATATTGAATAATTTGGAATGTTTAAAACATAAGCAAAAATGGGAAACTGAGAACACAGTTCTCAGAACACAGAAAGTTGAAGTAAAGGATAGAATTGGGCTGTTTTAAGTCCAAGTAATGACAAAAGACCATCTATGTGATCCAAAAGTATCAAACTCTCCTTAGGTTTAAGCATACCTGTGATAGAATTGGACATTACAGTATGCCACAATACATCTTCAAAAAATTCCATAGCATATAAAAATGAGACAATAGGACAACAGCACTTCTTGGATGTGAGATGTCTCATTTATTAAATGTGGGGGTGCAGTGATAAGATCCCACTGAGATGACACAAAGTATAATTCAGGGACAAAAGCTGAGCTTCCATTTGAAGAATTTGGGGGTTAAGAATAGAGTATAAAGGAAAACAACCTGAAAGCATACAACAACAAAAAGAACAAATCAAGCCTGAACTCACCCTAGAAGCCAAGATGACTAAACTGGACTCATTCAAGGAAGTCAGGGCCCTAAACCTACAATAGCTGAGCAGGACTGTTGAGGACAGGATGACTTGGGGATCTCTAATTCATAGGATCACCATAAGTTGAAGCTAACTTTATGGCAATTAACAAAATTTTGAGGAAGACTTGTTGTAATAAGAATAGTCTTGTTTAAAAGAAAATTAAAACACTGTATTTTAACTACATATTGTTTGAACAGCAGGTAATAATGGTAATAATGAATTGTTTAATTATCTTCTTTTAAATACCACATTTTATTTATGTACAATCCTCTTTTGCGGTTGTTATGCTTAGATAAAGTTACTGCCAAGGGGAAGCACACTAATGTCTGTGATGGGACCAGATATATAATTGTGTTTGCTATCTTGGATGACTGGGTAAAATTCAGAAAGGGATCTACCCAGAAAGAGACACAAGGGTGAGTGTTACAAGTGGTAAGAGCAACTGTTTATACTGGATGTTCACAGAAGCTGTCAGAAACTTAGATGTTCAGAAGTGAGTTATCAAAAGTGGTGACAGTGGTGGGACACGTATAAGTCCCCAAAGTGCTCCTTAAATGATGGTTGGGATTAAAATGTAGTAGTGTATGATTTAAAAAGAGAGCCAGCTATAGTGATCTGGGTGTTGGAGTAGGATACTTGGAGACCAGTGTTTAAATCTCTGTTCAACCATGGAAACTGATGGATTGAACTTAGACAAGTCACACTTTCTCAGCCCCAGAGGAAGTCAAGGGATACCTCCTCTGAACAAATTCTGATGAAAGAACCCTGTGCTAGGTTTGCTTTAGAGTCACCCTAGGTCAGAAATGACTTAAAGGTATACAACAACAACAACAACGATTTAATAAAGCAAATTGTTAATCATTGTTAAAAAAGAAAGTTACTCTTGTCTGTAATTCTGTGTTACAGTAACACCAGAGTAGCAAACAACTTTTTTTAAAAAAGGATGTCCAAAGCTGTTAGCTTCACTAATTAAAACTGGCCGTGCAAACTAATGGAACCTGTCACAGGTTGAGTAGCATGATGGGACCTGTTGTTACTCCTGGCTTCATATTTTCCCACCACTAGAGGGTGAGAACGCAAAGCTGCTTGTAGTTGTTTAGTCTAGCTTTCTGTGAACGCTTCCCATGTGAAACCTAAACGTATTCAAGGTCTTCTGCTGCCTGCAGCCGCAACATTGTTATGGTTAAGGGAACGCCTTGTTATTGAATATGTATACTTAAAAACACGGCTTTTGAACAGGCTGTGCCTTTTTCTTGTTTCCTTTCCTTTCTGCTCTGGACGAGGAGATGGCTCGCTGCGCTGTAACTTAATAGTCTGCTACTTGATCTATTGCCCGCAATAAAGACTGTTAGCCTGCTGCCTCGTGTTGGCTGTGATGTTTTTCCTATTGATGGTAATGCCTCTGGCGGGTTTTTCAACAGAACCAAGCTTCCATTGATTAACATAATAATAGAACAATGATAAGTTTGCAGCTCTTGTTAATTTGTGATGTTGTAAAATCCTTCTCAAGCAGTGAATTGGAACACATCATTTTTATCATGCAAAGCATTTTCAAAAAACATCCCCTTTATTGTCATTGGGAGCCCCTGGTCAAAGTATCATAGATTTTAGCAGGCTACCACACATCATCTGCATCAAAACTGTCTTCTTACATAAGAAAGGTTGGAAAGGGTAAGCAAATGTTGTCTATCATTACCTACGATTTCAAGTGGCCCTTAGTCAATCTGTTTGGTTTGATCATCTTGCAGATGTTCTTTTTGTGGACAGTGGTTATCAAGAAGGAACATATTGTTTCTCTTCTGTCTTGGTTCTAGTATCCATAAATGATATCTTCATCAAAACTGTGTTCTGAATTCCCATATAGTTTTATTTAAGGATGTGCAGGGGCAACTTTTGAATAGGATCAACATTATTATGTTAAGGTTAATCATTCTTCCTCTTCCTCTTCTTCTTCTTTTTTTAAATTGAAAGCATATGTGCCTTTTTACAAACATAATTTCTTCTGGTAATGACTTGGTGCCTTCATTATTTTCCCCTCATATTCACTACCACACTGTCAGGAATGGTTGAATTGGCAGGCAGTAGGGGACAGGAGCTTCTTGATTGTGGCTTATACCCAATGGAATGTCCTTCTGTAGAAAGTTACGGTTTGCAGCTTTAACACTGATGTTGAAAAAAGTTTTTAAAAAAGTGTTCCATCAGTCAGTATGGAAAGGGATCTTGTAGTGCCTTAGAGACTAACTGCGAGAAAGAAGTTGGTAGCAAGTGTCTTTTAACTGATGGTATCTTACTGAACAGTCTATTGTTTTATTGCTATTTTCCTGTAGCAGTGTTGGCATGTACTGATTTAATCATATATCAATGGTTTGTTGTTGTTGTTTTGCATTTTCGAATGTTGTAATTTTCAATATAATGTTATATCATTACATTTTAATGACGATATTGTATACTGTCTTGAGTGGGCTTTGTCCAGAAAGACAGTCTATATATTCTTAAAATAAATAGTCAAATAAACATATATTCTGCATTGACATACATCAAAGTCACCAAAAGGCTCAAGTCTTTTTCATCTATCCCTCAGAGATGGCTTTGTGAGATAAATATGGCATGGTTCATACACATTTCAACACTCCATGGCGCTGCGGTCCTTGACTGGTAACTTATCATGTGTCACCAAAAGGCGTTACAGAAGGCACTTTTTTTTAACAATGGGGGATATTTTTGGCAGAAGGTGGGGATTTACTATGTGGGAAAGGATTTACCATTTCCTACCCCCTTTCCTTTATCAAAAGAAGGTTTGTCAAGAAGTCTCCAGCTATGACAGTACTCCCACTAAGACACCATAATGGCATTTCAATGGACCAATATTAGTCTCTTCACACATGCAAATTGTTACTTGATGTTGAAGATTAATGCTAGTGCATTTAAAGCAGTCCCTGTCCTACCAGGCTGTTTAGTGCATCAAATGAGAGAAAGCCAAAGAGGAAGAGTCTTTCACAAATGTGCCAGAAAAGATTTGTTCTGGTGCCAGGTGGCAAGGGCCTGCTGCAGTGGCAGTAGTTCCAGGACAGGCTGAACAAGCCCCACAGAGGGGATATAAAACAGCAGAGGAGTATCTGAAATGTCCAGGAAACACAGCCAAGGTCAGCCACACATATGGAGTTAGTAAACAAAGTAGATAAGGTGTCTCCCAAAGCAGGGTCTAGGGAACAGAGCTGAGGATATAACAGATGAAGTCCTACCAGATGTCCACTGAGGCAAGCCAGAGATAACTTAGTAAATCAAGGTCAGATGCCAGCACTGGGATGTCAGGAGTACAAAGAGTTAAGATACACATTCCTTACTCTAGAGGGGTTCTCAGCCATGGCTTGCCTATCTCTTCAAGCACTGCTATTCTTGGAGAAACAAAGGCAGCTTTGTCATTGACTTTGGAAAAAGACTCTCACCTCTCCTCTGGAGGAAGTGACTCCTCAGCCATCCCCATGGGGACCTGGCACTTCCTGTTCCCCAGTCTCTGATAGGTCCTGAAAGGGAGCTTTTTTCTAGGGTTTCTGAGACCATATCCAACATGAATTTGTCAAGCTGGGGAATGATAATACATGAAGTTCCTTAGTTCAATAAGTTAGTTATTTTTAAATTCTAGGGAAGAGTTCTCAGTTGTAAAAATGGTAGCTGACAGCTTCCATGCCAGTTTGCTTCCTTCTAGTTTGGCTCTACAATTAAAGGGGAGCAGGGGAGTGAGATTTGTCACAGACATGTACCATCACATATAGATCCTCTGAGTGTAGCTTCCTATCCTCAGGAAACCAGCTGGTCTCTCATTCTAGACCCAGCCCTGTTCTGAGCACTCACGATCTGCCTGTGGGTTTCCATGAACAGAACGCTGAAGTAGACTGGCCTTTCATTTGATCCATCAGTGCTCTTAAGTTTTTAACTCCAGGGATGTAAGCATCCCAACCCACGTCTAAGTTCAATATTAGGGCTGTGTGAGTCTTTTCATTAGTGCTAAGCAGAATATGTGCCAAACTTTTGGTCAAAGCTTTTAAAATAGTAGACATTTTCCTACCTTTGCTGTGGCATGTGCTTCTTTTGCCCTGTTTACCTTGCTGCTATGGGACTGTCTCCATATTTTCATTGATGTATCTTAACTAGAGTCAGTTTTCTTAATTCTTCTCCCTTTCTACCAACTTCATCCACATAACTATTTTATCTCTTAGCATTCTCCACATGTATCCTTACTGCCCACCTGTCCCCACTGTGGGATAATATCTTGTAGCTTCCATATAACTATAGATTCCCTGTTTCTTTCTCTGACCATCTGGGATGGCCTTTAGTGCTTTTTCTGATTTCTGCCTCTTACCTTTTCATTTCTGAGAGAAGTTTTTTCCTAAGTTTAAGCTGAGTTTTTTCCTAAGTTTAAGCTGAGTCTGGAATACCCTATGAAGATACCTACTATCCTAAGCTTAGTTATACTATACTACTATCAGTATGTAAAACAAATGCCAGCTGTTATATGCCAGAATTTCTAGGCTGGTTATATGAGGCTGATAGCAGCCTGAACTCTGGCCAACATAGGGCCAGTGCTACATGAAGTTTGCCTATTAACTCATATAAATGTTCTCCATCAGTGCTTATTCCTAAAGGTCAAGAATGGGGATCCTTTAACCTTCTAGATTATTTGAATTCTCGTATTGCCTTATGAATTACCATTCTGGGTTTGGCCAGTTATAGACCAAAGCATCTTATGAGCAAAATGTTCCCCTCTCTTGTTAAAGAGCTTACTCCTTAAACACAGTAGATAGATTCAAGAGAACATAGAAACTGGACTTCTGTGCATGCATAGTGATAGATTGTGATGCCATCCAATTCATTGTGTTTTCTGATTGGATGAGTTCAGTCATGTGTTATGTGACTCTAGGGCCCATATACACTAAAGAATTATAATGCTGTTATTCCACTTTAACTACCATGGTTCTATCCCAAGGAATCTTGGGATTTGCATTTTAGGGAGTGGCTTTTAGAATTCTCAGCAGGTGAGCTCTTCTAGTGCCTCTACCTAGGATCCCATAAGATGAAACCATGGAAGGTAAAGTCAAATTATAGCACTATAATTTGGTAATACAAATGGACCTCATGAAAAAAGAAGTAGCAAGCACAGGGCTGAAAGCAAAAACAGTGCTGAACCAGTAGCAGCTAAAAGCATGTTTCCAAAGAATGCATTTATTTCTTTATCTTGCATCAGCTACAAGGCTGTCTTCTTTCCTTTCCTCTGTTGAACTTTTATTGCTTATTGTGTATTTCTGTAAAATTTGGGAAGTAGCAAGCAAAATGCAATTGCATTTATCTTACGGATCCTGTTTGGTGAAAATGTCCATTAATATGTGTGTCCTCCTGTGGCAAGAGCAGAGATGCACAGAACAAGTCGCTTAAATTCTGCAGTCCTGAATTCACTGCTTTAAAAGCAAATGTGTCATTTATTTATTTCTGATAAGAATTTATCTATGGGGGTGTGAAAAGTGCACAGTTATTCATCACATTTTCTACCCATATTAATATTGGCACACCCTCCAGGTGATTGTATCCTGTTTCTTGTCAGTGCATACGTGGGAGTAATATGAGTTCCTTCTCCCTGCCCCATTAAACCTCTAGAAGGAAATATATTTGCAGGCAGGCCCACCTTCCCTCTCCCACCCTTATTATATAATCCAGCAAGCTCCAGACTATCCATTGTTATTATACAGGGAATCAGTGCTGATAAATTTTATCAAAATGTAGCATCTGCCTTGTAAGGCAGGATGTTCTGCTTTGGTGACAAAATGGCAATGCACCAGTGACACCAAATGTGGTGACAGATGGGTTGATTAAAAAAAAATGCTTTAGAGGAAGAATGGGGGTGAGCTACTTCTCCCACATTTTGCCTACTGCCAAGATTAAACTATTACAGGTGATCTAATTGGTTTCCAATGCAGCTTTTATACACTGGATTTGGGGGCATACCACCTTTTCTCTCTAATTCAAAGGAATCTCTGTCTTTGAAGAAGTCTACTCAGTTGGAGAGAAAAAGGAATTATGCATTTACCTCCCTCCACTGCCAATGTACTGCACTGTGCTTCCTGATGAGTAGCAAATGTGCCTTGTAAGCTTTTTTCCCTGAAGAGTCCATAGCAAATCTTAAGTGTATTGCTAATCGAGTGTGGTGGTTGATATATGGATGTTTGAAAATGAAAGGCACACACACACACACATGGACACACAACTTGCCGCAGTCGGTTTTTGTGGTGCAGGCAGTTATTTGGAAGTTATATTGTTCCTCCAGAAACTTGACTTGAACTTACCAAAGTTGTGCAAAAAGTTATTACAGTTTACTGTAGCATAAAGCTTTCTTGATTTGGGAAGTTCACAAATAGCTTCGAAAGGAATAAGGACATTTTGGCTGGAATCTTGTTGATACACTCACACTGGTCTAACTATATTGACATTGGTGGCAGGATGTGTAGCAGCTCTGAAGAAAATGAGGCATTGGATAAATCTCTACATTTGTCAGTACTGCACTTTTGCCACAGCAAAAGTACAATCACAAGAATTGTTCAAAGATCAGGCTGAAAAGCCCCTTTCCCCTTTTTCCCCCTCAAACGCCAGTCAGGTTAGCAGCTCAACTCTAGTGCTGGGCTTCATCCCTTTCCACACCCTACCTTTTCCCATAGTCTTCCAGTCATGGTCCTAGCAGCACCTCCACTGGGAAAAGAGCATGATGTGAACGCTCCCCTCTGCACCCGACCTGCTCCCTGCAGATGGGAGCTCAGAGACATGCCTTTTCCTTCTGCAGCGCAGCCAGGCTCTTTACCATGCTGCGCTGGGGCAGGAAGCACCTCCACAGCACTTCCAGGCCTTCCGCAGGGCAAGCAAGTGCAGGACCATTGTGTGATCGGGAGACATTGATGGGGACATCTCATCAGTGATTTACCCTGTGATCATGCCAGCCAGCGATGGGAGCAGGACAGGACCATGACAACGTCTTGCAGAAGCGTTGTCATGGTCCCACTCCTCTCATGTTCCCATGCCAGGATGCGGGGTCCTGTGGAAAGTGTCATGAGCCAGGCTGAGTGCGCTGCCGATTCAGACTTGGATTTTGATTTAGACTTAGATTCCCAGCTGGGGAAGGATCCCTTGGAGGGGCCTTCGGGAGAGGGGGCTCCTTCAGAGTCTAGGCAGGAGTCTGCCAGCAACCCCACAGCTGTCCTGGGCACGGATCCTAAGCCAGTACCTGCAACAGATGTTTGTGCTCCAGAGGCAGAGGCTAGTGCTCCTGACCCAACAGAGGCTAGTGTTTCTGACTCCAGCCCGGAGTTTGCAGCAGACCCTCCTCCCACGTTCCTCCAGATGCAGCTGGAGAAGAGGGCAGTTCGGAGGTCTCAGTGGCTGTGGGGGAAGCATCTGATGAATCGGCCCTGAAGTCTTGAGGGGCTCCATCTGTGACATTTGATCAGCCCCAGCTGGGCTAAAGACTATGTATTTAAGACAGATGCTGTTGGAGTTGGGCACGGGGCAACAACCGTCGACCAACTGGGAATTTGCGTCCTGTGTCATGGGCTTTCTGTTCCAGGCTAAACCTTGCTGTTTGAGTTTGCTGCCCCTGGGACTTGAATGTTTGTTTTGGTGATGTAACCTCTTGCTTTATTTATTACTAAAGCCATAAACTCAGCTCCTGCCTCTGTGTCTGCTTAGCCGCCACCTGACATTGACAGAAGGGGCCTTTGGGTGTGCAGGGCAGGCTGCTTAGAACACACAGCTCTTCCTGAGAGAGTAGCCAGGGGACCACTACCACCTCCTATCCAAAACCCCATTGTCTGCTACCAGAAGTGACCACTCCTCACTGTCTGGAAGAGATAAGTAGTGATAATAGAAGGCTGAAGCTGATGAATTCCATCAAGAAGCTGAGGATGCCCTGAGAGTTTGTGATTGTCGTGAATAAGCATTATTATTATTATTACTACTACTACTACTACTACTACTATATTATTATTTTTTGCATTTAGATTCCAGTGAGACTCAAGGCAGCTAACATACTTCAAAATGATAAAATTAAACCTATATAAAACCTTTAATAACAGTGTGTGTGTGTGTCTGTGTGACAATTGTACAATTTATAGTTACAAATATTAAAATTCCTTTTTTAAAAAACCCCCAAAATTATATACAACCCATTAAAACAGCACCACATGGCATTAAAAGCCCATCCAAATCAATTTCTAAAAGCCTAATATCAAAAATAAGTTAGCTTGCTGGCAGATGGAGACCAAGGAAGAGAGCATCCTGGCCTCCCTAGAGAAGGAGTTCCAAAGTCCAGGAGCAGCCACGGAGAAGCCCTTTCCATTCCCAATGGCCCTGTCAACATAACAAAGTGATCACCTCTCTAGGAAGGAAGTTGCAGAGAGTGGGAGCAATGGCCAAGAAGGGAATGATCTGCAGGTAAGCCCAGTAAACTGGACACTGTTTGTGCCTGACCCACGGGGACATAACCCAGGGCACCTCCCGCTTCAACTATCAGCAACTTGCTCCACCCCTTAGTGGCCCCTTCCAAGCCAACCAACCTGCTTGGCTTCTAATCCCTGAACCGGAGCACGAGATTTTGTACCAGACTGTGGGTGACTCTAACCATTGGCATCTAAGGCCATTTCCACCCTACACTGGTATTACTCCACCTTCAACATCCTACAGAATCCTGAGGTTTGCAGTTTAGGGAGGGGCCTTTAGAATTCTCAGCCAGAAAGCTCTTTGGCCTCAGTATACTACAAATCACATTCCATAGGATGTTGAAAGTGGAATTATAGCACTATAACAGTGTAGGGCAGATATGCCCAAACTGATATTGCATATGCTGGTGAAAAAATAATTGAAAAAGTGCTTTTCTACAACATACAGAATAAAGTGCTGCCCTGTTCCATCCCTACACTGCCCTGAAAACCAGGAACTACACCCAAAAGGGTATGCCAATGACTACAGAAGCTTACCATGTGTACATCTTACATCTGAAGAACTGATTCTCATAGGGGCCATTGAATTTTTTAATCAGGAGAGAGGGAGACAGTTCACATGTCCAGCAGTGGTTGTGGCTGGCCTGCAGTATCCTAGACCCCTCCCCCCACTGTCTTTCGTTACTCTGATGCGTAATTGGAACATAGTTGGATGTCATCAGCTAATCAGCTGAATAGCTACAGCAAATTCTCAGACAGAGAATATTTGCATTTCTTGGGACCTGCTCTCTCCGTTTTCTGGATTGCTCATTCTGCAAAAGAAATCAAGGGATAATAGTGCTTCCCAATATTAGAAATATTATCCATTTGCTAGTAATTTTAGATCATGCTAGTAATTTTAGATCTTTTATTTTATTTTATTTTTGTTCAGTGACAAAATGAGGCTTTCTTTGTATGACCCAAGAAGAAGGAAGGAAGGAACAAAAAAAGAAAGAAGGAGAGAGGCACCCGTGAAATAATTTCTAGGAGAAATGAAAAATAGAGAACTGGGCACTAATAAATAACATATCCTATTAGTTGGAGAAGATTGATAGAAATTAGAACTGTGAAAAACTATTGGGGCACTAAACTACTCAGATGAATTTAGAATCCTCTAGGTACACAGTGCTATGTATTTAGCTGTGGATAAAAAATAAATTTACAGCTTTTCCCACCACCTGCCTGCTACTGACGGTTTGAGTAATACAGACTAATAGTCCAAAACCAAAGGTGCCATTCAGCTGTCAAAGCTTGTGCAGTCCTCTCATTATCATTAACAGGAGTAATGTGTGGAGAGAACAGATCTCTCATAGATCAAAATGGCTTGATGCCATTTGCACATGATTGAAGAATAGTTTTGCTTAAATAGCCATCTACCCCTTGCCTCAACAAGCATATCCCTCTTAATGATTTCCACCATGGCTAATAGAAATCCAGTTATTACCTGATTCCAAGATGAACAACATGAAGACATGAAACAGAAGATGAAATAGCTTTCCATGTTCATTTGAAAATATTGTTATGATGAAAACTTTATGAGTTTTATCTCCAAATCACTGTAGCTTATTTTTTATTGAATTTATGCAAGTTACAGCAATAAAAGGCCAGATTATAAGAAATCTTTTGCCTCAGACAACAGCAGCCAAAACTCTAGAAATATTAACACTTTCTACTGAGTTAGTTGAGCATCTGGCAGCCAGAGACAGCCCTATTGGTTGGCAGAAAGAAGTCACCTCAGGCAACTGATTTTGTGCATCATGAAAGGGCAGTAATTTATTAACTGGACAGTAAAATATTCTGGCCTGGCTCTGAAGAACTGTAAACTGAAGTGTAAGACTTAGAAATAGACAAGCTTAGGATTTCTTTTTAAAATAAAACTTAAAACTCAATCCATTATGGGTAAAACATAGGGTGAAACCACTGACGCTGGGGAAGATATTAAAATTTAACACTAGCTTTAGTTACCACTATTTTCACATGAGCACACATGAAGACACAACTTTTTTTTAGATCTCAAATCAAAATACACATTTACATGAAGCATTCAGTTCAGTCTGGCTTTCGTAATTTACCCTGTGCTGTAACTGAGGCCATTTCCGCCCTACACTGTTATAGTGCTATTATTCCACTTTCAACATCCTATAGAATCCTGGGCTTTGCAGTTTAGGGAGAAGCATTGAGAATTCTCAGCCAGAGAGCTCTTTGGCCTCAGGAAAGTACAAACCTCAGAACTCAACAGGATGTTGAAAGTGGAATAATAGCACTATAACAGTGTAGGGCGGAAATCGCCTAAGCCTAAACACAACAGATATCCAGTCTCTCTTTACTCTGGCTCTCTCCACTTCCCTTACCTTTATTTGCTTTGTGTTACATTTAGACTGTAAAACAACATACATTGAATGTGCTATATAAATAAAAGCAGTGGATTTAAGAAAAAGAAGCAAGACAATTTAATTTCCTATTGTAAGAGCTATTTGGGAAGCCATCAAAGTAATGTCATTGATCAGAAAACCATAAAGAAAATACTTCAGTGTTGCTGTTACTGCCTCTTCCAGAAAACTTGAAAAACTCTTGGAAAAGACAGGGGGAAGACTGAATTCAAGACAGTTTCATTGGGCTCCTCTGAAACTGTGGCAGCCCTTTTAATCTTCTGCCAAACTGTTGTATGTTGTCCTCAGTAAAGCAAGATTTTCCTGAATAGGGCCATTTCCGCATGAGTCTGTTATAGCGTGATGATTCCACTTTCAACCTCCTATGGCCGGCCCCTCCTGAAACTGCACACCCCAGGATTCCATAGGAGGTTGAAAGTGGAATCATCGCACTGTAACAGACTCGTGCGGAAATGGCCTAGGAGTACAAGTGGCTCTCCATCTCCATAGGGTTCTGCATCCACAGATTCAACCAACCATGGCTCAAAAATTTTTGAATAACAAATCCAAAAAACAAATCTTAATTTTGCTGCTCACTGAGTATTACACTGATGGTTAAGCTTATCCTTGTCAGGCTTTCTCTGGAACTCATTTGATTTGTTCATCCTTTTATATAAGAGACATCATTTTACCGGGCTATTGTATATAATAGGACTTCAGCAGCCACAGATTTTAGTATCCACAGGTAGTCTTGGAACCAAACCCAGCAGATACCAAGGGCCCACTGAATAACACTTGTAGCTCAGCCCCAACAACAACAACAACAAAATATTCTAGACAACAAATTTAGGTTGTACATTCCGCTTCATTAATGAGGGGGAGTAGCCAAAAATTAACTGTCCATGCAAGTAGCTTTCCATAGCTCTGCATACCAGATCAGATGGCTTGTTAATCAAGTCCATTATTGTCCACTCCAGTTGCAGCCTTTGAGGTGTTTTCATGACCCCAGGCCCCAGATGGCCCCTGGGAGCATTTCCTCATAATTTTTAGGTCACTTAGGCCATTTTAGGCCCAATGGAAGCCTTTTTCTAAACAGTAAGTGGTTGATATTCCTTGTGGCTTAAAAATACCTCCCCTAGCCTAAAATGGCCCAGAGGAGGCTTAAACCATGGGGAAAAAATCATACCTCTAGAATGCAATTGGGAAGGATTTTTTTTTTAAGTGGGAAGACTCCAAAGTCTCCTGGAGGCCTAATGTGGCCCCCCAGCCTCCCACAGTAACCCAACCCTAATGTACCCAAAGCTTCAGTTTGTCCCATCACTGACTTCTTAATCCTGTTAACTAGAAACACAAGGACAATCAGGGCTAGAGACCTCTAGACCTATAGATGATCTTAGATTCCTGACATTGCTGGTTACCGGCTATCAAGATTCAAGTTTAGCTTCCAGAAAGCCACAAATTCTCCATACCAAGTTTAAATGTTTTTCTTTATCACAGTGCAGTGTGATTGAGACCAACTTGACATTGGCCCTTTCCACACCTTACCTTTTTCCGGCACTGGGGTGCGAGGTTCGCATGAGCAGCCTCCGGCAAGAGGCTCTTGTATCCCTGCTACTTCAGCTCCTCACAGGCTGCCTGCTTATGCAAGATCCTTGCCTCTTCCTTCTGCAGTGCAGTCTGGGAGTTTCCCAGGATGCACTGGGGCAGGAAGCACGACTGGCGCGGCTCCAGAGGCTCTGCATGTCAGGTAAGTGCGCATGGGGCCTGGGAGCAATGTGTAATCGTGCACCATTTTCACCTTCCAGCCAAAAATAAAAAGGTGCATGATCAGAGCCTGCCGGCCCCTGGAGCATCGTATGATTGTGAGTGCATTGTGCAGATTGCTCCTCACAATCGCGCAACGCTCCAGGCGCCCTTTCGCATGGCAAATGCTGTGCGGAAAGGACCATTCTCAAGCTTGCTTACAGAATGTGGTTCCTAGATCTGGTTTTCACAAGTTGAAGGGCTCTCCTCACACACACACACACACACACACACACACACAAAAAGCAACCCCTTGATTTTCAGGGACCTCTGAAAATCCTCTGTTTTCCTACTTTTTCAGCAGCTTTTAGAATATTTCAGTTTCTCTTTTCTACTCCAAGGCCATTTCTGCACTATACTGTTGTGTTGTTATTATTCCACTTTCAACATCCTATGGAATCCTGACATTTGCAGTTTAAGGAGGGGCCTTTAGAATTCTGAGCCAGAGAGGTCTTTGGATTCCATAGGATGTTGAAAGTGGAGTAATAGCCCTATAATAGTATAGTGTGGAAATGGCCCAAATTCCTCCCTTTGTCCTCAGCTTACTTTAACTGTTGCACTGAGTGCAAAGTGCAAAAGTAGTTTGCGCTCAATAAATTCAGAAGGTGGGGAAAGAGAGGTGGCAGAATTTTGCCCTTCCCCTATATGCTTAGGTAAAAGCAAACTGTTGCAAACCATCCCAGGTTGTGTGTTTCGTCCATGCAAGCCATGGTTTTATCTGTGAAATGTTGAAAGGTATGGAAATACAATTTGCTTCTGTCATACTGGAATGGGAATTCCAGCGTCATACTGGGGTTCTTGCCAGCCTGCCAAGGTTGACTCTCATCCTTGAAAAAGGCTGGCAATTTCCCCAGCGTTATTAATTCTTGCTGCCACCACCCGCTGAATTCTGAAGTAACAGCGGGAGCCTGTTCAGTGGATTACCAATCCCTGTGTTAAGGACCTTTCCTTCCCCCTCACCTTCCTCCTTCTGAGTGAGAGAAGTCCTATCTAGCGTGTGCCAAAGAATGGCGTGGGAATGGAGAGAAACAGAGGTTTTACAGAAAGTATTTATTCAAGGCATGCAAATAAACAAGACAATAATACACATGAGAGGCTCCCCCCTCCCAGGTACGCTTAAGTTACAAGTAGTTACAAAAACAGATATAAAAACAAATACATTCTTAAGATCAGCCAACTTCCCAAATAATAAAAAGCCTAACGCGACTAACTACTTTAGTCTAGTACTCACAAATGTCATAGGCTTAGATGTTCTAAAAGAGAAGAGAGAGCCAGGAGGCGCAGCATGTCTGCCTGCCTACGACTGGCCAGATCTCATCTCTCGGAGGTATCTCTTTATTCTTCTCTTTGTTCTTCTCTGTTCTTCTCTCTGCCACATGGCCTTCCTGAAGTTTTATAACTTCTCCCAAGAAGCATTTCGAAGCATCCCGAAGATGCCCACCTCTTCCCTTGTGGTTGGTCAGTTCTCACCCTGTGACCTGTGATGTTGACCCACACTAAAATGTAATCTAATCCCAACACCTCATTAACCCTTGGTATACCTGGAGAGGGAAGTATCCCCCTTTAGCTAAGTCTAGATAATGGAAGGCCCCATTATCACAGCTCCCTTCAACTATCTTCCATGCAGTATTTTCAGGAGGTTAGAGTTCCTGCTGTAGGGAGGAAAGAGCAAGGAGATCCCATCCACCAGCCCAGTAACACAATTCCTAATCAATTATTGTTTCCTCAGTCTCTTGTTTCAGCTTCTTCTTTTAAAGGACAGTGCACTGCTCCATGTGTTTAGTTTTGCTCCATATTAGTAATCAGCTCACTGTTTCCTTTTTCTTGTAGAATCTTTATACTAATGAAAGAAGTAATACAGACATATGCTGACATGCATTGCTCCCAAGGTGCCTTCTGAACTAGCCAAGGGACCCAAAGAAAGAACAGAGAAGGTATTTCAGTTTATATTCCCAGCTCATCTATTTCAATCGAGGAATGAAAATCTTTCAGAAGACATAGTTTAGTTCTGAACGCAGAGGATAAAATACTGTAGTAGTGAATCTGAAACTCAGTGTTAAAGATCTCTCCCTACTTCACTTGGAACAATCTACAATAGGATAGTCTCCACACCAAGCAGATTGCCAATAAATCTGAACAGACAAAGGGGTAGGAGAAGTCAGGGAAGCCTATGGAGCAATAAAATGACCCACAACACTCAGAAATGAGATAATCTCTGTTTATTTTTAGGAGACAACTTTGTCCCACATTGATCAGTGCTGTTCTGTAAAGATTTCCCTTACCTTGTAGGGTGGGAGGAGAGGCTAATTAATTTGGGGGTGCTGAATTCTAATCTAATTCTGATCTATCTGAAATGCACTTGCTAAACACTGCCATATCTTTAAATATGTATGCTCTGCTTCAATGAATCTTGGTAAGACATCCCTTCTTCTGTCCTTCCAGAAGAACACACAGATAATCTTAATGCTGACTATTTATTTATACCCCACCTTTTTCCCAGAGCAGGCTCTCAAGGTGGCTTCCAGAAAAGTCAGTTAAAAACTCAAACAATGAATGTTAAAAACAATTGAAATCCACATATAAAACAATATAGGATCATTTAACAGCCATACAAAAGTTTTAAAATGAGCAAAACATGCCAATAAGAAACTTCCCTGCTTATACATTAAAAGCCTGCTTAAACAAAAAAGTAACACATCAAGAATTTGCACTACATGTGGGATATACTCTGTGCATAATATGATGGTTTTATGTATAATGTGATGAGACACAGCTCCAGCTCTATGCCTACAGGTATTTGGGTGGGTGAACTGATTTGCCTACCAAGAAATCAGCCTTGGCTCATTTTGATGGAGCAATTCATATCTCCTGTTTCATGTTGACACCCCAGGCAATTTCAGCTACCAACAACAGCCACAGTTCTGGAAAGGCAACACTCCCAAAGTCTCTTCTAAAGAAAGATATCTGGATACATAAGTTGATTTTATTTCTGGATGGGGTTCACCACCACTAAAAATTTCTGCAAGAAGTCATCTAGATTTCTTCCCCCATAGATCTTTTCACTGTATACCAATTCTGGTCATGGCCCATTTCAAATTTTTGGCCTTTGTATTTAGGGCTTTGTGCTCTAATCTCCCCCAGTACCAAGCAGCCCAACTAGCATGATATCCACCATCCAGGAATTTAAGAGCTAAAAGCAAAGGGCTGACTTTGCATTGTGCAAGGGTCTTCCTTTGGACCTTTAGCTGGAGAAGGATGTCTCCTGATTTTGTAAGGGGTTGAAAACTTTCCTCTTTGATTTGCCAGATGTTGGAAGACATTATATATATATATGTACATGGTTTTACATTTTAATGTCTTTCTCTCTGATTGTATACGTTTGATGTTTTGTTCTTTGGTAGAAAGGGCTTTAGAAATAAATAATAATAATAGTTGTTGTTATTATTATTTTCCTACTACTACTATTATTTAAATTACCCAATCTAGATAAATCTTTGGTGACATATTTCACAGCAATCAGTGAGAGTTTCCATGGCAGTAAAAGTAAATTCTGAACACACACTTTACAAAATGACACCAAGGAGTTTACTATTTGATAGCTTTTGTATATCTATACATGTGGCTCAGTTGGTTTGAAGTTCCTGGTCTGCTGAATGTTTAGTCCACCCATGTTTATTCTGAGATGGAGAAGTCTTGATTAAAATATAGTTCAAACTGTAATACAAAATTACAAACTTGATCAGTTTGTATTCTAATCAGATGATTATGATCCGTGGCTCTGTGAAAGTTCTATGCATGAAAACTGTAAGACTGAAACATCTTATAGTCCCCAGTTACCAAGATATAGCTGTCATTGGCTGCTAACAGAGACCATCTCCACACTAGCCTGTTACAGCGCTATTCATAACTGCAAACCCCAGGATTCCATAGGATGTTGAAAGTGGAATAATAGCACTACAACAGCCTAGTATGGAAATGGCCAGAGCCATTCATGGTGATTATATATTGCCTCAAGTATCAGTCTGAACACCCACTGCTAAGGAACAGATACCGATGGAGGCTGTTGTCCTGACTCTGGGTTTTTCATAGGCATCTGGTTAGCTATTGTATGAACTGAATACAGAAGTTTGGTCTGTTCCAACATGGCTCTTTGTATGCTCCTATGCTTTTATGGTGATTAGTCCTTTGGAGATTATATTTTCATCCTGTGTAAAAGCTGTTGGAATATGTGAAAAGTGCTGTTTTCATAGGTTCTAAGGTGTCCTAGGTGTATTATTGGAACTATAGATTTCAGTACCTGCAGCATTGTACTTAACATTATCATGTTAAGTATTAGGGCTGGTGTTGGTATAGGTTTCCGTGAGACGGGGAAATGTACCTTTTTGTACTCCTCTAAGTGTCATGGTTTCCTTGATAAAAACATGTGGCTTATTTGTACTTGTCTTCCTGTAGCAGTATTGTGACTGGTAAAATTGGTTTTCCCTGTAGACATACGATTAAATAATGAAGCTGGCTTGGTTTCCATTTGTGTGTGTGCGATAAACCTATTATAAGGTGTAAGGGTATTGTCCTGAAGGTGAAATTTGGTATATGATCCATTTTGAGCTAGACAGAAAAAGAATTATTCATTCCAATGTGCTAGCCTGAGCTTAATGAGAATGTCATATACATTCTCTGTAAGAATGTTGCTGATATACTTTTTATTTTATCACATGGCTTGGAAGAACTAGTGCTCAGTCCCATTTAAAAAAAAAAACTTTTTCAAAGTTGAGAACTTAGAGCTGTTTGTTTCAGGAGCAATGAAATCATTCACTGAGAAAGGAGAAGGAAAAAGAAAGGACATTCCTGCATTACACTGTTATAGTGCTATTATTCTAATTCCAACATACTGTGGAATTCTGGGGTTTGTAGTTTACTGAGGCCAAAGAACTCTCTGGCTCAGAATTCTAAATGCCCCTCTCCAAACTGCAAACCCCAGGATTCCATAGGATGTTGAAAGCGAAATAACAGCACTATAACAGTGTAGTGTGGAAATGGCCAGAGACTTAAGCAATGTTGTGTTAGTATTAGTAGTGAAGAAGATCAATACAGGACAAAGGAATAGTTCCAAATGGTTCTCCAAAGAAACAATAGCTAATTAATTGCACTTTGTTCTCCATTGCTAACTCCTTGTGACAAAAACCTAAGTAAAGCTATTTTAGATACTCTTGTAATTTGCACATGAATGTACGTATACTGAGTGGAGAAACACTCTGTTCCCTATCTTGAGAAGTGGTTGGAATTTAGAGCTACACAGCATTGCTTTCAGATGTCATTGTCTTCATAGTCCTGCTCTAACCCCAAATTAGATTATCACCATGCACTATAAATGCATGTTTATGCAGTATTTGGAGACATATGCTCACTTCTGTATTACTTTGTGGATGGGCTTGAATAACCTCATGAAAATCTTGAGAGAAAAATGGGAACCACAGCAATTGTCTCACATACATATAGAGAAAGCAATATTCCTTAGCAAACTTCCAAAGTCCTTGTTTTAAGCAGATCTTTTAAGCAGATATCTGATTTGCATGGCCAGATGAATTGTACCTTCATTGTACAAAGACTGAGTTACATGGTTAGATGAGTTGCACCTTCATTAAGGCTGTCTTTAGCTGCATTAGAATGCACATTCGCTCAGGTAGCATATGACTTTCACCATGGAAATCTTCACTTGAAATCAGTTGGCCTTTCATCTTACTTAGTGGTTTAAAACATTGGTTCAATTTAAGGTATATAACCTCTGGCTTTTCAGTGTTTTTTCCCCCTATTACAACCGCCATCAGCCCCATTAATCCAGTGGTAAGGATCTGTGAAATCTGTAGGCCAAAACATCTGGAGAGGAAAGGGTCACATTTCAATACCTGATTCCATGAGCAAGCTGCTTTTCATGTTCTAAGTGTGGTTTAACATTGCAGGCATTCTATTAAGAGGAAATAAATGCCAAGGGGACAATCAGAGTCCTTCTGAAATTCCTGTTTGTGCTGAAACAGAATCTCCCATTGGCACCAATGGTAGCTTCCTTCTTGGAGCAATCAGCAGTTTCAACAAGGGATTCTCATTAGAACCATGACATTTTCATCAGGACCAGTTCAACAGTTAAAATGGCTCCATGAAGTGCAGAGAACATATTTCCTATGGAAAGGATCAAATATTTGGATACTCCAGCTCGAGGCAGGCAATTGATTATTAGGAGGGCTGAAAGCAGTTTACATGGCGTATCCCTTGCAATGATTTTCAACTTCATGTGTATTTCTTCTGTCATCTCTGGTCAAACAAATTTTTGTAGGCTTTTAAAATTGTGAAAATCTGGCAAAGTGAGCTGAGAAGTGCTGGATATCTCCTGTCTACAAACCACCATCCTTGGAACAAAGGCCAAATAGCTATTTATCATTATGATTCTAATTAGTGTTCAAAATCTACCGTTATGTAAACTCCTTGAAGTCCCAGTCGGTAGCTGCCTGAAGTTCTAGCTTTGGGAAGAAAGTCAAGTATAAGTAAAGTGACTGACTGAATGATTGATTAATTGAAAGGACTGAATGCCTTTGAATCTATACCATCGATTGGGAGCCCCCCCACATTCAGAGTTTTTTTAATGTGTAAATAATACTGCTTGAGAACACCTAGCATGATATCCTCTCCTGAAAGTGATATTTAAGTAACAGATGTAAATGTGTGTCCACCCTTAAGCCTTCATTCTGTATGTGCAGAGGGAACTCATAATTTTCTGTTTTAATTAAATGTGGAATATTTGCTCAGTGTTTGCACATGAAACATTAATGACAAGTGTGTGACATAACTGCATACTTATTTATTTTTAATAAATGCAATCCATGGGCTTCGAGCTTGTGTTGACATCACACATTTTTCCTCTCCCTCTCCAAGTTTTATTAATGTTTTTCCAACCTGTTTCTTATTTCATTCTAAAAGAGGCCACCATTTCTCCCAAGAACTCTCACTGCTTAAGATTACAATTAAATGAGTAGCTGACATGTGATAGAGCTCAATAATGAAAAGAGGGTGAGGTGCACCATACAAAAACAGTATTGTTGCCATTGGTAATGGAAAACTCACAGAGAAAACACCTTTTTATTTTTGTACTTTTGTAAGATACAGATCGTATTATCCATTTAAACTAGAATGTCCATGATCCTTAACATTTTATGGGACATTCCCTAATCATTTGAACCCTAACTCTGATTTGAATGAAATGCAGGTATGGGCATAGCATATTGACTTGAAGACACAGAACCCATTTCTCCTATTATTTCAGAGTGACAAAGACAAAAAATCATTGTTTTTGCAACATCTAGAACTTTACATTTTTCTTTATAAATGTGTTTAGGAATGTTCATGCACAATAGCATGTTAGAAGATATTTAGTTCAGGGGAGGAAGAAGGAAAGGTAGAAAGAGGATGGTAGAGGTGTAAAAAAACCCCACATGTGGCATATTCACAACAATCGAGAGCATTTTTTTTTCACTTTCTTTCATCATACCAGACTTTTAGATTGAAGATGACTTTTGAAATATTCAGGTGAAGCAAAAGGAAGTACCTCTGCACTCAATGCATAGTAAAATTATGCAATTCAGCACTTTGAGACAGGCTTTAGAAAAGGGTTCATAGGAGAAGCATATGTAGTGTAAACAGTGCCTATTGCAAGTGTGCAAGTTGCTCCCCTATCTCTAGGAACTCCACCTTCTCTGCCATTAAATGTTGTAGCACAGCTTTTTTCCCCCACCTCCCTGGCATTGGCGTTTGGGGCACATACCATATCCCATACTAGCCCCACCTTAGATATGCCTCTGGTTCATGGAACAAGTGTGAAGACCCATGGTGAAGAATTTTGGCATTGCAGTCCAACAACATCTGGAGGGCACATAGAATCCAGCCCTGTCGTGCAGGATCAGGCTGTTAGCTGAGATCCAACAAGTGTGCTTGGAAGATCACAAGTCTCCACCAACGTATTACACTGTGTGGAGATGGGCAAGAGCAGCTTCTCCTTCTTTCTTGCTTTCTTTTTTGATCCACATTAGCATTAGGATATGGGGTTCTGCCTCAGCATGTTCTGGCCACCCTTGAGCACCCAGAAAAGAAGCAGCAGCCTCTACTTTCAGCAGTTAAGACCATGTCTCATATAGCACATTAAAATCTTGGCTGACTTTCAGACAGTTTTATACCTAAAAGCATGAATGTAGAAAGGTGTCAGATGCGATTTTCAGCTGGGAAGCTGACCCTGATCACTTTTGACATGCCTGGTTTCTAACTCAGTTTTGTTTGTATTTTTTAAAAAAATTCACTTATAATGTAAGGCATTGCCTGTAATGCAATATTGGAAACAGTAAACCAGTCCCCCAAACTTCGCATATTTATTTTGTCATTCAAAGATATTTAAACAACCCAAATATGCAAAGCAGAGCATTGTTTTTCAAGAGCATTGATGAATATGGGCCTGGGACAGGGCATTCTTTTGTTGTTGTGCCAATAACTAGCTATTGGTGCCATAAAAATCTAAGAAATCTTTCTGTTTCTTTTTTAAAAATGTTCCCTATCAGGTCTTGCAGACCTTCAGTGAAAGGTCTGTGACAGTGTTCTGTTAACCTAACTTGAACTTTCTGCTATTAAATATGCTGTGAACGCAGTCCATCCACCTAGGTAGCTTTCCATCAGATTATCAAATTAACAAATTTATATTAGGACTCTAACTTAAGAAAAATTTTCTCTAAGGTATGTTGTATAACAGTCGCTTTTTGTAACTTTTCTTTCATCACTCAATTCATTTTAGTTGTGCACACATTTTAATATCCACACTTCTCCCTTCATTTAAAACCTTCCGTTCTCTAATCATCAACCATGAATAGTGCTTACAATGACTTCCCTTATCAATCATAATGCTTATTGTATTCCCTGATAATCAAATTGCACTCTGAATAATGTAACACACTGAAATTGCTTGTCTGTCTCCCTCTGTGTGTGCGTGCACTTATGACGGGGAGCTTCACAGAAGCCTACACGTTCGTTTCCTCTAATTTTCACTTTTGAGGTTTAAGTTGCAAATAGATAAGGTTGCAATCATTGAGAGTTTCCAGGGTTTTTTTAAAAAAACATTTTGAAGGTCAGCAGTATAATAATCCAATCGCTCTCCTTTTCTTAAAAACTGCAAATCAGAACTCACAGAAGACCTGGTTTCTCAAGGCAGATATCATGCTTATCAGGAGCTATTTTACAGAATGTATTAAGAATCCACTTTATGTTTGAGATGTGGCTGTTGCTTAAAGCCTAGGTGGGAATTCTTTCTTTTCTCTCTTGGTAAGATGTCACATGCAATACTTTTGCTGTTATTGGCTATCACTGTGTTTATTTTTTTCTCTCTCCATAGACAATGACATCTAGCATGTAGAACCACGCAAAAAAGTGGGGGTAGCTGGTTTTGCCATAAGGAAAATCCCAAACTCCCAATTGTGACAACAGGTGCAGGAGAAAAATAAAACAAAATAATATATACTTTTTTTTAAAAAAAAAAAGACACAGAATTTTGCAAGATCTTCAAGAACTATCTAAACCTTTTTTGTAGGCAAGGAAGTTTCAAAATGCAGTTATAAGAAAGATGGGCCAGGTTGGCTAGATCTTTTGAAGTTAGGTTTTCTTGTTGTTAATTGCTGTCAAGTCAACTTCAACCTATGGCAACCCTATAAATTAGAGACCTCCAAGTAATCTTATCGTCAAACAGCCCTGCTCAGCTCTTGCAGACTCAGGACTGTGACCTCCTTGATTTAATTTGTCAATCTGTACTGCAGTCTTTCTGTTTTACTAATGCCTTCTACCTTACCAAGCATTATTGTCTTTTCTGATGAGCCATGTCTTCTTGTGATATTCCAAAGTATTACAGTCTCAGTTTAGTCATCTTGGTTTCTAGGGAGAGTTCATGACTGATTTGCTCTAGGACCCATTTGTTTGTCTTTTTAGCAGTTCAGGGTATCTGTAGAACTCTTCTATGGCACCACATTTCAAAGGAGTTCATTTTTTTCCTATCAGTGTGGTGTCATTTGCAGATCTCAAATTGTTAATGTTTTCTTCAGTTTTCACACCTCCTCTGACTTAATCCTGCTTTATGTATCATATCTTCAGCATACAAGTTAAACAGATAGGGTGATAAAATGCAGCCTTGCCCCCCTTCTCAATTAGAAACTATTCCATTTTTCCCTATTCTCTCCTGGTGTAGTCTCTTTCCCTGAGTAGAGCTTATGCATCACAACTATCAAATGCTGTATTTCTTTATGAGAAATCCAAAGTTATTCATGATCTACAAAACCAAAGGCTTCACTATAATCTACAAAGCGCAGGGTGATTTTCTTCTGAAATTCTTTGGTGTGCTCTATTATCCAATGTATGTTTGCAGTATCATCCCTAGTGCCTCTTTGATTCCTGAATCAAGCTTGGTCATCCAGCTCTTCTTACTCCATATATGGTAAAAGTCTTTGTTGTAGAATTCTGAGCATCGCTTTGCTTGCGTGGGAGATCAATGCAATGCTCCAGTGATTACTGCAATCCCTGGTGAACTCTTTCTTGGAGATTGAAATGTATATTAAGAGTTGCAATCTCTGGGCCATTTTGTTTTTCGTATTTGTTGAAAGATTCTAGTTAGAACTGGGTTAGATTCTGTAGTTTGAAGTAGCTCTATTGGTACGCCATCTATTCCTGGTGATTTATTTTTCCCAAGTGTCCTCAGTGCAGCTTTCACTTCACTTTCTGAAATGATGGGTCTTCTTCAAATAGTTCTTCCTTGAATGAATCTGCAATCCTTTCATCTCTTTTATACAATTATTCAGTGTATTGTTTCCCTTGGCTTTTTATTTCTACTTGGTCATGTAGTACCTCTAAGCACATCAACAGCTGAACATCCTTTCAGTGTCCAATTTAACATGTATGTGCAGATAGAGACAGAGCTATCTAGGCTGGGAAATAGGAAATAGATAGGCTAATTAAGGTGGGAATATGATATTATTACTACTACTACTACTACTACTACTACTACTGCTACAGTTCTGTTCATACTTCTCTTGAAATATGCTCCATTAAATTGAACGGAACCCTTGTCTGACTACACCAGTACAGAACTGCAATGTTAAAAAAGGATTTGCACAACATGACTTGCATAGAAAGCACATTTTATCTGCAGAAATAAACTTCTTTTTTCCTGAGCAGAAATCAAGTTTCTGTGAAGGAAAAAAAAAGAATGTTTCTGTGCCAATTAATACTTCCAAAAATGCAAGGTATCTCCCAGCAGCCTGACAACTGCCCCTGAGAAATGAATAGAACAGCAAATGAATAGCAAATAGTCTTTTGAGCCTTACTGAGGAATGAGGGTGGGCTTTCCACAAGAACTAGAAGATTTGTACTAATAACAAAATAACACCAGTGGACACAACCTATAAATGTTATTGTTTCTTCTATATATTTACAACATATTGTAACTGCATATTATGCACTGGATTGTGTTGTCAATCTCAACAACAATATTCAGAAGCCATTATTGATAAATGAAATAGAGACATCTCTCTCTCTTTTCAGTTAGGAATATTACTCTGACCTGTACAATAAGCATGTTCAGTGATAAAGTTAGTAATCACCTATGTCATTTGCCAGAAACTGAATCTTTAGGTGTGTGTACATCTGTGTGTGTGTGTGTGTGTGTGTGTGTGTGTGTGTGTGTTTAACTTAAGTCCTTGAAAAGAGAACACAGAAATAAAAAAGGGGAGAGTGGTTAGTTGTGTCAGATAGTATGGTCTGTCCTTTTTGCTAAGCTTACAAGATTTCTCATGAGATTTCTCATTGAGTCTGATCACTCAAAAGTCATACACTGAAGAGAATTCATAAGAAGGTAATGGACCACAACTAATAAGTGAAAATAAATTCTACATTTGCTGTTGTTTTGTGGCATGTGTGATTTATGAAACTAATACACCTTTCATTTTTAATGTTGGAGTTTCTCGGCACCTTCCTACTCTCAATTTCTCTATTACCTGGATATATTATGCTGACAGCTTTGTATAGAACCTCATTTATCTTATGCAATTTCTAACACACTATTGATATTTTAAAATTTCCTTATAGTTATGGAGTTAGGAACTACATCCCAGCTAGAAATAAATCTTTTGGCCTTTTGCTAGCCAATAGGATTGTGTTTATACTTTGAAGTCCTGATCTGTCTACATTTTGACCAAACTGCCTCTTTTCCCATGCTTTGGTGATCCCAAAGTATGGGCAATAAAATTGTTACTTTTTTAAAAAATCAGCAATAAAATGACGAATCTAATGTTTGTAACAATAACTTGACAATTAACCTGAAATCTGCAAAATTGCCACCAAATCAGAACACACTATCTTGCACACCCAGGCATGTGCAATGTGAAAATACCAAAGGAAGTTATGCAGCAAGTGAATTCAGCCAATAGATGGCACTATGGATGGATAATTATGTCAATTGTAAAGTTGAAGGCTTTCACATCTGGAATCCATGGGTTGTTGTGGGTTTTTCGTGCTATGAGGCCATGTTCTAGTAGTAATGACTCTTGACGTTTCGCCTGCATCTGTGGCTGGCATCTTCAGAGGATCTGGAGACAAGGAGGTGGAATGGAGTATGTATACTTATGTGATCCCTGGGTGGGAGGGATTTGCATTTGTGATGCATTAGTGATGCAGCTGGCCTATGAGATAGCCCGTTGTTGAGTGAACTAACCCCTGGGGTTGCGTTGTTAGTCAGGGGATATGCATAACAGTTGTGTGTGCATTTAAGCTATCCACTGTATTTTTTCCTGTAGAGAGATCTCCTGAGTCTAGGTGGTGTTCATTGGCATATTTTTAAGTCTTGATTTTAGTGTTTTTCAGTACTGGTAGCCAAATTTTGTTTACTTTCTGAGTTTATGTCAATTTCTTCACACTCATTCAAAAAAAGCCCTCAAATTCTTTCTGTCCCAAATTGTAAGAAGTATGTAAATTCTGGTAAATTCTTCCAAAATGAAGTGAAAGATAAATGTCCTTCCTTGTACTAGCCATGTTCAACAGGTACACCTCACAGCATGAGGAAGGTCATACCATGACAGTCTGCCTTAGAAAATGTTAAAGATGAAGAACTCCATATATGTGTGTGTGTGTGCGTGTGTGCGCGCGCTTGTGTGCTTCAAGTGACCTATCAACCTGTGGCATCTTCATGAATTCCTTAGGCAAGGAATACTCTGAGGTGGTTTCGACAGTTCCTTCCTCTGAAATATTTCCTACATCCCCTAGTATTCTTTGTTGGTCTCCGATGCCAATACTAACTAGGACTGACCCTGCTTAGCTTCCAAGACCAGACAGGATCTGATGCCTTCAAGGTATTACAAAAAATATTTCATAATCATAATTCACCATTAACAATACAAACTTTTTAGAATTAAACACTCAAAGCCCGTGGACCAGATGGAGACATCGTTCACTTTCTTCTCCATTCTGATTTTTTAAAAAGTCCTTTCCTTTCCAAATAGGCAGAAAAAAAATGAATCTTGGCAAACTGAAAATAAAATTCTCACCCATCTGTATATGAGGCTTTTCACTGACTACCTTCAGTAATCACACAGAAAACTCATTTATACAGTTACTAATTGATCACTGCAGTGTTATAGACATTACACACTTGAAAATACATTTATTTGGAAGAACACCCTGTTGATTTTGATGAAATTTTGGGCTAGTTCAGCAGCTGATGATTCTATAAATCTCATGTATGTTTGAATGCACTGAAAGAAGCAGGATATCACACAAATGGGATGGGACTCAGCATTGGCTCCTATTTCACATTCTCCATGGAAAGATTCATGGACCTTGCCTATATGAACAGAGGGGGTCAAAGGAATGCGTGCCAAATATACTGTATCTTAGACGTGGTCCAGGACAAGTTGTGGTTGTTGTGGATCCAAGTTACTTCTGAACATTCCGCCAGATCATCTGACCAGAACTTGAGGAGGGAAAATGGGTGAGGAACCACTCCTCCCTCACTTCTGACCTGGTGACACAAACCCAGAAGGATGTTAGAGGTTATGATGTCAGAGCTTGCCAAGTTTTCAGGTGTATATTATATTGTTGTATTGCAAAGAACTGGATGCATCTCTCCCTTTAACAATTTATATTTATTTGATTCTTGTTGCAGTTGAAACTCAGCATAAATCCTCCTGCATAGTTCTTGTAGACATTGGAACTAGCTTAAGCCCATCCTGGTTTCCTACACAAAATGAAAGATGATGCCATGTAAGGTCAGTGTGCATTGCTGTGATATCTTCACTTTTAGCATTTCTGCATCAATATAAACCAGCACATTTGTTGTCATTGCAATTACTTTGGCTCTTTTCTCATTTGTCATCAGATGCGGAGCACACTTTGCACTCTCTTGGCTTCATCCAAAAAGTTTGATTAATTTTCCTGCTGTTCTCAGTAGGTTTCTATTTCATTGGTAGAACAATATGGGCTCCCTTCTCCACCTCATTTATCACCTATGCAAACTCTGGGATATTAATCAAATACTGGACAACATGGAGAGAAACAAATTTTCCTCTTTTCCCTCCTCCCTGTACCAGATCTTCAAACTATAAGGAAACTCATACCCTGTAGGGAAAAAGTATATTATAAATAGGCTTTATTTCTTGCTGTGATGTTCCAGATGGCTATATTTTCTCTACTTGAATACTTTCTTGCTTGCACACATTCAGAAACTCTAGGGAAGGAGATGAAGAAAGAGGCACCATCCAAATGGATGTTGCAGGCAGGCAGAGGGCTGGTATTTCCTGTTTAGAACAATCAAGAATAATAAGTAAAAAAAGCACACAGAGGAAAGAACTAATTTTTAAGAGGGAAACAGAAAGGAGAGAGAGGGGGAGAGGGAAAGTTTCAGGAACAATGGAAGGTAGAGGGTCCAATGTATGATGGATAACGAATCTGCTCCAGCCCTGACCTTGAAGGAGCTATTGTTGTTGTAGTATGCCTTCAAGTCATTTGTGACTTACGGTGACCCTAAGACGAAGCTATCACAGGGTGTTCTGGGGCTGAGAGTGTGTGATGTGCCCAAGGGTTTCCAGGCCCAAGCAGGGAATTGAAGCATGGTCTCCAGAGTTGTAGCCCAATGCTCCAACAACTACACTACACTGGCTCTTTTACTGAGGATTAAAACTTTGTCCATGAGTGTAATGGCAGTACTTGGCAATGAAAGGGCTGCATAAAGTATGCAAGGGGAATTTCCACTAGAAAGATTATGAAATCTTTGCCTGGAAAAAGATAATTAGTGGGTGGTAAGAATTTCACAATTTAAAGTCGAAGGCTTTCACAGCCTGAATCCATAGGTTGTTGTGGGTTTTCTGGGCTTTGAGGCTGTGTTCTATTAGTGTTTTCTCCTGACATTTCACCTGCATCTGTGGCTGGCATCTTCAGAGGAGCCTCTGAAGATGCCAGCCACAGATGCAGGTGAAGCGTCAGTAGAAAATAATAATAGAACATGGCCTCAAAGCCCAGAAAACCCACAACAACCTATAATTTTACAATTGTTTTTCTTTTTCTTTTTTTTAATCAAAATATGTAACTTTCTTCATATTTTGGTTAGGAAGAGCTTGAGGTTTTGTTTTTATTTTGTTTTTTTTTAAAAAACCTTGAATGGGGAAAATCCAAAATATTCAGATTCATGAACCAATGTCCAGGCCTTTTAAGTGTTTAACTGTGAAGACTTTGTGTTTGAATCTCTGTTTATTCTACCATATTAGCGATGAAATAAAAGTTGCCAGTTCACTTCTCCACCGAGAGACTCTTCTTCTCTAATACCTAAATGTAAGGCTGGTATTTCAAAGTCCTAAGTTGGAAACAGCTTTACTTCTTGAATTTGACTGGTGAAGATGGGAGATAATTTAGTTTTTTGTTTTTTGTGTTTTTTTAAAAAAAGAAGAATTTATGCAAGTTCACAAATTTTGCTCATATTTGTAATGGAAAGAATTTGAGGAAACATTCAAATGCAGAAGACAGGAAAAAGAACAGATTTCTCCATCCTTTGTGACTGTACAGAAGATTCTCATGTCAGGTAATGATCTGAATACATACAACACAGTTCTGTTCCTGTCCCTAAGCACATTTGGTCTTGTAGTTCTTTGAATGGGGCACAGCCCAGGAGCTTATTCAAGCAAAACTGGGCTAAAATTCACAAAAGAATGAATTACTAAGGCATATAAACTGGATGACAGGATTCATGCTTTGCGTGCAGAAGCCCTTCAAATCCTTTTGGCATATTCTCAAAGGAATGAAATAGGAGAAAGATGGAAACTTAAAAGAACCAATGCAGTCAAAGCATACATGACTTACATCTAGCATGGCACCCATGGTCACATTCTTCCCTCTGGAAGGACTATTTCAGTCCATTGGGGCAGTTTTTAAAAGGGGTTTTAGGAAACTGCTCACACTCAAAAGGTTGCTACCAGAGGCACAATAACACATTGGAAATGACCTCATACTGTACTAGTAGGCATATGAAAAATCTTTTCTGTTGCCAAGGTTCTAATAGAGACTAGCTGTCTCAGCATGGCAAGACAGCAAGCACTTCAAGGATTATTCAGCCTTCCTGAGAGATCTCACCTTCAGTATAAGACCAATATGTTCTTTCTCCCCACCCTTCATAGTTTCTGCAATTTGCAAAAAAAATATACTTAGTGTAAAACTCCTGGCTATGCACAAAATTAGATTCGTTCTCACTTTGTGAAGCTAAGTACAAACACACAGAAAGCAAGCACAACAGGACAGGCAGAAAGACATAGGAACTTAGTGTTACAAGAAGGCAACTGTCACTGATTTGCAAACACTGCATATCTTCCAGAAAATAGCAGGAATCACAAATCTAAATGTATTTCTTACCAGACTACCACTACCACCATCTCCTCCTCCTCCTCCTCTTCCTCTCCCTTCCATCACAAAAAAAGTGCACAATCTTGCAGATGTTTGCCTCAAGGAGAACTCAACAGAAAAGGACGAAACAAGTCAGCTCAGTGCTATGAACTAGATAGACAAATGGCCTGACTCTTTTGAGGCACGTCCTTTGGTACCAGTTTCTCTGTTGCTGCTTACAGACTGCTACATGCAAAATAATGAGAAATGGGAAAATATGAACGACAGTTGGAGACTAAAGTTTTCTGTTAGAGTTGTTCCTCTGCACGCACATTTTTTTTTCCTGTAGAAGAACACGGATGCAACCTTTCAGAAAGGTACCACTGGGGGGGAAATAATTCAAAGGAATAGCAAATGTTTTCATTTTTCCTCACTTCCCCACACAGGAAGGGGATTTGTGTATTTATTTATACTTCTGCTGCAGTGAACTAAGGCCCTTTCCACACAGGGGACGGGGGAACAGGGCAGCGCACACAGGGACGGATCTTACCTGAAAACGGGTTGCTCCGTCCCTGCGGGGAGCGCGCGTTCGCCGCTCCACACGCTGGCGAGTTTCGGCAGCGTTCGGCGGCACCCAAAATGGCGGTCGGCGACTTCCGGCGGCGCTCCGCCAATCAGGGCAGTGTGCCAGCCGGAAGCCTGCCCCCGGGCAGCTCTGCAGGGACGTGCTAGCGCGTCCCTGCAGCTTCACACGGGGCGCTGCAACAGGTTAGCGCGCTCGCATTTCGTAAAAACCACATAAAATGTGGTTCTTAAAAAACGCGCCGCGCCACCCCTTGCGGCCGTGCTAGCGCGGTTTGAGGTGTGGAACCTCCACTATTCAAACCGCTCTAGCGCGCTCCACGGTGTGGATGACCTCCAGATGAGGTCGCCCTAAGCCGTTTTTTTTACCCCGTGTGGAAAGGGCCTAAGTTAAGGAGGATGTGGCACAAGTCATTCTAGACTCTGCTCTGTAATATTTAGTAAATAGGTTTAAGGGCTGCTTCAAAACAGAAAATGTAGAAGAGCTTTTCTAAATACAAAGCCTTAACATAGTTCTGTTGGTCTTCTGAATAAAGGGAATCCAACTCAACTGAAAAAATGATGTGACTGTGGTAGGTTGAAAGTAGTCAAATCGCACACCCATGGACAGCAGTGAAGTGTTGCAATCCATTGCAAAAACAACTTCTTATATAGAATGGCATCCACATGGACAGCCATGTCCATGTCAAAGCAGAATTGCCAAAGTGAAAGGAGATAAGACAGTAGTTCCTGGTAAGAACAGGACAGGGCAGAGTTTAACATTTTCAGAATGGAAATGTACAGTTTAAATTGTGAAAATATTGATTTGAGTAGAAACTCTACTTCAGAGTGACTGTCTCAGACTTTTGTACACTTTCTATTTATTACATATCATGAGAAGATATGACTTCCTAGAAAAGGCAATAATGCTTGGTAAGGGAGAAGGCAGTAGGAAAAGATGGATAGACTCAATTATAGATGGACAGACTCAACTAAGGAAGACACATCCCTGAATCTGCAAGCCCTGAGTAGGTTTGTTGAGGATAGAGTGACCTAGAGCTCTCTCATTCATGGGGTTGCCATAAGTCAAAATTGACTTGACAAGAGTTAACAACAACAATGTGGCACCTGCACAAAAACGTTGACATGTGGCCTCAGCTCCCTAGCTCTTGTTGTGAGTTCCTTCTTTCTTTCATGGCAGTCTGGTTGGCTCCCAGAGATGTCGCTCCAGGCAAGGAACAGACCAAATGAGGTCTTTGGCCCCCAAATAAAAATTCTCCTCCCTCCATGAAACTTTCCCTTAGTTCCCAAATTCTTAGCATTGCAGTGACCTAATATTCTCTTGAGTGTTTAGAAACAGAGTTTGCATAAAATATATCCAATGAAAAAGAGCAGGCAGGTGACCCAGGAAATGCAAACACAACCGTTAAAAATATGAATGATTTTTAATATCTCAGTCTCTGCATTGTTAGAAATTTAGGGTCAGAAGGAAAATTTAATTGAGGCGGCAGAATTATTATGAATGGCCACTGTCCTCATCCTTCATCTCAATATAGATACATTCCTGTTGCCTGCCTGCCAGCCGACCATGACATTATCTGTGATCCTCCATTTTGCCAAAATCTTTATCTTTTTTCAGTTGATATACACAACTTGACATAGCTACTGAGCATATTTAGCACTCCTGCTATGCCTATCTGTCTGTCTGTTTGTCTATCTATCTGTCTGTCTGTCTTCTAGAAACTTTATTGTTTTTCCAGGCAGTCTGAGAGAATTATTTAGGCTCAGTATATACTATCTCAGTTCTTTATTAGAAGAAGTATGGGATACAAAAGCTATAGATGTGTAGAAAACCACATCCAGTTGAGAAGGTGGAAGATCTGCCTGTGTTCATTTGTATGTTTTGCAGAAGGACTGATACTGCAAATGATATTTTGTCCCTGTGAAGAGACAGCTCATTAAACCTCATTACCAGTATTCAGCTGCCGTACAGTATGGATTTGAAGCTTGGAACAGCATGATGTTTATACAAATGCTTTCCTGGAATAAGGAAACAAACTATTTTGAGCATTCACCTGAAGCAACGTTGTACCAGGTTGAACTCACACCTTTTGTTTTTCAGTAGAGTATTGCACATTTTGCAAGGTTCAATTTGCATTATGTTCCTGTCTCTAAAAACAACAACAACAACTGTTTATTTGCTTCTTTGTTTTCTTTCTCTCATTCTTCCTCTGTCTCAGATATTCAAATAAGTAAATAAAAATAGAATGACCCATGATTTAACAATATCTATTTTCAGAGATTCCAGCGATAAGGATATATTTGAGGTTGGTTATGGATGAGTTTAAAAAGTTAGCATACAGTTCATCAGTGATTTGGTTACTCTGTTTATGAATTTTGTTGGGAACTTGCTTCAGATTTAGACAGAGTATATATCCAGAACCAGCTTGGGATGGTTTGGAAAAATTCAAGAGAAGTCTGAATCAAAATGGGGCTGCTTTTAAACAGACAGAAGCCAAACATGAACAGTCCATACAATGGTGTACCTGGTATGTTTGACACTCAGTGCAGATCATGTTTTCAACACCCCTCTCCTCTATGACAAATTAGTTTTGGTAATAATCCTGAAATGAAACAAATAATAATAATGGCCAGAAAAGAAACACAGACAGTGAATTTTTTTCTTTAAGGCCTGGCAGCTTTTTGAGGCCCAACAAACCATCTGGAACAGAATAAAAGAGCCCAGAACACCAACTTCTGACTACGGTCAGCCTTCTACACCTAAAGGGTAGGGGTGCAGGACCCCACAAAAGTGGAAAAACCGCAAATATCAAAATGTGTATGTGTTTCTGTGGGAAGGGGCCAAGGTGAGCAGAATGGGCACCCAGCGTCCAAACCAGATCAGAGAAAGAAGAGGAAAATGGAGTAGATTGGCATGGTGGCCCCATACATCCTCTCTTACACCCTTCTCTTTCCTTGGGTGTGGGGTGGACATTGGGAGAGGATTTGTAATACTGGGAAATTGGGGTGTGAGTTGGCCTTAGCTGATGGAGGAGGACTAGAGGCAGATTTTTAAAGGGCTGTGTGACCTGATCAGAGCCACCAAAAGGGAAGGTTCCCCCTGGAAAGAAATGCTTAAGGGGGGGGCAGGGTTGGAAAAACTTGCAAATCAAAACTGTGAAAGTTAAACTTGCAAATGCAGAGGAGCTGGTTATAGTCTACCTCCATGAAATGTACCAGCTTTGCACAACTAGGTGAGAATGAGGTAATAAGTCACAAAAATCCCATGAGAATGACCCTCTTGGATCCATTCTGGGTAGAACATCTGAATTCCACAGAAGAGCCCAGCACTGTATTCTGCAAAAGAGCCTATAACACCCACTTCCCAAATAACCAAGCCTTATCAAATTGACCAGTCATGTAGGACTCCAGGGGACTGATGAGAAAAAGCACAGAAATCCAGGTACAACATAGGTATGCTGTAAAAGAGTCTGGAACTGTATTCAGCAAAAGAGCTCAGACCACCAACTTCCTTAATACCCACCCTCTCCAATTCTCCAGTCATTTAGATCTCCATGGGAAAGATGAGAAATAAAAGCACATCAGTTCTACAGGAATTACCCTGTAGTAGCTGTTCAAGGACTGTGAACTTGGTGAGGGTGGGTATTTGGGAACTGGGAGTTCAGAACTCTTTTGAACACATATGTTGTGTCCAGAATGCTGAGTAGACAGTGGTTTCTATGAGATATCTTGCCATTTTTTTCCCATCACTTTCATGGAGTCCTGAATGATTGGAAATTTGATGGGAGTCAGTATTTGGGAACCAAAGTTCCAGGCAATTTGGCAGAATACAGTAGTTGCACTGAGGATGGCTACCAGAAGGTAATTCCTAGTCCATGTTTGCCCTTTTCCCTATCAAACATATGGACTCCTGGCTGGCTGGTGAATTTGGTGATGGTGAGTATTTGGGAAGCTAGCATTCTGGAATAATTTATTTGGTTCTGAATGGTTTCTAAGCCTTAAACAAATACAAAGCATTAAAGAAAAAGGAAAAATAAAGGAATAGTTTTTGATGTATTTCTGTTCTGATTTTTTTTTTTCAAGGATGTCCAGAACATGCCTATGCTTTTCATACCAACCTCTCTCAAAAAGGTTCCATTCTACTCCTTTCATTTTCCATTCTAGCTTTTGCCCAGTCGTAGATTGTTGGAAACTAAAAGGGATTCTGGATTCTGGGGTTCCTGGGAGAAAAGAATGGGTGGTTTGATGAGACTGGATCAAGGAGTAAGACTGAGGAGAGGTCTATGCACATGAGAAATGAGGGGGAGACTAGCCAAGCTTCATCAGGCCAGGGAAGCAACAAAAAGTTCCAGAAGGCAGTGGGATGGTGAGCCGTCTTCCCTTCCCTGAATGCAGTCTCTCTTCTCCACCTCAGACCTTGGATCCTTTCCTTGAGTTAGGGCAGCTTCCCACATCAGTCTTATTTTGGGAAGGAATGGGAGGAAGGAAATAGGGAGTAGGGGGAATGAAGAAAAGAAGCATTGAAAAGAAGCTGTGAATGGAGTGGCAGCAACAGCAGGTCTTTTCCATGGAAACAAAGAGGCACAAATGTAAGGACCTGGGGAGGGTATGTGTGGAAGTGGAGATTCCTTTTCTTTCTGAGCATCAATAGGTCTCAGTAGTCCACAAGAAACTACAGCTTTAGGATGCTAAGTTCTCAATGCACTCATCCCCTTATATACCACCTTTAAGAGATGGTGTGGAAGAAGTGCTGTTGTGTTCCTTCAAGTCATTCTGACTTATGGCAATCCTAAGGTGACCCTATCATGGAGTTTTTTGGGCTGAGAGCATGTGATGTGCCCAAGGTCACCCAGTAGGTTTCCACTGCCAAGTGGGGAACCGAATCCTGGTCTCTAGGGTCATAGCTGAATATGCAGGCTCTCACTGGAAAAGGACTTGGAGCCTTTCCCAATGTTTGAAGAATATGCACACATAGACATAAAACCACTGTCAGTAATACTGAAATAATATTTCCACAAGGCTGAAACATTTTAAAAAATAAAAACCAGTGACCTAAACAGAAAGCTGCAACATGACTCTTGGATAATGACAGCCCTCCCCACCCCCCCAACTCACTCTTTAAAACTTCTGTTGGACTCAAAGGGAAGATAATGAACAAGGAAAAGTATAACCCCCATTTAAGGTCAAATAAAAGAAAAAAAAGGCGGAGGAAGAAAATAATGAATATAGCATTATCTGTAAGACTAACTGATCTATATTTTAGCAGCCCACTTCCTCAGTCATTGCGTCAGAGGAAGTGGATTGATATCAGTGTTAAAAGTGCTGCTAGGTTCCAGTTTCTTTCTCTCCCTCCTTTTCTTTTTCTCTTTTCTATTCTGCAACAGACTATCATGGCTCTTCATTTGTGGTTGAATAGTTCCATTTTCAAAAGGAAGCCATGCTTACCATTGCCCCATCCCTATCTCTTCCCTTCCTTGTTATGTTAGCTGGAGAAATTTTCAACAATGGTCACTGAGGAGATAGTGAGTTATGGGAAAGGGAAGGGGAATGAGGGTAGGAAAAAACTTGACATGCAGGTTGTCAATTTCCCTGGCTCAACTTGAGTTCTTTGTAGCCAATCCCTTCTTCTTTTTTTTCTGGGAGCTTCCAGTCTGGGCCTTCCACTGAAATATTCCAGGTTCTTACACCTGATCTATGTCTCATGGCTTGGTTTTGCAGGCTTGGTGTACTCCACTCCCACAAACAGGAAGTCATGTTTCTGGCTGCAAGCTTTTTCACACAGGTCACATGGCAGCTACTGATGCAACTGCTTTGCTGTTCTTCCATTACCAGAGGTACCTGTTTGTTGCCATGTGTGTCTCCAACACCACTGTGCTTCTCTGGCAGCCCCTAGGCCCTAGACGCCATGTCTCAAAATCTTAAGATATAGTCATAATGAATTAAAGCACTATCCCCACCTCCAGTGAAAGTATTGGAAAAGCCAAATAATAAGCAAGCAGCATCCATTTCAAAAATGTTGAATTTTTATTTTCCCCACCAAGAGGATCCATTCTCAGACTTCTGAAACAGTTGTGCACAAGTCCTTATCTGGAACTTCTTCTCTTCCAAGCCTCATCCAAAAACTGCTAGAAAAAGACTGACTTCTGTGTCTTCTGAAAGGGAGACAGACAGGAAGAAAAGTTAGCATGTATCACATAGTCAATATAAGGTAGGGGCTGTAAGAGCTATGAGTCCATTCCCGTATGCCCCGGCATTTCACGGAAGAAAACCAGGACACGTGTGGCCAAGCAACATCAAAATGTGGTCAAGAAGGCAATTATTATTGTTAATGAGGGGAAACACACAAAACTAGGAAAGGTCACAGCAGTGCGCTTTCCCTGAGCCTACTGGGAAGGGTGAGATTCCAGAGTTAATTCAATGTGATCTACTTTTGCACTTTGAATTCAGTTTGCAGCAATTGAAACAACCCAGGATAAAATGAGAAAGTGTGAGGAAGAGAAGAAGTACAACATTTTAAAAATAGCTGAAACTGTGGGACAACAGAGGATTAATTGGGACTGACCTTGCCAGACTGATACAGTTGGAGCTAAGTAGAGACAGTGTTTTAATTTATTACATATATGTTGCATGCTTATGACTATATTTTAACTAATTTGTTGTTATATGGCAATATTTTGACATTTATTTTACAACAGTTACTATTTACTTTTTCACTTTAAAGTTAGTTCAGAATTTATTTCAAAGAAGCTCAGAGCAGCGTGTTATCTCACTTTAGCTTTACAGCAACCCTGTGAAGTAAATTAAGCTAAAGCAGGGATTGGGAACTTGTGGCCACCATATGTTTTTGCATCATTATCACCGAGGATCCCAAATGGCTGACCCCAGAGGCCATTTCCACACGGGACTGTTATAGCGTTATGATTCCACTTCCAACATCCTAGGGGAATCCTGGGGTTTGCAGTTTAGGGAGGAGCATTTAGAATTCTCAGCCAGAGAGTTCTTTGGCTTCAGTAAACTACAAACCCCAGAATTCCACAAGATGTTGAAAATGGCCTAGTGCGGAAATGACCAATATGTCTAGATTCCCTTTTTAAAGTCACAAGTGCCTTTAACGAACATTACAGATATGTATCTGCTTGTTATTTACTAACAGAACCCTTTTTGAATTTGAAGGCAGCATTCTGTAACTGATTCTGCAAATTACATACAACAAGGTTTATGTCGATAAAGTTAGCGGGAGTAATCATAACAATTTCTAAAATATACTTAAGGTATGTAAGATGAGTTCCCCCCTGCCATTATAACATTTCAAATAATTTGATTTTTTTTTTAGCAAACAAGTCAGCTCTAGTGATTGTTCCAACCTTTGTGATAATTACTTTTTTAATTAGATAAATTCTTGATTAGCTTTGGATTCTAAATTAGATTGATAACAAACTGATCCTTCCAAGAATTTTAGACAGCAGATCAATCTAAGCTGATTCACCAACTATTAGCCTTGATTTTCATCAACTAATACAACAGTGCAAATTCACGTTCATGAAAAAGTGCTCTGTGACCTTCATTCGTGAAGATGCTGTTCCGCATTGGTCCACTTTGGAAGCATATACTCTCCATTATGCATTAGTTTGTGCTCTCTCACTTGAACACAATTAGATTTGTTGAAGTTCACTTCTAACAGAAACATCCCAATGTCAAGTATTAGCAATATTCTATAGTGACTATTTAACATAGTAAAAATGGAAGATGTTATAATAATATGGATTGAAACTCCTTGTATTAGATGATTAAGAAAAGGGTAAAAACAATTTAAAAGAAAATAAGCTGTTCCTATTGATTAATTACAAATTGCAATAATTTTATCTTTTTCTGTATTTGAAATCACACCAAATTGCTCATTATCAAATGAATCTGGCATTTCATGTGTAATAAATGAATATGATTTATTCATAAATGGATGTGTTCAGGAAAACATACTTATGAACAATAAGGGCACAGAGAATACAAATGATTTCTTATTTGAAGAATGAACTTGCTTTGTAATGTCCTTGAACAATCTGTGCATGTTAGCCACCTTTATGTAGACTGAGCTATTGGCTTCTTTTTTTAATTGACTACATTTTAATATTTTTTTTAAAAAAAATCTCCTTTATTTTTCATATTACCATATTACTTTCATCAACATTTAATTGTCTGAAAACTTCTTCCCATACTGAAATTTTAAAAAGCCTCACAAAGGGAGCACAGGTCTATGAAGCTACCTTATACCAAGTCTATCTAACTGAATAGTGTCTACCCTGAAGAGCATAAGTATTCAGCATTCAGCTCAATTTATGGTGAATTATTTCAGCTCAGAAAGTCAAGGCTAAACTTCTATACCCAGCTAACTAGAAGTACAACCCATGGAACTCAATGGGACTAACTTTTGAGTAGCTCTGTGTCTGATTGTGTTGCAGATGATTTTTTTAAGAGGGGGAGGCATACAAGTTAACTTTAGATAGTGGAGGAATATGTTGTCGGCGAAACCTATGATGATATTGATAATCATTTTTCTTTTAGTTTTGATTAAGACTTGAAATAAAACCTATTTAGATTAGCTTTTGTGAAAATTCCAAGTTTTGTCCTTTAAAACCAGCATGTACTGAAAAGCCTAACCCTGCAAAACATTTTTTTTCTTTAATGGGAAAAGAAAATAATTAGCTCAGATTAAACTAAATTCCTTAAGCAAAAATGTTGCAATGGAAGAGACTTCATAGAACCTTCTAGGCTGCACATTAATTATCTTCGCCTTGGCTTCATGCTGCTTTAATTATATTCATTATTCCTGTCACTCTTCAGAATATCTTATATGGAACCCATGGTTGCTTGGTGCATAACTATTACTTTTCTCCTGCTGAGATGCTGGCTTAACTCCAAGTTACAGCACAAATGACTAAAGTTGGGAAGTTAAATATGATCCCTAGTTAATTTATATTACAAAGAGTCACTTAACTTCTTCATTAGTTGTCATATGCATTTTTTTTAAAAAAAAAATTTCAAGATGTCACAGATGAAATCTCCTTGACCCTCATCTCCAAGGAAATGAAAAACTGACTGAAAGCTTGCTTGCGATAATACAAGCTCACAATGTCATTTAAATAATCCTACACTTTTAAGATTTAATTCCATCAAAGATCTGTATGTCATTCTATGTCTGTGTGCCCAGGTATGCACAACATGCTTTACAGAAGTCCACCATTAAGAAATCAATCACTGAGTAAGATAGAGCACCACCTTTAGCTAAAATAAAGTGGCAAATGATAGCGCCAGAGCCAACATAGTATAGTGGTTTGGAATTAGATTAGAACCCCTGCTGGGCCATGGAAACACATTGAGTAACCTTGGGCAAGTTACACTCTCTCATCCTCAGAGGAAAAGAAAGGCAAACCCCTTTTGACCAAATTATTTGAAGGCACACAACAACAAAATAACAATGTCACTTTATGAATTCTAGGATGAATTTATTTCCCGGCAAAAGGACAATAAAAAGCTTCTTTGAATTCAGTGAATTCAGTAAACGCATTCTTGATGCAAATATTTGTCAATTTGTGCAAGTGTTTTCTTAAGCAGATGAAATGAAACTGAGCATTCAAAGCTTTCAGGAATTCTATACTACTTCCAAAATCATTTCAGGCCACTACAATGGGGGAAAAAATTATTGTTTCTTCTGACAGCTTTGCCAGATTCCTAGAATCACCCCTCAGAATTAGAATGCCATTTCTTAAAAGAAAAAAAAAGAGAAATTCAACTTTAAAATTTGTTCATAGAATCCTAGAATCATAGTTGGGAGAGACCACAACAACCATTTAGTCCAACCCGTTACAGGAACATACACTCAAAGAACCCCCATAGCTTCAACTATGGATGGATAAGTAATTTGCTAGTTTCTAATTTGAATGAAAGATTAAATAGGAGATCATTCAATTTTCACCTCCTGTAACTAAATAAAGAGCCAGAGACTCTGTTATGCTGGGGAATCCACACCTTTTTTGAGTGTGTGATGCATTTTTTAAAATGACTAAACCTAAGGAAATAAATAAGAACCTTTGAAAACACTAAAACATTTGACAAATCTGCATAGACCAATATGCACTTCTGGAACATGCATGCAAACATGACCTAATCAATGGTAAACACAAACTAAAATGAATTAATCTGAATGTTGAAATTTGAAAACAAGAGCAAAAATATGTACACAACTATCAGACAGATACACAGAGAGGGAGAAAGCTTGCAATCTTAAGGGACCTTGGATTGAATGAGTCCAGTCATGGACAGATATGAACATGAATGAATTAGAGCCTAATGGATTAATCCATCACTAGCTATAACTTGTTGGCTATTCTGATTTGAAGAGGTGTAGAATATGAAGTCTTATTAGGTATCATTAAATCTTATGTGTACTTTGAAGGAAGTTAAGTCCATCTTAAGTTGATAAAACTTCTCAGTAGACATGCATGAGTCTACAGTGTTGGCACAGCGTCATTACATATCATTTACCAAATTCTTTCAAATTATATGAGAAATTGTGCACCCCTTTCCATTATAAAACATTGAATTCAAATACAATTATATATGTAATATAGACTTCTTTTTTAAAAAAAATCTGGAAAATGTTTGAGTATTTAAGTGAATATTCAGTAAATATTTAAGAGAACATTCAGTAAATTTTGAAGAAAGTTTGGGAAAGCTGCCTATTAACTATAATCTAAAACATTTGTACTTTAATATAATTTCATCATAAGGTTACAAATATCACTGTAAAGTTGACATTTGGTGTAACAGTTTGTGTATGACGTTTTAGACGTAAGAGTAGCTACATTTCATTCCAAGTGCTTGTGGGGGTGCAAGATGGCTTAGCATGCAGCTATTTTTATATAAAGTGCTTTGTAATTTAAGTCTAATTCATTCTCACAACACCAGTCAGAAAAGTAATTATGGGTTTCATTTTGCAGACTGGGAATTAAAGGTGAACAATGTCTTGTCAAAACCACCTAATAAGAATATGTGGCTTGGGAAACACATGTTTGGCTGCTAACTGAAAACTTGTATTGGCTTCTAAGAAACTTAGAAGAGGAAGTCTTCAACCAGTCAACCATAATGCCAGCATAATGTTGTTAGTTACTGGCAAGAAGTTGCCAGGAAGGGAGAAGAATGTTTTGTCAGTCTGGCAAGAAGACCATTTGTATACTAGTAAGGGCATAAATTGGAATACTAGAGCCTGGGCCTGTTCCAGCAGTCCTCAGGGCTGGAGGAAGAACCTTAGCAAGAGAGCCCTACTATGGGAAATGTGTATATGTGTAATTTGTTAGGCTGGGTGTTTTTATTTGAATGACACAACTGTGGTTGATGCTTAATGCAGGCCTGCCCTTTCTAACAAGTCCCCGTCCCCTGTGAAATCACAAGGAGTTTAATGTCGCTTTTTAGTTTTTCTGTTTTTAATTTTGAAACCTAAAGTCCTGGTACAATCCTGACTTGGCAAACAGACATAAGGCAAAGGACAAGATGGCACCTACCTATTCCATACATGGAAGCAAGTTGGACTGTTAGATGAATTTAATGTCTAGCACAGCTGAAAGGCCAGTGACCTCTTGAGGGTAGCAGGCTGAGAAAAAAGGCTAAGAGCATAAAACAGGTTCCATGTCACACACAGTTCTGCCTTCATGCAGGAGATGGTGATGCGGGTCTGAGAAGGAACTCTTGGGGGATTGCTAGCACTGCTGCTCACCACATTTGCTGCCTGAGGCATTGATTTCACTTTGCTAAACGGTGAGGCTAAACATGACATGAGATACAGGGACCGTACCAGAGGAATATAAAGCAGGCAAACAGAAGTCAGTACTGAAGTTCTATAATATAAACAGCTGAATGTACTAGATGAAAAATATGGGGTATTAGATTTGACTTTTCCTTTTCTTCCATGGACAATGCTAAAATGATATGGCATTTCCTTGAGAAACAGGAGCAATCATTTTGAGAAGGTTTGCCATGAACGTCTTCTTTGGCAGAAGTTCAGCATTGGCAGTGGTAGCTAAGAGATGTCTGCTGAGCAATAAGCCTCCTTACATTTAATGGGACCTACTCCCAGGAAAGAGGGATAGCAGCCTCATACTGAATTAATTAAACCAAATAAGATACGTGAAAATGAGAACTAGGTTCTGGGATTTTTTTTAAAGTATGCCCAATGCTGTTTCAGAGAAGAAGAAAAAAAGAACCCTTAACAATCTCTTCATTGTCTTTTAGAATATGCTCATTAAAGGAGACATTTTATTCACAATTTTAATTTAATTGGTTTGTGTTCTTATAGAGCTGTAAGCTTCTTTATAGTCTCCTCATAGCTGAGACTCAATGTAAATTTGGTGGGTAGTAATTGCTATGTGAAGTTCTCGTATTTCTCTCCATTTTTTATTTCAAACATATTAATTAAGTAGGCTTTCAAAGGAACATTAGTCTAAATTCCCCACCTGTTTATATGCAGTACAAATCTTTATTGATGCCACTGGAGTATTAGCGCAGCATTTGAGACTTTTACCAGGAACCTGAAAAACAAGAAAACTTGTTCCGTGAAGCTAAGAGGATGTCAGGTTTGTTTTTAATGCTTTTGAAATTACTGTGGGGAGTTTCAAATGCACTCTGTGAAATGATGTAGGGTGGGGCAACTATTTGACAAAAAATGGCAGGTCTAGTTATATGAACCATTGCCTGTCTGTGTTATTTGTTTCCTATGAACTTATTAAAGATGAGGGAACATTCCAGGCTCAAATGCATTATTAAATTTATTAAGGCCATTACTGTATTCTGCTTTATTTTATTTGCTTTTACTTAAATTATTAACCAATGCAGTACAAATAACTCACAAAATTTTACAGGTGTTTGGTGCAGTCTCTTAACATTTTAGTAAATCATTTACAGTCAACCAGATTCAGGACTGTTTACACACACAGAAATTCCAGTGACTTACATAGTTCCTTCTTGATTCCAAAATCAGTAGGACAATATGCTGTATATATGGAAATGATTGAAATCCTCACATAGTCAGAAGCTTCCAAGAGGTCTCTGGAACTTTACTGAAACTACAAAAATACATACATAGCATATTTTCCTGTCTCATAGAAAGCAGCAGCCTATTATGTACATGGATATCTGCACTGAAGGATGTAAATCTTCATAAATTTCATTGTTCATTCTGGTTTTATGTTTTTCTCCTTCATGCAACAAAGTCATGCAAAATTGCATAGTTTTCCAAAACTGCAGTAACTGAATAGTTTTCTAAGACCGCAGCTCAAGACTTATTTTGCACAAAATATCCTTTTTGTACAAAAAATAGCACTCTGTGCAAAAAAAAAAAAAGCTTGACACATTTTTTTCTATGATTTTGCTGTACAGCAATGCTAGTTCCTTCAGAAAAAAAAATTTGTGCAAGAAACTTGTTTTAGGCACAGAATACTGTGTAGAAAAATTGCTTTCTGCATTTTTTTTTTTTTGGTGCAGAATAAATTGTGAACTGCAAAAGCTCTCACCTGTCTAGGATTTGCCTTGTCAGAGTTTCCCAACACTCAAAACCCACATGTTTAACCACTTTTCTATATTAAAAAAATAGTTTCATTTCAACTGATCAGGCATGAAACCCTTTGAAAACCTGCCTCTGGTTCTCCCCTCCTCTATCAGCCACTGCCTAATCAGCTATGGACAGATTGCAGCTTGATTTCTCAGCACCACAAACCCTCTCCTGAACCCCTCCACACACTCAAGGAAAGAGAGGGGCAAGGAGAGAAAATTCAGGGCTACCCTGCTGACCCACCCCCTTTCCCTCTCCTTTCCCTTATCTGGTTTGGACCCTGGGTGCCTGCTCTCCCCACCATGCCTCTGCCCCCTTCCCACAGACACACACACACACATTTTGATATTTGTGTTTTTTCCTCTCTTACAGGGGTCCTGAACCCCTAACCCTAGTGAATGTGGAGGGCCAACTGTATAAACATCATTATGAACATGCAGCTACCTCTCCTTGGAGCCACTATTATCTGCAACAGTTCCATTGGGTCCTGCAGCCCTCCAAGTAAATAAAAATCTGAAAGCCTTATTTTTCTTTGTCAACCACAAACGTATCTTACTGAGAGAGCATTATGACCTCTTAGGGCCCTTTCCGCATGGCATTTTCCATGCAAAAGGGTGCCTGGAGTGTCGTGCAATTGTGAGGAACAATCTGCACAATGCACTCACAATTGTGCGACACTCCAGATGCCGGAAGGCACCGATTGCGCACCTTTTCATTTTCGGCTGGAAGATGAAAATGGTGCACAATTGTGCATTGCTCCTGGGCCCTGCTCACACTTACCTGGCATGCAGAGCCTCCAGAGCCGTGCCGGTTGTGCTTTTTGCCCAGCGCAGCCTGGGAAACTCCCAGACTGCACTGTGGAAGGAAGACGTGGGGCTCTCGTGCAAGCAGGCAGCTCGTGTGGAGCTGAAGTAGCAGGGATGCAAGAGCCTCTCACTGGAGGCTGCTCACGCGATGCCCGCACCCCAGTACCGGAAAAAGGCAAGGTGCAGAAAGGGCCTAGGTTGTGGTTGACAGCACTACAGAAAAGTGCTACAGATATAGCTAAGACCCATGAAAGCTCCTGTACATAAAGGTCATAATAAAAGCCATTTATAATTTTATCCAAAAGACCCAGAAGTCATGCTTTTCAAAGCATTTAGGCTGCTTCTCTCTGAATAAAAGAAGGAGAAGCTGGTCTCACTTGGACTTGCACCATAGGTTTCCAGGAATCTGTTTAAAGATTCTAATCGCTCAAGACCATCACATTGTCTTCACAGGAGCATACGGAAGATATTAAGAGATCAAAACAAAACTTTGTTTCCTTGTTCTGAGAAAACTAGGCTACTTTTCATTAGTATATCCACAGAATGCTAGTTGCTTGGGAGATGTATTAGGGGAAGAGGATTTACTGTGAGCTTGTAATAGATGTTATTGCCGGGCAGATGCAGCTCCCAGAATGCAAGAAATCTTTTAGTGACATTGTTTACTAAACTAATATCTAGATTTAGAAAGCTTCCTTGTGCTTCCAAACTCTTCTGTCAAGAAGGAGGACTTCCATGAAGTAAGGATGGGTTAGAATTTAATTTAATTTTGTTCACATTTTTTTAAAAAAAAAAAAAATCAAATTCTTCAGATTCAAAAAGGCAAGAACTTGAGATTTTAAAAATGTGGATTTTTGCAAAAATGATCCTGACACATCCAACAGTCTGGCCAGAAGGCTTTGGATACTTAGCTCAAAAGTCTGGATCTAAATTCCTGTGTGAGTTGGTGCTGGTATTCATTGACAGCCTCCCATCCAAGTACTAACTAGGGCTGACTCTAGTTAGAGTCTTTATTTCTTTATTTCTGAAATATTTATTATCTTTCATTCACCCATGGCAGGCAGGTAGAAAGTGGCCTTTTCCATGCTGGAAATAACTGTTATCTCTTGTCTTTGGTTCCTGCAGAGAGCTGAGAATTTCATTTGCTTGTTTTTGACAAATTTATCAGTGTTTTCAAATTTCTTCCTATATGGCATTGACAGAATTTAAGATTTAAAAATAATCAGTTGTGGGGGAAAAGTAAAACTGAAAACTGTGGCCTACCAACAAGACAACTAGACAGGGAACAAGTGGAGGAGGAGAAAAGTTATAGAAACAGTGGTTTTATTACTAGTTATTATAATAATTGTGTAACCTAAAGCCAATTGTTTGTTGAAACTAAAGCAAACCCATTGAAGCAATGAAACTGACATCACTGGCCCTTTCCTCACGGGGGTGGGGGCGAAACGGGGCTGTGCACGCAGGGGCGGAGCTTACCCGCGAGCGGGTTGCTCCGTCCCTCTGAAGAGCGCGGATCCGCCGTTCCAAACGCCGCCGAATTTCGGTGGCACTCGGTAGCTCCTGGCAGCGCCCAAAATGGTGGCCGGCGGCTTCCGGCGGTGCTCCGTCAATTAGGACAGCGCGCCAACCGGAAGCCTGCCCCCGGGCAGATCTGCAGGGGCGCGCTACCGCGTCTCTGCAGTTCTTGACTGGGGGCTGCTACGGGGCAGCACGGGTAAGTTTTATAAAAACCACTTTTGAAGGTGGTTTTTATAAAACTCACAGCGCCACCCCCGGGTCTGCACTAGAACAGTTTGAGGTTTAGAACCTCACTTTTTTAAACTGCTCTAGCGCAGACCCTGGTGAAGAAGACCTCCTGGAGAGGTCGCTCTAGCGTGGGCAATATGCCCATGTGGAAATGGCCCTGTTGATTTACCAAGTTTCATTCATTTGACTCATCTTCTGCTACACTGAGGTTTATTCCTATATGTCTAAATGTTGATTTTATAGATATTTCTAACAATCTGGATTCTTTTGTTATAAAACTGCAAGTCTGGACAGGTATAAAACCTAAGATTTCTATTCCCTCAGTTATTGATATTAGAGTTGACTGAACAACATATACAGCAATATAGTAGTCTTCCTTTATCCCTTTTATGCTAAGATCTCATGTGCATTAACATTTTGTAATCCAGAAAAACCTAAATATAAATAAAGAAGTGCTTATTTTAATCTTACACGCTGGTTGACTAACTAAATGACAGCAAAGGTCTGTGGATTCAACAATATAATATCTGTAACTGGGTACATTTCACATCCTCTACCAGTGGCATTTTATGGAGCAATAGGTTGGTAATGGTGTGGGAAGAGTCAATCAACCAGTTGTACAGCTTGACTGATGTCAACTGACTGCTGCTATCATTACTGCAATGAAACAGAAAATGCATTGAGGGCCTTGTGGATGGCCTTTATTTGAAATTGTTTATACAACAGAGATTGAAGATTAGAATTTCATATTATCTTGTCTGGGGTAGTTCTTTGATATTCAATATTGTTCTTATTTTATGTAAATACCCAACCATAGCAGGGAGCCTTTGCAAGCTTTGACATGATTAGTTCCAAGGTTGTTTTTATAATGAGAGCTGATCCAGGCTCTTGGTTATAAGGTCATTGTGCCTTGTTTTTCAAGTTGAATCTTCTTTATTAACTCAGTGGTGATTTCCAAAACACCCTTTTGTGAAGTCTGTTATAGTTTTCCTAACTAGTTCCCAATGGCCAGGCTATTATGAGGATGGAAAACTGGGTCTTCCTTTCTGGCAACTGGTTAATTTGACCTTATCATTCATCCATATGACAAGTGCTCCTGATGAAGTTATGAAATACTATATTTCCTGTTCCTGCTTTCCCTTTTTTTATCCATGCTGTGGTGAGCACTGAAAAACATGAAAATATACTGATGTAATTACAAAGGTGTTTATTAATACCTAGAGAGGATAGATGTCATTTTTCATACTTGCAAGGATATAATCCTTTCAAATTAATCGCAGTTTGAATTATCCAGCTCAAATTATCTTGTTGTTTTACATCAAATGAAGTCTTGTTTTCTCTCACACTTACAGTAAAACAGAGGTTTGTTGGGTGGAAAACAAGCTCAGAGTCTCGACAGGAATGCACTACTGAGTGAATGATATTTCTTTCCCTGGTATGTAAAGACCTGAATAAGCTTACTCCACTCCTGTTCCACAATGTCATGTGCTGGATGAAAGGTGACCTAGGATCCTGTAGACCGCTAATCCTCAGGGTCACAATAGCAATCTTAGCAGTGACCCAAATGTTTTGTCAGTATCAAAATGCAGTGCTCCAGAAGTTTGTTGTTGTGTGAATTTGTAAATAATAATTTTAAAAAATGACATCTGACACAAAAAGATTATGTGAGTCACATGGTGAGCTTTTGTTTTAATCCTCAATACCTGAGAACAATGGAATGTTTGACACACTGTATTCTGAATAATGTAAAAGACCATGAATGGAGACCACCAATAGGTGTCATATATGGTAGCAGACCACAACAGCTTTCTGAGGATACTGATAATATCAGATATGCATCCTTATATGAAGACTCAGAAGGCTGGAGGAAGTTGTCCTATGCTCCAAATAGCAAATGTACCAGGAAGCTGGTGACTGGAATGCAAGCATTGTTGAGTAGTTAAACTAGTCCAAGTCAGTCAGGCAGCTGGAGGAAGGAAAGCAAGAGAGCAGTTGTCATCTGGTGCAGAAGTCACATAGCAAATCAGTAGTCCAAATAAATAATGTCACAAAGGAGTAAAACAGAATGGTAAATAGCAGCAAGTCCAAGGTCCAGAGAACACGAAATTCTAAAGAGTACTGCCAGTCACCAAGACAGATGGTTGTAAGCAACAAAGCTGCCAGTGAACTGCTGTAATATTTATAGACAGGTATTTCAAGGCATGTGGCACTTCAGTGTCTCCTACTTAAGAGCCTCTGGGATCAGTGCAACTTATCCTTCCTACTCTTGGCAAATGGCTGTACCACATCTTCAACCTTCTGATGCTGAGTAAGCCCCTTCCTGCCTCAGATCCCAGATCCTGTGACTCAAAGAGACCACCACTGTAAATTCCTGGAACACCACTTCTGTGCCTGAATCTTCCAACTCCAGAGGCAAGTTTTGACAGAAGTGAATAGCAGCTGTAGGTCAGAACCATCTATGAGCAAGTGGTGTTACACTAGATATTAGATCTACACACCATTGCCTCTGTCATACTTTTCAGTAACTAAGCTTTTTAGAATCTGGGGCCACTGGGGAAGACTAGCTGCATAAAATGAAGTGGCATAGCAGCCTATTCATTTTCCATAAAAACAGAAGGAAAGGCAAGAACAAGCTGGGAGGTAACTCCTCTTCCTTTCTCTTCTATTTTCCCCTGCCCAGGTGGAGCTTTTTTGTGGGGGAAGGGGAGAATGTTTTTTTCCCAGTTTTTGGAGACCTAATAACCTTGTCTCTCTGTGTCTTTTCAAATTATGAGTATATTTGAACTGGTCCAGTAAAGAATTGTCTCAGTCCAAAGCACTGGTATCAATCTTCACAGAATTTTCTGTGTACCAAAAGATACCAAAGAAATAGAGATTTCTGCAAGTTGCTGTTCTCATAGTAAGAGACTGCATTTATAAATATCTGAATTTCAAGTTATTGACTTCTATAATTATGATAACCTACCTCATGCTGAATATCTGATATCTTTAAATTTCTAGAGCAATTTTATGTCTTTACAGTCTGCCTAATATACCTGTATAGCCAAGGCTTTAAAAAGAGCCATAAATATAAGAGCACTATGTCATTGACCTGAACCCATAATGTTTTGCCATAAAAAGAACTGAGTAATGGGGCAACTTATTTAGATAGATGGACATGGGGCATCAGTTGAGATCCTTGCAGGAGTCTTGCCCATGTATCAGGTGGAAAAATGATCAAATGGAATTTGGTCCCCATGGCTTGTTCAGTCACTTGTCACTGGGGAAAGGTATGATCTAGTTTGCTTGCCTCCTTCCTTTTCTGCCCACTAGTTGTCTATAATAAGACAACCCAGAGTGAAGCCAGAATAACTATGGCCCCTATGAAGAAGTGTAAAGGCATAGGCAAGGATGTAGCTGCCAGGTGGTCATTGGCTCTCATGTGAAATATTCCTTCAGTCCCCAGAAGTTTAGAGTTGTTGCAAATGAAACATTTAAAAGTGTTTATACTTAGAACTATATTTGCTGTGTTCACATTCCCTTGCCTGCCCCTTTTCTTTGGATGCCAAAATTGTATTTGTAAATGTGAAACTAAAGTCTTAAGTTACTACAAAACTATAAATTTGGGCACTGAGAGAAATTTTATTTGGCGACAGAATACTTACTTGGAGGGCAATGCCCTAATTCCCCCTTCCTGTATAACTACACCTCTGGAACTAGGCAAGACTTCTTTTGGCTAGATGTGGCTAACCCTCTCATTTCAGAAACAGAGGAAAAACACAAGACTTGAGATGACTGAAGTGAGCAGGAAAAATGAAGTGCAAACTGTCTGACCACAACTGAACCAAACAAGTTGTGCATATTTGAGTTGTAACACAGATGTATTCTGGACAAGATACCTTATTTTTAAGAACATTGACTTATTACAGTTTTTAGAAAGCCTATTCTGCAAAGATATGAAGATATTCCATATAAAGGCAGCCTTAAACTTGGTACTGGCCAAGTTGGATGTGTGTTACAATTGGAGACACTCAGAAACTTCAAACTGGGGCCTTATATAGACAATATTTTGCATTCTGGTGAATAGAATTCAGGAACCAGGGTCTATTTTTCTGTGATCCTGTAAGGGATACTTCTGTTCTCCTTGAATCCTCTCTGCTTTTTTTCCATGCTCAAGATTCCAAAAGTTTTTTTTTAATCTTGTTATCTGTTCTCTTCATTTGATGTGTTAATTAAGTGAAAAAGTTCCAGCAACTACAATGGCAAGAACAAAACAACTGAGGCAACAGAATCATAACAACTCTGGCCTCTGCTATTTGAAGACTGGTAAGTCTAAGTCCAAGCAGTCTGATTCAATGCAAAACAAAGACTGCCTGTGCTATCGGAGCAGGTCAGTGTTGAAAAATGTGAGAAACAGTAGTGGATCTCTCCAAAGAGAGTAATTAATTGGTTAGGCCGAAGCTGAACAATTTATCAGTCCTACATCCACCCACACATACAGAATCTAGCAGAACAAGAAAATAAACTCAGTCTTCTTTGTAAAATATATAAAAGTAGTTATAGTTCTGTAAATGTACCTTCCAGTTGCCTGTCAGCTTAATGGTGACCTCATGAATTTCACAGTGTTCTCTTGATTAAGGAATATTCAGAGGTGTTTTTGACAGTTTCTTCCCTTGAAATATACCCTACAGCACTTGGTATTATTTTGTCATCTCCCATCCATGTGCTGACCCTGCTTAGCTTCTAAGATCAAACAGGATCTGGTGTGTGTAGGGTATTAAATCCTAGGCCCTTTTTGCATGGCATTGCCATGCGAAAGGGTGCCTGGAGCGTCGCGTGATTGTGAGGAGCAATCTGCACAATGCACTCACAATTGCGTGATGCTCCAGGGGCCAGCAGGCACGGATCACGCACCTTTTCATTTTTGGCTGGAAGTTGAAAATGGTGCGTGATTACACATTGCTCCCAAGCCCCACGCACACTTACCTGGTGTGCGGAGCCTCTGGGGCCGCACTGGTTGTGTTTCCTGCCCAGCGCAGCCTGGGAAACTCCCAGGCTGCGCTGTGGAAGGAAGAGGTGGGCTCTCACCCAGGCAGGCAGCTCGTGTGGAGCTGAAGCAGCAGGGATGCGAGAGCCTCTCGCCGGAGGCTGCTCGTGCAATCTCCGCACCTCAATGCTGGAAAAAGGTAAGGTGCAGAAAGGGCCCTAGTTTTACTTGTACATAATTAACATAGGCCCATCTTTTTGAGAAAAATAAGAATAATACTACATGGTATCAGGAAAGCTGGAATACCTCACTGGGAGAGGGTTTTGTCACTCATGCTATTATGGAGGAAAGGGATAAAGGAAGAAGAAAAACCTAGAGAACCTAGAGAACAAAGGAGAGCTATGTAATACAGGAAGAGAGTAGGTGTGGGAAAAATCAAGCAAGAAGTACTGTAAACATGCAGTGCCTCATCTCCTTGAGTGTGATGTGCCAAATGACAACTAGTAAGTATAGGCAAGCTAGGGCTACTATCTCTAACAATGTATTCAAGACCACTGGAGGCACCAGAGAGCTCCAAGGACATTTCAGAAATGTCTGCCAGAAAAAGGGGAGAGGCATAGAATGATCTCCGTAGCTTATTGTACTGATAGATCTTTCCCAGGTTTGACAGAATTTGTATAAAAAATTGTTATATGTAGCTCCCTACAAAGGGCTTTAGAAGCTTAACTTGTGGTACACAGAAGTCAGAACAGTGCCAATGGCAGTAAGAGGTCCCAAATGAAATATTTTCTAACTGAGGACCAGTGCTATTTGCTCCAGAATCCCTGAGGAGGGAGAAAAATAATTTTCAGGGTATCTGATCTACCATGGAGAAGATTGCCTTCTCCCACCAGGAAGCTAGGATGAGGGCAGAAAAAGTTTTTCCTCTGCAACTGCTGCTTTTCATGAAAGTCCTAAATAGAAGTTATGCCTCTCAACTGCTGTGATATCTGCCATTCAGCTTGCCTTATACTTTCCTACCTTCTTTTCTTTGTGTATTACCAGATGGTAGCAGAGTAATATTCCATGGATGGGAGAAAAAAGTTTAGGACTGTCCTGAATGATTTTTAAAATGTTGTGGACTGAGGTATTTTCCCTTTTAAAATATTTAGCATTGTACCAAAACCACTCTGATCTGCTATCTGCATGCTTGAGATTTAAAAGGTCATTTTCTCCCTGGTACCCTGATTGTATCTCCTATGAAAAGGCAGAAAGTCAAGTGAAAAGACCTTTACAAAACTGCACTATTTGATCTTTTGTCTTCCACCAAAGAAGATTAATTATGGCAGAAGAGGTACATCTCTCTCCCTGCCTTCTTTACCTTTTCCTCTGATTTCCATGAGCTGTTACTTCTTGTAATACAGTCTAATTAGCTGATCAGAGATGATCCACTATATAAAATCAAAATGGGGGTCACTTCAAAACTTTGGCTGGAAAGAATGATAATGGCTTTTCAGTTCCTCCAATCTTCATCTGATTTGTTTGAATCAAAGTAGTATCTTGTCTCATCAAAGTTGTTAGATCTGAACAAAGGATCTTAGGATATGAATGAGGGAGAAACATTTTTTTCCCTCTCAGAGAGCTGCTTAATGAAGCAAAACTCTATCTGTAGTAGAAACCTTTAATAAAATGTTATTTTAATAACATGCTACTTTGTGCCTAAGGAAAGATGTCCAATTGACTGGTGGTGTTTAAAGTCACAATTCAGTGCCCAGTAATACATACTGAAATAAATCCTAGAAGAAATTTGTATTGGTAAAATCTGAGAGGCATCCATAAAATGGTGTTAGGATTGAAACATGCTTGCCTTGCTCTGCTTTGAGCATTGACATTGAATTGGACATGCAGAGCAAAACTGACTTTATGTGTATGCACACATGTAGAAAGATTTCTGTGGCAATTTACCAGCAACCCTTGATTCCAGCAGGGAGAAAATGACTACCACACAGTAATTTTAAAACAATATTGGTAAGGCCTATGGATTCAGCAGATCCAAAAGCTCCATTCTGCCCTAGGAATACTGCACCATAACACTTCCCACAGAGAAGCTCCACCTGCTGGCAAAGCTCCTTCCTGCTAACAGAAAAGCATATCATCCCAACTGTAATGCACTCCATCCAGGAGCTTCAGGCATTTTGATTGGTCTATGAGAAATAATAATAAATAACACACTATTTGGCAAGGTTAATCTTTCAATGATTTATATGGGAACTTCGTAGCATTTGCTTTTCTTTAATTGCTTGATGGTGTGCTAATTAAAAAAAGTTTGATAATGAAACAGATCTGCATTTTCACTGAATTAGAATGAATGTCAGGGGTGATTTAATCAGCCAGGAGAGATATTTCTCTACTTCCACAAAAGGCATAGCTTCTGCATTAACAAATACAAATCTTGGTATTGCCTAAGGAACCACTGTGAATTACATCCTACTCTGTGTAAACTTTTTCATAACGTAACTGTGGGGAAAAGGCTAGTCAGTGGTCACACAAATAATGGGCAGGAATCTAAAGTGGGCCTCCAATGTTGTTTAACAACATATCAAAACAAGGCTATTGGATGTGGTGTAATTAGATATTTTCAAATTAGTAAGTGTGTGATCAGGTAACAGCTTCTGAGAAAGGTTTGTCATAGTAGAAGGCTAGGTGTAGCTTTCTATTTGTAACCTACAACCTATACTAGCATATTTTGAGACCAAATTGTAGTGGCGCAAAGAGAATATTTGGCCAGCTACTGTTAATCCAGTAACAACTACCAGTAGTTGTATTCACACTCCAACATTTAAACTGATTCACTGTAAGGAAGAAAACATTGGAAGCAGTCTGAACACCAAAGAAAGGGACTGCTGGAGTAGTGTTGTTGGTGTAATATTTATTTCTACCATGCATTTTTCCCAGTTTGGGACTCAAAGAGAACAAATTAAAAAACACAGGATACAAAAGATAAATCAATAAAAACATTAAAAACCTGGGTTAAAGCATATGCCATTTAACATGCGTGCCTGCATCCATGCATGCATGTACATGCACTCTCCAGCACAACAATTGGCAAGCTCCAACATTCTGTTTAAAGTGAGGTGGGCCTTACAAAATCATTCATCAAATGCCCACCTAGACAGTCTTTAGTTAACTGTGAAAAGAGAGCAGGGAGGGTGGCCAGTCTAATCTCTCTGGGAAAGGAGTTCCAGAACCTGGGGGCAGCCCCTGAGAAGGTCCTCTCCAGTGTTCCCACCAGATGTACCTGTGAGGGTAGTGGAACAGAGACAAAGGACTCCCAAGAAGATCTCAAAGCATGAACTGGTTTGCACGGTCCTTCAAATAACCTAGACCTGAGGCATAAATAGGACTGATTGTCTTGGTTTGTGAGAGAATATAAGCAGGAAGTAAGAAAAAGGTTCAATATGAAGCCCCTTTCTACTACACAATTTGAATCAGGCAGGTAGTGTTACCATCCCTCCACTGGACATTTGACATTACCCTGGGGAGCTGGCTGTGGCTGGTCATTCTTCATTCTTCTTGAGGTACTCAAAGGATCCTGTGTGTGCTCTTAAGGACTTCTTCAGGGACTATTTAAAATGTAACTTCAAAAATTAACTTTAACAGACCTTAAGAGCATACTCTGGCCAAAACACATCAGCTCCCCCCCCCGCCACTAATAAAAACAGCCACGTTTCCACTTTCTTCTGAGTATTTCATTAGCTGCTTCTCAGCTTCTTCATCCTTTGGTCATCCTTCATAAGAGCCAGGAATATTTTTTTTCTTTCATGTCTGTCACCATTAGCTTTGGTATATTAATCTTCGGTTCTGGGGCTCTACTATTTGCTTGGATCATTACCTTCACTAATGTGTCTGGTAGACACAGGAAAGGGTCTTCTTGGTAGCTCTTCTCAGGCTTTGGATCTCCTCCCTATAGAGGCTAGGAGGCCTCTGTTCTTGCTGTTCTTCCATAAGAAAGAGAAAAATGTTCTGTTTTGGCAGTCATTTAGGAACTGACTGCAAGGAGTTTTAGCAGTATGCTAACTTTTATCTTTCACTTGATCTTGCATTTTGATGTACTTAAAAGTATTTTTAATTCTATAGAAAGTTTGCAATATATTTGTATCCTTTCACTTATTTTGTGTGTGTGCATTTATCTGCATTTGTTTTAATTGTTGTAAGCTACCTTCAGTCCCAGGGTGGGGAAAAAGTTGGGATGTAAATGAATTCATCATCTGAGACAGCTGGTTTTGATTGTTTGGGTAGGTGGAGAGATTTTCAGGAGAAGAAGATTCCTAGTCTGAGACAATGTGGGGAGAGACCTCAACTGTTTGTTTTTTGTTTTGTTTTTTGGATGAGGGACAAGAATAATTACAGGGATCACCTTTTATAGTGTATTTCAGCTTAGCGCAGGTAGAGGTCAAGCAGCTGATCTTGGAAGCTGTTTGATTTGGACTTGCCTTGCCTTTCCTAAGTAGCAAAAAGAGTTCCTCTTACAGAAGCTCAAGTTCAATTAAGGTGCCAAGGAGATATTTGCAACTGGATTTCTCTTTGCTAATTTCTCTTGGCAAGAGTGATGTGTTTTAAGTTTCTTTCCTCTGTATGTGATTTAAGCATATCACAGTAGTGTTTAATAGGGTTGGAACACATTTTTCCCCAAATTTAGAATCCACCTGTCTTTAATATTTTACAACTTGGCATTCAAGCCGAAGTGCGTTAAAGGGAAAAGTAGGTAATCTCTTTGAGGAAACTTGGAGCAAAACTGACTTTAATGCAGGGGTAGCAATTATTCTTCATTGTGATACTGCTGAGGGGTAACTCAAGCTTTGTAATCTTAAAATTGCTTATGTATTCTCCAATAATCCATTACTTGGGGTGGATCATTTGAATGTGCAGCACGAGGCCCAAATTTTGCTGAGGATCAACTAATGACTTTGACATCTGCCCCACATCTTCCAGTGGCATTGCTTTCTTGGAAAGTTAAATGTATACTTGATAAAGTGCTCCATACTTTCGAGTTAATGTGTTAAAAAAAAGAGAACTACTTATCTCAGTTCAAAATATTTTGCAAAGATAGACCAAGCCATGAAGCTAAGCAGTGAAATTGCCCTGACAATTTTCCACAATGTTTGTTACCAAGGATTTTCTGTACTTGAAAGTACACAGCTACTGCAAACCATCAGCTAGGTCTTTATCTACCTCCATCGTTCTTCATGCATAATAAATAAGCTCCAAATACATAATTAATAGGAGTGGGCGGGGGGAGACATGACTCCTTGTCCTGCTCAAAAAGATTCATATCAATTGCTCAAATTGTGTAAGGGCTTTCATTTCATATTCAAAGCTTGTTGTTAACTTTTTAATTTCCTGTGTCACAAGCTGCATCTGTCCAAAGCACTGCAGATCCTAAGCTATCTGCTTCCAGATAATTGTATTCAGCTGCTAAAATAAGAAGTTGCTTGCCTGAGCTTTTGACTGTTTGCCCCTTGAGCACTAAATATAGCTCTCTCCTTCTCCTTCTCCCTCTCTCTCTTTTTAGTTCTCACCTGATGAACAAGATTGTTTACTATGGTAATCAGTGTAACCTTACTTGGCATGTGAAGGATATTTATATGATGTTGAATAATTCAGGTAATTAAATGAAGCCAAAGTGGATCCATAAATACTGGAAATTAAGTGAATTTTACTCCTTCCTTTACCCTTCCTGTAACAATATGTCAATGGGTTAAGTTTCCCATCTGAATTTAAGTCTTTAAAAAACAGCTGTATCTAAAGTTTCTGGCAGTTGTGGCATTCAACCTCTTCTAGCAATAGCAACAGGTCCCAATAATTACCGAGGGCAATGCTGAAAGGGACATGCCTTGAATGCTGAAGGGTCAGGATTCAATCACTGGAGAAAAGGAGTAAAACACTCTCAGTCAATCGTTGCAATATCTGTTTTAGGACTGAGGACTGAGACCTTTGGACCTTTGGGACCTTGGGACTGAGATGGTGGCCCCTGAATGCTGCCTGAAAGAACGGGACAGAATCCTTGCTGGTTCTAAGGTTGTCAGGTCTGAAGGCCCTGACTGAAGTCTCAGGAAATTGCTGTGATTCCACAGGTCCTCAGGACAGAGAACTGTGGTGAAAGCACTTAAAAAGGTGCTTTATTTGTGTATGTATGTGGCTTCAAAGTCTCAGCACCCCTTTCCCCATTTTCAAAGCTGGCACCAGATTCCCCAGCTCAGTGAGAAGACGTGGTGCTTATACAATGATGGTACACTAAAAAGGCAGAGGCAAGAGGATAGAATAGGGGCAGACATGGTAGATGGTTGTGCTTGAGCTTTTTGGAAGGAGACATGGAAAGAAGCACTAACTTCACAGTTCATGAGATTTGTCGTTATGTAAACCCTGGCACCAGCAGCACACAACCCAGCAGCACATAATACTTCTCCCCCAAAAACTTCCTATGTGTCATGTGCATTTCAGGTAAGGCCTTATAAGATGCAAGCCCCAGCAGAAATAGCATTTGAGCACCACTTCAGGTACCGGTCATGTGTTTCTACTTGACAGGCTGCCAAAATGTGTTTTGACTTCCCTACCACCAGGCTTTGGGTTGTTATATAAGCTGGTTAGTTGAGCTTTGTGCAAATTCTAGGTCCATTTACCCTGATTATCCTCACGCCCATTTCCATAACCAATTGACCTGGAAGCAGTCTCACCCTTCCTGTTAACCTTTGCCTGCCCAGTTCTGGGATATCACAAGAGCCCACTCCTGTGCCATAAGGATACAGGATACTGCTGACCCTACAGTGTTAGCTACTCCTGACCAGTGTCAAGAGACAGAAGGGAATGAGGAGGAGCAGACATTTTAGGTGAGCTTTTTCAGGACAGATAGGGAACTCCCACAGGCCAGGTTCAATCAGTGGCCAGAGGTTCCAGAGGCTCTAAACCGTATTAGGTAAAGAAATAATGACTGGCCCATGATCAGTAAGGAAACTTTGTAGATGAGAAGGCATTCAAACCTGGGTGTCCAATCTAATCTGACACACAAGGAAGGGTAGACAGATTGTTACCCTTGTAAAGTGGGGGTCCCGGGAGGGACACCCAAACAACCAAACCAAATAAGCAAAGATGGGGAAAATTAGCTGGAGCTCTCTCTTGGCTAACGAGAGGCAGGGCAACGCAGCGAGACCTTTTATCCTATGTATACTGGTTCATGTCAGTGAGGAGTCAGGCAGTTTAAAATGCTAACAGTTTTATTAAGCAAGAAAAATAATAAAACTCAAGCACACCTAACTAGAGAGGAAAGAAAGAGAGTTTTAGAGAAATAAGCAATACGCCACCTGTCCGAAGTCCTGAAGACACCAATTGGGGAGAAGGAAGGAAACCTGGTGTGGAGACCGAGGGGAATCTGTGGAGCCAAGCGGCAGTGAGGCGAGGGCGAAGATCCAAGAAGAGCTTCGAGTGATTTCAGCTTAGTGATTTCAGCTCAGCTTGGTCCAACGAGAATTCCAAAGAGTTCTCAAAGTGGGGCATCTTTTATAGGGACAGAACGACTGCAGGCTAGTCTGGTTTTTGCAAGAGAACAATAAGTTTTGGTCTGAGGACAAAGGCTCCGAAAGGTCGGAATTTGCATGATTGAGTTATGAACCGAATTGACAATGGTATAGCTGGTATGCAGATGTGGCTAGCTCGGCCGTTAAGTGCCTGGCTTGCCAGGGTGCTTTCACAGGCAAAGAGTCCTCTTTGTCTACCAATCAAGGTGTTTGTTTCGAGCGGCTCCCCCCCCCCCGAAGTGGAACTAGCTATGTCTGGTACTTTTGATGAAAATACAAGTCTCCCATGCCTAGTGTTGCGTTTGTCCAGCGGCGCCTAACAAACACTCAGCTGATGGGAGAGAAAAGGGCCAAATTATGATATCAAAATGATATCTTAGTTCACCAAAAACCAGACCAGGATGCTGTGGTAACAGATATAGTTTGATTCAGTATGAGATCACTTTATATATTAGATATATTCCCATTTTATTTTATATAAGGTATATTTTAGGTAAAGCATAAACAGTTGTATCATACCTTCCTCAGATTCTTGCAAAACAAAAGTTCTTCATGTTTTAAAATGAACCATATTTTAGAAGTAATTAAAGAAATTGTGATATTAAGAAAAGTTGCACTGCTGGTTATTCCAGTTCATAGTGTTGTTGATGGTGTTATTGTTCCAATAACAAATGAGTGCCCCCTAGTTACAGTAATAACATCAAGAATCTAGAAATCCAGATTATAGAATAACAAATGTGAACACGGAAGACAGATATGATAGCAGATATAATGAGGGTGGGAGTTTGAATAATGTGTCATATAAATATCACTAGGCAAAGCTCCTTTTCAAAGAACACTTAGTATATTTTCAAAATAGAGACTTTTTTGTGCAGAACTCTTGACGTAAAGGCGTTCCAAAACAAAACAAGACCTATTTAAAGACAGAAGAACAAAAGAATTAGAGCACTGTTTAATTCAACTGTTTAACAAATTATGACCCTGAGGACATATCTAAAATATGAAAAAAGTTTTACCTCAAACAGCCTTCAAAACACAATGGCAGAAGAAAGAGCAAGACATTTCTAAGCATGCTTTTCAACAGTGAAATGCAGGATTATGAGACATGAGTGACTAAAATAAATGGATGTTTATATCCTAGCTGTTTACCAAATTTGCATATGACAGTTAAAAATCTTACAAGCTTTTCAAGGAAAAAAAAGATAAAAGATACAACATACGCTCCAAATGGTAGTTGATCTGGTAAGTCACTGAAGATCACTTCCAGAGTTTAAGGCATAAAATGATGATGTTAATGGGGAGATACTACAGATTTCAAAAGATTCCAGAATATATACTTTTTAAAAAAATCTTATAGTTTGTTGTAGTTAGTGGAGGCTCTTGCTCTGAACAAATAGGGATATGTGGGATTTGATAATAAACCAATGACTAGGAAAAGGAGTCAACAGAGCCTTTAATCCCATTAGTAAAAAAATAGTGATAAATTAGCTTGATACAAATTAAGTAAGAAGTGAATTACAATATTTGTTCACAATCTACAAACAGAAATTACTTAGAAACAGAGGTTCTTACAAGCATATTGTCTCTGATGGCAACAACAGAATATTTATTTGACCAGCTAGCAAACTAAAACTGGTCAAACTGAAAAGGTCAAAAATTTCTAATTATATGTGTATTATTAGACATGAATGACATGACCACAGTAAAATAAAAGTAACATGAATGATGTCAAATTATGCCTATTGCTTGCAGGTAGCTGATGGAATGGGCTTTATGCTATTATAAGCACACACACACACACACACACACACACACACACACACGTAGACACTAAGTGTAGTCAGGAGAATAATTGTTCATTTGCTTGTTCCACTTAAGTTTTTCCAAGTCCATCTGCCAAAGCAAAAGATGACAAAATTAAATTTTGATTTTAAATAAAAATATTCAGTAGTTGATATTGAGCTGTTTCTGAACAAACACTTTCTCCAGCTTTTGCAGAATAGTCGTCACTTTTGTGTGTGTGTCTCCCCCCGCCCACCGCAGCATAGTGCACAGATCACAGGAATCACGTGCCAGGGTCATCTTCCCCAAAACCGGGCCTAAGAGGCCAAGCATTTTTGTGCCAGAATATCTTCATCAACCAGTAACAAATAAAAATGAACTAAGGGTTTCTTTGTCTTTGCACTATTTGAACTAGGGACGTAATTCCCCACTAATTTAATCCTCAAAGAAGCAATAAGCAATTTTAGCAATTTTTTTCCTGCTGAAAGTCTTCAAAAACTGTGGCATTTTCAAGCACTATTTGCAGTATTGATTTATTCTGTGGAAAATTTGCATATGATATTTTTGAGCAGAAAACACACTTTTATGTAAAGAAAACAGATTCTTATGTACAGGAAATAATGTTTATGCATATAAATATTTTATGTTGTCTTCTTGTGCAGAAAATGCTGTAGTTAGGGGCTTATTCTGTTCAGAATTAGCACAGGATTTTTCACCTGCAGTAAACAGCTTTTTCTGCACAGTTACTATTATTATTATTATTATTATTATTATATTCATTTGGATAATGCCTTTATCCCAAAATTGGGATTCAAGGTGGTTTACAATATAAAAGGAATAATACAACTAAAAGTATACAAAAAGTGAACATTAAAATGGAAGTAAACTATTCACAGAATTAATTTAAATCTGTAGTTAAAGAATAAAATGTAGTTAAAAAGATAAAAAGCTATTAAAAGCAACTTATTTCAAAACAGTATAGCAAATCTTAGCCTGTTCTTTAAAAACTTTCTTTTTTCATCAGAATAGAAAAGGTTTTTGTCTGCTTACAGAAGTACAGGTAGGAGAGGGCCCTTTTGGCCTTCTTTGGAAGGGAATTATGAGCCTGGGGCAGCTACCAAGAAGACCTTGACTTGTGATCCCCAGTGATGTGTGCTCGCAGTGATGTTGGGAATGATGCGAGGGCCTCTCCTGATGATTTCAGGGGCCAGGCAGGCTCATACAGGGAGATATAGGCCCTTACTGCAGAAAGTTGTCATCCTACCAGAACAACATGTTATTCCTGGTCCAGGACCTGTGCTATCGCATGACGTTGTTGCTAACCAGCTGCTTTCATGTTCCCATGCATTGAAAATCCACCTTTTTTCATTGCTGTAAAAAATCCAGTAATGGCCTCCTTTCCCACCACAATCCCATCAGCCGGGTATGTGCAGTTTCTCAATAGCACTTGACAGTTCTTCCTGTCATTGCTGATCCAGAAGTGCATGTGGTGTGGTTGTTCCCAGGTTGTCCCTCCCTCAACCACTCCCATGTTGTGGTCAGTTTGAAATCTATCACCGTGCCACATTTATTTTGAATTCCTCCTTCGAGCTTTTTTTTATTATTTTTTTTAGTACATTTTAGTATTACAAAAATGCAATAGCGTACCAGCATGTCATGATGTTACAGCATTGCTGCACTTGTATGGCTTAAACCAACAACAAAAAACTCTGACCAGTCATGAGCTGTGGGACAGGGAAAAGGATTTGCCAATGATACTGAAATGCGGAGACAACACCAGTGGCAAGAACACTACTCATCTGCTGAAGTCAAAAGGGTGTGATAGATAGTGTTCATAACCAGATACCATCACAGAAATGGTAATGCTGGAATTGCAATGGAACAATGTGCTATTGGGGCATGGTGCAGTAAGGGCCATAGTCTGCCAAGAGCTGGTGGATATGAGCCATATAGGGCTTTATAGAAGATAACCAGCACAGAAGATAATATTTCTGCACAGATTTTGGAGAAAATGCTGTTTTTTGTGCAGAAAATGCTGTTTTCAGCCCAAAAACTGTGTGTCACCCTCGAACTGGGAATAAGTTCTGAACACAAAGGATCTGGAGAGATTGCAAATTCTTTGCAATCTCTCCAGAAATATATCTTTTGGACATTTTAGAAGGGATAGATAAGAAAGTTAGAGAAAAATATTCAAGAATCATATGCTATATGATATACGCGGTAGGGATCATATTTGCAAAATATTGGAAGGCAGAGAATATACCACAGATAGAAGAGTGGATACAGAAAATATATGAATTCGCTGAAATGGATAAGTTAACTTTATATCTACAGAATAAGCTGAAGGAAACATTTGGCCAAGAATGGGAAATACTAAAACCAATGTGGGAAGAGAAGTGGGGTAAAAATGCGCTGATAGGTATGTATGACTAATTTGATTGGAAGATGAAATATGATGAAGATGAAATAAAGGAGGAATAGTCCAAAAATAAATAGGATAAATTAATTAAGATTAGAACAAAAGAAATATTAAAGATTAGAACTATAGTTTAAAATGGTAAATATAGTTAAGTGTTAAATAATAAAGAGGAAAAAATAGAGAGGAGAAAGAACAATACAATAATAGCTATAATAAAAGGAAAGAACAAAGAACAAAGAACAAATAATAAAAAATAATAAACAATAATATTATGAGAAAGGTAGGATAAAGGTAAAGTATGTTTAGAAGAGAGATATAGGATAGCAGAGTAGAAGGCAGGAAATGCAGTAACTGTAAAAATAAAAATAAAGTTGAGCAGGAGGATGAGAAGAGGAAGGTCACGCCCAATGGTCAGTTAAAAGAAGTCAAGGTATGTATGAAGAAGAATGGGTTATGTATGAAGGATTAAATGGAAGGTAAGGTAACTATTTATGGTTTGAGAAGGTGATGCATGAGAAACACAAAGTATGCATCACTTATAAGGATAAATAAAGAAATAAGTAATTAGGTATGAGTAGGTGTTCGTATTTGTATTTGTGTTTGCGTGTGAGGATTTATTGTATGTTTGTATGTAAATGTAAATGTATATGTATTGTTTTTGCAATTTGAAAGAATTTGCTATATAATAAAATTTATTTTTAATAATAAAAAAATGAACACAAAGAATCTATCAGTCCAGATTTCTCCTTGTTAAGGTTTCCTTTCAACCATTTTTTTTTAGTATTTTTTAATATTCCTTCCATGCTCAGTTTGAAAATATAGGACTTAATATGCGATTATAGGGAAGATAGACAGTGGATCTGCTACCATGAGGAGAAATCCAGTCTTGATTTTATCACCACCACTCTTGCAGCTGAACAAGCATTATCCAGCTGCTGGACCTTATCCCCTTCAGAACTCCTGTTCCTCTTAGAGCCATTGCAGGAAAGCGGAGGCTTTAATCAAGACTGAGTTTGCCGCTTCCCTGGCAGTGTATCTGTTGGCTACCATTGGAACTACAATGGAATTTGTCTTCTGCAGAAATGAACTTGGAATGTGCTTAGTGATACAGTTTAATCCAGACACAGTTATGCCTGTTTAAATCAATGGGACATAAATTGGTCATCTCAAGTTTAAGAACTATCTATTGCAATATATGAGCATCCCTAAATCTAGATGCAACCTTCAGTGTTTTAAAGTTGCAGATTATCATTCAAGACCCTTTTATTGTAAGAACAAAATGCATGTTCTTTTTGAAGACAGGCCATTATCTCTGTCATGATAAGCATGAAACAAATGATTTTATGACCTCAAAAATCTCATGATGGCAGTGTGTAATTTTAAAATCAGAAGATGGAGAATCAAAATTAATAAGAAAACCATTCTTAGTACAAGTTGGCTAGAACTTCTTAATAAAGACAGAAGGTGAAGTATCAGTGGCAAAGAGAGCAATGTTAAAACAATTTTTAAATCAGTCTCATAAATGCAGATAAGAAAAGAGTGTTAGGCACTTGCAAGGAAGTGGACAGAAATCAGAAAGAAGATGATGCTTATATTGCTTTGCTTATGCTTGATTTAGTAAATTACTATATGAACTTAGAGCTAACGACTAGGGATTGTTTTTTGTTTCTAGGGTCAGTAAGCACTTTAATATGCTTTTAGATGTGTGCCATTAGTGCTTATATATGTTTAAACTCCTTCTGAAGGGGAACCAGCAAAAGCATTTTTGTTTAAAAGCATCTATTTCTCTAAATTAAACAATCATTCAAAACTAATCACACAGACTTGAAGAGTTATCAGAAAACATTGTTCCTCCACTGATCACAACTGAAAACTTCAGCTTTAATTCTGTATTCCTGTCTAGAATGAAAACAAACAATTTCTGGCTCATTACTAAATATAAGGAAAATCCATGATGTTTGAGGAAAAACCATGAAAGCATTTATGCAGTGCAGCTTTGAGCATGTTTACTCAAAGTCAGCTCCACTACGTTTGGTGGCCAGTACCCCCAAGTATTTGAGAATATGGCCTACAACTTACCTTCCCATTATCTTATTAAATTTATTGGTGGGAAATATATGATAATGCTTATTGTCTGAAGAAAAAACTTCCTCATCACACCACCACTGTTGTCATATGAGGAAAACTTGGTAAATGTATCAGAAGTTTTTGAGAAACACGGTTCATCTCTGTGTCACTCTGATCAAAATTCCTAACAAATTTGCTTAGTGTTTGGATTCAGATTTGGGAGGAAACCTTTGATACGGACATTTCCCAATTCTGTCTGAATCAGCTTGATTCCTTTATGGATTCAGGATTCTCCCAAATCCAACACAAACCTCTAATCCCAGGAAGAGATAAATACATTTGAATGGACATGGTCCATCCCTCAAATTTTGTTCTTTATGATAGTATCAGATCCAGTCACTGCAGTATTTTAAATAATCCAGTCCACATACCATACCAAGAATAAGAGCTGCGTGATTATAATTTCATTTTTCTGCACTATTATTATGTTAGTCCCATTAAATTTCCAGTTATATATACCTGCCATATGAATGAGGTTGCTACATTATGTGGGTACTTCCCCACATTCCCCTTTTCATACAACTTTGAGCAGTCTGAAGAACTGCTGTTCTTTCAGACCACATTGCCCATTCCTTCTTGCCTGGCCTTTCCTCACCAAACACCACCATTGTGCCATATCCTGCTCTTCTTCCAAATTTCTCCCCAAAATCCAAAATCTGTGGCCACTACTGCACAGACTGTTATAGTGCTATTATTCCACATTCAACATCCTATGGAATCTTGGAGTTTGCAGTTTAGGGAAGGGCCTCAAAGGTCCCTCCCTAAACTGCAAAGCTCAGGATTCCATAGTGTATTGAATGTGGAATAATAGGACTATAACAGTCTGTGCAGAAATGGCCACAGATTTGGATTCGTGCAGAAATGGCCTACGTATGAAACTTTTTGGTTTGCCCCTTAATTCTACATCCAGATATAAAGTGAAGCCTAAGAAAGTATAGTTACTTGGTTGCATTCATCTCTTTTTGCCCTTATGTCTCTTTCTTCAGTCCTTTCTTTGTTCCTTTCTTGTCAATATTGGGACCTGTCATTTTTGTGTATGATACTTCATAAAGTGTTGCGTATGCCAGCAGCAGAGTATAAATAATAGATAATAGCAAGCAGAGCTAGCTGCAAGGGACAAAGATGTGAAGTACTCAGTTCTCCCTTTGCACCTCCACAACTTTCCTATGTATGCAAGATCTTCTTTGGATATTACAGACAAGCACCACCAGCCAAATGGGGAAAAAAGAGATTGTACAGATAGATGGCAGTTCTTATTTGTAGTGTCCAAATTCCATCTAAGTCCTGGGCAATAAGATCAATTGTACCAGTTCTCAGCACTACAGATCCTCATTCAGTAGCATACTTAAGCACCCAATTAGTATTAAACACCTGAATATCCTTTACACATGCCTAAGTGCTTTGCTAAATAGAGACAGACTTACATATTTAGAGCTAAATGCATACTTATGGTCTTTGTAGAATCGATGCCTTAATCTTCTCATTTCTACAGGACCACTGTGAAGGTATGCTGTCTAGAATTTGTATTCAGCCCATGCTTTTTAATTTCCTTGCCACCTCCCAATTCTTCATTGACTTTAATTATAAACTCACACCACTTTCCTTGAGTCTGATGAACTTTTTTTCCTTTTAAAGGAAACATGCTTCCTCACTGGGCAGATTTCTTAATCTGTCTCAGATGTGATAATAAAAAAGTAGGTTATTCTCAGCTTAACTGAAAGGACAATTTATATTTTCATTATTTCCTATGGAGTTACTTCTGTTCAGGAGTGGAGTGTATAGGACTGCCACACCGCTGACAATGCTGTTTCACCTCTCAGCCTCCACTTGGACCCCAGCAGAGCTTCCAGCCATCTCAGTGCCAGCCAGTGGGAATCCAGCAGACCAAAACGTTTGCAGTCAATTTACAGGCCATCTGCCTGTGGAGGAGAGGCACATGGGGATAAAAGGCCCAGCTGAAGCTGAAGAAGAAGAAGGTAGGAGAACTGAAGGCCAAGGATGGGGCAGGTTAGGACAAGCAGCAGTGGCATTAGGCCATTCTCTATTAAGAGGTATATGGATGCCCATGGGCAAAGATTGCAAAGGCCTACAGCAGAAAGAGAGCTGGGAAAGGTGAGAGAAGAGAATATAATCAGCCTGAGATCTCCTCCAGCAGTTCCTGTGTGTAAGAACAGTCTCTATCTAATTCTAAAAGGTCAGAGCTGATCTTCAGACCCTGAATGAGTCAGGGGAACAACAGGTTGGTCTTAAGAGCCTCATGAAATTCCCTATGCTAGAGCTTGATCCTGAAGGACACTGTAGTAGTGTGTCCCTACTATACCTACCTTTGCTGAAAGCACAACCTACCTTTGCTGAAAGCCCAATCCTGAAGGGCCTTACCATGACCAGACCTGAGCCTGTACCACTTACTTCCTTTATGAGCCTAATCGTGAACAACTTTACTGTACCTTCAGACCCGATACTTCACCTCTCACTTCCACTGACAACCCAGTCCTGAGGGACTTCATAGTGTCATGACCCTGATCTTGTAGGAAGATTTATTAACCTGAACCAAGACAGTTCCTGCCCTCAGGGCCTCCATCCTCAAGCTGTACAGCGAAGGTTTGGAAACAGCTAATAGACAGGATGTTACCATAAATATATGATGTGTCTGAACTACAGACTAATATGCAAGTGAGTAGAAACCATGCATTGGTTGCTAATTCTAATATACATATGCTTTGGGACTTTTTTCTTTATTTTTTTAAAGTACAGATAGCAAATGACAAGAACTGTATATACTCTGGGTTTAATAGTACTGGAATTGTATATTGAGTGAACATTCATCCATGCCTGAAGCAATTTCAAAGGGTGTTGCCATGTTGAGTTATTATGATTTCATGGAGACGTTGTTATGATGACCCTTCAGATGTAAGATAGCCTTTGTGTCAAACCTTTTTTCCCCCTGAGTCCTGAAATTCTTGTCCAGAATGAGAGGTTTCTTTCCCTCCTGCCTTTGTTCTTTCCTTTGTTCTTTCTATCCCAGTTTTCTTCTGACCCAAAGCAGTTTAAATTGTAGGTTAAAACGAAACAGCTAAAACAATCTACAATAGCTTTAAATAGCTTTAAAAAAAACTAAAAAAGTTAAACACATTAGAAATATATTAAGAAACACCACACTCATTGCACATCCTTCACCAACAACCAGTTAAAGGCCAAAGGCTTGTTCAAACAAGGAGGTCTTTCCCCTGCCAGCAAAAAGAAAATGAAGAGGGGATCAATCAAGCCTCCCTTAGAAGGAACTTCCATAGTCTAGGAGCAGCCACTGGGAAGGCGGGCTTCTGTGCGCTCAACGGGCATGCCTGTGATTATTGCGGGACTAGTTCCTATTTTTTGTGCCCACCCTGGGCTTGGCACCCAAGGCACGCACCCCAGTTGCCCCACCCTAGATATGCCTTTGGCAACAGGAATATGGTTATTTGATGGATTTTGAACTTTTACAAATTTTGTGATATAGGCTTCAGTTTAGAAAATGTACCAAAATTCAAAACAGTTTTAAAATGAATATTTCTGCAAAGAATGTGTCCAAAAATGCATATTGTGTAAGTCAGTACATTAAAAGGTGTATACGCATAGTCATTTAAATGTAAATCCTCCAGATGCTTTTATTTTATTTTATTTTCAAATTATAGGCCAATATAGAAATGAACTAGAATGAATGTGTGAAAAAATGACATGGAAGTAGACTAATGTGTCTGTTTTTATGTTAATCCAAAGTTAAAACGTCTTATGTACAATCCAGACATGATGCAACTAAGCCCCTTGGGGGAAAGAAATCAATACACCTTTAGCACTGAGTTAGCATTTAGCTCCATTTGAATTATAGTGGATTTAGGTAAAAATACATTTCTTTGTTAGTTTGTTTTGGGATGTTATTTCTGCAAACATTTCCATGGAGATTTATAGGCAGAGCAAGTGTGAGGCTTCTATTTTCAAATAATGATAATAAGGAATTCCATCTACATGTTTTGAAACCAGGTCGAGATACATGCTGGATACCTGTCTAGCATATTGAGTATTTATGCTACTGCTGTTCTCTATGGAAACATAAGAGATAACAGGATTAGCTGTTGATTATAAAGAAAACAAGCTTAATGGCTGTAACTTTTCACTAGCCAGTTGAATAAATCTGTTTGGACATTAAAGATAATGGCTACTACTAACTGCCCTGAACCCTCAGAGCTACATAATACAAATCTATGAATTGGTGGATATGATGAATTCAGTCAGCTTTCAGTTGTTTTAAAAGATTGTCTGCAAAATAAACTGTCCATCACATTATAAATAAAACAGAAGAAGGAGGGAAGAAGACAGTGTGGGAAAAAAGAAGATGGAGAAGGAGGAGAAGTAAAAGAAATCATTTGACGTGTTCTTAGTTCTCTTGATAAAAGTAGAGAGAATGCTTAGCTAGATAAACACACAAAAATCAATAGTTCTACATTTTCAGTGGGAGACACTGCACCAACCCTACATAATGACTCACCAAGCTAAATAAAGGTTGAAACAGTATTTGGGAATAAATGAAGTCTCTCTGTGCTATTGATTTAAAGCAGTTTAGTAGTCTTAAAAGGTGTGGCTTAATTGAAATTCCAATGAGGAAGAGGGAACTAAAATGAGTTCAGGGTGATACCATATGAACATTCATTAAGGAAACCTAGTTTTTGATACTTGAGTAGATTCACACATGAATAGAATCTCAGTACACAGTCATGAATAGGAAAAGAGATCTGGAATAGGGAGGTTGTTACAACTGAGTGCTTATTAAAAATGAGATTTTCTGTTTGCCCCCATAGGCAAGAGGATGAACCAAAGATAACTTGAGGCTATTCTGAAGTGCAATTATTTTATATCCCAGCAGCAGATAAAGAAGGAATAAGGTGTTTGACATGAAGGCACAATATGCAAGAAATAAGAAGAAAATAAATGATTTTCAGGGCAAATATGATACATTGATTATATCAATTTGATAGATAAAAGTAGCAGTTTCCTACAAAACTTAAAATACAATTAGCCAATTCTCCCTTTAGTTAACTCTACATATGTTTCCAATCTTCTGCCAGCATTCTGGTCAAAGCTCACTGTCTGCTTAATAATCTCTGGTCTAAAAACTGAGAAACTAGAATGTATAAATACCTATTTCAAGGGACGGATTCCTGAAGACTCAAGACGAAGATTCAAGAAGATACACACAGGAACATTCAGAAGGAAAAATTAGCCTAGGGATACATAGGAAAGTAAAGTAAAATAAAGTAATGAAGTCTGAGCCTCACTAAGAGGTAAAAAATAAGAAATGCTGATCTCAGCAAATGTCTCTGGAAAGCAAGTTAACTCACTCTGAAGAGTGGACCTCTCTAAAGATGGGGAAGAGGAAACTATCATTTATCAATACAGGACTTTATGAAATGAGTATATCATGATTCCTATTAAACAATAAGATGAGATTCATGATATACTCCTTTAAGAACATCATATGTAGACCAATGATAGTTTCCTCCTCCCCCCTTTATTAAACAGAGTCAGCATGGTGTAGTGGTTTGAACTTTTGACTATGACTCTGGAGGCCAGGGTTTGATTCCCTGCTCGGCCGTGGAAGCCCACTGGATGACCTTGGACACATCACACACACTCAGCCCACAGAAAACCCTGTGATAGGTTTGCTTTAGGGTTTAAGGCACTCAACAACAAATTATTAAACCACAAACAATATAATGTGGTAAGTATCTGATACAGTAACTTTAAAGGTGGTGATGAAGACTTTAAAAAATCAATTACCCTGGTTCAGTCATCACACCAAATGGAAACTGTGGACAAGAAACTGGAGAAGACTAGGATGTGAAAGGACAGCAATGAAGGAAACAGATAAAGTCCTCAAGTGTAAAGATGTGTCATTGAATACCAAAGTCAAGATCACCCATGCCATAGTATTTCTGATTTCTGTGTATGGCTGTGAAAGCTAGACAGTAAAGAAAGCTGACAGGAAGAAAACTCATTTGAAATGTGGTGTTGGAGGAGATACTGCAGGCTGACAAAAAGACGAATTGATCCAAGAGAAAATCAAGCCTGAACTGTGCTTAGAAGCCAAAATGACTAAACTTTTATTGCTGAATTTTGAAAAAATATTGAAGATAAACCTTTAGGCTATTACTTTGTCAACTCTGAACACTAAACTGTTAGATGGTCCCCATGAGACTTCCCAAAAACAACATTTTCAAGTTTTGTTTTCCAGATCTAAAAGCAACTGGCAGCCAATTAAAGCAATCAATATTCTTTATCTGCAAAATTAGCAAGCAACTGCTATCGGTTTAGGAAACTTGAAATATTGCTATCCTATATGGGGATTTCACCAGCTCATCCAATGCAGTGTCAAGGATTTTCCTAAAGCAAGAATGATTTTTTATTCCTTCAGTGCTGTTCTTTGATGACCACTTACTGAAATACAGAGATTAGAAATGGTCCCCAAAATGGGAATCATCTGTCTGAAACTTGTCTTTGATGGTGTGTACTCAGGATGTAGGTCCTGATAAGATCAGCACAGCGTCCATATCAAATCTGCATATCTTACCTTGGACTCTTCCCATATCTTGTCGAGCAGGTTGAACTCCATTGTTGGTTGAATTACTTTAACTGTATGAAACCATAGCAAAAGATAGTAGAACAAAGACCTGAGAAGGTTTAATCAATCAGTGGTTCAGGTGTGATCCATACAATTTATGTTGACTATGTAAGTATTTGCAAATATTTTAAAAATGGTTAATAAAACGTACTTTTGAATATTAAGAAAGAAACCAAGGTGAGGAGAATACTGCATTGATGAGAATTTTCACAGTTCAGAGCTTATTCTATGCCAAGTTCACACATAATTATTTTGTGCTGAAAATAGTATTTTCTGTGCAAGAAACAGCATTTTCTGAGAAGAAAACAGTATTTCTACACAGAAATATTTTTTTTGCAGAGAAAAAGCTTTCTTCACAGAAAATGCCATAACTGGAAAAATGTATTGCACAAAATTCACATGTGGTGGTTTTGCTAAAATTATCAGAATAATTCTTTACTTCCTTTGAGAAGAAAAGCAGTGAAGAATTATATCCCTAATGTTGACTACATCTGCCTAAAGGGCACCTGCTTCTTTAAAAATAGGACAATAGCCATTTGGTCTCTCTCCCCCTCCTTTTTGGTAGGTGGTACCTCATTGAATATATTTGACAAGATACAGCATTGGATGAAGCTGTTTGCCAGATACATAGAAAGCAATATCTGAATGGGGAAAAAAAAGTGAGATCTTGTTTTGTGCCTTTTGGTAAGGACTAATATGTACCAAAAATTGTATATGTAATTTTTTTAATGATAGGATATATTAAAATTTGTCATGCTGTGCTTGTTCTAAGAAGTTTAAATTCCAGGCCTTCACTTTATTATTATTTTTTTAAAATGATAGCTGCTGTGTTGAGCTAAAGGGCTGAGGTGGAATTTTATGAATCTTTTGTGAATACTGGCAATAATAGAGAGAGAAAGAGTAATTTACATGAAACACTTTTCAACCCCATCTTTAGCTCAGTGGGGAAGAAATATTTTAAAATCTTCCATGGTTAGTCCTTTTCAAAATAATAAAAGAAATCTCTTTTTAAGGCTTCTTTGGCAGTTTCTAGGGAAAGAGAGACTTGAGAAATAGCAAACCTCAAAAGCACAATCCCAGTCAGTTCAAACAGTCAATTTTAAACACCAGTTACTGGAATTTTCTGTTATTCTTGCTGCTGCTGTTATGTTCTCACACCCAGGTCAATGAAGGGTTTTGGTACATGACAGGCAAATGTTGATTTGTGGGAAAGCATGGAGTCATAATTAATTTTTCTGAATAGTTTATAGGCAATTTCACTAAGCATCTGTGATACTACATATGCATCATAGCAAGCCAGGCTATGAAGTCCTATAAATAATTTCTAGTTTGTTTTGCTGAGCTATATTACAAGTCAATGAGTGCTGTAAACCCCTTTGCCTATGATAACAACATCTAGAGTATTTAATTCCAGATATATACAAGAGCTTCTATTGCTGCTGATAATGCTGCTGCTACTACTACTACTGAATTCAGTGTGTTAGATTCACCAGTTTGGTGCCAAAATTTGTGTGTTTCTACACATAAGTGAATGGATGCATAATAAGAGGATGGACATTCACAGCATGCTGGCATCCATTCATCCCATAATTTTGGTGCTGTCTTGGCTTAGATTGTGACACTAGAGTAGCACAGCATCCTGGTTCTTCAGTCTGTGGGTTTACAAACTTCCGTATTATGGTGATTCATCTAAATTTGGACTTCAGCTCAAGAAGTTACATTGATCATGAAACTCTCATGAAGAATGATTGGATCCCATCACTCCAGTATTTCTAGTTAGGAAATGAGCTATTAAAACTGTCTGAGAGGATTTCCACTGGCCACTCTCATTTCTAAGTAAATTATTCATTTTCACATTGATCAGTTCTCTGAAGGTTGTTGCTGTTCTAATGACCTCATCAAGAGTATGATGAGGACTACAGAATTCCCTGCCACAAGTTCCCTTCTTGACTAGGTAGACCTCCCCTAACCTCTTCCCCAATGTGGCATGGCTAACAGCAGTTTCGAAAATGTCTAGAACTGAAAAGATATTTTCTAAGGTTTTTATTTCTTGTGGAAAGGAAACAAGAACTGCATTGGAGAGAAAGGCCTTTTGAAAAAGAAAAGTCTTCACCTGTTTAAAGGAAAAATGGAGGGAGTGTATTCCAGTCTAAACTCTCTAGGATGGGAATTCCAGATCTTGGAGACAGCCACTGAAAAGATCCTCTCACACATTCCTGCTAGATGCACCCATGAGAGTGGTAGGACAGAGAGCAGAGCCTCCCCAGCAAATCTCAAAACACAGGCTGGTTCATAAGGGAGAACATGGTCCTGGACCTAAGCCATACTGGAGAAAGCCAACATGGTATAGTGGTTTAAGCACTGGTCTACGACCCTGGAGATCAGGGTTTGATTCCCCACTTGCCATGGAACCCCACTGGGTGGTCTTGGGTGCATCACACACTCTTGGGCTCCCAGAAAATCCCATTATAGGTTCACCTTTGGTTTGCCATAAGTCAGCAATGACTTGAAGGAAAACAACAGCAGCAGCAGCAGCAAGAATAACCAGACATATATGGCTTTTTAAGTCAAAACCAGAACTTTGAATTGTGCCTGGATTTGAGAAAGTGCCTAATAGAGCTGTTGTACCAAGAGAGCTGTGTGCTCCTTGTTAGCAATCTGGCTGCAGACTTTTGGATCAGCTGAAGTTTCCAAACACTTTTCAAAGGCAGCCCAACACAGAAGACATTACACTGGCCCTTTCCACACATGGGAAAGGAACTGCAAAAAAACGCTACTCACCGGACTTCTTCAGCATCCAGGCGAGTCCGTCGGGATGAGGAGCAGTGCGAGCTCAACGCTCTGCACTGCTCCAGTGTCCAAAATGGCAGCTTCCAGTTGGTGGAGGCTCTCCACGAACTGGAGAAGCTCGCCAGCCTAAAGCCCCCCCCGGCAGATCTGCAGGCGCGCACTTGTGCGCGCCTGCAAATCTGCACCGGAGTGCAGGGACAGAGCAACATGTAGTTGCACGCTCCGTGCTTTTTAAAAACCTCACGCTGCGCGACCAGTTCCGGTCGCTCTGAACCAGACTGAGGTGCAGAACTACAAAAAGTAGTCCACCCCAGTCCACTCTACGGTGCAGAAGACCTCCATCGGAGGTCGCTCTGCACCGTTTTAATAGCCCGGTGCGGAAAGGGCCAGTGACTCAACTGGGATATAACTAAAGAATGTATAACTGAGACCAGTGCTGATGTCTACCCACTGCCTTATCACCACTGAAATCTGTGCTTCCAGACTCAGGGGTTGAATCCAAGGTGCAAACATGCGCCTTCAGTGGGAATGTAACCTCCAGCTCAGGCTGAATCTCTATTCCTTGATCTATCTTTCAACTGACTAGGACCACTTCTATTTTGCCTGCATTAGGTTTCAATTTGTTCACCCTCATCCAGTCCTACCAATGACAGGCATCAATTTAGGACAAAAACAGCTTCCTTGGATTGTGGTGGAAACCTGGGTGTTATCCTCATACTTGTGGCACTGAATCCCAAAACTCTGGACAGTATTTCCCAGCAGTTTCATTTATATGTTAAACTAGGTTATTTACCCGACGTTGTCTGGAATTTTGTTTTCTCTTAGGTAACATTTGTTAGAAATACCTTAGGAATTAGCTTACCTTACTTTAGGAGTTAGATGCGGTAGAAATATACAGATTTGTGATCTTGTGTCTCTAATTCTCTCATAGGTAATACTTCTCAAAAGTACCTTAGGAATTACCTTACCTTGCCTTACCTTACGGATTAGATGCAGTTGAAATTCATAGATTTGAGATCCTGTGTCTCTAATTCCCCAAACCATCTTCTCTAGTACGTGTAACTTTTCACCATATTTCCCAATCCAATCTGTATTCAGAGTAGTTAATATACAGAGTTTGGGTTTCTGAGGGATTACACTGCCCTCCTTGTTGCTGCTAGGCCTCATATCCATAGCAACTAGCCTGAGCTCTCTGACTGTGAATTCTAAAGCACCCTCCCTCAACTGCCAACCCCAGGATTCCATAGATTCTTCACAGCCACCCAATTATATGAGGTCTTCTCGCCTCACACAGCCAATCATACGAGGTCTTCACCTGCCTGATGTGGACAAACAGACAAGCTCACTCACAAACTTTGACTTTTATATAGTAGATAGTGTGGGGCACAGAACTGAGACCTTAGGGTAAATAAGCCCTCTTTACTTAAAAATCAGAAGTCTACTTAGGAAAAAAAAGCAACAATAACAACAACAGTAGGCTGAGAGAAAGAAAGGCGTTTGTAACATTGCCAAACCTGACCAAATGAGTATAAAATAGAGAGAGGGACCACCTTGAAAGAAAAAGAGATGGTAGAGAGGAGAGAGAGAATGCTGGACTGAATGTGGTACCCGCATGAACCTGGTTATTGCATTAGTGTAAAATAAAGAGGAAACAAAACCTACGGTACAGACCACAAAGTAAGTGTTAGACATTCAAATAAAGCAGGTTACGGTCCAAAAATTAATAAGATGTGGCCTGGTGAACACTTGTAACAGAGACATTTATTTAATGAAAGAGCGCGCGCGCGCGTGTGTGTGTGTGTGTGTGTGTGTGTGTGAGACTGACTATTTACTGCTGATTTATCATGATCTTTGGCATACTCATGGACCACGTTTTGGCATGTACCATACACAAGCAGTTGCTAGCTTAGTGCTGTCTATGCTAAGTTCTAATTCAATGCATAATATTGTGTAATTGTTCAAGAACTGAGGGAAGATAGGAGAGCTTTTAGCTAACTATGGTTTCTATGTCACCAGGAAATATAGGTGGATATGTTATACTACTGACGTAAAGTCGGTGCCTGTAATACAGCCAGCCTAGATCTAACATAGTGGCCTGAATTTGTACTTGTAAGTCTCAACTGCAGTAAATAAACTGAATCAATGAATGTTGACTCAACACATAACAAATTGATTGATTGATTGGTTGATTCCATGGATCTATCTAGCTGGAATTTAACAATAATATTCAGGCCATAAATTTTAAGCATTAATTTCTGGCTTAAGGTCAATTTCACAATCGGGCGATCCTACACTAACCAGTCACAAACAAGGAACAAACATCTACTTAGTCCCTTTTTTCCTTTTGGGCCTTCCAAAGTGGCATACAAACTCTTTTTCTGATCTGCAAGGAACAAGTCATTCCTTACCTTCAACAAGAGTACCCTGCCATTCGGACCATTTCCGCACAACATCGCTATACTGCAACAGCAGCAGGTTGTTTCCGGTCCAGGAATCATGCTATCGCACTATGTCATTGCTATCCAGCTGCTGTCCTGTCACCACGTGTTGCAAAACTACCTTATACTATTTCCAGAAAAAAATCTATTAAGAGCCTCTTTTAGCCTTTCAATCTCATCAGCCAGCTCAGTGCAGTACTGCAACAGTGCTTAATAGTGCTTCCTGTCCTCCTGGATCCAGGAGTTGGAGGGTTGTGGTGTGCCCAGCTTGTCCCTCCCTCAGCTACTCCCATGGTATGGTAACTTTGAAATCTATCACCTCTCTATGTTTATTTTAAATTTCTCCCTTGAGTTAAAACTTTTTTATTTTTTTAAATATGTTTCTAAGCATTATAATGCAAAAGTGCAAGAGTGTACTGGCATGTCATGCCATTACAACATTGCTGTGCTAGTACAGCTTCCTTAAAAGAAAAAGAAAAAATCAATCGGGGTGGTGGGAAGTCAGGGAAAGGGAGTGGCCAAGGACACTATAGTGTGGAAGGAACACGGGTGGCAGTACTGCTACTCATCTGCTCAAGGGGGAAGGGTGCGAAACAGGGCATTTCTAACCTGCTACCATCACACAAATGGCAATGCTGGGATTGTAATGGAAGAATGTGCTAATGAGGTATGGTGCAGAAAGGGCTTCAGTTTCTTCTGTTCAAAGACAACACCAGTATGTAGCAGGAAGTCGTCCAACTATTTATGGAAAGTATTCTGTAACTTTCTTCTTTGCCCTGTCACAGCATCAGGGATCATTTTCCTACATTCAAACTCATTGAAGTTGAAGGGGTAAATTAAAGATAAAGAGTCACTGAAAGGAAAAGCAGGGGTCCTGAAAAGGCACTGATCAACAACATCTGAACCACAGGCAGAGCTAGGTGCATGAGTCATCTCGTCAAAGTCTTAAACATTATCATGAGTTCTACCATATTTTTACTTAAGTGAACCTAATCATATCTGGCTGTCAAAGTGAAAATATATTATTTGAGATTAACATATGCAAATTTTATGCAGAGTTTGGCTTTTGACCTTCTTTGACTGATTCATGACTGGCCACCTTAGCTCTATAAATAGATACGTGAGAAGCAATCCCAAGGAGAGGCACAATGATACACACACACACACACATGCATTTTTTCAAAGCAGTATTTTCCCATGTGTTGGCTTTGACACAGATTGGTTTGCCTGTATATGAGTTACATAGATGGAAAAGAAATCAAGACAGGTTTCCATAGTCTGTTGCCCCTTTAAATGTCATATTTCCAATCAGCCCTAGTCACCATGACACATATTCAGGAATAACATCTGGAAGGCAGCTGGCTTAGGAAGGTTGCTTTTTGTACATGGGCAATCCATGCAAACACTTGTCACATTCTGGAGCCCATTAACACAGATAGGGCAAGATGTTCATGGATGCTATGTTTTAGGAGTCCATTGTATGTTAACATTGTGTGTGTGTGTGTCTCTGTGTGTGTGTTGACATTGTGTGTGTATGGGTATATCTATAATTCTCAGGGGTACTATTAGTTGGATAGGAGACTGTGAACAAATATTAGGTACTGTAGGCTATATTTTAGAGAAAGGAACTAGTAAAACCACCTTCGAGTATTCCTTGCCTGTGAATACCCTATGAAATTTTTGAGGTCTCCATAAATTGACAGTCAACTTGAAGGCACGTACACAAAATGTACTTCCTGTAGTTTAATCTCCATTTTCTAGTTCTATCTACATGCTAGAGAGCACCCAGATACTTTTCAGGAATTCATCAGGGTGCAGTGAAATAGATCAGTTTATGTGAGTCTACCTATATTGAAAGCCAATGATACAAGTATCATAAAGTGAGAATGTTTGGTACCTTCAGCCCTCATGCTACTTAAAACATGCTAGGTAGTTGCATTGACTAAAGGTCAAGTAATTCATTTGTAAGTAATGCAAGTAATTGGTTTGGAAATTAAATAATTCATTTGGGTTTAATCACCTGCACGGGAAAATGCAGGAATGACAATGATATTCAGAAAAATAAAAAAAGAGGTCCCCCCCTTTAGAAACTGGAACACATAATCTATGGGTGGGTCTCAAGAGGACATGCATTACGGATCACAGCTTTAGTCATAATTTTGCTATATGGTATAGTTGGAACATTTATGTCCTTTTAATCTCCCTCATAAATCATTTCTCCCAGCTGCTTAATCACTTGTATTGGCTGTCTTTGAATCCTTTCCAACTTTTGATGTCCTCTTGATAATGTGGTGCCCAGAGCTACTTGAGTATTCTAGGTGTACAATCTCATATTGCAATATTGTCAGACTATACGCATACAGGACATATTCAAAAAGCGCCTGATTATTTTAAAGTGATCAGCACACTACACACACGTAACATATTTCTTTGCATTTAAAACCTTATTTCTTCCATTTCAAGGATCTCACACCTATTGACTGTATCTGCCTTTTGGATTACTAATCCCCCAATGTATTTGTTTGCAATTTTCCAGGCCTATTTTTGTTATTTCCTGCTCATACTTTATTTCTCACCTTCTTATATCCCTTTCTATTTCTCATTTCTCACGGGTGAGTCAAGCACCTCTTAATTTAGTATCATCTGTAAATGTAATTAATTCACTGTTTATACCTTCTTCCGAAGGAAGAATGTCTTCCACTGAGACATAAAAAACCTGCAGTAATCAGTCTTGGAGTTCAAAGAATTAAATCTGATTCCTTTTGTGAATTCTCACCAGAACCCAAAATGTGTGTGTGTGTGAGAGAGAGAGAGAAAGAGAGAGAGAGAGAGAGAGGAAATAGAAAAGCCTTAAAATAAACCATAATCAGTGAAAAGAGGATGTGTGAACATCAGGCTGAAACAAGGTTCACATTAGTACAACAAAAATTGCTATTTATATGAATGAGCAAACCAATAATTTATATATGAATGAACAAGCCAATAATTTATAACTATACATGTCAGATGATATGATTATACCAGAGCTTGAAAGACTTACATTTTAGGGGACTAAAACTCACAGGATCTTCCAACTTTTTAAAAAAAGTTTTCCCATCTCTGGGTTCTGTATTTTAAAAAAGGATAAAATAAGAATGGAACTTAGTGGCCTATCCAAAATAACACTTAAATCTTCCTAATGATGTTTTTGATATTGCAGCAAATTCTGCTGATCCAAATCTTTCCTTGTTTCTTGTCCCAAGTGGTGTGAGACATAAGTTGTCATTTGACTACCTCCAATAGACTTATGCCTAGGCAACTGCTGTTTTCTATGGCCATTTCTCTGTTACCCTGATTTCTGGGGTCCCTTGAGGGACACCTCAATGTGCTCCACGTGATGGGGAATGGAAACTAGCCAGAGCACAAGCAATAGCAATGTGAGAGGCAGGGTAACCTAGCGGGGTCTTTTACCCAGTTTTTACAGGGTCAGGCCAAGCCAAAAACCAGATGAAGATGTCCAATAAAATGATTTTATTGAATGAAAGTCTCACACACCAACACACTCACTCACACATTCACTCAAGATCTATTAAGAAGCAAAAGAGAGAAAAGTGGATAGGGGAATATTGAAGGGAGTGTAGCTGGGGTAATACTGCACCTTTTCCTGAAGTCCTTGGTCCGGGAAAAACAGCGGAGAAGTGGAGCTCAGCACGGAGAGGGCTGAAGGGATTACTTGATGGATGGAGAAACGGTCTGCTGGGATGACTGGTAGTGATCCAAAGAACTGCTCAAAAACTGGGACTATTTGTAGGGGGAAAAGTACAGAGAGAACAATGAGTGTTGCAACAAGAAAGAAGATCCACAATGGTAACTTCCTTTGCGTGATGAGATTACAAGGTGTTGCCAAAGTCTCAGGATCTTCGGCTGCATTGGGTTGTGGTGTGACTTCATGTAAATGGTCCTTGCCTGATAAGACTTTATTGCTATCGGTGCTCAACTTGGGGCAAACACACTAATCCCCTCAAGTTGGCTTCTCAGGGGCTGAGGACCCTTTATCTACTGTGGGTTTGCACAGCTTGAGGTCTCCTGGGGCTACGTGGATAACATCTGCACTACACTGTTATAATGCTGTTATTCTACTTTCAACATCCCATGGAATCCTAGGGTTTTTGCAGTTTAGGGAGGGGCATTCAGAATTCTCAGCCAGAGAGTTCTTTGGCCTCAGTAATTCCCCAGGATGTTGAAAGTGGAATAATAGCACTATAACAGTGTAGGGCAGAAATGGCCTATGTTAGCAAACATATATTTACCATTTTTTACCCTAATGTGGGGAAATGGTTGATTGTGGTTGTTGTTTTTAAATGAATGAATGAATGAATGAATGAATGAATGAATGAATGAATGAATGATAGGAGAACAGATCTCCAGCAGCTCATCTAGTTCAGCCATTTGTTAAAATCTCCCACTATATTTTTATCCTCTAGTAATTAGCACTAAGCCTTGAACTGATGGTGTATCTTGAATTGACATGGGATAAGAGCAAACCAGCTGATTAGTTTAGTTATTTGGGCAAGTTGTTGATTTAATTGCCAACACATTGAACTGCTTTTGACCTATAAATTCTCTGAAGTTGATGACATCTGTCTGTCAGCCTGCTCATGTGAGGAAAGGCTAAAGTGGGGAGAGCACTGTGGATACACAATGAAAGCCTAATGGCAAAAATCCATCCCCCACTCAATCGGTTCCTGATATTCACTGTAAACTTTTGTTTCCTTGGACAAAAATGGAAGCCATTTTGCAATCAAGGAGCCTGATGGAGCAGCCTTACTGGTCCCTAACTGATGTTGAAGTTATGCTTGGTAAGACATCTACAAAGGGCCCAGATCTCAGCAGGAGCTTATTGACAATGGACTGTTCACCATCACCTTTGCCAGCTGCTTGTTCACCCATTGTTTTCTCTGGCTTGGATAATAAAGTGATGAAGAGGTCTGTTTGCTCACTGATTCTTTATTTGTCAGTCAAGCAGGTGGTAGCAAAGGAAAAAGAGAAGAGCAAGTATGACTGAGGAAAACAACATAGATATGCTAAGTGAGGAGGCCCCATTGAATGTTTCTTCCCCAGCTTCCTGAAAAACATATAGTTGTTTCCCTTTACTTCTTGTCATCTGTAATATGAGCATAATAATACTAATCATACTGACATTATGGTAATAATTACAATAACAGTAGAAAAGATACAGTTGGAATGTGGTTTGATGAAATATGCCTCCAAATGTTTGCAGAGATTTATCGCTATGCCGCATCTGGTGCATGTACTGCAGCAGATATTGATAAAGTCACAGCAAACAGTTGGCACATTAAGTATAATGTAGCTTGATGTCTTTGGTGGATCCACCCTGAAAGCCCAAGAGGTACTGTGGCCTATTTAGCACTCATCTAAAAACTAGACTCCAGACCCGTCCTCCAGGGAGTCAAGGAACCACCATGTTGTCTCATAGTGAATTCGTCTTCCTTCCAGAAGACCACATCCCATTTTAAAGGCATTAGAGAAATGGCCAATCAACAACTGGGGGTAGGGGGGTGAGGTTCCCAAGCACCTGAAGTTGAAGCCTGAGACTTCACTAAGGTCTACTTGAAAAGCATTTAGGAACAGCCCCAAAGCCCTATCTGACGCTTTGGTTAGGGGGCTGGGCTGAACAGGTGTCAGTTGGGTATCCAATTATTGGATCTGTGCTTCATGCCAAGCCAATGTTACACAACTATAACAGAGTTGTGGCTTTCTATCTTCAAACAAATGTTGTATGTGTTTTATGAATATGACTCACTTCCCGAATGCCAGTCTCTCAGTGTTAGGCCCTCAAAATCAAAGCCAATTTAACCTGTAGTTTTCCACTTCTCTATTTGAAAGTATATTTTGCTAGGATTTACTGAAATTTCTTTCTGAAGTAAAAAATTAGGAACAGAGCAGACAATAGTATTTGTTTCAGGCCTCTAGAAACAAGGTTGGCCCCACCATGAGTAAGGGGTGGTATTTCAACAGCTGACTTGGAGAGTCATAAAAAGACAGCAAATTGGTAGTTTCATAAGTTGGCACTGTTGTATTTTTACTGCCAGGCAAAGAGAAATGTGCTTGTGGGAATTTATGCCTCATATGCCACAATTTGGTGCTCTCCTTCCAGCTGCAAATTTTCTTAGGGCAACCCTGCCTAGAAGATACTAAGGCTATAGAATTCAGGACTATCATTTGGATCATGCATCTACAAACCAAATTTATTCTAAAGATGTGCAATAAATTCTGAAATACCCTGAATTCAGTGATGAACTCAGCTGATTTGGGAAGATCTGTGGGATTTATGAATTGAAGTGGATAGTTACCCAGACTGGATCAGAATGAATACACCATTCTGCTAATAAGTAGGCAAATAAAGCTCAATTTGTTGGTGGCGTTCAAATTCTCCTATGAAGGAAACTCCAGAGTTGGGGTAACATTTAGCAATGCAAATGTTTGTATATTTCACTATCCTATGCAAGAACAAAACATTGTAAAAATGTCTCCATGCTGGATAAGATAATGAGCATTTTTTTCATGTTTTTGATGGATTTTCTCCTTTCGGGGCTCCTTTACCAACAAATACAGTCAGCCTTCCACATTTGTGGGTTTCACTTTTGCAGATTTGATTATTCACAAATTATTTGCTGTCTCCTCTGCTGCCTCCCTGTGCCATTTTTAAATAGGGACTGCAAGCCTGTGAGACTGAGAAACTGCAAAGGAGGCTTGTAAGTTCCTATTAGAAATGGTGTGGGGCAGAAGTGGAGGTGCAAATAAGCCCCACCAGCCACTCACTTCTGCCTTGTGAAGGAACCCTGATGCCTCAAAAGAATCCACAGTGGGTTGCATATGGTAATCATACTTTTTGTGTGTTGATTATGGTTTGGGAGGGCCTAGAGTTATTCATGGTTTTCCCACTTTCATGGGAATCCTGTGGCCCTAACCCTAGTGAATGCGGAGGGATAACTCTAAATAAATAAATATCAAAGGGAGTTTTATGCAAATAGCATTACTTTTTCCTTTAAACCCTATTGTATTTTCTGTAAAGGTACGGTGCTTTTGGGGGAAAAACATTCTTCTCTTGCAAAAAAAAAAATGACGTATAAAAAGAAAAGTTTCCAAAAAATTTCACAACAAATTCCCAGAAATGTAAACCTGCCGTTTTGCTGATGACAGTTTTTCACCATGGTATCTCTTTGTGTTATGACATCCTTTCTGGTTGAGGATGAGATTATTTGTGAATCTTCTTTACATCCGTAGTGCCTCTGCAGAGAGCTCTCTCTCTCTCTCTCTTCACCTGACTTGCCTTCCAATAGTCTGAATGCTCAGAGAAAGGCTTCCAAGCACATCCCAGTGCTAACTATCAGAGTAGTTCATGAATAAAACTTTATTGAGATGACAGATTGCATGTATTTCTATGCTTCTTTGTGGATGCAAACACAAACATTTGATTTTGGAACAAGATAAAACTGACATTGTAACAGATGTCTTGAAGCCATGCTTCTTCTGAGCCAGTTACTCAAAATAATTGCAAACAGACAGTTGTCAAGTTCAAACCATTACAGTTTACTCCCTGCAGATATTCCTGTCCATAAGATTATTTTAGGGGAAAGAATAAGATACATTTGCTTTTAGCAGACAAAGTACATCCTTGCTGAAATTTGATTCATTCAGGTAAGTTATTTTAGGGATGAATTTAGTCCAGGAGATTTTATCAGATTTGAACAAAACAACCACTCTGGAAAATGGATTAACCTACAGCTTTAATGGTATATTGAAAAGTACTTTGTGAAGGCTCAGTGTGATAAGGCATTAGAAATGTGTAAAGGAATGCAGCTGGTTTAACTACCAGCTGACCACCACTCATGTGTCCAAAGCAAAACTGCTATATAGTTTGGTTCTCAGAAAATGTTTTTCTTCAATAAGTGTACAAGTTGGCCAATCAAGCTTTCGTCATTTCAGATGGTTTTAATAATGTTTTTTATAATGTTTGCTTTTATAATCCATTTTTTTCTCTAACAGGCTACAAAAATATTTTTACTCAGTAACATTTGTACATCTCCTCCAACCACGCACACTGTGTGAGAAACGTCATGCTGTAAAATGTAAAGGTATCATACCCATAATGTATAGGACAGGTTGGAAATGTAACCGTTCTTGCCTGGCTTGACATACAGGCAGAGGAGAATTGAACAGATTTATTTCAATATATGTAACCTTGGAGGAAATAGGCTTACCAGTAAAGAGGAAAAAGAATGGGGGATAAATGTTACAGAGTAAAAGTTTGCATGTTCTAAACCTAACAAAAATATGGAAAGAATGTACCCCCAAGAAATCAAAAAAGAAAGTTAGGGGGTTAGATAGATATTTTATTCTCTCGCCTAAAAAGGCCTTATGATTTTAAGATCATAGCTGTGTTGCTTCCAACAACCTTATGCTTGTCTGAGACTTGCATGGCCCCAGTGGCAAACTACTGTACAGAAAGTAGAAGCTACTGATGCACCTTCCAAGAGGCTTCATTTTAAGTCTGGGGTCAATAGCACAGAAAAGAACATGATACTTCTGTTCTACCATCTTATCACTAGGAATGTTTACATAACACAATATAAACAGGCATAGAGCTTTGAAGTAACTCATTACAAATGATAAAACTCTTGCACTTCATTTCTCCCCCTAAACTACATTATAGCTACAACGCATTGCAATTGTAACTTACCTAGGAATAGCGTCACCCTTTCATGGTATAACTTTAATTTTTAAAAAAGCTTCACTTAATAAGTACTGGAGGAAGAATATCACATGATTCGAGTGCTGGCTCATGCTGTGAATCATGTTCTGTTGTGAGTGTAGACACAAAAAATGAGATGTTTGAGACGAAGGCATTTCATACTACTGGGCACAAACATTGTTAGCAATTAGGTATCATTTTTGATTAAGCAAAAGTAATTATTTAGTTTCTTTTCAGAAAGGCTAAAGAGTTGGATTTTTTAAAGTGACTATAATGGCTATTAACTTTGTACTTGGTGCTTTGTACTATGTAATATGTTTCTTTCAAAAAGTAACTCTCTGAGCTCTGAACATGAATGTACATTATCACTTTATAATTTTTATTACTATATATAACAAAAGCATGCAAGCTATTAACTCTTACAACCATGTAAAATCCACCAACACCCTCCCCAGTGTTAGCCTGACCCACACTGCTTGGCAATCCTATGAATATACCCCCAACTTTGATTAACTCAACAGCATATGCTGTAATCACACTTTCTTGCTGTGTGCCTTCAAGTCATTTCCAGCTCAAAGTGAACCTATCATGGAGTTCTCTTGGCAAGAGGAGGCTTGCCTTTGCCTTCCTCTGAGGCTGATAGAATGTGGCTTGCCCAAGTTCACCCAGTAGATTTCCATGGCTAAGCACAGATTCAAACCCTGGTCTGTAGAATCGTAGTTCAGTATTCAAACCACAATACCAAGATTGAGGGAGGTAATGGAATCATTCTATTCTGCATTGGTCAGGTCTCATTTGGAATACTGTGTCCAGTTCTGGACATCTCCATTCAAGAAGGATGTCAGCAAGCTGGAACGTGTCCAGAGGAGGGCTACCAAAATGGTGAAGGATCTGGAAACCGTGCCCTATGAAGAACGCCTTAGGGAGCTGAGTATGTTTAATCTGCAGAAGAGAAGGTTAAGAGGGGACATGATATCCATGTTTAAATATTTGAAAGGATGTCATGTTGAGGAGGGAGCAGGCTTGTTCTCTACTGCTCCAGAGACTAGGACAAGGAGCAATGGATTCAAGATGTGGGAAAGGAGATTCCACTTGAACTTCAGGAAGAATTTCCTGACGGTCAGAGCTGTCCAGCAGTGGAATATGCTGCCTCGAAGTGTGGTTGAGTCTCCTTCTTTGGAAGTTTTTAAGTAGAGGCTGGATGGCCATCTGTTGGGAATGGTTTGATGAGTGTTCCTGCATAGCAGGGGGTTGGACTGGATGGCCCCTGGGATCTCTTCCAACTCTATGATTCTATGATTCTACCACACTGGTTCTAGTGCAGGAGGTATGTGTATGTATATGGACTTACAGGTATATAAAGAGAGACAAAAAAAAAATAACCTGACACACAAAAGAACAGGATCCCAGTAATCCAAATATACACAGAACATCTTCAGAAGGAAATTTTTTATTTAAGACATAAGAATCAAAATACACGCAATTGTTGCTTGAGGGAATAGTTCATACTATATTAGAGCTTTTTAAATGGCATAAGAAATACATGAAATAAATGAAGTAAAGAGGTAGTTAAACAAAATGATTTCAGAATGGGAAAATACTATGTTAAACATACACTACAGCATACTCAGTGTCCTTTGCAAAGGTTGACTGGGTTCTAAGTTCCAGGTTGTAATTGAAAGGCTTAGATAGGCTATAGAGGGCTGGATTTAGACAGAAAAGAAGCAAGTGGCTCGAAAAAGAAGGAAGACCAACAAACTTTCTTTCATGCTCTCTCTCTCTCTCTCTCTCTCACACACACACACACACACACACACGTGTGTGTTCATGGACATGCATATACACACAGAGGAAAAATGAGGGGAAACTGCCAATTTTCAAGGAAAAAAAATACACCCAGAAATCATCCTTAGTGAAATTTATCTTCTCCTAGATCTTGATGAATCTTCCTGAAGAGATGCTGAAGACTGCCGAGAGACCAGATAAAAAAGCAGATGGGAAGGGAAATATTTGGCAGAGACCCTAGGAAAGGAAAAACTATCAAAGTTCTTCTGATCCATAATTGGGACTTAAGGATAATGCTTATGAGGTTCTTTGGCTAAAATCCTAGGTTCTGGGGGCCTAGAAATAGTGATTTCAGCTTCAAATAAGCTAGACAGGCCTATTTCAGCAAATAGAAGCTGAACTTTCCTGAGGATGAGAAAAAAAGCTGACAGAACTTCTGAATGGAAAGCATCAAAGCCAAAATTGTTGTGCATGTTGTTTTTTGAAATCCATATTTTATAGGAATTCTGAGGGGGAAAGTCCCTACTTCATTGGGGAAAATCTTCTCCATTTGAGAAAAATGTCTCCCCATTCAATCCAGAAGGGAAAAAAAGACTTAGGGCCTTTCCGCACCACACTGCTATAGTGCTATTTTTCCACTTTCAACATCCTGTGGAATTCTGGGGTTTGTAGTTTACTGAGGCCAAAGAGCTCTCTGGCTGAGAAGTCTACAGGCTCCTCCCTAAACCACAAACCCCAGGATTCCAAAGGATGTTGAAAATGGAATAATAGCACTATACCAATGTAGTGCGGAAAGGGCCTAAGAGGCCCACCTGGATGTGCCTAACTGGTGCAGTGGAATCATGTCAAGTCACTTACCCTCCTTAAATTGATCCCCTTTTGCATTGTCCATTAATACCAACCGCACTATGTTAAACAGTACTTTGGAAACTTCCTGCTTTATATTTGATTAATCATAGAATCATAGAATCGTAGAAATGTAGAGTTGGAAGAGACCACACGGGCCATCCAGTCCAACCTCCCGCCATGCAGGAATACCCTCAAAGTACTCCCGACAGATGGCCATCCAGCCTCTGGTTAAAAACCTCCAAAGAAGGAGATTCCACCACACTCGGAGGCAGCATATTCCACTGCCGGACAGCTCTGACCATCAGGAAGTTCTTCTTGAGGTTCAGGTGAAATCTCCTTTCCTGCAGCTTGAATCCATTGCTCCTTGTCCTGGTCTCTGGAGCAGTGGTAAACAAGCCCTCTCCCTCCTCTATATGGCATCCCTTCAGATATTTAAACATGGCTGTCATGTCCCCTCTTAACCTTCTCTTCTGCATACTAAACTTACCCAGCTCTCTAAGTCTATCCTTATAGGGCATGGCTTCCAGGCCCCTCTGGACTTGCTCCAGCTTGACCATGTCCTTCTTGAATTGGGATGCCCAGAACTGGACACAGTATTCAAGATGAGGTCTAACCAAAGCAGAGTAGAGTGGTACCAGTACCTTCCTTGATCTAGACACCATACTCCTATTGATGCAGCCGAGAATGGCATTGGCTTTCTTGGCTACCACATCACACTGCTGACTCATGTTCAGCTTGTGATCTATTAAGACTCCTAGATCCCTTTCGCACGCACTGCTATCCAGCCACGTGTCCCCCATCCTATATTTCTGTATTCCATTTTTTCTACCTAAGTGTAGGACCTTACACTTCTCTCTGTCGAATTTCATTTTGTTAGTTGTGGCTCAGCTCTCTAACCTGTCCAGGTCATTTTGAATTTTGATCCTGTCCTCTGGCGTATTAGCAACCCCTCCAATTTGGTGTCATCTGCAAATTTGATGAGCATGCCCTCTATTCCTTCATCCAAGTCATTGATGAAGATATTGAACAGCACTGGCCCCAGGACAGAACCCTGTCATTCCCTACATTTCATAGTAGGCAGGATTTAATACTGAATAACTGCTAGTTATATTCTTTTTATTCTTCAGTGGGTGCTCACACCATGATTTTATGAGAGGAAATGCTTCGATTGATGCTCAAGTATTATCTGTCCTTGGACACTCTTGTCCAAGGACAGTTCCCAAGTCAGCATGCCTTCCTCCTCCCAAATTCCTCCCTATCTAACAATTTTCATGTAAGTAACACACACATCCCCTTGCCCCATTGCTAGTTACACATTGATGGTGACACATGACAAAAGAAGCATACTTCATGCGCAGAGGCTTGCACAATGTTCTAAATCATGGAGGGGGGGCAAAGGATATAGATCAGAATCCTCTATTTTATGTCCCCCGCCCCTAATATATGAGTCACAGGAGCATACCCTCCAACAGATAAAAAAAAATGAGACACTTGTGGCCAAGCAACATCATGGTGTGATCAAGATGGCAAAAGCGATTCCTGAGGAAGAATACCCAAGCTAGGAGAGGTCGCAGCAGTTAGTTTTTGCCTGATCCTACTGGGAAGGGCAAGGATCTGCTCCCTCTTCTTTTCTCCCCTCTGCTGAGTTATTGGAAAGCAAACGACTTTAGCACTTTGAACTCAATTTGTAGCAACTGAAGTAAGCTGAGGATGAAAGGGAAAAGTAAGAGGAAAGAAAAATGGGACATTTTAATAGCAGCTGAAAAAGTGGGATAGCATAGGATTAATTAGGACTGTTTCTGCCAAATCAGGTCAGTTGGAGGGTATGCCTGGGTAGAAGTTAAATGACATAAAACAAGAGATGCAACCACGCTGTCTTCTTCCACATGATTACTTTGTATTTAAGACAGGTGTGAGCAATTGCCACTGAGCACTTCATTGCTACCTTGTGGGATATCAGCAGGCTGCCTTCCGTGTGCCCTCGTGACTCCAGATGTTGTTTTCATGCTTTCTTTATTTAAAAAATAATGCCTGAGGCTCTGCCTGAGGGCATGGGTGGAAATTTCACCATGATCTTGGCTAGAAGAGGCTTTTTTTTTTTTTAAGGAAGTAAAACAGCTTCCATTTCATTTTGTGTTTTGTTAAAAGGCCTCTCCTGGACCTGGAATTGCCCAGAACAATGTAAAAACATAGCTAAACTGCTGTGTTTGTAAGACTGTGTGGGACATTTTGTGTTTTTTAAAAAACACACCAAAATAATTTATGAAATACTTTAGAGACTGCAAAGGCTTTTGCATGTCTCAAATATGGCCCTTGGAATCTGTATGAAGCCTGCAACATGGGAAACCTGCATGCATGTTGCACACCCAGATAAGAGGATGCCCGGAAGCAGCTGTGGTATCTCATAGTCTCCATTATTTTGCACTCTCCTCATACTGTTGTATGTATTCCCTTCTAATTTGACCTGCTCAGAGAGTGCATGATCTCAAGTGCTGTACAAATATTAAAAATAAATATAAATAAACAAAGTGGTAGTTCACATGTCCCTGCTCCAATCCCTGACATCTCCAAGTTGGGCTGGAAAAGATACCCAAATTGTTAACAGACAGTGCAAATAATTAAACAATATATAGAATTAAAAGCCATTTAAAATTCATCAAATGGTACTATTTAAAAAATCAAGAAAACAGCACAGCAGAGCATGCCATTAAAAATCTATCAGGGTCAGTTTCTGACAGGATAGGAAAGTTTTTACTTGCTGGCAGAAGAGGAGCAAAAAGAGACCCATCCTAGGCCCTTTCTGCAGCTTACCTTTTTTCAGTGCTGGGGTGCGGGGATTGCGTGAGCAGTCTCCAGTGAGAGGCTCTCACATCCCCGCTGCTTCAGCTCCGCACAAGCTGGCACGAGAGCCCCGCTTCTTCCTTCCGCAGCACAGCCTGAGAGTATCCCAGGCTGCGCTGGGGCAGGAAGTGCGACCGCTGTGGCTCCGGAGGCTCCGCATACATGGTAAGAGCACATGGGGCCCTGGTGCAATGTGTGATCATGCACCATTTTCAGTTGAAGGCCAAAAATAAAAAAGTGCATGAGCAGCGCCTGCCCTACTCTGGAGCGTCGCACGATTGTGAGTGTGTCGTGCAGATCGCTCCTCACAATCACACAATGCTCCAGGTGCCCTTTCACATGGCAAATGCCATGCGAAAAGGGCCCTAGTCTCCCTAGAGATGGAGTTCAAAGTCTGGGAGCAGCCACTGAGAAGGCCCTTTTCCTTGTTATCACCAAACAAGCTTGAGATGTAATGGTACAGAGGGAAGAGGCTTTTCTGAGAGATCTTAGAACTTGAACAGAGTCATACAGGTAGATATGATCCTTCAAACAGCCTGCACCTAGACTTTATAGATCGCAAGCAGCACTTTGAATTGTGCCAGAAATAGACTAGCAGCCAAAGGAGCTGTGACAATAAGGGAGTTGTTTTCGCCTTTTAGTAAGCCACAGGCTATTTCCACACTACTCTGTTATAGTGCTATTATTCCACTTTCAACATTCTGTGGAATTCTGGGGTTTGTAGTTTATCGAGGCCCAATTCTCTGGCTGAGAATTCTAAATGCCTCTTCCTAAACTGCAAACCCCAGAATTCCATAGTAATCAAAACACTACTAAGTAGATGTCACAGACATGGTTGGTGTTGGAAGAATTGTGTTAGCAAAGAAACTAGGAAAACTAGAAGTAACAAAACACAGTTTCTTTGCTATCTTGGTAGCCATTATGCTCACACTGAGGTAAGAGATTGCTGACTTCAGCTTATACTGCATTGCAAAGCAGATATTAAACTATTTAAATTGTGGCCCATTGTTGAACCATCTCCTGTGTCTTTATTCCAGGGAGCATGAGAATAGTAGAAGGGAGATACTGGGTATCAAGCGGTTGTCTGAATTATATTTTTAAATGATGCAATACTGAAAACTTAACTGAAAGTCATTTTGTTACCTACAAGCTAAAGCCATGATTTTGCTCCTGAAAGACTATTCATTTCTTCTCAGCTGTATGTCATCTGTATTGATTTGCTGTCCTTTCATAGCTATTTATCTTTTCAGAGATTTAAAAATTTCAATTCATTTAATTTACTATTGTCATTTTTTCCCTAATTGCTTTAGCTTCTTCAATGGCAGAAGAGAGTTAAGGTTTACACTGGTGATGAGAAATCCAATGAAAGCTTGGATTCATGAGAACAGCATAGTATTTTTATGATGCTAGACAAAGACTACATACACTGACAAAGGAAGCATTGCTTTCGTCTTCACTGAAGGAAAGCCTTTTAATTCTATTGTACTGGCTTGTAATTAAAACAGGAAATCTAACCAAAAAAAATCCTGAAATATTACCACCTGTTGTTGTTTCTCCAAAGGAGACAAACTATTTTTTTTACAAAAGAAATGGATTCCATTTTCTGATTCACTTTGTTATGTTGGCTATTTTCATCACAGTGGTGGGGAGGAAGTGTTGCTGTGAGAAGATAATGTCTTGAAACATAATCTTTTTGGAGTGAGAACCCTTTTCGGTAAGTACAACCAGCTAGACCAGTGGTTCTCAACCTGTGGGTCCCCAGATGTTTTTGGACTTCAGCTCCCAGAAGCCCTGAGCATTGACCATAGTGGCTGGGGCTTCTGGGAGCTGAAGTCCAAAAACATCTGGGGACCCACAGGTTGAGAACCACTGATCTAGATTATATCACACTCAGATGTTTTAGTTTTCAAATTTCTCCATTCAGTAACCCTTATAACAAGCCTGATTGGTAAGTATGTTTCAATAAATGCTATATTGTGTCTCTTCCAAAGCCATCCAGGAAATGCAAGTGGTAAGAAACCATGGAGAAAGCCTCACATCTCTTCCCACTGGTTAAACTTCCCAGAATGCTATGGGAATGGCACAACATTACATGTTGCTGCTGCCAAGACACTCCAGAAAGTACAATTATTGAGAAGGTTTGCACTGTTTTGGGTCGTTTAGGACTTTTTTTAAGTTAAAAAAGCAAAATAGACAGTCTTAAGGTTAAATAAAGTAAGTGGTCTCATTAAAATTTCATAAAATTCTTTGTCTACCACATGGAATGTTTTACAGAGGGCAATGGCAATTCAACCACACACAATGAACAGTTAATGAAAAAAAAAAGGGCCATTCTCAGAATACATGTGAAGGACTAATTCACCATCCGTACTGTGATGTCGTTCTCAGTGACAGAACAATCGCCTGTACCACTGGTTCCTAAATTTGGTCTACAAATGTTGCTAGATTTCAACTCCCAGAAGCCACAGAAAGAATAGCCAATAGTCAAGGATTCTGGGAGGCGTAAAACAACAAAATCTGGGAATGTGAACTTGAGAACCTCTGCCTGATGCTGTTTTAGGAGATAAATGTATACTATACTCAAGAGTCAGGGTTCTCCAGTTCCAGCACCTTGAGGCTAGAATTCATGTGCTTGCTTTAAGCTTTGCAAGGGAAGAATTTTAGAGGAGTCTTCCTAGTCCCCAATATATTTGTAAGCATCTGAAAAAGCTGTAGGTTGTCTCTTGAAACTTTACCCACATGTGTCAGACTAATGAAACTTGGGGAAGGACCTATCTTAGCTATGTGATAGTTCATACGCATGTACCATTAGTTTATATCTAGTTAAAAACATTACATGAAATTATTATTTATGGTTTTGAGCTCCATTTTTATCTCCAGGATTTTCCTTTCAGACATCATACTTTCTGTATAATCCCACCTGAATGGTACTTTAATTTTGACATTATCCAGGGGTTTAAGACATTTGTCTGTTATATACAAGAACTGTGGAAATGACTGCAGTAAAAGCATTTGGGTTTCTGCTACATCATTTCTATATAACCTTGAACATGACAAATGAGGATTTCAAGAGCATTAGTAATGTACAGGGAATGCAAGCTATTCTCTGGCTCTACAATCATAATTAGGTTCTGATAGAGCAGTCTGAAATAATTTACCAAGAAATTTAGTTGGTAGTTTCTTTAGAAAAAAAAGTAGCCCTCATAAGTGAGAAATAACAGAGCAAAAATGATGTGGTGGTCTATGCTTAGATAAAGGTATATACACCTAAATTCCTGTGATGACATAAATCTTATTCAAAGGCAGGAAGTGCAAACTAGATAAATCTGATAGCAAAGAAGGTAACAAACATGCTTTTCACCTAGGACTCCATGCAATGGCTGTGATTCATCTCTATGCATGCATGACAACAACCTTGCCACCAACAGTGTCCTGTCACGTGGATATGACCTGAATATCACCATCCACAGCTCTTATGTTCTTAGAAGCCAGATTTTTTGCATGGGTTCTCCTTGCTCTATTGAGGCACACAGCTTTGTATTTCACAAATCTTTACTAGTGCTCATGCCATGCAAGCACATTTCACAAAGCTCACACAGCTTCATTGTTGACAAAAGTCATTATTCACTGGTAGTTGTTTTGCTCTTAATTTTCTTGCACTATTCTGGATATGTACTCATTCAGTGTCAGGAACTGAATTTGCATACACAAATATAACAGTGCATATACAGTATTTATTAGGAGCGTGATACATAGTACAGGACTTCAGTGAGTGAACTGGAGGCAATTAGCAAAATTCAAAACATTAAAGGCAAAGAGTTTCTCATCCCGCCTCCAAGAGACCTTGGAGTTCTGGTTTAGCCTGGCAGCACTTATCACTACATTCCTAGCTTTGTTTATCTAACGGTCTCTGGTTCTCATACCTTGTTACAAGCAAGCTGCTACTTAACTCCTACTACATGTACCAGAACTAAAATATGGAGGGCTACCTGACATTCAGGGCATAAAAACTCTATTTTGAGAAAAATAGAATGTGGCAAGACTTTGCTGTTTTCTTTTAAAATGATGACTCCATAATATTTAAAAGCAATAACATTTTAGAAATTGGAACAATGCTCCTGTTCCATCCATATAGTCCATTCCCACCACTGGTTTTTCTTTCCCTTCCAACAATAAGTCAGCATTCCATTTTGAGTCCCTCTCTTAGAGTTTTTCCACCCTGTAAGTACTTTAAGAAGTACTTTTTTGTTCTTCTACAGATCATGAGATTCACAAAGGTACTTCTGTTGTTCCGATACCACTCTATTAAGCATAATGAAGTCATTTTTATTATCAGAGGTCTTTTCCACACTTGGCGAAGAAATCGCCCCATTCTGGTACTCACCGGACTGGAGTGCTCCCTTGGAGGATCCAGGCTGATCCAGAGCAGTGCGTGGCCACGCTACACACTGCTCCGGGAACGAAAATGGTGGCTTCCAGTTGGTGGAGGCTCTCCACCAACCGGTGAAGCTCGCCAGGCTAAAGCCCACTCCCGGAAGATCTGCAGGCTCACGCTTGTGCGAGCCTGCAAACTACACCGCAGCGCAGCCATGGAGTGGGGTGCGCCATGCTGTTGAAAGACCTGTTTTAAGCAGTCTTTCAATAGCACAGCGAGCAACCACTTCTGCTCGTTCTGGAGCAGGCTGAAGTCCTGAAAGTACAGAAAGTAGTCCAGACTCAGTCCGCCCCCAAGTGCAAACGTCCTCGCTGGAGGACGCTCTGCCCCGTTGCAAAAACAAAGTGCGGAAAAGGCCTAAGGAAAGGTGCTCCAAGAGTGGTTTCAATAAGCAGAAGTAATGGAAAAGTGTATCTTGTTAAATTATTTTACATTATTTATTTTAAATTTTAAATCATTTATATATGTTTCTTAACATTGGTGGTATTTTGGTTGTTTTTTATTACTCCTTAATCAAAAGTTTTTTTCCAAAACAATGGAAAAAAAGATATGCAGTATTGGCTGACTAGTTCTCATGTTTATGGTTCAGTTCTAGCCATTCACACGTGTTTTCCTTGAGTGTTTTGTTTGTTTTCTGATGCAACAATTTGAAGAATATGGATATTCACAAGATAGGTAAAATTTTCATCACAATTGTTTCTAGCTATTGTTTGTGTTGTAAAATCATCCCCCCACAGTGCCTTTTAATTCTGCCCCAGCTGGGGGAAAATATGAGTACAAATATGTTTTTGCCAGTAAAATGAAATAAATATAGTTTGAGGGAAGCCCATTTAAAGTGGGAAAAAATGTGAATCCATGAGGAAGATGCTTTCCTGTACACTAGGACCTTCTACAATTTTATTCTCGTTAGCTGCGTCTGTGTGTGTGCATGTGTTTCTATGCAATATTTCTGGATCTAAACCATGATCACCATGCATGTCTGTAAAAAGAGATTTAAATCATCGTGGGAGTTCAAACATGGTGCTAGATGTTTCACTTCTCTCACTGTCCTGTTCTTCCTTTCTCTAGACTTTGAACATGATGTGCCCTTTCTTCTCTCTTGTCTTGAACTGTTAACCTTTTCTTTTAACTTGATCACCCCTTGATTTCTCATCTATGTTACCTCTCTGTATGCTATTTTCTCCTTCACATCTTTAATTTTCTTCCTCATGTGGTCTCTTGCTTGCTTGTGGTAATATAGGTTACCATATATGTTTTTTTAAAGAAAAAAGTCCTATTAAGAAAGTAATATCTTGCCCAACTAACTATGATTCTATGACTATTGCTCCCCTTGGTGTCAAATATTTTGAGAATCCTGTCTTCCAGCTGTGCTGTATAGACTCCTTGTATCATGAATCATGTTTATCCCTTTTTACTCTAAAAAACCCACCACCAATGCTGCCCAGTCAGTCATCACTGGGATCCATATTGCTGGCATCAAAATAATTGCTGCCACCACCAGCCGGTGGTTCATCTCCCCCAGCTCAGTTGCTTGGTTGATGTAGAGGTACTGATTTTGCAATAGGCAGCCACCATGTTAGATTACCCTGAAAAGTCATGTTGACATCAAGCATTCTATTTGAGAAATGTGATATAGCAGCCTTCAGAAAGGAACTCAAGCAATAGGCTGGCTTCCAAAAGCAGTACCAGCAAGTCAGGACCACAAGTTCTACATGAAAGAGAGGGAGACAGGTAGAACTACAAGACAGGTAGAATGGTAAAGTTCGTGATTTTGCCAAAAGACCTCTACAAGCTTTTAAAATATCCTTTAAAAAACATTTCCAAATAGTCACACTGGATTTGCCAGAAATGGTTGAGGCCTGGTGGTACAGTGGTTAAATGTCAGTACTGCAGCCACAACATTGTGAGTTTGATCCTAGCAGGGCTCCAGGTTGACTCAGCCTTCCATCCTTCCAGAGGTCAGTAAAACGAGTAGCCAGATTGTTGGGGGCAATAGCTAAAGGAAAAAAAAATAAACCACTTAGGGAGCGCTTTGCACTGATAAGCAGTATAGAAATGTAACTGCTATTCCTATTGCTATAAATTAATAACACTGTACAGCTTGGAGGATAGCCAGCGTGGTGCAGTAGTTTGAGTACTGTATCAGTCCGAGTGATCAGGCTTTGAATCCCCACTTGACCATGGAAACTCACTGGGTGACCTTGGGCAAGTCACACTTCCTCAGCATTAGAGTAAGGCAAGGGCAATTTGCCCCGTGAACAAATTCAGCCAAAAAAATCCTGTGGTGGGTTTATCTTAGGGTAACTATAAGTCAGAAACAGAGTAACAAAACAACAATAGCAGCAGCAGCTTGAGCATAATGAAATCTATTGCCAGGATCCTGTTTGTGCAAGAGATTATCTAGTCAGCTGGGAAATTTCCCCTTTTTTGGACCAGAACTTCTATAAACTCACAGCTAGCATGGCCAATTGTCCATTTCACTGTGCTGGCTGTGGGATTCTAGAAGCCGTAGTGCAAAAAAGTAAAATTTCTAAGTTTTGGTTCTAGTTAGTAGAGTTTTTTGGTAGAGAAGAATGTGGCTGAGCAGATAATTGAAAGGAACTTCTACTATCCAGAACAACTGGAAACAATGAGAAAAATCTGCTTTCTTATGTCAGGAACATCATCCTCTTTTATTTCAGTTTTCAAAAGTCACCAAGGAGAAGTTTGTGCAGGAGAAAACAAACGCACTCCATGTTGCTTTCTTTTCAGGCATTCTCTGCTCTATAACCAATTGTAATGAGCCAATTATAATTGGTATTCTTTTAGATTTTCCCTTTTTGCTGAACTTTGTGAAGAAATGACTTTCCAACATTCAGTAGCACTTGAAAATGTGACTCATGTTGCTGTGTTAATAAGAACTGATCCCCAAGTAGAGAGAAATAAGAAAAAAAATGTATCAGAAACAATGGTGAATTGGTACTATACCCACAACTGGAAGTTCTTTGTGTGTGTATTTGTGTGTGTGGTTGTAAGCTATATGTATTGACTGATGTGATGTTGCTTGCAGGCAAAAACAGGCATTACACAATAGAAATTTCTATTTATCTTCAACTAAGCTGACACGGTTATGGTGACTTGAAGGCCAAAAGGAAAGCAAGCAAACAAAAGAAATCATTGCCATGATACCCAGGCAAGCAGTGATAATTCATATGATGACCCATACTAATCACCAGGTTCATAGATAAGCTAATGAACAAGCATTGTTCATAGATATTTCAGGAAATGGAGTATTTAAGTGTCTTACTATTTTTAGGAGTAAAAACGAAGCCCTTCCATCAAATCAGTTCAGGCTATGTCTCTTCCTCTTACTTGCTATGATCAGGTTTTTTCTAACAATACAGGCTTAAATTGTGTATAATTAGGATAAACAAATACATGTTGAACAAATATGCACATTTTATCTACTGCTGTCTTTTTAAAATACTGCCTATATGAAATATATTTTTTCATAATTATAGGAAACAGAATAATTAGTGCCATGATATCATGTTCCTGATGCCGATAAACAATCTACAGTACTATAACTGCACTTGTCAAGTTTCCATATGTATAAGCAGTAGATCATATAGATTAGCTGCACATACTTGAGAAGTCATAAGTCCTGAACTGTAAACTAAGGCCTTTTCCGCACTTTGTTTTTGCAACGGGGCAGAGCGTCCTCCAGCGAGGACGTCTGCACTTGGGGGCGGACTGGGTCTGAACTACTTTCTGTACTTCCGGACTTCAGCCCGCTCCAGAACGACTAGAAGTGGTCACTCGCTGTGCTTTCGAAAGACCGCTTAAAACAGGTCTTTTAATAGCGCAGTGCACCCCACTCCGTGGCTGCGCTCCGGTGTAGATTTGCAGGCTCGCACCAGCACGAGCCTGCAGATCTTCCAGGGGCAGGCTTTAGTCTGGTGAGCTTCACTGGTTGGTGGATAGCCTCCACCAACCAGGCGCCACCATTTTCGTTCCCGGAGCAGTGTGTAGCGTGGCCACGCACTGCTCTGGATCATCCTGGATCCTCCGAGGGAGCACACCAGTCCGGTAAGTAACAGAACAGGACGTTTTCTTCGCCAAGTGCGAAAAAGCCCTAAGTATAGTCATCTAGGAATATGCTGTGAAGAATACAAGGAAGCTTACTCATAGATGAAAGCACCTGTTGTTGTTGTTTTTTGTTGTTGTTTGTTTAGCAAATGGCAAAGCTTTGGGGTAGAAATTTCAGCTTACGTTTTTTTAAGCAAACTAGTATTCCAGATATGCTTGGCCAACTGAGACAGCAATATTAATCATTATATTCTTTCAGCATTAAAAATGACAAACTGTTACGACTAGTTTGTAGAATCATCATTCCATTCTTTGTCAATAGCAATAAATACTTCTCTCTGGAGGCTCAACATACCATGTTTATTCCACCTCTGCTGAAAAGAGTTCTTTGTAATCATTATAGTTTACCTTTTTTAAAAAAAATCCCACTTTCTCTGCATTTAAGAGAACCTTAGTGAAATCAGATTTATGCCTGAAAGAAGAAATGTGTTATAAAAAAAAATCAGTACTAAATTCACAGTCTTCCTCTGCACTTTTGGCTTTTCTTCTCCAGGAGGAGAGATGGAGGGATGCTACTGGGGGCTTCTCACTGTATTGTTGCAATGCTCTGTTCCCATTCCTAACCTACCATTGTTGCTGCAACAGCAGGGAGAAAGGCACATGGGCTTGGACTGGAGAAATGCTTTAGATCTATCTAAACCAAAATCGTTCTTCTTACATGACCCCATGAAAGAGAGAAAATACACTAGCCCTGTAGATGATATACTTATTTTATATCCCAATAAGGATGTAAAATAGAGAGAGGGAGACCATTTCCACACTAGATTGTTATAGTGCTATCATTCCACTTTCAACATACTACGGAATTCTGGGTTCTTTGAGGCCCGTTCCTAAACTACAAACCCCAAGATACCATAGGATGTTGAAAGTGGAATAATAGCACTATAACAGTCTAGTGCAGAAATGGCTGGGGGGGATGCAAAGATCCAGCTTACCAAATCTGGTAGAAAATAATCTATCAAAAACTCTTCCTTCCATCTTTGCAGAATGGCTTTCATAAACTACATATTTCCTAGGAGGTAAACCACATTGAAGACAATAGGATGTACTTCTGAGTAAACATGCATCAAGTTGCAGTGCACATTTATTTTAAGAGTATTGTAGGTTTTTCATATTTTCCACACTATTTTAGACATCTCAGATTATACGGAAAACATTGTTTTTGATGTTCTCTTATATAGAGAATCATTTCCATCCTGTTTCTTTTTAGCATAACATGGCATTTCTCAGCATTATAAATTTGTCACAGTTCACTGCTGTTTCCCTTTCAACAATGATCCATAAGAAAGCTCCTCAATAACTTTAGACATTCCAGAAAAAGAACCATTTCCATCAGAGGTCAAAGCACACCATAGATTGGCTACATGTACGCAGATAAACAAAAAAATTAGAGACCAACCTCTCAGGTAGCTGTTAGGGAGAAAAGGAGATGGCAGAGAACAGCTGTGTCAATATTTGACAGAACTGTTAGCTACTGCTGGAATTTCTTCCTTGCAAGTGACAGATGCTACTGCGGAGGTAGAAACGTCTGGCAGAAGGGCAGCTTATATTCCATTCTGCTCTTTCCATCTTCCCTGGTAATTTCAATAGCAGGAGCAATGGGGAGAAAATCCCTTGCAGGAGGTGAATTGTGCCCATGGACAATAAACTGTCTCCTAGAAGATCTCCTACACTGCTGCCACTCTCTTAAATATACCTAGCTCCTCTGGATAATGACTTCAGAAAGCCCTTTATGTGCACACCAAAATCTCAAGTGACAGAGAAAACCTTCTCTGAGAGTTCCTGACATATTAAGAACTAAGCTACATTTTTTGTTGTTATTATGTGCCTTCAGATAATTTCCTACTTATGATGACCCGAAGGTGAACCTATCATGGGATTTTCTTGGCAAAATTTGTTCAGATAGGGTTTGTCTTCCTGAGGCTGAGAGAGTGTGACTTGCCCAAAGTTACACAGTAGTTTTCCATGGCCAAGTGAGGATTCAAACTCTGTTCTTCAGAGCTGTAGTCTAATGCTCAAACCACTATGCTGCCTCTTAAACTAATAATGTACCATTTTGGGTTACCTTCTTTTTTTTAATATTCAAGTAAACTCTCACAGCTTCAGTGTGGATCAAAGGGTTTTGCAAAAAGATTAAGGTGGTTCAGGCTTTCTCCTGTCTGTTTCACCCCATCTGATTACCACTACTACCTAGTGACTAAAAAACTGTGTGGCACTTCACCAGAATCCACTGATGGGCAATTTTTTAAAAAAAACAAAACAAAACTGAGGTAACTTCCTGATCAATGCACAGTATGTCTGATTCAGATCAAGTAATCTGAATGTAAAAAAGAAAGTGGTCCTAAATAGCATGCTAGACATGTAACATGGTGTGCACCCTAGCACCAAGAAGCACTTTTGGTACCTTTAGAAATAACTATTTCCTTCCATGTAGATCTTACCTCATGTGCAAGATTAGGAATACAGCGATAATGAATTATAAATAAATGATATCTACTGAAAATATACAGTTAATAAGGGAATATAAATATAATTGACTGATGATTTCTTTCCATTGTCAGTTTGTTGTAAATTGATCTCGCTCCTAAGCAACCTGTGTATCTTGCAGCCTTTGGTAATGTTAACAGTAAATAAATGCTAAGCAGCAATGGTAATGATAGTAGTAGGACATTAGTAGCTGCAATGTAATATTTGTCCATTAATAAATGTAAAATAATTATACATTTGATGTGTATTCAGCCTGGTACCATATATACAAGAAACACTATGAGATAGTAATTGCTTTTGGAACATAGTAATAAACTCTGAAACCATTTAAACCCAAAAAACTATTATTTAATTACTGTTATGGTACCTAATAAAGGATAACTACTCAGGCCAATCTTAATAATGGTTGTAATGCGATGTTTCCCTGTACTTTTTAGGTTGACCACTGTCTAGATTAAAGGCATAAAAGCCTTCTTAACTTCCCATAATAAGTAAACTAAGCCTGATTTCTAGACAGAAGAGGTCAAAGGTCTCAAGTGGAGTGCAAGAAGCCACCAGGGTAGCTTTGCCTGCTGTTTCAGTATGAAGGCCATGACCTGCTCTATAATTGCATCTGTATTGCCTCCTGTTGTATATTTTTCTTTCTTTGTGATGGCTTTTCTTTGATGATTCATTAAAAGAGTCATAAGCTTAATCATTGCAGATGTCTTGTGAATTGTGAGACAATGGATAGATAGGCTAGAATTTATTGTTTATAGAACCTTCTCAGCCTGGAAAATATGGTTTGCATTGCATGTCCCCATTTATCTTTTTATATTCCACATTGTTTTTATACAGAAAATAAGGAGTTTTCCCATCACATTTGCGGGAATGATCCTATAAACTTAAACTGTAACACTGAGTTAAACTCAGACTAAATATGTTGAAGTCAAGTTCTATTGAAATCCATTAATCATGAGCTATGACTTGACCTATGCCCTGCTGATTTCAATAGGAAGCACAACAAACAGTCTGGATCTAGCCCATTGTGATCAATCCCAGGCAACTGTTTTGTCCATACAAATGAACACTTGGGTCATGCTATGAGTGTTGCATATTCACTTTAACTGGGTATTCACTTTAACTGGGTAAGCATTGAAACAGTGGTAAATTTGTGGATATGAGAGAAGGAAGCTTGTAGATGCTTTTGGCCCTTTTTTGTCTTCTGGTTGTGGACACCTTGATAAACCCACCTCTGGCCTTAGGGCCAAGATGGTAGAGATTTTGGAGACCCATATCTCAGGCATCTTTTGGGGCCAGGGCCTGTTTCAAAGTTTTGGTTCTGGTGTTCAAAGCTTCACATTTTAACCTCTGTCAGTACCTTGCAGCTTGGCTTGTTTGGTATGTTCCATCCAGGAATTTGAGATCTACAGGCAAAGGATTATTGGCTGTTCCACCAACACACACGGCTCTGTCAAGGCTGTGAGCCTTTCAAGATCTGGCTCTGCATTTGTGGAACGGTCTTCCTTTGGACCTCTGGCTGGATGAGGATCTCCCCCATTTTCACAAATAGTTGAAGGCCTTCCTCTTTGACTTTCTATTGTAAGTTATTGAGATGTGTTTAAGATGCTGAGATGAGTAGCAACTGGTGGGGTATTGAGGATTTCATTCTATGTATTGTTTTGGTGTTCTGCTTTATTGTCTTTGTCCCTGATTGTATATGTCAGTGTTCTGCCCTTTGGTGTAAACAGCATTATAAATAAACATCATCATCATCATCCCACAGAGTGTGACAGCCATTATACTTTTCTTTCCCCCTTTCCTAGAACACCAACTGCCCTCCCCATTCATAGACAGAAGTCCTTAAGAAGGCTACCCATCTTGTCAAATCTCCCTACTGGCCACATCTGAACTTTCTCTACTTAAAGCAATGAACCAGCTGGGGAATGCAGGAAGGTATTATGGTGGACTGAGAAATGCAGGATAATGATTCTGCATAGAAAGGATTCAAGAAAATGGTGGATTTTGAGGAAGGATTTGAGGGTATGAAGTAGAAAAAACTCCATTGTGGAGCTATTTTGTGAGGCAGTTTCATGTAAAAAAGATAAGATGGGATGATTGCTAATTGCTGATTATTATTAACTGCCACAGCTGCATGTTATGGAATTATGGAGTTTGTAGTTTCATAAAGTGCTGACTTCTGTGCTAGTGTCAAGGGCAGAGACCTGGGCAGTGAGCCAGCAAAGTCCAGCCAGGAGGAGATAAGCAAGCACTTTACACAAGGGAGTTCATTTACCAGAACATCAAGCAAAAGCCATAGTCAGAGTTCCAAAAGCCAAGGGTCAAGAGATCAATTCAAGGTAGCAGGTGCTGAGAGCAAGGAAAAGGCAAGAGGAGGGCTTGAAAGAAGTTTGCCACAAGCAAAGGAAAGCTTCCAGGCAGGCAGCTATATAGCCCAAGACACAGGTGTGGCTAGTCACTGCTTCTTGAACTTAATCAAGGAAGCCTCCCTCTGCTCAGCTCTCTTGAGTCTCCACCTTGTTTGTGTGCTGATTGGCACAGGCTCCAAACCATCTTCAGAAACAGATCCCTGTTCCCCTAAAGGAGCAGGTGGAGGGACGTCCGAGCCTGCTTGGTCCATGGCAGCAGGGGGAGCTCTGGAGCTGCAGGACTCATCTCCAGCCAGAGCCACAGGGACCCACAGCTGCTGCTCGTCTCCACCCTGAGCCACAGGAACCAACAGCTGCTGCTCGTCGTCAGCAGCTCTGACAGGGGCTTCAGTTATCACAGCTAGAAAGGTATAGTTTAGTCCCTGAACTACAGTACTAGAACTCTCTGGCAGAAGAGATTAAGTACCTTATTAAATACCAGAATTCTATAACATGCAGCTATGACCATCAATGTTCTCTGTTGGATTCTCCCTCTCCAGTGCAGATCTTGATGTATATGAGGTGCTGGGGGGATTGAAAGTGCATTTAAAAATGTATATTTTAGGATAACATGCATTTAGAAGTGTATCTTTTTGTGAGAAAATGCAGATGTCTGAATGACCATGTGCAGAACTGACACAGATCTGAAGCAAACTAATCTGGCAAGCAATGCCACAGATCTGAAACTGACTGATCTGGCCGCCACTTGCTACAGCAGGAAAGGGAAGCTGGAGAAAACCAGAAACCCATCCTTGTGGAAACTGAAGTGCCTGTGGATCCAAGAAACAGGATAATAAGAACAGTGACTATAAATATATATCCCTGAATTCTGTATGTTAGTCTCACCTAGCATGGAGCCATCGAATCAACTGTTATTCCACATGTAAGTAAATCTGATTGATTAAATAAGTCTACTCTAGTTGGACTGAGAATAGGATTCAGGCCTGTGAGAATGGTGGTATAGGCAAGGCAAGTAATTTTTTCAGTGTTCTAACATTATGCAATCTAAATAAATATGTGGTAAAAAAAAATGTAGAAAAATTAAAATAAGGCTTCTATAACTGATTATAACAGAAAAGCATTTTTAGGGTACAAGTGGTTTTACCAGACTTAAGGTCCTGAACCTGTTCACTCACTTTTCACTCTATTCCTTGAATAAACTTTTTCAAATTGAGAAATAACCATATAAAAATTTACATATGAAGCCAAAATCTTGAGGCTTTTTTGTTTCTGATGATGGCACACTACCTGTAAGTTTAATGCAATGCTACCCTAAGTGGTGCCAGTCCAAGAAGAGTTTCCAGGAAATAAAGGAATAATTGTAGCCAACGGGCACAAATATGACACTAGTCCTTGGAATATTGGGAGGAAAAATTGCCAGTCCCCCACATCAGATTGTTTAAGCAGTATTGGCCAAATAAACACACAGAGTAGAACTTTAAAGCTGAACACAGTATTCTGATATTTACCTTTTTTAGGATATTTACCTTTCTCCACCCCCTTTTTGGTAAAGCTATAGCTTCTGGAAATATTCTCCACCCAGAGCAACAAGGTTCTGTTTAGCTGAAGATTTATAGCAAAGCATACCACATGTGCTACTTTCTCAACACTCTAAGCCTAATAAACTGAATGAGGTTGCTATTTGCCCACAAAGTTGTCATAAAGTGTGAACAACAGGCAGTGTATCTAGTGTTATAAGCCTTCTCATTCTGATGTATTTTATAAATCCTTCCTTGTTTCTTCCTTGACTGCCTTTGCCTATACATTTCAAGCATCTGAATTTTATTTCATGTCATTTAGGAACAGAGGCTGATGTGAATTGTCCCCTGGGGAACTCAATAGAAGCACTTGTTTATTCCATCCATATGGTTTCATTGTAGCTGTTACAACTGAAGCCTGTTAAAGGGATACCTCTTAGATGGGTAACAGAGAGTAGGTGGAAAGATTTATCTTATGGACCTAGGCTGGTCTGAAAAAAAAAATAATTTCATCAAATAATTTCATCCTGATTGCTTTTCTTTTAAGGAATGCAGAGACATGTCATGTATTGACTTCTTGCTCTAAAAAAAAAAGGCAAGAGGTGGCAAACTGGGTTGATACAGCCCCATTTTTATTATTCATTTAAAGATTTTAGAAATGTTTTCACTGGGTACACGGGTACATAGGATTTCCAATAGCACAAGCCTTCTATTGCTTCCATAAATCCTGTTTTCACCCTTGCATAAATGTCAGATGTAACAGTATGAATTTTCTTCTACAAGATGTCGTGCAGCCTCTTCTGGAAGGCATTGTGGTGACTTCATTCAGCTCTGTGTTCCCTGCACAAATTGTATTTCTTCTTTGGCTAACGTTGGCCAGCTACTTTCAGAATAACAAGAATGAATAATTTTGTGAATCATTTTACTTTTAGCACAAATGTCATAGAACCACTTGTAATGCAGAAGTCAAAGTAAAGTTGGAGGCTCTACATGGAATATTCAAAAAGCCATTGACAAGATTTGTGAAATTCCTTGTGTCTGGGAATAGGATTACCAAATTTTATCAATTCCTGACCTATATTTGGAGCCATTCAAGGACATCTGGGGGAAGAAAAGAAAAGTGTTTTGTTTTTAATAGGGCTAGCAATAATGTTAAGAGAGGGTTGCTTCTAGGTACATCAGATGTCCCATGAACAGGGGCCTGCTTATTCTCTTGATCTCTCTTCGCTTCTTCTCCCCATCTCTCTTCTCCTTTCCCATCCCTTCCTTTTGTCTCCTCAAAGAGGCTGCCTAAATGCCTCCAACACTGCATGGGAGAAGTACTTTCGGTTATTTACATAGTCCTATCTCTAGCCTTTTTTTTTTCTCAAGTAGATTTAAAGCATCTCCTTCCTCCCCACCACCCAAGGATTTATGAGGCAGTCTATTATTAAGTGTTAATATATGAGATCTTACAAAATTATCTATACAATTGAGTTGAGAAACCAGACTGAAACATTTCATTTGGCTCTTGGATGTTACAGTGTTAGAATCATGGCTTAGCCCAATCCTGTTCCATGTTCCCTAATCACCTAGTGATATCTCATGTTTGTTTTACTAATATATTGGACTAATGAAACTATATAAAGATTTTATTTACAGTAAATCATTATAAAGGGATAGTAGCAGAAATATTTTACAGACATTATATGGTGATATATGAACATAACTATATAGCGACAACTACCTAACAACTTCAGGCTTTCCAAAAACAGATTTGAATATTCCAGTTTCATTCCACATGTCAGATGACAATAGTATCTTGGTGTCTTGAGACATATATTGACAAAAGTTTGAAGAAAATGGAGTTAATGCATTTGATGCCATAGGTAGACCAGTGAAGCAGGAAATAAAGATAGGATGAGCAACAATGTTTATTTAATTAGACTTTTCCCAGCCCTCTTCATCAGAAGGAATCAGGAAGGAGTCAACATACTGCTAATTAGTAGACTCCAGGCATGGGCAACAAGAATCAAGATGGGATGGGCTAGGGCCATGTTATTAAATGTTAAACCCCTAAGCTGCAGAGGTGTTTGCTAAGTATGGAATTCCATTGAGACTGGAGTCATTTCCTTGTAGACCTCTTCCTAAACTGCCAAGAGTGAATATCCCAAGTCCCAATGCCATGTCTGCAGACTGACATCAGCCAGCTGGTCATTCCTAACCAAGACGGCCTTCCCAGAGTAAACCTCCCCCAATCCTAGTGACTTTTCTGGAAGACATCCCAAGACAGGTCCCAAAGATTGTTCTCCTTCCTATATCTGGGCCCCACCCAAACCTAGGCACAGGTAAAGGAACACTCTTTCACCAAAGATGCCTAATGGATGCCCACCAATTCCCATTTGATCTCATATTTCTACACTAACCATTTAATATGTATTAGGTTTTAGATTTTAGGACCACAGCCCAGCCAATCTCCTTGTGCCAATAAGGACTTCAATGCAGGGTAGGCAAAAGCCTTGATGGTACATAATCACACCAGAGTCCAGTTAAATGTGTTCTTCTGTATTGCACACAACTTAAAAGCAACTTGAAAGCACTAGCTGTGACATTTAAAGTGTTTGTGTGGCTCATGATTCAATGCATCAAAAATGCTTTCTCCCATTATGAATCTCCTAGAACCTAGAGACTTGACATTTGAAGTCCCTGTCCCTTCTGTAGTTGCTTCTCTTAAGAGATTCCAGAAAGTGACCTTTTCTGTGATAGTCCCTCCATTCTGGAATGCTTTCCCCAGAGAAGCTCACTGGGCACCAGTTTTTTCAACTTACCTCTTTTCCTGGGCATTTGAATAGTTTTGCTTCATTTAATTAGTGCAGCTGTGTTGATTATTTTTCAGTTCTGAGGAGAAGGTCAGTATATAAATTAACTAAATAAAACATTAAAAAACACTCATAATGTAAGTGCAGGTTTTTTAAAAAAATCAAGTACTTTCTTCCCTTTTTAATTTTTGAAAATTTATGTTTTTTAATGAACATGAATTTACACACACACACACACACAGAGAGAGAGAGAGAGAGAGAGAGAGAGAGTTATATATATATAAACTATATACATATATAGTTTTCTTACCCTTTTCGTCAATTGTTTTGAATCTATTCCTGGGGGTGGGAAACACTCATAAATGTAATAAGCCAAACTAAAATTAAGGGGACAAAAGAAACTTTTTAAAAATGATACTATTCAAGCCAAGTTTATTATAAAAATAAAATCCTAAGCAAAGTCTCAATCCTAAGCAAAGTGTATGGTCTCTGGACATAACAGAAACTTTCATCTGAATAACCATGCATAAGATCAGTTTGTGAAAATACCATTAGATGTTTTCATACCATTTGATATTTGTATTAAACCTGGAATGTAGGTAGTGGTAAGACCTTTTCCTGTCATGTTATGAGCAACTCAACAGCCTCAGGCAATACTGGACAGTTTTGTGTGTGTGTCCTTTAAACAAAACAAAATAAAACAAAACAAAACAAAAAAACTGTGTTTTTAATCTGCGTTTTATAAGTTAAATAGCTATTAAATGTGTGTTACAGTGCCTAGTGAACAGCCGTTATTGCTTCTGCCCTGCAGCTGTTTTAAAGCCCTAGTGTTCTTGGAGTTCTACATTTATTTTGTTTTCTTTAAATACACACCGGCACTTATGGATTAAAAGTAATGATTTTTAGATATGTATGTGTAGCAATTTTTGAAATGTATATATTTCATGTAGAAAATCATTAGAGGCACACACACAAAAAGGAATTCTTCTGTTTTTTTTTCTTCCCTCTCCCCCTGAAAGGACTAAGTAATCCACATTAAGCAATAAAACTGTTCCTAGTCTCCACATCTGTATACCAGTCAAGCATTTCTAAAGTAAAGGTTTATGGTAAATTATTTCTGAAAAGAAAAACAAAATAGCCCAAGTAAGGAAATGACAGAAAGCCCATACTTCCCTTATAATGGTACAAGATTCAGATAAGGTTTGCATAGCATGCCAGACTCAGCAGCACAAGTTATTCATCATTTGGGACAACAGAGAAAGTTATGGGGAACTGACTACCCACTTTCACAGCTAGGATGTAACAGAAGTTTGATGGTGGTTCATATTGGTCACAATCAGAAATAAATGAAATAAGGATGAGGATATGAATAATAATTTAAAAAATAATGAACTAATTTTGGGAAACCCATGAGGAAGGATGAAAATAGCTTGAAGTTCACATTATGTTCTGTGACTGGGTCACTGCTAGCATAAGACATTTTTGCTTTCTTGTGCCAGGACCAAATATCCTTCACTAGGGCCAACAGTTTTAAAAGACTTGTTGCATACCTGGGAGGTAAATTCCTGCCTTCATCTAACTCCCACCACCTGAAGCAGAACTTGAGGTGGGTCTCTGTACCGTGCTAGATTTTACAGTTGATCTTGGAAAAGACATTTCAAAACAAAATGTGAAGTCCCACTCTTTATCTGTCTGGTTCTCTTTATTACTGTCTTTCTTCTTTTTCTATTGCATTGCTGATTGCAGTTTTACTGCTCTGAACAACCTCATACACATTTTTTTCCCTAGCTGAATGATGTCTGACTTAAATAACTTAAATAAGCTGTCACTTCCTTATTCTGAAATGGTAACATCAGTAAGGCCTTTTATATTCAAAGGAATACCATGCATTATAGTTGTGTTTTTATGTTATGGGCTTAGATCCAGACAGGTGTCATGTGTGAGTGAAAGAAAGAAAAAAAAGGCAGTTCCATCTTCCTGCCTTTCTGAAGTACCTCCATCTCATGCTGTTTCAGAATGTTGGTCAACCTTCAACAATGTCCTTCATGAGTCAAAGCAGGGAATCCTGTTGCATAGAGGATTTTACCTCAGTCCTCTCTGGATCCAACCCATCTTATTTATGTGATCCTTTTTTATATAGATTTTTGTATAACTTTCTTTTATTGTTGTGCACTTAAAACATTTCCAAATGGCTTTAGGAGTATTCATGAACAGTACCACAGCAATCTGATGAAGAGTAAAGCTCAGGGGTAAAAAGCAAAGAAATCACTGTTGAGGTGAAAGGCTTGGTTTTATTATTGTTTAAAAGCTACTGAAGCAACAAATGAATTCTCCATAGGATGCTGCAAATGGGATGCCACACCCTTTTTTGGCCATCTTCTGCTTCACCTCTGATGGAGGGAGTAGATAGAACAAAACCTCCAAAGGAGATTTTATGGTGAGTTGGATGTGAGATTCCTTCAGGTACCTACCTCCCAAGAAATGTTCTTCCTTTTTATTTCTGAAAAACAAAGATATAATATTAATTAAAATAGCATATTTTATACACACACACACGTACACACACGTACAAACACACACACACACACACACACACACTTTGTCCCAGCTGGAAAAAATATCAGATTGGTATCATGACCATGTCTAAAATGATCCTTTTCCTACAATGTCCTATTATTCCTCCTACTTATTGAAGGATCTCACAGAGCAATCCTAATCCGATGTAATTAGCCATAAGCCCCACAGAGTTTAATGGGAACTTATTTCCAGTGCATAGCATTGCAATTAACTCCAAATTCTAGCCAAATAGACTACATATGAAGGATCTTAAGTGTCCTTTATGTTTGTCAGATTCGCAGTGGAAATACATATCCATAGAAAAGCTATAGGTCAAGCCCTTAATGGAATGCAGGAGTAACAGGAGCTAAAATCTGAAAGTGGAAGACAGTATAAAAAACAGTTAGAAAGAATAATAATGATCTAAGAAATTAACAAGTATTCCAAACTTTACGCGTGTTCATCTTCCCCTCTCTGGTGACTATCACAGAAGCAAAATGTTCAATTACAGGTTTCTGTGAATAAGTCTCATGAGGCTCCTAGACCTTAGGTGTCAATTTCTTTTGCAAAAAGACAAAGAACTAATAGTTACAATGTCTAAGTTTAGCCTTGCTTGTGCCAAGGCTTGTGGAACCAACCCATTTACATTATGAGTGCTTAGATGCTTATTTGGACATTACCATAAATCATTTCCGTGGGAGGAACTTTCTGTTTGGGTACCAGAGGGCAGAACTTTCAGCAACTGTAAAAGTAGACTGCAGTGATATTATGATGTATTGTAATAGGGATCTTGTAGACATCCACACAGCTTCCTCATAGGTGTCCAATTTTTCTATCTATTACCAAAGCTTAGTAAAGTTACTTTTTTGGATTATAACTCCCAGGGCTGCTCACCCAAAGTAGCCATTGTAGTTGTGCACAAGCATGTAGCACATTTGAATGGAGTGGCATGGAGATGGAACCAGCTTTGAGGAGGCTGAGCCTGTACACCTACCATTTTTTTCTAGAGGTTCCCTTAAGGAACCCTGGGTATGAAGGCTTCTGGTGACAAGACCAGGAGTAGTGAGTGCAGCCTGACTCCTGGATAGAATCACAGGCCATTTCTGTGCTACCTGTTACAATGCTATTATTCCACTTTCAACATCCTGTGAAATTCTGCAGTTTGTAGTTTACTGAGGCCAAAGAGCTCTCTGGTTGAGAATTCTAAATGCCCCTCCCTAAACTACAAGCCCCAGGATTCCATAGGATGTTGAAAGTAGAATAATAGCACTATCGCAGTGTAGTGCAGAAATGGCCACACAGTGGCTGGATGCCATGGCCTGAATCCTATTGGTAGTGCCAACTAGAGTGGACCTACTCAGTCAACTATGATGGCTGTACTATAGTTTGGGCTAACAAGAAGATTTAGGCCCCTATCTGCTTTTTGATAGTTTACTGCCCACCTCAGGTGGGGTTGGGTTGACGATTTCACATCTGTGGACACACAGTTCATCTGATGATGCCTGGATCTGCTGGTTCATGTCATGACGAGCCTTTGCAGCTATAATTTCTACTTCAACAAATTGTAATATATGCACATTCTCTCCTGCGTTTCACAAACATTCACCTGCAACTGGGACCACAAGGATATTCCATAACTGGGCTACCACTGTAGAAAGAATTTGATTTATCAATTGAAGGGAAAGAATTTAAGATTTTTTTAAAAAATGAATGTGGGAGAAAACAGTTTTCTACAGAGACAGAAGTTTTTAGATGTTGATTCCTAAAGTCTGTGTTTCAACATTGTGCATCCATGTATGTTGTTGGTGTTGTGCATTATGGTATTGCCACTCTTTTTCCTTGCAAGCTCTGCAACAGCTAGGTGGCAGGCAGGTACAACATAGTTTTCTTGAAGCTGGAAATAGCTGTACCTATTCACTTGGCATAAACTGGTAAGAATTGGCTTTGGCTTGCTTATTTATTTTCTAAGAATTTACCAAAATTCTCATCCTTCTTTATGAACAGGACAAAAATGTGAATTAATCTGAAGGAGATTATCATGATTGATATAGATGGATAAATGATTGATTGATCGATTGATAGACAGACAGACAGACAGACAGATAGACAGATACTTTTCATCCAAAGAACAGTGAAGGAGTGATTTTAATCCATGATCCATACAACAGAAAGGGCTCAGATTTGTCATGAGCTCATGTGGCACATATTAGAAGTATGAATGAGAATAACATTGTACAAAACTTGTTCATAAGCAAATCTAGGCCATTTCCACATGGGGCGAGGGAATCGCCCCGTGACGCCACTTACTGGGTCTTATGGCTTCCCGATCCGGTCCAGCCTGCTCCGGAGCAGTGCGTGCTTGTCGCTCCGCACTGCTCCAGGGATGAAAATGGCGGCTTCCAGTTGGTCGAGGGTCTCGACCAACCGCTGAAGCTGGCCAGCCTAAAGCCCACCCCTGGCAGATCACAGGCTCGCATTGGTGCAAGCCTGAAAATCTGCACAAGGGAGCAGGCTCGCACTGGTGCGCTCCATGCTTTTGAAAAACCGCAAGAAACAGGTTTTTCAAAAGCACGCCGGTCACCACTTGGAGTCGTTCCGGAGCGGGCTGAGGTGTGGAACTACACTAAGTAGTCCGGACCCAGCCCTCTCCCAGGTGCAGACATCCTCCCTGGAGGATGGACTGCACTGTTTCTAATACCCCGTGTGGAAATGGCCCTAAACTGGAGTGTAACAAAAACTGCCTAGATAAAGGTAAAAGTGCAACACCAAACACAATTGTTGACAGGAAAAAAAGTATATCTTGCTGGGGATAATCAACTGGCAGATATGTATGCGTATATCTGGCAGCAATGTGGAAATGCTCCATGAAATACTGATTAATCACATGGTCAAGCATGTTTCATGTTATCCTTATGCATGTGAGTAGCTCACCATATGCAGAACAGTACCGCTAGCCTCATGCCAAAGAATATGCAAATTTAACAAATTTAGAATAGGGGAAGGAAGGAAAGAAAATGTTGGAATATTACTATCTTTGTTGTATTCGTTTAACCCAACTTATGAATCTCCTTAAAGCAACGACTGTGGTGTACACAGCTATAAAATAGAACAGTAACATCAATAAACCCAGCAAAATAAAATAAAAGCTAAAGACAGCAACAGAAATATATAATAGGAGAGATGAAAACACCAAAGGCATGAAATACTTAAAAGATGTAAAATAGCCATGGAGCCTAAACACTAAAATATGACTGCTGGTCAAGTATTTGTAACAAATTAAAATATATCGCCTGAGAGATTTCCTTAAAAAAAAATCTTGATACTGAATCCAACAATGAAACCACCACCTGAATTTTTTTAGTGGGGTAATTCCACAGTTGGGGGGCAGCCAGCCTAAACAGTAGAAAGAATAAAACAATTACTTCAAACCACATCCTTGAGGGGGTACAACAGCTTTCTGGCTGTTCTTTCAAAGCTACCACCAGTTTCTTGCTGTTATGAGACTGAATTGTGCATGCTACGAACTGTCTAAACAATCCACCTAATTAGCCTTCAGACTCAAGTGTGATGAAGGACACTATCCCAACACCAATAGTAAAACGATTCAAAATCCAGTCTATTTAATTTCTGTATTCACATGTAGTGGGAAAGAGGTACTATCTTGTACTTTGCCACAGACATTTTTATTATTATTATATTCAATAATATTTTTGGTTAGCCAAAAGAGGCACTGCTGCTGAACATGCTGAATGACAAGTAGCCAATCAATGAATCTAAGTGTGCCAGGACCCTGATAGCATGGCCTCTGATTATAATATCAGGGAATGACATACATGGGCAAGAGTTCTATGTCACTTGACACCACAGTAGGCCTTTTTAAAGTCAGGTCCTTTCCGCACAAGGTGAGGGAATCACTTCCATGCTGTTACCTACCACTTCTTCTGGGGTCCGAAGCAACGTGGACTGTCCCTGAAGCCCTTCCGCAGGGCTTCTCCTTGGTCCAGGGCGAATTGGAGCAGTGCGAGGTCTGTAGATCCACACTGCTCCAGCTTCCAGAATGGTGGCTTCCGGCTTCCAAAATGGCGGCTTCCGGCTGGTCATGGGTCCTGACCAACCGCTGAAGCTCGCCACGCCTAAAGCCCGCCCTCCGCAGATTGCAGGCTTGTATTGGTGCGAGCCTGCAAATCTGCACAAGGGAGCAGGAACGCAATGGAGCGTTCCAGGAAAAGAAAGACCTGTTTTTTGCGGTCTTTGAAAATATGCTGGAGGACCACTTGGGGTCGTTTTGGAGTGGACTGAGGTGTGAATCTCTGGTAAGTAGTCCACTCCTAGTCCGCTCCAAGGTGCAGACGACCTCCGTGAGAGGATGCACTGCCCCGTTCTAATTGCCTGGTGCGGAAAGGGCTTCAGAACCAGAACTCTGAATTAATCTGAGAAATGACTGTTAAGTCAGTAATGTAATGCTGACATAATGTGATAGTAACATCTGCTTCCAGTTAGTATGGCGGCTGCCACATTTTGAATGCAGGTTATTTTCAAATGCAAGTCCTCAAACAACATGTTGCAGTAATCAAAATGGGAAGTTACTATAGTATGAATAATTGAGGCTAGGCAATCTCCTACTGGTAGGGACATAAGTAGCATAGCAGCTTAAGCTGGTAAAAGATGTTCCATACCCTAACCTCTTTGTGGAGACATTTGTATCTCTTAAAAGAAATGTAGATCCAGAAGCACCTCCAAACTACAAACTTAGTATTTTAAGAGGAATGTGTGTGCAAGTGCCTTCAAGTTGTCTGTCAACTTATAGCGACATCATGAATTTCATTGGGATTTCTTAGGGAAAGAATACTTGGAGGTCTTTTTGCCAGTTCCCTCCTTTGAAATATAGCCTACAGCATTTGGTATTTGTTGGCAGAAGCCCTTTGAATATACCACTCCTCAGAATAGATAAGCCACCAAAAAACAGAACCTTTTCCATATTTTCATTGCACTTCCATTCAATAGTGTAGGTGGAAACTGATTAAGTCCTTTCATAGCCTTTCTTGGACTAGATGTAAAAGAATGAAAAAGCTGTCATGCTATCAGCATATTTATGGCACTGTGCACTATTATTTGAATGATCTTATTCATTCAGCAGTTTCATGAAAATGTTAAACAGAATGAAGGGCAAGACAGAGCCTTGAGGTACCAAAAGTGTACAATTAGAAGGGCTGACCAGACCCCCCCACACCTTCTAGGAAAGGGTGGAACCATGTCATTCCCACTCCACCCAGACACAATTCAGACAAGCTTTTTACAAAGACTTCCTGGCCAATGATATGGAAGGTCACTGAGAAGTCCAGATGACAGAGATCTACCTGTCTCTTTTTCAGTCATCCCACAGGGTGATCAAAGCAGTTTCTTTGGTAAAATCAGCCCTAAATTCCAAATAAGATGGTGCCAGAAAACCAATTTCATCCATGAAAGCTCAGTTTGATTATCCACTACCTACCTATTCAGGCACTGTGCCCAGGAAGGAGACATTGGCAACTTGCCTATCTTTGTTCAGATCCCCTGGGATTAATTTTGGTTTTGTTTTTTTTCCAGAAGAAAAAATATAACAGGGACCACTACTTACAGAGGAATTTATAACCAACTTGTAAAGAGGAATTTATTGAAACTATAAATAATGTTTAAAAGCCTGTGTAAAACAGGAGTTCAGTAATAATACCGTGAATTGTGTTAAAATACAGGAGCCCATTGAAGCTGTGCTGACAGAACAGATCTGGATGTACATGGTTTCTTGTAATTCATGTATATAACTGAACCACAAAAAGCACAGTATTGATAGTGGTAGTTTCTTAGAACAGCCGTTTTGGTGTGTTTCATCCCATGGTGAATTTTAGGCCAGATTGAAATCACTACTTTCCCCAGTCATGCACTGACAAAAGCAGTTTCACAGCGTAGTTTATGATTTAAGGTCATGCCCTACACAAGCTTTCCATGTATGGTCAAAGGAGACACACTGCGCAAGTCAGATTTCAATAGAAAATCCTACCTAGAAGAATATTAATCCAAGTTACTGTGATAGCTTACATTTTCCCCCCCATTAAAATATCAAATTAAAGGCGGTGGCTTTGTTAAAAGAATGTTTGTATTAAAAGGGTTTATAAATAACCTTATCAGTGCCTGTGAATTAAGTAGGCTTATTTTGAATGAAGAAAGGGATTTTGTTGGTTTCTTTAGTTGGAGATTATGATAATTTTTCAACCCTGAAGATAGGAGTTATTATGAGCGTCTTCTGTTAGTGAAATCCAGTTAATGCTACAGGTAACATCTGAGAACAGAAAGCTATGCATACATCAGTTCTGGATAGAGTGTTAGAAACCCCCTTTGTGGAAGCCACTTATTTGTGAGTAGCTTCCCTTACCTGGGAGAACATAACATGGGCAGGAGTTTATCACATGGACCTTTCCAATATATCACTAGCAAGCTAAGCAAGATGGGATCCTGATTTTGTGGGAGTCTGTGATCCTGCTTTCCCATGTATAGTTGTGAACAAGTGGTTTCTTAAAACTTTGTTGACAGAGAAATTGGGGGACAATTTCACCACACTTTTCCAGAGAATGGAAATATTCACAGTTTCTTGCAGGAAGCTAACTATAAATAGTGTCTACATCACAGCTTCATTTTCACCTCCAGGGAGTTTTTTTTTTCTTTTCTTTTTTTCATCCTGCCACTTCAAGTGATATCAACAGTACTTGGATTAGCAGATTGGCCACAATTTTTTTGTTCTCTATGGTGTCCTGTTACTTTGTGGTGCCACACAAAGTGGCAAAGAGAAGCAAGCAGCACACAAAAGTGGTAGAGAAAACTGGAAGAAAATTCCTCAAATTTTGAAAAGTGAGGCCCACAGGAAGACCCTGCTGATCTTCTGGACCTTTAGCGGCTTTTGATACCATTGATCAGGATATCTTACTGGACTGGCTGTGGGGGATTGGAGTAGGAGACACTATTCTAAAATAGTTTGCTGCCATCTAAAGGGCCAGCTTCAGAGTGTAGCATTGTTCAGAACCATGGCTATTAAGCTGTGGGGTGCCACAGGTTTCAGTCTTATCCCTCATGATGTTAAATATTTATACTGAAACCTCTGGGAGAGGTCATAAGGGGAATTTGGCTGGGATGCCATCAGTATGCTGATGACACTCAGCTTTATTTATCCTCGTCATCAGAAAAAGCTGGGGCTGTGCAGGTGCTAGACCAGTGCCTGGATACTGTAAATGGTGGGGAGAGGGTCAATAAACTGAAATTGAATCCTGATAAGATGGAGATTCCGTGGGTTGATGGTTTTCAGATCTGGGAAGGACAAGGTGCATAGCTTACATACTCTTACCTCCATTTCTGTCACTGGAGGACCAAGTGGATTCTGTGGCTTGGAGTACTTGGTGTTAACATCAACTGGTGCACCAGCTACAGACTTTCCTGGATAGAAGTAATCTTGCTACAAAAGTCCATGCACTGGTAACTTCCCAATTAGACTACTGTAATGTACTATACATGGGGCTGCCCTTGAAGAAGACTCAGAAGCTGCAGCTAGTGCAAAATGCAGAATACCATATAGATAGCCCATAATGACAGTATTAAAAGAACTGCACTGGCTGCTAATACGTTTCCAGCCTGAATTCAGGTGCTTGTGACAAATGGTTTGGAACCTCGATATGTGAGGGAGTGCCTTTCCCCATTTGTGTCTGCCTGAGGTCTGAGATTTGCTGAAGGAGTTCCTTGTGGCCCACCAGTGAGGTCAATACAGTGAAAAGGTCTTCTCAGTCATGGCACCTCAACTGTGGATGGCCTAATTTCATTTAAGCACCAAGTGAAAACAGGGCTGTTCAGCAAGGCCTCATTAATTCATCCCAATTATTGTTGTACATAGTTTTTAAAAAACTTCCAAATATTTTAAATCTGTCTTCAACCCTGGTGATGTTGACTATGTTTTTCACCTATTTAAATTATTTTTATTGTTTTAAACTGTTTCACTTGTTTTGATATTATTTGTAAGCCACCTTGAGATTGTCCTGATATAAGATGCGGTCTAAATATTTTAATACATAACAAATGATTTAATAATAGTCATTTTTCAGGATTCTTCATCTTCTCATATAAAGATTCTATAAGCCCAATGGAAGCTATTTACAGAAGCCAATAATATTTTTGTGCTTAGGCTTGCCAGTTCAGGATTGTTCCAGGCTCTGAGGTTTCGAGGGGGCGGGAATCTAAGATGGCCCCTAGTAATGTCATTAAGCACCATACATCATGTACTAACCACAGCTGTTCACTGCTTGTCATTCAAACACACAGAGAACTTATTTTTCTTGTGTGGAAGTTCAGACAGAAATCTTAGCTAACAGGCCTGTTCCCAGATTAAAGAGAAATGAGAGGATTACTCCTTCTCACTTACTTAAAGAGATAGGATAAGGAACATTTACCCTAGCCTATGTCCTTCTAGGCCAGGCATCATAATGATGGAGAGGGAATGAAGAAGCTAACCAAGTAAATACAGAGACCCTGTGGAGAGCTTTTGCAAGCTGGAGCAAGAAATCAATCAATCCTTGCAAACTATAGGAAGCTGCTGCTCTATTAGCTGATCTACAGTCTTACATACAGTCCTTTCACCTTGCCTGGAGATGAGCACACTAAAACTGGAGGACTGGAATCCTTTTCTTTCACCTAAAGATTACCCACAAAAACTGGAAACCTAGGACCAAGCACTGAGATCTGTCAACCCTATGCATTAGAGGGCTTTTTATATACATCTCACTTTTTTTTCCTGGTAATCCAAACAGTGCATTCCTTGTCACATTCACCTTTGTTTCCCAAAGTCAGTTATAGTAGCTTCATGCCATGATAAATCCAAACATTTACAATAAAATAGGTTGATACGATGACATTCATTGATGTGTGTTTTCCAGCCACAAATTATTGCTGTTAATGATGGCTGTGCCCAATATTGTGTGGTGATTAGGTGATTGTGGATGTCAACCACCTTTACTGGATTCCCCTTCCCCCACCCCATTTGGCATTATGAATTAAATCTATTATTCTCAATTCACCCTATCTGCAACTACTATAGACACAATAGACTTAGAAACCCTCTTACTTTTTTATGGGCCTCTTTCCACCTTATCTCTATTAGCATTATATGTAGTCCATGGGCCTCACTTTGCCCACCTTCATCAAATCTGTAAAGTACACTGCTTATGGAATATGGTGTGGGTTTTTTCTAAATATACTATTGCCTAGTATTTATATTGCACTTTCCCAAAGTGCCTAGAGCATTTTATATCCAATATTTTAGTAACCATCACATTAAGCTTATAAAGGCCATGTTATTATCTCGCATCACAGAGTAGAAAGGGCACCTGATATGACACTCATTATGAAAAACTAAGTATAGCAGATACATAAGGATGGGGAGCATATAAACCTTCCATCCCTCTTCCATGGAGGATGATGTATGGTAAAAGAGAACCTGTTTTACACTTGGAGATTCCACGTAATTTAGGGTGCTAATTTTTCTCACAGTATGGATTGTATGGAAAATTTCTATGAATAAAGGAGGCTCTTTGTTCAGAGGGAATGTACAAAAATGGGCAGGGGTAGCTTTCTTTTCTTTCTCTTGGTATGATTGTTAAGTGCCTTCAAGTCATTTCCAACATTCACCCTAAGGTGAATCTATTACAGGTTTTTTCTAGGGGCTGAGAACACGTGATGCACCCAAGGTCACCCAGTGAGTTTCCATGACTCAGTAGGAGATTAATCCTAGTCTGCAGTATCACGGCCCAATGCTCAAACCACTACACCTACAGCCCTGGCAGCCTATGAAAATGCTGCCATGTTGTTTCCTTTCAAGCGAGAGACATCAAACATGCAATCAATACTTTTAATAACATGCATGGTCTCTACATGATGAATACTATGCTAAAACAGTGATTTTATTTCTGGACCTACTATGGCCGACAGAAAGAAACATAGTCCTTTTTCAGAAGTAATTAGACAGTGGGTTGTCTTCTCACTAGAAAAATCCTTTCTCATGCTGTAGTCCCAAAATTATAAGGGAAAAACGCTCATGGTTATGTGATGATCTTATGTGCAGTGGAGAAGCATCCTGTATTATGAAACCCAAAACCTGAAATTGACATAAGCTTAAAATGAGCAATGTGGACAATATTTAATTGAGGTCCCCCATGGAAGGAGTGAATTATCAGCTACTTCAAACTAGCCCCCTAGTGGAGACTTTGGGTGTGGAACCGGAAAGAGTGGAGATGAATGGCCAAATATAAACTTTCGTTATGTATTGATGTTTAAATATAAGAGATGCTAAATATCTTGGAAACAATTATTGATGATTAGTTCAATTTGCTGGTTCCTGAAAGATGCAGATGGTACAGCTGCAGTGACAGTAATTACAGTTCAAAGGCTTTAAATCCACTTGCAATGTGAACGCTTTTAAAAACTTCTGTGAATAAGGGGGAATAAAAATGGACTGTGCCAAAATAAAATTCCTCTTCCTCTCTATCCGGTTGTGTGGAAGCACTGGCAAAATATCTCTCAAAATTACAGCCTGTATAACACAATGAAGAAGAATTAATAAGACTGTGATTTATTTAAAAAATATAAGGAAAAGGCATACTTACAGGAGAGTTTTATGTTTATAAAGAGTTTGCAGTTCCTATAAACACACCATTTACCCATAGAATAGAATCTTAATTTATTGTAATTTATGGCAACCTATAAATGTCTCCATCTGCTGCTCTAGTTATATTTAAAACAACACTGTTAACACTAAGAAAACCAATAGTCAGCAGCAGAGAGAGCCAGAGGCAAAAATCAAATACCCAGAGTGTTTGAATACACAATCATCAAAAAGTCCTCATACTTAAGATACAGTAGGGCTGGCCCTAGCATTAGGCAGAATGAAGCAATTACCTCAAACTAGGGCTGCTGATGGCAGTCTCTCAGGATGTGCTTGTTTAGTTCCCCGTGTTCTTTTCTGTTAGTGGATGAAGCAGAATATGTCACATTGTGTGTTCTGTCTGCCCATAAAGTAGCCTAGAGCTTCCAATATGTCAGAGAATGCCGTCCCAGGTGGGCAAGACAACTTCTATGTGGAATGTGTAGGGGATACCATCTTGGTCATTGCCTTAGTCTAGCAGTAAAACATCTTGCTGGATGAATGTGAAGAACAGTAAGCTAACTACTGGAGAAAAAGAAAAGAGCAGAGAACTGAAAAAAAAACCCTACACTTTCTATCTTTTGAGAGAAATAGAAATGGCCTGACTATGATTAGATTTCCCTTTTCACTGAATAAATAAATTGTGTTTTTCTGACAAATTTTTCATTATCCCATTTGCAATTTCAGTTTGGCAAACATTAACATCAGTTTGCAAAGGCAGAAAGCAATTGTCTAAAAGAACATTTTTCACTGTTCGCAAGCTCCTCCCTCCCTGCCTCTCTGTCCCATCTAATGAATTTGAGTCTTTACTATTGTCAAATAAACATCTTTTTCTTTACATAGACATTTTCTGAATTGTACGTCAACCATAAAATTCTAAAAATTGTGGGTTCCAGCATATCTGAATTGTGTAAGTTCATGCATAAGTCCAGTCTTTCCTATGTCCCTGCTTTACATAGACCATCTGTCATTAACGGGATTTAGTGTGGAGAGAGATATAGTTTTGGTCACCTGGATCCCATAATTTAGTTGTACTTTAATCAAACTTCATTCCTGTTTGCTCTGTGGATGATCCCATTCAAGTATATGCAGATCACACATTAAAGCTGCACTTGTCCTCTGGTTGTGTCAAGCTGCAATCAAACTCTAGAAATCCTTGGCTGAGATGACCACAATAAGAAAGTATTATCTTGTTTCAAACAAGAGTTGACCAGTACTTTTGTTGCTGATGACCTTTTCAGTGGCTGTTCCTGGGTTGTGGATTTTCCTCTCATGGGAGGTTCGGTTGGCCTTCTCTTTCCTTTCCTTCCACTGGCAGGCAAAGATGTTCTTATTTAAATAATTCTCTGGCTTATAATTCACATGGAAGAAGGGGCTTCCCATGGGACTATGTTTTTATCTTTTCTGAGATATTTTAAGTGTGTTTTAAACTGTTTTAACTTTGGTGTTTATAATACCAATTGTATTAATAATAGAATTGTTTAATTGTTTTTAATTTTTCTATAAACAGATCTTTTTTCACTATATTCTGTTTTAATTGGTTTTAAGCCACCTTGGACCTTCTGCAAGGAGATAGACGGGATAGAAATTAAATACATTTATTTATGTACATTTTACTTATTTATTTACATTTATTTATTTAAAGGTACTTAGAGTCACAGAGTTGAAACAGACCACAGGAGCCATTGAATTCAACCCCCTGCCATGGATGAATGCACATCAAAGCACTCCCAACAGATGGCCATCAAGACTCTGTTTAAAAACCTCCCAAGAAGAAGACTTCACCACACTCCAAGGCAACATGTTTCACTGCCAAACAGCTCTGACCATAAGGAAGTTATTCCTGAGGTTTAAGTGGAATCTCTTTTCTTGTAGTTTGAATCCATTGTTCCTTGTCCTAGTCTTGGGAGTAGTGGAAAACAAGCCTGTTCCCTCATCAATATGACATCCTTTCAAGCATGGCTATCATGTCCCCTCTTAACCTTCTCTTCTGCAAATAAAACATACCCAGTTCCCTAAGCTGCTTCACTTATCAGTGGAAGAACTACTTATTTATATATGTTATGTCCATCATTTGTATATGTTATGTCCATCATTTGCATGAAAATGATACTGTACTAATAGAAGACAGAGAGGAAGGGTCACACGGGAAACTAAAAAATAATCTGGTAACCACTACATCTGTAACTACAGAAAGACTAGAAATGGAGGTATTCTGGACCTCTGAAAAGAAAAGATGATCAATAGGGCTGTGACGAAGTCCACCAGTTTAATACAGAGTGTGATTTGGTAACTTGGGCCGTTTCTGTACGATGTTGTCATTCCACCACAGGAACAGGTTGTTTCCGGTCCAGAAGCTGTGCCACCACACAATGTCATCACTATTCAGCTGTTATCCTATTCTCAAAGTATTGCAAATCAGCCATATTTCATTTCCTGTCAAAATCCATTAAAAGCCTCTTTTAGTGCTACAATCCTGGCAACTGGGTCAGTGTGGTTCTGTAACAGCGCTTGATAGTGCTTCCTGTAATCGCGGATTCAGGAGTGTGCCCAGCTTGACTCTCCCTCCAGCTTGACTCTCCCTCAGTAACTCCAATGGTATGGCAAGTTTGGAATCTACCACTTCTCTGTATTTATTTTAAATTTCTCCTTTGAGTTCATTTTTTCAAAATACATTTGTTCCTGTTATAGTGCAAAACTGCAATAGTGTCCTGATGTTACACTATAGCTACACTAGTATGGCTTACAAATTTAAAAAAAAAAAATCCAATCATCCACTTAAAGCAAAAGTGTGAGGTAGAGAACATTCCTTACCCAACACCATCATGGAAATGGCAATGCTGAGATTGTAACAGAACAATGCGCTATTGTGGTATGGTGCAGATTAGGTGTCAATTCAGTTTGCACCAATTCCAATTCAGTCTTTGGATCCCAAATTTGCATTGACATTCAGACTTGTGAGTCTTTGGATCGCTTACCTGCAATGGGAAACTGAAACAGCTATAACCTTTCCATTATTTCTTCACACAGAAATTTTGAGACATGGTAGTCCCTTTAGAAGAAATAAATCCTGTCAAACTACAAAGAACCTCAGGGGATTTTGTGCCATCCACATCTGTATCTCTATCTATCTATTCAAAGTAAATATATTTTAAAGCATATGCAAGTTTTCAGTTCTTCTAGTACATGCTGCTTCCGCTGCTTTCTATGCTTTAGTGTCTGCAGTGTATATCTACTGCTTGTTCAGTGAGGGACTAATTTCATGAGTGTATCTGCCTAAACAGACAGAGGGGGAATACGGGTAAAGAAAAAAAGACACTATAATTTTCACAACAATTTTGCCATGGGTGCAAAAGGTAAAACAAAACTTGAGGGAACTCAGATATATGGAATTAGAGAAGAACAAATTGCATGATTTGGTACACAACAGCATACAACATCTTACTATCTCAACCACCTTCACTTTGTCCATTCTTTCACTTAATTAGGTAAAAGAAATATGTTTTAAATGGTTTGTCTTTTCTAAATAGTTGGGCTATATAGCTTTCAAGGTCTCTCCCAACTGTTCTGAATAATATGATGGATACTTCTTGTATAATAATTCTATTACCTGACACTTAATGTTGACATCTTATTAACATGATTTCTGGAGGCGAGGGGAGAGAGTCCTATAGTTTTGACAATAAAGCAGTAGAATTCATTTGACTAATAACAAATTAGAATAATAACCTTGAAGAATCCATTGTGAATATAATTCTTTTAGAATACTATTATTTCCCTTCCTCATTAATGTTCATGATCTTTACAATCATTTTATGGAACATAATAATAAAAACCCACTATTAACTATATTGATATTTTATATAATTAATGTCTTCTTAACTGGTTGAAATTAAATAATATCTCTCAGTACAGGTTAGATCAAATGGTGATATGTAGGCCATCTGAATGCCAGGTCTGTTCCAAACATCAAGTTTTTTAAAAAAACTTTTCCTTTGTGTTAGGAGAAACCAATTTTGCAATTCAGGTTGATAAAATCATTTGATTAAAAAACAAAAGATACAATCTGTATTCATCCAGAATACAAATACAAAAATCCTCGTATAACCTTATAGATAGCAGATTGTGATAATGTCAGATTTTTTTTCCAGTACAATCTGAGAGTTAGCAATATGTTGCTAAACTGGACTCTTGAAAAAAATGGGTCTCTTACATTCATCCATGAGAAGCATCCCACCTAGAGACCCTCCAAATAAGAATTCTGCTCTTCAAATTGTATTTTCCTTCAGTCCTCTAGTACTGCAGAGTGAGATATTGAAAATTGTTCAGACCTAGAACTCCTATATTTTCTGTGTTTGCCTTCTGCTGGCAACTTTGCTTGCCCCTTTTCTTTGGATACCTAAACTGAATTTCTAAATGCTCAATTGAAGTTTTACAGGTTATGCTTTTTTATTTGGGGGACAATACCCTCATTTCCCTACCCAGCTACTCCTCTGCACTTACCCATTTCTGGATAAAATGTAATGCCTAGCAGTGAAAAGCCAATGAACCTGGGGAAGAATTTGGATGCAAAGTGGCAAATTGACTATCAGATTTAAAGCCCCTTCACAAAAAAGGGAGGCCCCAAGATGAGTTCTCCCACCACAGCTGATGGAGGGGAATAAGGGGGGGGGAGCCACGCATCAGTAGAAATGGTCAGTCTGCTGCACGACACCTTCCGCTGTAGCCACCCTGAACCCTGTGCATGCTCTGACTCAGCATTGTCCATTTGGGGGGTCATCCACTGTCTCTTGCCAATGGTGGTATTATACCTGTAAGTTTTCTGTGATCATAACATAAGTGCAGAGAGTTCTGAAAGATAGGTTTTCTTGCTGCTATTTTATTATATTGTTGGCATATGGTGTGATCACTGAGCCAGGAGCACACCAAAAATACAATCAGTTGAAAATATATTAAATAATAGAATGGTTTTTAAAAAGCCTCAGATTTTTATGAAAAACAATGAAAACAAACAAGACATGATAAAAACAACAACAGCTGAAGCAATTCCCATGCGATTATAAAGACTAAAGAAATGAAATATAAGTTGATTAAAGAAAAATGTTAAGAGGAAGGGGGGAAATATAAGGCACTCTTAAGTAAATACAAAGACAGCAATAAGCTCTAAAGATAAGTCTAAAGAGATAATCCCTCCAACACAAGCACTTTAAAAGCAAGAGATGTGAAATATTTTAGCACTGGTGGTCCATGATCCGAACATCATTCTGTAGCAGGAATGTGAGGCACACTTCTACTTGAACACAGATTATTGGCGTCTGTTAGCAGGAAGAAAAAGTATGGTGTGAGAACATAAAGGAAATACAAAGGAAAGTGCAGAGAATACAAAACCAGTGGTAGAAATTTCAAGCTGTTGCTGAATGGCAACTCCCAGCATTCCTCACCATTGTCTAGGGATTCTGGGAACTACAATCCAACAAAATTTAGAGGGCTTCATGAGGTCCACCCCTGTACTAACCCCATCCTTTTCTCACACCATCCCCAGTTCCACTATGGGTGAAATGTGCCACTTTAGCAGAAAGTTAAAGATTTTTAGATGAAAAAAGCGCCCCCCCTCCACAGAGACATAAATTCAAATCCACAAAGATTGAGGCACAAATTTAACCTACAAAGACTGAAGGGAATACAATAATAAATACAATGCAATACAATAATAAAGGTCTGTCACAAAATTTAAAAATAAAGATGAAGTAGAAGATTCAAAAGAAAAATAATTTCTCCTCTAAGAGACCAAACATGCTGTGTGCTTCAAGAAAGAAAGGTGCAAGAAAAAGACACAGTGCAACTGACTAAGGAAGAGCTGTAAAGAATATTCACAGACTGTTTCAAGCTCAGTGAAAAGGTATGTCTCAATAGGCTGACAAATCCTGTCAAAACAACTGTTCAACCACTGCAAGTTTCCCCTCCTTTTTTATCTTTGTGCAAGAGTGTTATTTTTGGTTGTTTTCTGAATAAAGAGAGTTTTTGCATAAAAATGTATTTTAGTGCAAAAAAAAAAATACTGACAAACAAGTCCCAAAATATAAAGAGTGATTAAAAGAAATGCCAAACATTATCTCACCCCAACCAAAAAACTTTTGAAGTGTTTTATTCTTATATGTGAGAATGAAATAAATGAAGATTTACATCCCCAGAGGGCAACAAAGAAAGACAAAGAGAGAGAGAGAGAGAACCAATACCCAGCAACCCCCCCCCACAAAAAAAAAACTACACTCATTTCTTTCCATTAAGACTTTCTGTTTGTCCTGAACAGTTGTTGCTTAAGATTTTAATGAATAATTATTAGGGATGGGCCAACTGAATCCTTGGATCCTCAACTCCTGGGCAAGGATTTGAGATCTGGGGACCCAAATCTCCCCACCAAAATAGGCGAACCGAATCTTTCGACTCCTGCAGGTGGCAGGTAGGAGAAGGTAGCAGGGAGCATGATCTCATTCTCCCCACTTTTCTCCTGTCTGCCTCCAGCCAGATCCTGCCCCAGGTGGGCAGCAGAAGGTTGTGGGGAGCATGATCTCACACTCCCCACTCTTTTCTCACTGAATCCTGGCCAGATCCTGCCCCAGGCAAGTGGCAGAAGTTTGTGAGAAGCACAATTCCATGCTCCCCACCCTTTTCCCACATGCTCCCAGCCCAATCCTGTCCCAGGCAGGTGGCAGAAGCTTGCAGGAAGCTCTTTTCTTGCCTGCTGCCAGCCAAATCCTGCCTGGGGTGGACATGAGAAGCTTGAGGGGAGCACTGTCCTGCACTCCCCACTCTTCTTCCCCCCGCCTGGTGCCACGGTGATCCTGGGATCCTGAAAGCTTTCCTGAAAATGAAAACTATTATTTAATTTTTTTTCATTAAACAAAGATATCAAATTCTACTTCAAAAACACTTTTAAATAGAAGTGCTTTCTTTCTCTTGCTTTTTAAATGCTTTTTTAAAAAAGGGTTCAAAAGATTCGAGGTTCGTGAGATTCATGGATTCCCAGAACCTTCCAGGGATTTGGATATGGATTCAGATTTGGAAAATTCTGGATTCATTCCATCTCTAAAACTTATCACTCCAGTCATAATTGGTATTATTATTATTATTATATCAAAATTCTACACATATCTTGCTGCTGTTTTAAATGCAAATTATTTGCTTCGCTCTCCACAGCAAAACTCAAAAGTTCTAAATCTTTATGCCCGTGGCCATTCATACAACATAATAAGGGCCAATATCTTGCATCGCAGACATTTTTTACAAATGTGTACTTAAGTAGAATCTCTTGAACGAACTCCCTAAGTGTACTTTAACAGCCAGCAGCTACACTGAGTGATGAGGGCTGTCCTGCTGGCAATGAGGGTGATCTTTCCAGCTCTTTCCTGTGGTGTGATGAGAAGTTGCAAAAGATGTCCTGTTTTTGCCCATCACACTGCAGCTCATTGATGGGAGGGGGCTTGAAATGTTATCCTCATTAGCCCTGATCAGACTTCCATTGCTCAGTGTGGCTGCTGGCTGTTAAGGTAGGTTAGGGGGCAATTGCAGTTAGAACAATCTTGCCACAAGCATGAACATGAATACCAAACTATTATAGCTGCAAGAGTCTAGCTTATGCATTCATAACTGTTCAACAGGATGCCAGCCATAATCATTGTGTTATACTATATTAACAATATACAGTATATATTATTAAATTATGTAAATTGTAACAACAACAATAACAATAGTAATAGTAATAATAATAATATCCAACATATGTGCATATGTCCATGTGGGTGATTTCCTCTTCCTACTACAAACTCCTGAGCACCCCCTAAAACTAGTCTCAAAGGACCTAGAAACTCTCTGGAACCAGTTTCCCTAAGGTTGCATTGATTAGGAAAGGCAAAGCAGGTTCCATGACATTTGGGTGCCACGCTGAATTTAGCCCCTACTAGATACTATAAATCTGTCTTCCAGCTCCCTAGCTCTAGAAATTAGGAATCAAAGTATAACATCATATCAGAGAAACAAATAGTAAGTCCAAAGTTTTTATTCTTCTGGTTCTGATTTCTTGTCAACTCAGCTGGAAATAAGACATAAGATTCACGGTTCATTGTTTTTTGGTGCTAGGAGTTTTCTCCCAGTGTTTCTTCATCTGTTCCTCAAGACCTTTCTGCAGTTTCATAAAGAGATCTATCACTGAAAATGAGAGCCATTGTGGTATAGTGGTTTGAGCACTGGATTATGACCCTGGAGGTCAGACAACTATAGAAACACACTCTCAAGCTGAAAAATCCCATGATAGGTTCACCATAGGGTTGCCATAAGCCAGAAAAAAACAGAAGGTGCACAACAACAACAATAACAACAACGTGGAATTCATGAAGCAAAACTTTAGGTTGCAGAAAGTACAAATCTCAGAGGACTCCAGAAAGAGTTGGAAAATAGCCTCTGAACAATAAACCCTAAAAAGCCCATCTTCTCAGATGATAACAGTAGTGTGCTAGTTTATTTTTGATGTGCTTTCAAATGTCTCTCCAGGTGGGATTTTGACATTCGTAAGAGCCCATAGTTGTCAAAATGGCCATAGTCATTCATAGTATCTGAAGCTGTGGCATTCTGTAATAATTCTGATGACTCTTATTCACTGCAACACAGTTACAGGTGCAAGAACTTGAAACTATTGTTTGCTAAAGTCAGGTAAGTGCTAGGCATTTATATTCATTGCAGACCAGTTAGCTACATTTTTTCAGTTGCTGTGAAAATATTATACTGGGCTTATATGGAAGAAAGTTGTTTCTTGGTAAATCTGACAATTTTTTTTTTACCCTTCCATCTACTATGTGACATTTCATTCTGATGTAAATTTCAAACTTCCTTGGAGCCAAGAAAGATGAGAGCAATTCTTGCACATTTTTCTTAACCAACTTATGGTCTGAACAAAGCATGTTCCATGAGGAAGTGATGTTAGCTATTTTTTATTACACGGTGGTTATTAAGAAAAAAGACATATCATAGGGAAAGGATTTGCTTTTGTATATTTAGTGTTAAAATGTTTAAAGGTTGGTTTTTTCCATTATGAATTTATGCATGCATCTTTTATAGTTTCATCCAAACAGCTACGGTAAGTATAAAAATGATAAACAAGGAACAAAAACCATTTAGGCATTTTCTTCACTTAATCATTACATACACATCAAGAACTGAGACCACCATGAAGAAATATTCAGGGTTTTTTTTTCTTTTCCTTGGGTTGCATGCTTGTTTTAGGAAATTCTAAGGATTTTGGCAGGATGAAATGAAAATATGATGTGGACACAGCAGTTCAGGATAAATTAACTGAATGAGGTTTTGACTGAATTAAGATGCTGATGGTATGGAGAAAAAAAGACTTATAGTGCAATATTGGCTTTTTTAAAAAAATACCTTTTTTAACTATGTATTACAAAATTATTCACTTTCATAAGCAAGGAATGTATCCTCATAGTCTGATTGTACCTGCTTGAAACATCTATTTGGATGATGTAAGCAGGGACAATCCAGATCTGGAAGGACTACTGAATTTCTTTTGAATAGTGAAAGAGCCTAACAGTGACAAACACTCTCCTTAAAAGCAAGTTCTGTCACACCATGGAAAATGATTTGCAGTGTCACCTTAAGGCATTCTACTACCTGAGAAAAAGAATAGGATAGTGCCCTCACCCTAGACTCCAAATGGACTGACAGTTGATTATTACCTCAGTATTTAGTATTGGGATAGCAACATCACTGTGTACATGAACCAGAAAACTAGTTTGCTTGGGGACCAGGGCATGATTTGTGATATACAAACCCCTGTTTTCTAAATTCCAGAAGGTGATTCCAGAAGGACTATCATAGTGCTATTCCTTAGCATCTGCAATTGGAGATGGTTCCCCAAGAATGTGGATAAACATGAATGGTGAAATCAAATTCCTAGTCAGCCATGATGGTCCTTGGATGGCTTTATTCCTACTCCTAGGGCAGGAGGGGTGAACTGTATGTGGGGGCCAGGGACCAATTATACCCCCCCCCAGAATTCCTCTGCAGGCCACATATCCCTCTGTTTTTCTCTGCAGTCCTTCTCCAAATGGTGACAGGTAATGATGTTGAGTCACTTCCTGTTGCCATTTTGAGAGGGACTGCAGTGGAACACAGAGATATTTGAGGGTGGTACAGGTTTCTGGGTGTATTTTTGTGTGTTTTAAGACTTTTGAGAGGTTTTATGCATGATTTTGGAGGCAAAAAAGAGTGAAAAGATCATGCCAAAAAAGTTTAAAAATCATATTTTGAGAGTTTGGGTACCATAGTGTATCGGACAGGGGCAAGTTCCCCCTCTTGCTCAAGGGTAATAAGGCTAGGATTAAGTCAAGACTCTGGATATGCTTATCCAGACCTAGAGCACATGTTCTCAGATTTCATGGTATGGAATTAAATACCTCAACCTCAGAAACTGCTGCTGTATTGATTGGGCAAAATAACACAGTAAGGAAATAAATGCTAGAGCTGTTGGGATATATTGCTAAGAACAACAACATGTGTAAAAAGATCTCTGAGGAAACCAGGTGGAAAGCTTATTTCCTAGTCTCATACCATGAACTTCCAAATCCTAGATTACCTGGCAGAATAAAATAGTTTAAGGAAGATATTGGAATCTGTCCTGGAGCTATGCTTTGCAGTTGAGAAAAAAAGGGAGCAGAAGAGGAAAAAGAACTGACATTTACATTAACTAGAGTGATGACCATTTAAAAAAAAATCTTCCAAAAGTGTGATATCTCAAATGAAAGAAAGAAGACAAACAATGCAATATTTCAGCATTTACCAAACTATGCTCATCCCAGGAAATATTCAATATTTTATGTGGATGTTTTTTATTGTTTGGAACAGTAAATTTCCATTTCCTCTCTTCTTTCTCAGGCTAGTTTTTTGTTGTGCTTGAATTTTAAAATATTCATATTTAAATAGCCCCTTGAGGTTTAAAACACTCGTTGCAGCTACAATTGAAGGTATTCTCTTTTTGCACTCCAGTGGATTCAGAGAATCAGTTATTATTGTTATACTCATTGCTTTCTAATTGAATCAGAGAGTGTCCTTTTCTTCCAATACAAGCTTTATCCCTGCTGTCTGCTCCTTCTAGCCATTTCCCCTCTGCAGAGCCCCACCTAAACTGATCAGGTCTCACCTTTACACCAGAGGAAAGGCTTCAGGAGTATGCAGGTACCTTTATTTCAATTTTAATTGAATTTTATCTTTTTTTTTTTTTTAGGAGTTTAAAAATTGAAGAGCTTGGAGCTCCAGGCAAGTGCAGTTCCACTTAACTCACCCAACTTGTCTTTATTTTCTTCCATTGGTAACTCCTCACGCAACCTCAGGTTGGTTTTTAAAACCCTTCTCTAATAAATGCATGTAGACTTATACCGTTAACAACTTAACGTTGTGCTCTCACTCTGCCAGCTGCCTGACAGTTCAGAAGCTCAATTGATTCGAACACTTGGAGCAGAATAAATTTCCCACCGGCTTGGTGCAATTTTCAGAATGTTTTAGACTCAGGCCTCCCTGTAGTGCCTGAGGGAATGCATTCAAGCTCACCGTGAAGAGTGCCCTACCCATATCTAAAGCTCAAAAGTTCTGAGGGGATTGTTTATCAGTGTTTGTAACACTGGTGAAAAGGTTCACTGCAGCTCTAATTAAAAAAGCCTCAGGAGGCTTTGTGTTGTAAGAACAGTAAAACTCCTGGTGTGACATTTGTTAGGTATCTGGTACAGGATGCTGTATTAGATGTGACTTAGTATTTAAACTGGAGTTCAAAAACAGATATAAATTGCCTCTGCTTAGAGACAAGCCTCTGTTACAAACTGTACATTTATTTGTTTATTTCCATAATTCGTTGTACTATGAAAAGTGGTTTGTAGTGCTTTGCTATCATTTACAAACCATTTTTGCAATGGCTTCTCAATGTACTCTGTATAACTACTGTAGTACATATCATCTGGTGATAGTTTTCTATTGCTACAGGAAGAAAAAACCTTAACCATTTGATTGAGCATTGCGAAATGCAGTTGCCTGCTCCACTGGGTAGCACTAGAAAGAAAAGGATATATGAGACACCTCCACCCACCCCACCCCAAAAAGGAATGCAGATTGTTAGTGGTAAGCAGAACTTGCATTGGACAGGACACAAGGAGACCACTCACACCACAGAATTATAGTACTTTTATTCCATTTTAACCACCATGGTTCTGTCCTACAGAATCCTAGGGTTTGCAGTTTGGGGAGATGCTAGAGAAGGTCCCCAGAGGAAAAGTCTAAATTTCCCTCCCTAAACTTCCTTTCCCAGGACTCCATAGGATAGAACTATGGCAGATAAAATTTGGGGGGAAAAATAGCACTATAATCTTGTAGTGTGAGGCCAAGTAAGCTTTTTCTTGAATCTTCCACTTGAGAGGTGCTTTACAACAGATCTCTCTCTCTCTCCCCCACTATCATTGCATTCTTTTGAAGTAAGTCCTTACTCCATTTTATAAATGTGAAACTTAATATGATTCCTGGGAATGTTGTTGTTGCTGTTTATTGTTGTTATCTGCCTTCAAGTCAACTCCAGTTTATGCCGAACCTTTCACAGTTTCCTTGACAAGAGTTATTCAGAAGAGGCTTGTCACTGGCTTCCTCTAAGTCTGAGAGAGTATGACTTGTCCAAATTCACTCAGTGGGTTTCCATGGCTGAGCAGGATGTCAAACTGTGGTCTCTCAGGCCATTTCCGCACCGGGCTTTTAAAATGGTGCAGAGTGACCTCCAACAGAAGTCTTCTGCACCGTAGAGTGGACTGGGACGGACTACTTTTTGTAGTTCCATACCTCAGTCTGGTTCTGCGCGACCGATACTGGTCGGGCAGTGTTTTTTAAAAAGCATGGAGCGCATGACTCCATGCCGCTCCGTCGCTGTGCTCCGGAGTAGATTTGCAGGTGCATGCAAGTGTGTGCCTGCAGATCTTCTGAGGGCGGGCTTTCAGCTGGCAAGCTTCTCCAGTTGGTGGAGAGCCTCCACCAAACGGAAGCCGCCGTTTTGGACACCAGAGCAGCTCAGAGCGATGAGCTCACACTGCTCCTCATCGCGATGGACTCACTCGGATGCTCAGGAAATCCAGTGAGTCCTGTTTTCGCACAGCTCCTTCCCCACGTCTGGAAAGGGCCTCAGACTCTTAGCCCGACCATCAAAACCACTAATGCTATAATTAAAATTAGGCTTCCCAGATCCACAGAATAAAATTAGCAATCATTCATCAGTTATAGCAGCACATTTATATTCAGAATACTCCCATGAAGTTGACTGTTAAAATTGCTATTTTAGAGGTGGGGAATAGGAACTGTAAAATGGTGAGTAGCTTAAAATAATTGTGTTAAGCACAATCTAAGTTCATGCACACATATGTAGGCACACTGAAACCCATACATGACTAAGCAAATACTCAGTTCCTCCTCCTGGTGTATGTGTGTGTGTTCATCACTTTGGTTTTGGTTTTGTGTTTAAGAAATTACATTTAATTTTGTTTTGCTGTCCTTTCCAAATATATAGTCTGGCAAAATTGGTTAGCCACAATTATTCATACCTTCCTAGACAACTGAAATATGCTGTGAATGAGTCTATCATTAAAGACTTCTTAAGAGCTTCAATTAATTCAAAAGTAAGTGCTAGGGTACTAAAAAGATGGGACTAGCCACCGTATAGGTTTCATATCTTACAGATCCTTAAATAAGCACCCAGGCTGATGGTCAGTTTTTGAAGATGGTTGAACGTGTGAGCTATCACCACTTAAGTCCTAAATAGCTTAAGATCTGGGTACATGAAGGTTCATGTGCTATATAAGCTTACCTAAACTTTGCACTCATCATTAAAGGGCCTGATTTGACTTCTCTCACTTTTAAGTCAGGAGAGTTGTGGAAAAGTTGGGCAATGTTCTCCTGGAGAGGTTTGCCTTCTTCCAAATGACCTTCCAGTACCAGACAAAGACCTTTTTATTCACATAGATCTTCCAGTGTATTGCCTGAGCTGGTTTAATTCATGGTTTTATTGGCCCTGTTGGATTTTATTGTTCTATTTTGCCTAGCTGTTTCTGTGATTTAAACACTGGTTTAACACTGATTTTTACTGTATTCTACTTTATTGTTTTTGATCCTGGGAGTGTTTAAACTAAAGGGTGGCACAGAAGTTTTAAAATAATTAAAAATCAATTTCCCCAGTATTTTTCCTATTGAAATCATTTATCAAAAGTATCCTGCCTATTCCATTTTTAAAGTCATTTAATTACTCGAGGATTGCAGCCTTGTTCATTGGGAAATAGCAGGCCAAAAAATGCCCCGTAAATAAGAACTAGCACAAACAAGAGCAGTCTTTTAGGCTTTTACAGATAGTTTATGCATATTTCTGAAGAATGCACAATAATTATCTCCTTTATCTTCAATCATCTCCATGCTACGGAGCTAACACTTACTTAAGGTAAACCAAGTTACAAGTCACAGTTCTTTAAGTTCAAATCTGTGGAAGAAAAAATGAAGGTAATGGATTCCAGTCTAGGAATGTTTTCTGTAAACCTACAACCTCTTTCATCATCTAGTTCCAGCCTGGGTAGCCATGAAGTGTAAAACCCTGAACAAGCCAGGTATCCTGGAGACCGTAGGGCTTAGCCATCAGCACTGCTGCAATTGGTCGATTTAATCCTTTCCAACAGCTGAGAATGATTCATCCAAGACTGGGTTTAATCACATTCCTTTCAGTGACTCACTGGGTGGTCTTGCATGTAGGGCTAAATGGCAATAATAAACAAGACAATGGGTAAGAAAAGAAACCTACATGTATTTTGTTTCTAAGCTGTTTTCTATGACTGGAGACAAAAGGCAAATTTCTCAGATAGTGGAAGGCAGTAGTCACCACTAGCTATGGTATGTTCATCCATCTCTACTGTACAAATTCTATTCAAAACAGACTTAGTGATATATCTCTGATAATGGAATGGTCACCACCTAGAAGGGACTCTCTCTCCTACTTGAAGGCTCTGTCATGTCCCCTCTTATGGGATCTGCCATGGTTGATTTGAGGCATAGAGGGGTGCAGTAGAGGAAGGGGTTTCCTCTCATGCAAGCTGAAGTCCACATGGCATTGAAAAGTTTTGTAGTCCTTGAAAGCTTTCAAAAACTGTTGATCAAGGAGGACAGCAAGACAAAATATGACAGCAAGAGCTCAGGAACACAGTAAGTAACCATACCTTTCTATGCCACCAAACAGGGGAGTGTTATACCTGAAAGGAAGAGCACAAGGTGGCTTTTATATGTTGTGGTTATTATCATTATTATCATGTGAAGGCATCTATGCATGTTCAGATACTCACCCTCTATTGCTCCTTGCCCAGTGCTCTACCTATATTTCAATTTACATTTACAAGGTCCCAGGTTCAGTCACTGCCAACTCCATTCCAAGTGATGGTGGCAGATACTGCTGTCTGGTAGGCTGCTGCCAATCAGAGTAGACAATTGGACTCAATAGACAAACAAGATAAGGCAGCTGCATATGTCCATCTTAAACTTTCTTAAGAAACCCTGTCTTGAAAAGATCAAGATTTTTGAGGAGCCAAGTCAAAGTTGCAATTCATACAGAAATACAGTTTACAAGAACTGTGTATTACTTTTATATCTACTGTCTTTATGGAAACCTGACTTTTTTAATGGGCCTTGTGTCTGTTTCTGATTTTGGTTCTCAAGGCTGAACAAGCTGACTACTTCTGTGCAGAGCACACTTGTAAAATAGCAGTGGATGTTTGTTTCAAAAGGTTACTTGTATTCTACATGTATCCATTTTCAAATTAAATATGACCAACCAACCACTTATAGCCACTCAAAATAAAATAAAATAGAATAAAAATGCTTGCACTAATTTAATAGAGGGTAAATAAACAAACAGAACCCAAGAGTTCAACACAATTCACTCATCGCTGAACAGGATTAACAACATCCTTATTCAAGGAATAATGAAGGCAGCATTTTAAAGGACATCCCCTGGGTATAACTATAATTTTCAAAATTAGAATATTGGTATACTCTTTTTTTTAAGACCATCAATTATTTCCTTGGCACATCAGCACTTCCAAGCATGCACAAAATCCACAGTGTGGCTATGCTTTTGTTTAAGCATCTCTTTAATTAGGTCATTAAATACCTTTTTTTTTAAAAAAAAATAATTTTACTAATGCTGCTATACAGATTGACATTAGGTTTTATGAAATAATGTCATCAGAGAAATTTTAGATTTACTTTACGCAATGTGAAATGCAGGAGCACACAAATTTTTTAATTGCTTTTTATTAGTGAGAAAGGGTCTCAGGTGAAATGAGGGGATTAATAGGACTAGAATAAAAAAAATATAAAGTATTCACTGTATGAAGTATTCACTTGCCATATCCTTCCACAGGTTTGTGTAGATTCAAGCTAAGAATACAGCGCTATAGCCCAGTGGTTCTCAACCTGTGGGTCCCCAGATGTTTGTGGACTTCAACTCCCAGAAGCCCCAGCCACTATGGTCAATGCTCAGGGCTTCTGGGAGCTGAAGTCCAAACACATCTGGGGACCCACAGGTTGAGAACCACTGCTATAGCCAGTCACCGTGGACAGGCCGAATTGAGCTCAGCTGGGCTACTATGAAAATATGTAGATGATTGTACTTGAAATCTATAATATCATAATGACCATTGCTTACTACTGTGCTAAAACATAGTGTCAATGAGTTGGGTCAGAAATCATCTAGCTAGCCTCTTGCTCAGTTCGGGATCTGTAATACAGAATTAGTCTGCAGCACCCTTCACAGATAGGATAACCAGATTAGGATCCCTGGACCAGAGATTTCAGGCGCAAAACCTGAGATCTAGGGAAAATCCATGATACCCTCTATCCTCCAATTCCCCAATTCAGCTGGGATAGCCCCTATGAATCCTCTGTTGTCCTCCCTTTTCCCCCCAGCTATTCTTAAAATGTCTTCTCCCACTTTTCCCTTTGTCCTTGGCTTACTTCAAATTCCTGCAAACTAATTTCAATGTACCATTAACTCGGGGGGGGGGAGGAAAGATGCAGGCAGAATCTTGTCCTTTCCTGTAGACTCAGGCAAAAATAAACAACTGCATACTCTTCCAGCTTGGATGTTCTTTCTCAATGCCTTTGGCCATCTTGACCACATTCTGATGTTGCTTGGGCACATGTGTCTCAGTTTTTATCTGTGAAATGTTAGAGAGTAGGAAACACCTGAGACTGTCTCAGGGGTCAGGGCATCCACTATCACAATTCTGAGCATGTCATTCAAATATTTTTTTTAATAAAAATAGAACAAATGAGGAAAAAAACACATCACTGATTGAGCCTCTATAGAGTATACAGCAGATTCTGCTTCAAAGCAGACAGTAGCAATGGAAGGCAGCAGTACACATTTTTTCAAGATAATGCTCTCACCCTGAGAGTTCTCCCCCTCATCTTATTGACCAGAGAAGAGGATTCAGGCACTGAGAATTTAGGACAGGGTCTTGAAGTCAGAAATCCTGTTGATAGACGGTCAGGCTAGATTTATCATTAAGTAGAGGGAGATAGCTGGGTCAGAAAGCCAAATGAGGAGGCAGCAAATGGCATGGTTTCCCCCAAAAGGAGACATCTCTAGTGATCCAGGTAGTAGTGCTACCTGCTCTCCTTCTGCTGTTACACCCTGTCGCAGTGACAGTGAGAACAAAGGTCCTTATTGACCTGTGTGATGCCACTCCACCATGACACTCCAAGGGTTTCAAACATTGCAGGTAGGAAGAGGATGGGCATGCTTCCTTGTTATTGTCCTTCTTAAAATATGGCACCTAGAACAGGCACTATGTGAGCTGGACAATTGTTCATATCTTACCATTTTAAGTCTGGCCAACATATGAACAGCTTCAGCCAGTGGACGGACATGTAAGAATTTCAGATAACCTAAGGAGGCTGGACAAATCCATCTGTTGGTTCTTGGCATGTTCAGTTCAGATCATCCTTAAATCTGTTCTTTCCCCTTATGCATTAACAATAAAGCATTTTTAAAAAATGTGTTTCAACGAAAAAGTGACATTCAACTACATATTTATTGTACAGATTGTATGTGATAGCCATTGTGTTGTAATGATTAAAGGGAGCCATTATGTTGTAATGATTGAGATGTGGAATGTTGCTGTTATCATTTATTTATATAGCATCATTAATGTACATGGTGCTTTACTAGTAAAACATCCAAAAACAGAGGTTCCTTCCAAAGGCTTACAATCCAGTACACACACACACAAGCATACACACACATGCACACACACACACACAGAAGGAAGGAACAATTAAAAAATGAAGGGTGGGCCAACTGAATCTGCGAATCCGCAAATCCTTGGCAAGGATTTGAGATTTGCAAATCAGAATCCCTGTGCTAAAATAGGCAAACTGAATCTTTCGAATCCAGCAACGAAATAGTTTGTTGGAGACCGGGACACCTGAAAACTGAGGAGACCAGACACACAGGGGGGGATAGCAAGTAGGTGAGTTTTTCCCTTGGAGTTTGCTAACAATTTCAGAAATTACATCTGGGGTTGTATTCTAATATATATATGTATGTATTCTAACCCCAGGATGCCAGAAGGAGCTATGCAAAGAAAAGCCAGTTTTGATCTTGATTATCTCTGTACTGTAGTATGTGGCCCTGTTTACACAGACAGGAAAATGTGGGATTAATCCACATTTTCCTGCCTTTGTAGAAAGGGCCTTCATGTCATTTTCAATCTGGGGAGATCCTGGGGCAAAACTATGACAATTGTTCTGGCCAGATTTCTTCAGAGGGATGTTTGCCTTTGCCTAGGCTTCTGCTAAGGCTGAGAGAGTGTGCCTTGCCCGAGATTATCCTTTTTTCCGTTGCTTTTTAACCCCCCTTTTAAAAAAAAAAAAAAAAGATTAAAAAGATTCAAGGTTTGTGGATTCCCAGAACCTTCCAGGGATTCAGATCCAGTTTCGGATTCAGGAAATTCTGGATTCATCCCACCTCTAAAAAATATAGAATTGTACAATATAATTGTAAACAAATTATCCAGATAAATAAAAAATGTTATATAATATAAACTAATAAATACATATAATCAATTATATGTAAAAATTCTAATAAATACATATAATCAATTATATGTAAAAATTCTCAAAGCTCTGGAAAACAAAAAAAAGTTTTCAATTGAAATTTTAAAATAATGAGGGAAATAGCAGTCTGCTAAAGTTCATGAAGACAATTTTAAAAAGAAGGGAGAAAAAAAAAAATAAGCTGAGCAAGAAATCCTTGGTTGAGTGAGAAGCCTGGAGTTTCTATAACACAGATTTCAAATAGGCTGGCAAAAAAAGAAATGACTGAAAGATGTGGAAAGCTAGGTTGTATAGGGCTTTGAAAGTTAAAACAATAATTTCTACTCCCCATGAAGACGTCAAATTCCCCAGGCAGTCTCATAGGGACATGGGGGCAGGGGGGCGATTTGCCCTGGGCAGCAATGTTTTGGGGGCATCCTGGCCTGAAGCCATGGCTCTGCACACCCTGGCCATGCCCCCAAGCACCACAGTCACGCCCCTGCACACAGTGGCCACACCCCTCACATTGTAGCCCCGCTCCCCTCCCACCACCACCCTCCACACACTCCAAGCTCTGCCAGATAACCTTGGGGCAGTCAAATTCTCTTAGTCTTACCTACCTTTTAGGGTTCTTGCAAAGCTAAAGTGGGAGAGGAGATACATATGTCACCTTGAGTTCATTGGAGGAAAGGAGGGATATAAATATAACTAAAATAATAGTAAAAAATAGCATAAATACAAATTTTAAAACATAATCATATTATCCACTCTTAAATGTATTTTAGTCATAATAGGTACATATAAATGTACTTTGATTAAAAAAAATTCAACAGAAAACTGAGTTGAAACATTCTGTAAGTATGAAAGCCAGCCCATAATTACATTCTTATAGCTATATTATTTAGGAGCTACAGATTAAGTCAGAGCCAGTGTGTTGTAGTGGTTCAGGTGCTGGATGACAGCCTTGGAAATCAGAGTTTGATTCCTAGCTCAGACATGGAAACCCACTGGGTGACCTTGGGCACATCACGTACTCTCAGCCCTCTGAAAACCTCATTATAGATTGTCCTTAGGGCTACCATAAGTCATAAATGACTTGAAGGCACACAACAACAACTACAACTACAACAAATTATGTCAGTATCAGAAAATGTAATTCCTTGAGCATCCTTCTGAAGAATTTGGGCATATGGAAGAACGCAGTTTCCTTTGCAACACAGGGTACCATGTATGTGCGCACACACACACACGTGCATGTGTGTTCACACTGTATTTTCTTGTTTCTAATGCAAGAACAGAAATTTCTGCATCAAATGATGGCTGTTTTCAAGAGAACATATGTTTCTTAGAATCACATGATGAGCTCAGAAAGTCAGGCTGAAGACACCTGTTCTAGATTAAACCCATGTACAGAAGCCTACAGAAGTTAGAAAAGCAGTGACCATATATAGACATGAGTAGAGGTTAAACGTACTGACTATGTTTGGCAAATATACCAATCCACAAGCTCCATCTGCAGCAAGATCTGTATGTACACATCTGCAAAAGGCAAAGGGCAAAACATGAGATAAACTTCAGTGTCTTGGTCAGATAGGAGCCTGCCAAAAAAGCAGTATTTTACTTAATTTAACTGGATCAAATGCTGTACCACTTCCATAACAAAGGTTTCCTGTTTATATTATGACAGAGCATCACAATCCTTTTGCTTGAAAATGAAGCTAATATTCAATCCTAGAAGGAACACCCATACAATAAAATAAAATAAAGTAAAATAAAACAAAACAAAACAAAATACAGAAAAACGTAATTAAACAGCAAATAGTACACGAGCATTGGGGTCAACTGAGGAGCAATTCTGTGCCTGAATAAATTAGAAGGACTTGGCCCTGTCTTGATGGTCCCTAACCAAGTTTGCACTTATGCACAAAATTTGATAATCTGGTATGAGCAGAGGTACCATTCAGTAGACTTCAACCTTTGCGGAACTGGAGCTGTCTTTTTATCCCAGCAGACAATACATGATCACTGATTCCCTTTCTCCTTCTTACTAGCTATCCTTGGTTTCCCATGTACAAGAGAAATCAGATGTTGTTGTTTTTTTTAAAAAAAGTATATTTATTTGTTTTTTGCTTGCACAGTTTATCATAATGGGAGGGGGAAAAAGCAGTGCCCACCGTAGTATCTTTGTTAAAATAAACAAACTAAATCCTTCTTTGCATCTGTCACCTCTATCTTGCTCTCTCCTCTGCCTGCATCCTAAAAAAGAATTTCAAAGACACACATAGAAATTGTAGCGCTAAGATTTATGTTCAGGTGCATCCAATTTATGAGTCTACTCTCTAGTTAAAGGATCAATGGCACATCTAACAATTCTGTAGAATGTAGAGAGTCTTGCAACTTTAAGAGTTAGCTTTCAAGTTGCCAACCCCATAATGTTCCCTGTGCAGCTCTGTAGACTGCAGTTAAAAGGAATGGATGGTCATCTCATTACTCATACAAAGATATACTTAGTTTTTTTAACCCACACTTCCAGAAGGCCAGAAACTTCACTTTAAGGAATAGCTGGTCTCAGTTTAAGAAAGAGATAAAAGCATGATAGAAACAGCTTAAGAAAGAAGTAGAGAGGTGATAGAAACAGAAGGAGGCAACATAGTCTAGAGATTCTCTTCAATGACAAGTTATATTCTGTCATTTACCAATGAAAATGTAATGTTACCGGGTGTCAGGGAATCACCTAAATTCTGAAGGAACTGATATCCTTCTTCGATGTCCAGATAATGCATCTTATATGTATGTAAGCTAGCTCTAAAGCCTGGGCATTCATCTCTATCCAAGATGGCATTAGTGCTCTCTAACTCAATATAGATGGAATATCAAGGCACCAAAAAGTAGGCAGCAAAGGAAGGAGACTGGGATATCTCTCTGATGGTGGCCGCATGCACTTGGATCCATTTGATAGGGAGCAGAATGTCAGCTTTGTGACCTGTAAGATATCTTTTTGTACAACACTGAAAGTAGCAGGGCAAAGCTTGGGAGGTACAAAGCTCTTAAAGGGCTGGCAGTGAGCCCCAGCAGCAGCACAGAGTCAGGAAAATCGATTCCATGTGTGAAATGTAATGACATGGGAGGTGAGCCCTTGCAGGACTAGAAGCAACTACTGGGCAGCTTTGCCAATTGCCTGGTTGTCAAAAACACTTCAGTTTCCACCACCGCCATCCCAGCAGAGGGTTGGCATATTATACCATATCATGACTTGCTCAATTTTACCGAGATTCTGGGTTTGTTTACCCAGATTGCCCTTAATCCCACATCTAGTCTAGATCAAGAAAAAAAAGGTTTTGACTACTTGACCACACTTGTCTGCTCCTGAGAACATCCACCTCTTTGGGTGTTAAATATTTTCAAATATTACACAGGCAATCAGAGGTGTAGGTATGAGGGGAAGGAATGATACCATTGCCTTCCCAAACAAGAATTCTGCCCTCAAATGAAATTTTCATTCTGTCCCTAAATTTATAGCATTGAGACATGGAAATTCCTTCACACCTAGAACTCCTATATTTACTGTGTTTGTATTTTCTTGGTAACTCTGCTTGCCCTTTTTTCTTTGGATACCTGTTCCCTCCCACCCTCAGGATGAGAGACAAGGGTGCAAATTCTCTAGTTTTGGTGATCTTACCTCCATGCAAGAAGGAAGGGCAATTAAATCAGTTAAAACTTGCAAATTGTAGAAAGCTTTCCCATTGTAAGCTTCAATTCAGTGGTTCTCAACCTGTGGGTCCCCAGATGTTTTTGGACTTCAGCTCCCAGAAGCCCTGAGCATTGACCATAGTGGCTGGGGCTTCTGGGACCTGAAGTCCATAAACATCTGGGGACCCACAGGTTGAGAACCACTGCTTTAATTGATTTGCTGCTGCAACTTGCAAAGAATGGGGGATCTATACCTTTACTTAGTCATCTTCTTCCCCACCCCCTATGGCAGCAATATTCATCCCTTTCTCTTCTCTGCATCCCATCTTCTGACTAGGAGCGAGAAGATGAAATTGAATGTCCCTTATCTTATCTTCCAAATTAAATAAGAAGGAATGATTCCCATGTTTCACCTTGATCAGGAAAAGCCACTTTAATTAGGTTCCTGTCTTCAGTTTCAAGTAGGAAATGTCTTCTCTCTCTTTCTCTTTCTCAAGTTTTTGAATGAGCAGCTGTGGTTGGTATGTGATGCATAACAATTAAAAATATCATCACGGGCTGTCCTTAACTCTCAAGTTTTGGTCCCTAAACCTCAAAGTCCAGGACAATCCTGAACTGGCAACTGTATTCCACTCTGATTTTGGTCAGCTTATGAGAAAGGGAGAATTTTCTAAATATGAGCCTTCCCCAAGAACAATCCTTGTACTATCCCTGACAATGACCCATCCCTTCAGGTCTTCTTCATATGCATTCATTCTGCTGCTTTTCTGCTTCGTATATTATTCTGTTACCAGATAAAGGTGGCTTAAGAGAACACGATACTGAATGTATCAATCAGCACATAGTAACTTTGAATTTGGAACATTCAATTCAGTTTTCTTTTCAAAACTTTATTTTGGGCTCTCCCTTTTCGATGGAAAGAAGAGAAGAGAAGGTTAAGAAAGGACGTGATAACCATGTTTAAATATTTGACGGGGTGTCATGTTGAGGAGGGAGCGGGCTTGTTTTCCGCTGTTCCAGAGACTAGGACAAGGAGCAATGAATTCAAGCTGCAGGAAAGGCGATTCCACCTGAACTCAGGAAGAACTTCCTGACAGTCAGAGCTGTCTGGCAGTGGAATATGCTGCCTCAAAGTGTGGTGGAGTCTCCTTCTTTGGAGATTTTTAAGCAGACGCTAGATGGCCATCTGTTGGGAGTGCGTTGATGGGGGGCATTGAACTGGATGTCCCCTGTGGTCTCTTTCAACTCTATGATTCTATGAATATTTGAAAAAATTCTTGTTCTCACAGAGAAGGAGAGTCTCCAGACATGAAGGCACCCATAAAGAAAATGGTGAACAACAACAATTTTTTTTCCATTTCAAGGTTTTTCTGTAAAAAACACCATTTACAAAGAAAACTAGTAATCTTTTTTTGTCCTAAATCTTGTTAGGAAAATAGAATATTTTGCACAAAATGCAATCTGCACTAGGATTTTTTGCACATGTGAATTTTTCTCAAAAAAGTTCCAAAATATGACAAATTTAAGAAATGCAGAAAACCTCTCAGTCTCACCCAGGGAAGAAAACATGGTTAAAACGGGTTGCTTTTATATTAAAGATTATAAGTGAAAATCTATGTTACTATTTTCCTTTTCCCTATATCTCCCTACCAAACATAGGCCTGGTAACCTGGCAGTGGTAACCTGGCACATGGTAACCTGGCAGTGGCTTGATAAACTTTTTGTTTCTCCTACCTTCTTAGTACTATCAAAAGAAGGGACAGAGCAGAATAATACAATGCTGAGGACCTGTCTGCAATTTCAAGTTGGCAGGCTTTGCTTCTGTGCTGTTGCTACAGAGTGAGAGGCAAGTAATAGAAGTTTCCCATTGTCATCGTGAACATTTCCCATGTCACCATTTCTAGAAAGGGTCAGGTTTTATGCCTGTTCGTCCTGTGGTCACGACTGAGCAAAAGTTGAAAAGGATGTTGAAACTGAAAATAACTGCTGTAGAAGCTTATGAGCTGAGGCATTTCCAGAGAGATAAGATCGAGGTTTTCAATTTGCAAAAAAGTAAAACAATATAAAAATGTTGCATTCTAATGTGCTCCATGTGTCACTGATGAACAAAATATGATTGGTTTTTCTACATGAGTTTATAAAAACATCCAGAGGCTCAGATGCTTTGTAATATATGCAGGTTTCTGAAAATACATTGTAGGTTATGAGGATTAATACAACCACTTATCGCAGCAATTGACAACAATCTGAAATAGCATTTGAAGTAACAAAAACATTCATATTACAGTTATCTCATATTCTCTGTGACACAGAGCCAAGTCTGCAGTATCTTGATTTATGCACTCAATAGCAAAGTAACAGACATGAAAGTTGCTCTTTTCTATTGTTCCAGCTTCAGGAGCACCCAATTGGTAATCTTCCACTGTGTAATCTCCCCCAGTGTTTCAGTTTCCTTTAAGTGCTTTAATTATGTCTCATTTTAGTTGCACAAGACAATATATTATCATGACAATAGAGCCTATGCTGAAATGTGGATTGGATTCCTTTTTGTATATTTAAACAAGGAGTGGAGTGGCTGCGTGTGATGATGGTGATAATGAAAATGCTGGAGTAGGTAGAAGAAATATCAAGGTTATAACTCCATTCCTAATTTAAGATGTCAGAATTTCCTCAATACATTGGGAGTTTTGGAACTGCTGTGTATCTTAAAAGTAGTGTGGGCAACCATCAAAGACAAGAGGTAGAAAGGGAAAGAAGATATGAGGCTGAATGCTTCAGCTGTTTCTGTTTATCAGCATGCTGTCCCCGCTCATGGAAGTCCCAGATCATATGATCTTCCAGCATCTCTCTAACATATGCCATGGTAGACCAGTGCTAAGGGTGATGTAGATACTACTGTGTTCTTGATAAGGCCAGTCTAGTTTCTTTTTCCCCTGAAATCAAATAGATAGTTCAGGCAGGAAGTTTTTTGGAGATCTTCTGGGTCACAATATATGGCTTTCAGACCCTATTCAGAATGGAGCTGTTCCATTGTTGTGGCAGTGATTGTTGTTGCCATCAAGTTGACTTTTACTTATAGCTACCTAGGTATGAGATTCCCTCAAGAGCCCCAGCTGTTCAGGTATTGCAAATTAATGGGCGTGGTTTCCCTCTTGTTTTCTGTAAAAACATTCAGTGCAATAAAAACAAAACAAACTGAAATCTACTTATGAACTAGTATCTGTAGAAGAAATACGGTGTAAGTGCATATATTTTGATATAGTCCACATTTGTATGATATTTGGTTGCATTCCTATAACAAAGAGCCATCCTCATTGAACTCAGTGAGGCTTCTGTTCCAAGCGACATGCGAGAACTGTGCTGTAAGATTTTCAATTTGTAACACCTAAAAGAGGTCACTAAATAAAATATAATGAAGTGAGTCACACTTCATTCTTCTAGTTATCATACAGGAATTCACTGATAAACACAGCATCCCCACTAAAATATATTTCCTTAGAGGAAATGAGAAGTAATATATATATATATATATAAAAGATATTTGTACTATGTCATCTAAACCATCACTTGGTTGATATTGCATGCATGTATGAGTTCATACTGGGGAAAACTGATATTCAATTTATACAAGCAGATAATCTGCAGGGGTTTTGTGGGAGCATTTCCTCTTTCATTATTTTTCTGTAGATTGGGGAAATTGTGCCCTTCCAGATATTTTTGAACTACAGCATCATGCCCCGCCACTGCCAATGCTGCCTAGGCCCATTTCTGCACTAGGCTGTTATAGTGCTATTATTCCACTTTCAACATCCTATGGAATCCTGGAGTTTGAAGTTTAGGGAGGAGCCCCTCCCTAGACTGCAAACCCCAGCATTCCATAGGATGTTGAAAGTGGAATAATAGTACTATAACAGTCCAGTGCTGAAATGGCCTAAGTCTAACACAGCCACAAATTCCCTCACCTACATAGCAGATCTTGATCACAAACACAGAAGACTTCGGAATCCCTTTCTGTTAATACAACCATCCCATGAGAGTTTCCCAGTTATTATTGTACTCTCAATCTTCCACACAAAACTGCCTTCCTACTTCTTGAATATCCTTAAACTGAAAGCATCTCTCAGACAAATGTTGTACGCCAAAGCAATAAATAGTCTTGTCAAGAGATAGCTTTGCCATTTTTTTCTCCAGTTAAATTTAAACCTATTTAATTCAGTAACAAAAAAAAAGAAAAAAAAAGAAAAGAAAGAAAAGAAAAGAAAAAAGAAATAGTTGTGATTGCTGCTGTCCAATAGTTTTCCACTCATTAATAGATATTCCTATCAGGTGCCATCAAGCTATTCTTTCATGCCAGCTGTTTTCAGTGAGAGCTGCATGAAGTTGACACAGGCACAGTGTCAACTATTTTTATATTCTGAAGAAAGAAGAATCTTTGAAATAAAAAAATCGGGGAAAACAACAGCAATCCACAAATTCAAATTTTCCTTGTACATTCAATCATGTTTTGACATATGGGCAGGGTTGGAGAGGCAGAGGCTTTCTGGAAGCAAATGGATGGAAAAGAAGAAAACTACAGCTATAGTTTGAAGTAAGAATATACAGCAAGATTTGGTTTGTGCCCTAATTTGACACTTCAGAAAACAGTCTACTTGGGGTCAGATTAATTTGCAGGAAGGCTGCTTCAAGTTGGGTTCCAAAATTAGCGCCTCCTCCTCACTATACTTGGGAATGCAAATAAGACAGATGTCATAAAAAAATATCCAAATATGCAGGCACAGTAGTCCTGCAGGAAGGTATTATGACTATTCACTTGTAGACATGGAACCTTTTTGCAGCTTACCCTTTCACAGAGCTGGGTTGCAGTCTTCACACAAGAAGCCTGGGGAAGAAAGCTCTTTGCAAGCCTCCCACTTGGGCTTTGCAGCAGCGTCTTGGTCATGTGAGCGCCCCGCCCGCGCCCCACCCCTTCCTTCCTCAGTGCAGCCTGGGAGTTGTAGGCTGCGCTGGGGCAGGAAGTGTGACTGGCACGGCTAAGGAGACTTCTCATGGCAAGTAAGTGCGCGCGGGGTGCCTGATCCATGCGTGAGCGCATGCCATTTTCAGCTAAAAGCAGAAAATAAAAAAATGCGTATGTGCTACGCATGAGGTAGACCACTCCTCACATTTACGCGACGCTCAAGGGGCCCTTTCGCTTAAGAAACGCCATGCGAAAAGGGCAACAGGTATAAAGGTGAGGTTGTATTATGTGTTTTTAAACTTTACTTTTTAAAAAACCTTGATAGAATTGAAAACAAATATGCTGGCATAGCTGCCTGTACTGAGAGAATCTCTGCTACCAAGTGACAAATAAACTGTTGCAGGAATATTGGCACAAATGGGATATGCTTCTTCCCACTTGGTTGATATGAAGCATTAGAACATATCACACCAATATTAAAATCACTCCGCTGGCTGCCAATTAGTTTCCATGAAAAGTACAAGGTGTTGGTTATTACCTTTAAAGCCCTACATGGTTTGGGTCCAAGTTACCTCCAAGATCGCCTACTCCCATGAAATCCACCCAATACACTCAGGTCATTTGGAGGCCATTTACTTAAATGGCCAGGACTAGACTGGGAATGGTCATCCAGAGGTCCTTCTTGTTCACAGCCCCTAGACTGTGGAATGACCCACCAGAAGAAATTTGACAGCAAAATATACTGTCCAAATTGAAAAAAAGTACTAAAGTCTTCCGGCAGGCCTACTCAGGCTATTTTTAATTGTAATTTAATTATATTTTTCATCAAAATCTAATGCACATCCTTAGTATTTCCTGCTTATAAGGAATTCTTAGCTGAGGGCCCAAAAGAAAATTTTCACTGGGATTCAGAACTCATGACCAAATATTTGGGGCTTCCTGCTAATTATTATAGCTGAGAGAGAAATCTGCTGGTGGGCATATTATTTGAACTTCTACTGTACTTGAATTGCAATCCATATTGATGGAGCTTGTTACCACATCTTACTCAGAACAAGGCTTTCTCTAAGCCCAGTATTGCTCCTAAGGGACTTTGTGTTTTATAATACTGCTTCTCTTTCTTTTTCAAGTCAACTATTGGAGAACTTTCAAGACTCCATTCCCACACAAAAAGTCTCTTCATGGTTACAAAGCATTTTTCCTACAACTGAAGTATTTCCTTTTCTTTTCTCTTCTTTAGTTGGAGTAATCAGATTTCTGACCGAGTGTTACATGGAATTAAAAGATACAATTTTTAATATATATATAATTTTTATTAATTATTTAAACTTACATAACAATACATAACACACAACACAATACCTAATACATAATACACATAGACTTATAAACCGCTTATAGCCATAAGTTCTTAAACTCAATCTATTCTACAATTAAATCATAAGTGCTCCCCACTAACGGAACCACTAGAGATATAATAACTTCCATTCCCTTTTTGTAGCTTCATTCCCCTTCCAAAACTGTAATGATTCTTCTCTTGGTTTACTTCCTTTCCCTTTTATTAACACATAATCAATAAATTCACCCCTAATATCCATAAAAATATCTCTTTTTAATTCCCCCTTCTTTACTTTAATATTACAAGTCAATTTATCATTAATAGCTATATCCCATACCTCTATAGCTCATTCATTTAAGTTAGTGTCTTGCTTTATTTTCCAATTCTTAGCTATCCTTAGCCTTGCTGCAGTTAATAAAATGGAAATTAATTCTCTTGTTGGCCACTTACTTTGTTCCTTATCAAATATTGATAATAAGGCTAATTTAGGATGTAACTGTATGTTTTCATTAGTTATTGTCTTTATTTCTGTAAGAACTAACTGCCAAAATTTCAATACACGTTCACATTCCCACCACATATGAAAGTAGGAGCCAGTTTCTTGGCAACTCCTCCAGCACAGATTAGAGTGATTAGCATTTATTTGACTTAATTTCAATGGGGTTAAATGCCATCTCCAAACTAACTTATAAAATTTTTCCTTAATTCTTTTAGACGTAGGTTTCAATATTCTCATATCCCATATTTTAACCCAGTTTTCAATGTTTATTATTTTTCTAAAATCATGCTCCCATACTAATTTGAATTCATCCTGTGATTCCTCCTCTGTAGACAATAGTTCATAAATTTTACTCACTATGCCTTTCTTTACTTTATTTCCAACTATCTCTTCATTTTTTAATATCATTTCTTCAAACTTTGTAAGCTTCCTATATTTACCATTTCACCAAATTATATATATTATAAAAATTATATATATTAAAAGATACTACATTTTCTAAAAGTATTTTTAAAGATAACTCATTTGGTTGTCTACTTCTTACTGAATAAACACACTTTTCTCTTACTAAATCATAATTTAGATTATGTGTATGCAGTTTTTTCCTATCACAGAAACAATTTCCTTGCAAAACACACATAAAAAAACCACTCTTGATAGGTAATTAGATTACTTGTAACTCTTGTTATTATCATGGGGATTACTGTATGTACATGAAGTCTTTTATCAGCAAAATTAAAGGGTAATGTACTTGATATATTAGTTGATGTTTCATACTTCAGTGTTATTTTTCTCTCCTTTTATTCCTACCTATTTGAAATAAGATTCACAAAAATGTGATTTCAAAAAGTGTTTGTATTTAATACATTCCACTGACCAGCACAGCAATTTCAAGTGGTCAGGTTTTATCTGTGGGCCCACAAACTACTTTGAAGAGCTTGTCCACCACTTTGCAGATGAAATTGCTCAGACTATCTTCAGCTAGGATGCAATAATTAAGACAGACCCAATGGATGTATTTTTGATCGTTGCTTGCCCAGTGACAATGGATACTTTTCAATTTGTAAACCTGAAGGTATGGACAGAATCCTTGAGAGATTAAAGTTACCTCATATGTGTTAGAACCTTGCCTTTCTTGGCTTATTAAAAAAGGCTAGAGGGGGACTGGCTAAAGAGAGTGGATAATGCCTTTCTAAAACAAGGCAGAGTTTCAGCTAGGAATGCAGTCCTTCAGCAAGTTTCTTCTGAAGAATCCCAATGAATAATTTTAGCAATTCTTTTTTTTTCCTGCTGTGAGAAAGTGTTTGAAAGTCATACAATTTTCAAAGACTATTTGCAGTTCAGAATTCACTGTGCACAAAATTTGCATGTGGTTGTTTGGCGCAGAAAACAACGTTTCCAGCATAGGAAGCTGTTTTCTGCACAGAAAAGAACATTCTTGTGTAGACACATGATTTCCTGCACAGAAAAATGCTGTTTCCTACAAAGAAAATGCTGTTTATGCAAATTCTGTACAGAATAAGTCCCCAAGTAGTTCATTTTCTGCACAGGAAACAGTCTTTTCTGTGTAGGAGATAATATTTCTGTGGGAACACATGTCTTAGGCCATTTCCGCACAGGGTATTTGAAATGGTGCAGTTTGTCCTCCAGAGAGGACGTCTGCACGTGGGAGTGGACTGGGTCCGGACTACTTAATGTAGATCTGCAGCTCAGCCCTCTCCAGAATGACCCCAAGTGGTCGTCCAGTGTGCTTTTGAAAGACCAGAAAATCAGGTCTTTCAAAAGCATGGAGCGCGCCGCTGCGAACCTACTCCCTTGTGCAGATTTGCAGGCTCACGCCAATGTGAGCCTGCGATCTGCTGGGGGCGGGGTTTAGGCTGGCAAGCTTCAGCGGTTGGTCGATACCCTCGACCAACCGGAAGCCGCCATTTCGACGCCGGAGCAGTGTGGAGCAACAAGCACGCACTGTTCCAGAGCAGCCTGGACTGGACTGGGGAGCCAGAAGATCCAGTAAGGAGCGGTGCGGGGCGATTCCCTCGCCTCATGCGGAAATGGCCTTAGTTACACTTCATTACAGTTATAGTAGGATGCTTTATGTGGGCTGTGTTTGAAAAGGGTTCTGAAAGTTCAACTGGTCCAAAGAGCTACAGCCAGATTATTAACTAAAATTGTCTTTAGGGGTCACAGAATTCCCTTGTTGCAACAGCTCCATTGGCTGCCAGGTTGTTTCCAGGCATAACTCAAAGTACTTGTTATGACCTCTAAAAGCCCATAGAGCAGGAGGGCCATAACTCTCTCATACAAATCTGCCCTTCTGGAAAGAGCTTTCTCTCTGTCTCACCACAACCACAGGTGTATCTAGTAAAAACACAGGTGAGGGCCTTCTTAGTGGCTGCACCCAGGCTATGGAACTCCCTCCCCAGAAAGATTAAACTAGCATCCCCCTTGCTATCTTTCTGCAGGGAAGTAAAGACTTCTTTTACTTAGCTGTCCTCTTAGCACTGATTGCTTAGGGCAAAGGACTGGATTTTCTGTTTTCTATTTCCTTATTTTAATGGCTTATGTTTTACAAGTTGTAATTTTTGATTGGTTCATTACATTTTCAGCTTTTGCATGTTGTTAATATTTAGCTTTTCATTTGAACTGCTGTAAATCTAAACTGGCAAAAAAGCAGGGTATCATCATCACCACCACTACCACCACCACCACCATCATAATCATCTTTGATAACTACACAGAATACTCACTGTGTTAAAAATAAAGAATGTTCCAAGAAAATGTATCAGTGGTCCATTCTACAGTGCAATTTGACCTACCAGGAATTTGAGTATATTTACCAGCAACAGCAAATCCCAATAATTCATGTCCTTGCATTAGCTAAATGTCAGATTGTTTCAAACTATTTTCTATAAAGGGTATAGGGCAAGGATGGAGAAGTGTCCCCAACTTCTTTTGTGACACCTCCAACCCCTAGTATCTCCGGAAAGGTGAATCATCAGTGTTTTAAAACCTTCCTAAAGAACTCTCAGCTGCTTCAGATCCTCCTGAAGCACTCTCTGCTGATTTCTCCCCCCCCCCCCGCCAAGCATTTGGGCTTTTTGATCTGCCATAGAAGGGGTAAAAACTAAATCACTCTTTCCTCACATTTGCCTATCTTGGTATGCAGTGATCATGATAAGGTTGCAAACTGATTCAGGAATCAAAGCAATCTCACCTCAACAATCACCCAGACCATTCCTTTAAAAAAAATTACGGAAAACATTGTCAGGACATAACTTGGGCCAGGCTCATCAAGCCTCAGTCCTGGAACCTATTATCCATTCCCATGAATACTAAAGCGTTCTCTATTTACTTGAATATGAGTAGAACAGCTTCCTTTTTAACAATGTTGCTATTAAAATTTACCACTTGCATTAGAGAAAATGAGGACAGGGACATCATTCAGAAAGGAGTTATTCTCCCTTTTCTGTGTTTCAGGACTCATGTCCAATCATTATCCAGAAGAATACTTCTATTTATGATTATTATCTTCTTAAAACAGAAATATAGGAAGTATATTCCCTACATGTTATCATTTAAGCTTCAATATATGGTCCTTTCTGCACCCTAACTTTTTGTGTGGTCCTCCGATGGTGATCCCAGCAGCAGCTCTGCCTGGAATGGAGTGTGATGGGAGTGCTCCCCTCTGCACCGGACCGGTTCCTTGCAGATTGGAGCATGATGGATATGACTTGTCCTTCCACAGGGGAGTCAGCTATTTGCCCAGGTTGTGCTGGGGCAGGAAGCGCCAACATCACACTTCCTGCCCTCCCTTAGGACAGGTAAGTAGGGGATGGTGGCACAATCGGGTGTCATTGAAGGGGAAAACTTGTCAATGATCAGATCCATGATCACGCTGCCTGGGAAAAGAGGAGGAGTGGGACCACAATGGCATCATGCAGAAGTGTCATTACAGTCCCATTCCCCTCCCATCCCCAAGCAGGAATGGGAGGCTACTGTGGAAAGGGCCTATGTTTATTATTTTTGGAAGGTGTTCTAATACTGTTTCTCAGGGGATGGCTTCAGATGTCATATCTGTGAATATGGAAATGGAGATGAGTAAACAGAGGTAACTGTTCTGTATCCGTGACTGCTACTGAGACACAATTGAGATACTATTGCCATGATCATAACTTTATTCCTAACTCACTTTACCAGGCATCCACTGCATGGGGAGAAGGAGGTCCATTCTGTCATGACTAGAGCATGGGTGAATGATGCGTCCATCAAGTTGGGGGTTGGGCAAGGGAGAGGTTATTTAGTTAAGTATGCTAAACATACTTAACTTAATGGCTGATAACAGAATACTGGTCAATAACTTGTTTCCACTGTTTTTGTGGTTATCTAATGAAAATTAGTTTCAACCATAGTAATTGCAAAAAGAAAATCAGAAGTGCATTTCTTGAGTGCCTCACAAATGGAAATTAAGTGAGGATTCCTGCAATATATTTTTCTATAAAAATAATCTCATTCTCTATATGATTCCACCCTGCTTATTAAAATGAAAAGAGAAACATGTTTTTGAAGTCCTAGAATGACAACTTGTATAAACCACTCAACATATTCCTGTTGGTTACATAGTCAAGCCACTGGGAAGATTATATTTATACATACAAATTATATAATTAGCATTGGCGAAAACTGGGAATAAAGGGAGGATGAACATAAAATTTTCATAATTTCAGTGTTGTGTGTAATTGCACCCAGAAAATACATTTGCAATGATTCCTGCTTAGACAAAATAAATCTCTTAGATGTGGTGATACTCATAATTTTCTTTCATTGAATCTATATTCAAACTATATGCAAACCTTGAATGCTTTTTGGCTAGGATTTGTTCTGTGTTAAGATCCCCAAATCACAAATATTTGTTGCCAGTGACAGAATTCAAATTCTGGCTCTTTAGGTTCACTAGAAAATTGACCTTTCTGTTCTTAGTAAGTCTGAATTTAAAAGAATATCCAGAATAAGAACTCATTAATGGACACAATTCCCAGATTTGTTGTCTGTTACTTGTAAAGGGCAATATGCTATTATAATGAAAAATTTATTGCAAATGTAAACAAACAATTGCTGTCAGTTGTTCTATAGAGATCTGAAATATGTCTTCCATTATAAGAAATATTTACAAAATAATAAAAATCCAAGGAAAGGCTGTCCATAAGAATAACACAGCTTTATTTCAACATTAAGTTGAATCTCAATCAGATGGCAATGTCCCCATCTTTACCATTTCTTTCAGTCTAGATCACCTCTATCTTTGAACACTACCAAGTATCTTATTCCAGAGTGGACAGAACCCAGTAGTAAGACCATTAGGTTAAACCTAAGGGCCAGGCAAGGCCTATACCACAAATAGACAAGACAGGTGGAAAGAAACTAGAAAGAAAGTCAAAAGCTATGCTAAGGTGAGAACAAACAGTGCTCACATGGACCAATGTAAACCAGTTGCAGAGGGTTCAAAACCAAGCAGTTCAGGTTTAATCCATCAAGTTCTAAAACAACAAAGAAATAGGGACATTCCAAGAGGTGAAGTCAAACACATTGCAAGTCACAGCAAGGTCCCAAAATGTACGGGTTAGAGGACAATAGTAACACATATTTCCAGCAGTTTTACTGCCCTCAACTGACGCTTATTTTGATGAGATGCTGGGACCCAAATAGAACTTCAGTTGCAGACCTTCTGTACTTTTCTTTTTCTACTCTTGAGAAATTCTGATTCCTTTCTTCCCATTGAATTCTTCATAACCAAGCTGAATACTTCATAGTGATTTTTTTTTTTATAACCAAGCTCATGCCTTCAGGTGTTGGTTTCTTGATGACTTTGAGGGTTCAGCCTTCAAGGATTTGTGGACCTAAATTATCTCTGTCTGAAAGTGTATGCCTGAAGGATCCATGTGTGTGAAGAAACAGTCAGCTCCTTTCCAGTCTCTGGCTTTGGACCTCAACCCCCTTCTCACTGGTTGGACCATAGCACCACAATAACTGGTGGAGAATCTGTGTGTTTCTCTCTCTTATATGTTTGTCACCTCCTGAAATATGTTTTTTTTCCCCCAAAGAAAGTGTGATTTTTATGACCTTAGAGAAATTGTTCTGTACATAGCAAGTTCTGGAGACAATCCCTAGAAAAACACTAAATGAAACCTTGGAGAAAAGCTGAAAGTCAGTACTGCACTAAATAAAACAATTGTGTTGTGCTGCAAACATCAGCTTTATATTGGGGATATAATTTTTTATATCCCATTTTTAAATGGGTTACAGTGAATTTTATCTACAAAACCGTTAAAAACAAATGTGGACACATTGTTGTTGTTGTTGTTGTTGTTGTTGTTGTTGTAGTTACTACTACTACTACTATAGTATTATTATACCTTTATGTTGACCAATGTTTCTGACAGGTATGATCCCCTTATAATAGGGTTTGCAAATTTTGTTCAATTTGACTGAATGATCCAAAAGCTGAAAATAGAATGAATTTCAGTTGGAACTATGTGGGAGACTGGCAGGGAATTCATAGAATCATAGAATTGGAATATACCACAAGGGTCATCCAGTCCAGCTCCCCACTATCAGGAACACACATCAAAGTACTTCCAACAGATGGCCATCCAGCCTCTGTTTTAAAAGCCTCCAAAGAAGGAGACTCCAAAGAAGTAGAAGATGTCATTCCTTTTCCTCCTCTCACTTCTCCTTTCATCTTCAGCGTACTTCAGTTGCCACAAACTGACTTTAAACTGCAAAAGTTAATTCAGCAAGGGATTGAACAGGAGCAGGTCAATATTTACATGCAGAAGTAAACCTGCTAGTCCATCTTGCTTACAGTTCAGACCAAATATTTTTTCTTCATTACTCAGGCCATTTCTGCATGACATCACTGTCATGCTGTGGGGATATCTATTGGCAGAAGTCCACAAGTCATGGTGTCGCATGATGTTGCAGTCCCACTGCCAATGCGCCCACCCATGGCAATTGTGGGATTATTCCATTAATGGAAAAAATCCATTAATGGCCTGTGATTGCACAACACTCCCATCACTGGTGGCCATACAGAACAAACAGAAGCACACTGTAGGTACCTCCTTCCCTATAGCAGCATGGGAAACAAAACAGCTGCCCTGTGGAAGGAAAGTGCATATCGCTGTCACTCCTTTCTGCAAGAAGCCATCTGGGTGCCTAGGGGAGGCATGCATCATGCTCCCATCCCAGAAAAGCCACTGCTAGGATGACACAGGGATCACAATGGAAGGAGATAAAGTGCAGAAATGGCCTAAGATTCTTAATACTGGTCCCAGGAATATCCAGAATCTGAGGAATGATTATTATTTCTTCTTTTTGGCTAATATTTATATTATTGACTTCCTCTTCCTTTGAGCTGTAAGCAAAGGAAACAAACAAGGGCCAATTGGGAAACTTGGCATACAAAGGTTAACTCCAGTTACCCTTGTAACTAATTTCTGGATTCTTCACCCGCTCAGATTTTTCTGCCAGATCACTGTGCCATGTTCTCAAATGTCTTGTTTGGTTCAGCTTCCTCCTAGTATAAAGGATCATCCACAATAAAGAGGACATCTTTGTTTTACTGGCAAGTTATCTTATGTGTAGCTGAAGGGACTTTCTGAAACAGTTTACCCCTAATTCAGAAAAGATTTCCACAGGGAAGTAGGTTACACAATGTTTTGAAAATAATGATAACCAGAAGCAGAGTACCTCATATTTCAATGGCTCTTTTCCTATATTATCTCCAGGCAGAAGAGAAATATTTATGAGTCACCACTAAAAAGCCGCATAGTATAAAAACAAGGTATAATGCCATGATTTCCACAGAAAATTATATGCACACTTAATTTGAGAAACTCAAAAGCTATTCTGCTTGATTTACCATTCAAACAAGAAGAAGAATATCTACTTATGTACAAGGACAGCTTTGCAATGCGAGGTGATGTCCTGGTGGAATTTGTGTCTACCACACATATGGTGATGGTTCTTCCCAGAACCTGAAGCTTTTAATGTTTCTTAAGTGTGGAACTCTATGTACCCTTAAGTATGAGTCACTAACTCCCTGAACACAGATGGATTTGTCTCTGTGTAAGCATGCATAGGAACTGGGCCATGCAGCCAAAAATGAGAAAATAGCTGACATGAACTGAACCTTATTTGATCTTTCTGTACAAAATAATTTTCTTAAAAGCCTTAATGAACAACTGTTAGTGTTAATTTAGATCTCTGTCAAAGGCAGAAAAGCAAATGTTCTACGTGTGTTTCATCCATCAATCAGTCACTCCCAAGCCTAGTGACAAACATACAATGAATACAGGAGGAAGCTACTCCTTGTAAGCCCTTTGGCTCACAGCTGGAAAATGACATAGGTTAGCCCCAAAGGTTCTGCAGTGACTATTCTTGGGCCCAAGAATTTGAGGTCAGAGAAGTTGGAGAACAAACTTTTTTTCTGAAAAAAATCTAAAATATGTTTTCACATTTTATGAGTTATTAATGAAGTCACTTCTGGCATATTTTCAAAATAGTTATCTCTGTCATAAGTCATCTTAATTTTTCATTTGAAAACATTATTATGGCACTGATCTTCCTTGCTGTTAGGTCTCATTTGTCTGTGTTTGTTATGCAGACTGTTTGATCAACCTGTTTTCTTTTAAATCCTGTTCTGCTGCGTATTATGTGCCATTTGTGCATGGGAGAAAGTAAGTAATGGGTTCACTGAGAAACATCATGTGTTTATTTTGTACTGATGTTAAGTCAAGACAAATTAGTTGTTTAAGAAGAAAAGTCTCTCTCCCTTATCCAGCAAGGGAGATCCTTGTGTGAAAGTCAGCCCCTGTGCATGGGTCTTACAGTGCTTTTGGGGGGGAAATGTACACAAATTAGATATGACATGAGATATAAACTGTAGACTTCAGCTTCAGATGGCATTGACCAGTCACCATAGATTGAAGTGCATATTCCCATCTGTTATCTCAAGTGGTGTTAGACATCTTGTTCAATATGGTGTTATTTGGATCAAGGACCTGATCTCATGACGGAATTTGCCTTAGATTGAGTTAGACAATTCATAAATCTAACTCAGTATTGTTTATGCTTCCAGACATAAATAATTCTCTAATCTTTCACAGATTTATCTGGATATACCTATGATTGAAACTGCAGTCTTCTGCAATCAACAAATTTAGCTTATTTCTGAGCTGCTAAACTACAGATGAAAAAAAATTACCAAGAAAACAGGCTAATGTGAAAACCAGACTTTATTTTTACCAGTGTTGGTCTGAAGACAGAGGGCAGAAGCCCTGGCTTCTATAAAAGTTAGTTTAACACTACTAGAAAGGACCCAGCTTTTTGCAAATCCTTTGCAATAGAGTTACAGGCCAAGATTGAGTTTTAGTAGGTCTTAAGAGTGTCCCTGAGGTTGGTTGGAATAGTTTAGACTAAATATATTTATTTTCTGTGGTTCTCTTCTTTTTTCCCTATATCCACCCTCCAAATTTTTGCTGTCACATGGCACTGAACAATGATCTGATGAAACATATTTTGTCTTGGAATCATATAGAGAAGTTAAGGATCACAGGGTATATGATTTCTTATAATTACTAGAAAATTATTCAAGCTGTAATGCTGTAAATCCTCTGTTTAAAGTGAGAAATAAGCTTCAGACGTTTAATCCCATATAATGTTTGCAAGTTTCTTCATCCCTCTTGACACATAAAGGCACTCAATTGGGGGGGGAATAACTTTTTTTTTAGTTTTAAGATTTTTGCCGCAAGAAAGAATTTTATGCCCTTACAGAAAGAACACAAAGGCAAATGTCCTCCCCTCCCTCCCTCCTTCCCTCCCTCCCTTTTTTTTAGTAAAAAAACAATGCTTGTTCACAAATAACGTACAAATTTTGTACAAATTCAATGTTTTTGCATCATCAAGCTTTACAATTTTTTTTTTTTTTGCAAAAAAGAAAAGAAATGAAACGAAAAGACTACTGCATATTATATGTGCGAAAACTCTCATAATCTCCCCAAGTGGGGAGAATATTTTTGTAGTAAGTGAAGATTCACATTCCTATCCAGTTTTATGGCAGCAAGAGATGACAGTAAGATGCTTCCCAATCATAGTAAAGTGTGTGTGTTGGGTGGGGGTGAGTTAATTTTAGAAAATATATACCTCCCAGAATCCCATAGGCAGTGCAGCCACTGGCTGTGCTGATTCAAGATAGTAGCAGCAGCAGTTCCCCAAAATAAAATTTCCAGCTCTCATATAGAGCCTTTATTATCCCACATGCCTCCTCATATTTTGAGAGGCACTTTTTTGGGTTAGTCTGAGAAGTGCTGGAGCGTGTTTAGGAAGTGCACCATTTCAGGATCTGGTGTTCCTATTTCTCTGGCCACTACTATGCTGTATTTCCAGCACTAGGAAAATGCCTTTCATGGTTCTATGTAAGCACTGCTTTGATAGAGTTGCTGTTTTTAGCTTATTGTAATGTGTTAGCTGTTTTATGCATTTTTAAAATATTTTTTAAATATTTCATTGTAAGCTTCTTGAATAATATATTGGAAAATTATAAGTCTATATAATAAATAAACAGAATCTGAAATGTGCCCAAAATTATACCCTGTTCTCAGAATCTCATAGCATTCTCGCTGAGGTGGGATATCACCTAAGCAGAGAATTTGACTGGCAGCTATGGCAACAGGCACAACAGGAGGCAAGGGAGCTTTCATTCATTTTGGCTGCAGTGAAAGGCTCAGATAAGTTCTGACAAGGGCTGAAGCAATAACATTGCTGTATCTCATTGAATCATCTAATATATTATGCCAGTAGTCCATAATTGGGGCAGGGAGTAGCATCTTGTTCAGCTGCAGCATTTTAAAAGGCTTTGAAAGTCCATTCCTTTTCAGAGGGCTTTTCACTGGTGTCTTTCATTGGTCATGCTGCTATTTTATTGATGTTTTATTGCTATGGCTCTGCATATGAGTTGCTAGCTGAATTATAATTTAATGTATGGTTGTGGTGACTTCATTTGTTTTATTTTCACTTTAGGGCTTTATTCTATTGCAATATTTTTATATTCAGCCTTTGTTCACCGGCTTAGACTGGTTGGTCCAGAAAGGCAAATTAGTAGATATTTAAACCTATTATACAATTTAATGCCTGGAAAGTTGTTGTCTTTGCCAAATCTTCAATTTTACAGTGCAGCCAAGAATGCTCTCTTGGCTTTCCTAAGGGGTCATCAGCCTTCTGCTATAATTGGAAGCCCAAGTAGTTTTATATATTTCTATATATTTCAAGAAAGGACCGGTAAGAAACATGTCAGCTTTTGCTTAGCCAATCCTAAAATGTATTATTTCTGTTCTTATCATCAACACATGGCCAAAATGTAATATTTTCTGGAATTAAAGCTTGGGTTTATCCACATGTACCTGAAGTTTGAGATTAATCCATACCACATATAATTGCTTTAAACTGTCAAAACAATCTTAACAGCAGTTAGAAGAACTAGCTTATTGTACTACTAATCCTTAAGAGAGAAATCTACAGACTGCCAAGTCTTTGTTAAGGATACTAGAGAAATTTGATCTTTGTGGATTCCAATTTGAATAACTTGATCCATGCCTCCTGGATAAGTGTGCTAACTGACAGTTATTATCTGCTGGCTTTTCACTTCCTAAAAGTTCTGAACCAGTTCTTGGATTTAAAAAAAAAAAAATTGAAGATTTTTTTTAAAAAAAGGTTACATATTGAGAGAGATATTTTTTTAAATTACTTTAAAAATATCCATTGGATAGATGGAAGTATAAATAAAAGCAATTAAATGAGTTTAGGAACAAATGAAAAACTCAGCATGTAAAAACAGTCCACACCCATCATTTAACAGATGAACTTTCCTAACATTATTCCTTTTCAAATTTAAACTCAATAAAGAGGCTTCTTCTAGGCTTCCACAGTCAAGGTGCAGCAAACTCAGCCCTTTAGAAGGAGCAATGAGTCTGTCTGGGTCCTGTTACAACCATGTTCCTTTAAGGCAGGAATCATATCATATACAGACGGTGTTGACTTGCAGGTCCCAGCATCCTTTACTGTTGTCTATGCTGGCTATGCTTCTACTGGGAGTTACTCTTCAGTAAAGTCTATAGGACTAATTGCTTTAAGAATTAGAATTATAGCCTTTCTGTGCCTATATTTACTAAGATGAAAATAAAACAAAATGGAATGGAAAAGGAATTTATGTTCATGTGACACCACAAAGGTTTAAATTGTATTTCTGGTCCCATCTAGAGTAGACCCATCAAAATGATGGCTGAATGGTAAGCATGTACATCCCCCCCTAATTTTGTACTTGAAGGAAGCAACAAATAATTTCAGTGATCTTCTTCACACTGCAAGCAAGTCTTCGAGAACTTAGGGAGTTTTTTAATACTGTTTGTAGTTTTGGAAGTTTTTTTATGCACAAAATTTGAACTTTTTTTTCTTTTGATAGGAAAAACATAAAGAATGCTATTTCCTGCCACACAAAATGTTGTTTCTGCCCCAAACGGTGCAAATTAGGTGTGCTAACAAGTTCCAAAGTTTCCTATCAGACCAGGATCCTTCTCACCAGGGTTGACAAATAAGAAATCCATTTGTTGACCATCTTTTTTTTGGGGGGGGGGGAGTAATATTTTCAAATATTCGTTTCATCCCTACTGAATGGAAAGTCAAAACTGAAGTGAATCCCTTTGATTCAATAGGTTTCATTTTAGCTGGGACTTCCAACTAGATTTAGGCACCAGTTCACCCCTCCCAAGGCTGCCAGCAAAATAAAACTCATCTTGCTTCACATTGCATTTCAGCAAGGGAAAATGCACGTCTAAAAATGTGGGTATTAAAACAATATCCATAATAAGAAAATGCCTAAAATGTGTTCATTAGTAAAAATGAATACATTTGGCAGAAAATCCACACAAAATGTCACATAAATATATTGGCGAGGGAGAGACAGACAGACAGAGAATTCTTGCAACTCAATACAGAACTGGGACAGAAAGCTGGTAGAATTCTGACAAATGCAAAAATAAGTGACGCATTTTCATATCCCTAAACAGAAGCACGAAGCCAGGCACAGATATAGTTCTAATTGTCATATTCAAAGTTTTGATTTCAACCTGAAAACAGCCAAAGGTGATGTTTGAAGATAAAACAAATAAAAAAGTATTAACAATGCAACAAATCTTAAATTATAGATGCTTTGTCAAACTTACATCATACTGTTAATTTTTCATTATTTTGCGCATAAGTACTCTTGGAATTTTACATAAACCATAGGCTTGCATTCAGCCAGGTGGGAATTCTAGTTGTCTGATAACGCCATCTGCTCAAAGTTTTTGGCTGTTTATAATAGCTGTATCATACTGCTGCAATATTCTTCTGCCACTGCTATTTCCCATCCATTTTTGCTCTTTAGTACAATCCAAACTCTGATTCCATTTTATTATTAAAGATTTGTGTTGCTGGGCTGCCTGGAATAGGCAATAAAGAATGGATTCTTTTCTTTTAAAAAAAATATAACCCATATTTTGGTCTCTTCACAAACCTGTGAGGAAATAATATTTTCATTTAATTGATTTCAGTATGAAGAATGAACTAATATTTTTATGAATGTGTTTTAAATCATTTTAATGTGATAGTCTAATTATACTTTAACACTAAAATTTTGTATGTTTTCATTTCTCTATATTTATATTTATTTTTTTTAAATCTGTTCATTTTGTAAATTGCCAATAATGTAAATATGTCATTATTTCTTGTTGCTACTATCGCTACTATTACTATTGTATACTGTTCAAAGATGTGCCTAGTTTTCTTCAAAAAGAATAAAATAAAATACAAATCCCTTGACCCAAAGCAGCATATTCAGAGAAAACCAGGCTATGCGTTTCACTGAAACTCTTTTTTTTTCATTGTTATTTATCTGTCAGTCAGCTGTAGGAGGAGGTTAAAAGGAAGCTGGATACTCTTTCAAACAGCTGAGCCATGGAAGAATTTTCATTTGTTTAAAAAGATTCTGTATGTTCCACACATAGCCCAATTCTCCCATCATAGAGAAGAACCAAGGGCACAGCAGAATGTCTCATTCATTTATGGGTAGAAGGCAAGTTTATTGGGACTAGGGCCATATAGGTCAGAATCCTACACTGTCCAATGTAGCATGGACAGCTCCCCACTCACCATTGCCAGGTCTCGTGGCTTTCTGTGATAATGTCCTTGAATGACTTCTCTGTGACTGGGAGACCAGAGATGCATCTGCGTGTGCCACATGGGCAGATGCAGAGCAATGGCATCTTCTGCCAAGATATGCCAGAGTCCTCTGGAGGTTTCAGGCTTCGTAATGTAGTCATTCTGCATCTGGCTACACAAATATAACAGAAAGGTCTGATCGAATATAGCCAGTCAAGGAATGACCTTTCCAGAGGAGGGGCTATCACACCAAAACTGTGGTTCCTATAGGGACTTTGGTCATTACAGAGGGTGGAAGAGAATACCAACCTCCACAATGACAAAACAAAGACACACAGAGGTGAAAAGTGGACTTATGGTTGCGTATGTCACTAACAGGATAAAAACCATTGTGTGTAGTTCTAAGCACACTGATATAAGGGTGTGAATAATAAAATAACAGCAATAATGGGTTTTTATTCTGAGAATTATGTCGGCTAAACATAATTGCTAATCCCATCTAGAGAAGTACCATTGAATCAGTTACTGAATGATAAACTAACACTTCTGTTAATCCAATTGATTAGATGGGTCTACTTTCTGGGTGGGACTAGCAGTAGGCTTAGGCTCATGAAGGCAGTTCTTAGAAAAAGAGGCTTTGGTCACATCTTCTTTTCCCCATAGCAGCTCCTTGTAACCTCTTCACAGAATAAGGAGTCCCTCTCAAAAGTGTGGAATGCAATACAAGGAGGGATGTGGTAAAGAGGAAATTTCCAAATGAAACCTACCATCTTTCATTGGCTTGACCAACCACAGGATGGCAGGAACAATGTTTCTCAACAGCTGTATGCTAGGAACCCTTCATCTGCTGTATAGCAATGTATTATATGGTTTGCCAGCATGTATGTCCTTGTCTGGAAGTAACAAAATGGTAACCCCACAGATCTGTAAGCCTCTTAGATCTGCTGCTGGTATTGGTGTAGCAAACAAGACTTAAAAAACAAACAAACCTCTTTCCTCAAAACGGTGAAATTTGCCAAATGTCTTTTTGTTTTCATTGGATAGAACTTGCACGTTGTATGGGTGGTATTTTGAGACAGCCAGTATAAAACACATCATTAGAAGATATAATAACAGTTACTTGTACAAACTGGAGAGCTCTGCAGGCATTTTGCATATGATGAGCATTGGGGCAAATTTCAGAAAAATGCCAGCATTGACTTCTAAGAAAGCGGATAGTTCATGCTTTCAGCAATCAGATGTTTCATGCAAAATTACATGTATAATTTCTACAGATTATGGAAAATGTGATGAGCCTTTTCCCTCAACAGTGTGGCATCTCCAGACCTGATTTCTCTGAAGTGGTTGTTGAATGCCTACAGTACAGTCTTGTCATGCCAACAATTTCAGATGTGAGAAAAATCAGTTTCATATCCCTAATTACTTACTGCTGGCTGGCTGTGTCTGGAGTCCCAGGACAAGGTCTCTGCTAGAGTTCCAGGTTGTCACAACAATGTGCCCATGTTCTTCTTTTTGTTCTGGGGGCAAGCTATTTTGGGCAAAATAGTCTTTCTTCTTCCTGTTTTCCATCACCTTCCTTTTGCAGGAGCGGGGGTGTGGAAAACTTTAAAGGTGAGAACAAGGAGTTCCTGAAGGAGATGAAAATGGTAATCACTGAACCACAGTTAATCAAGCTCCAGTGTGACTGACTGCTAAGTTAGAAGAAGGAAAACAGAATTCAGAAATAAATATTGGCTGGAGTCCTTTTGGAGCATTGTGTCTTTGAAAGTGGACTTCTGTCTGAGGGAATTAGAATTGCCCAGTTGTGCTACATCTGTGTCCATTAGAGGCCTGCCATTATGTTACTACATAGCAGAGTATGCCTGATCCACACTGGTGCTCAATGCACAAGGGCACTGGTGTGCATTGGTCCTAATGCATATCTCATACGTGCCAATGAGCCTGGCACACCAGGCACTCTTGCCAATCTTCCATTACAGATCTTTGCAATTCAGTAACCAGATTTGTTATCACCACTGATACTTAGTTATGTTACATTACACAAAAAGATCATGTAGGATTCCTGCAATCATTTGTACAAGGCTACTTCACTTTGCAAGAGCCAATGCATTGTAGTGGTTTGAGCACTGGACTATGAAGTGTGTCACACACACTCAGCCCCCGAAGGGTCTCCATAAGTTGGAAATGACGAAGGCACACAACAACCACAACAGTTTCTTTTTGCAGATAGCAGATTGAAGGAGAAAATCCTATTGTCATGTATAATTTTTAATCAAAAATCCAAACTGTGTATCATCTAAAAAATAATGATGTGAACAGATGTAGATAGGGCACAAGGACAGAGGTCACACATCAGGGGGAAATGTGCAATGATGTCAAACAGCCTTTAAATCTTCAGTTTCTGGGAAACATTACTGCACTGAAGCATCTGCAAATGGCCCAATGCCTAATCCAGCCAGAAGCAAAGGTCAAGAGAGATCTCAATATAAATAGTGTGATAACTTGTGGAAAAGAAATAATTTGGGACGTACAGATGGAGAGCTTATAGTAGGCTAAATTAAGTCAAGAAAAATGAAAACCTAATTTACTCCATGCTCCTTGTTTATGCAATTGGCATATTCTACTGCTCCCTGATAAAAATCTAAAATATGTTAAATTAAAAAAGAAAGGGGGGAAAAAAGAGTGAAAGAAAGAAACCAAGAAATCCCATAGAAAAATTAGCCTAAAAATCATTCTCCATTGTAAAGGCTGCTGTTGTTCCTGAAGGAGGACAGCTATTCAGCTGTGAGTTAGGTATATCTGTTGTCTCTGTAATGAATGAGACAAAGTTTACCTAAATATTGACTCCTAAAAATAGCCTTGGAGCCCAATGAAGTTATAGATCTCATTCTTTTCAGACATCTTATATAATACTATGGAATCTAATCTGAGACTGGATTCCTACAGAAGCAGTTAGGCATTTTTGTCTAATGCAGAAAAATCTGCATTCAATTCAAGGTCATAGAACCAGAATAGCGCATGCGGCACCATTGTACAGGCACATTGGGTTGTGTAGTCAGTTGTATATTCACTTGTGTAGTCAGTTGCAAAACTTTGCTCTTCAGCACGATGGTTTTGTAGCACAATCACCACATAATTCTACATGCACAGTTTTACTCTAAACAGTTCCATGGTAGCATCTCAACCTGAATATTCTGCTCTGGTATATGTAAGGATTCTTTTGTTGTTATTGTTTCTTTCAAAAATGTGAATCACCACAACATTAAGTCCTTAAAAAAAAAATCCAATTCTTATTTTCCACTGATATACTTTAATACAGGTAACAAACTGAGTTCAAGCATGGCATTAATGGCCTAAATCCAATATCGCAGTGCCAGTACAACAAAACTTCCTTCTCATAGCTCTCGAGCCCCTGGAGAAGTACAGACAAACAATGGCTCTGGAGGACTTGTCAGTGACAAACACTCAGTGACTGCAATGGGAACTGCAATAGATTGAATGGATATCACCACTTCCATGTTCCTCAGGCTTCATCGGTTCTGCTGGAGGAAGTTTACCATGAGATCCTGACAAATAAATGATATTAATGATTCAGAGAATTAGAGAAAATGGCAAACATTAACAGACAAACCAAGCTGAGATATTGTATGTTTAACGGCATGCAAAGAATAAGAAGGGAGTAGTTAGATTTTATCTAATCTCAGTCAATTCACTCATTAGATTTCAAGTGCGTAAGTGCTTGCGCGCACACACACACTCATAGCCATAATTAAATGTCCTCTCCCTTCTGTGCACAAGAATGATACAAACTATGTACACAATGTTCTTCTCACTTCTACATTCCAGAATTTCATGCAGAAGTGTGGTCAACAGCTGCTTTTTAACAAGAAAAAGAACAAGAACATAATCATAGTGTCTGTCCAAATTTAGCTTGCTTCAAGACTACATTCTCTTTTTTAAAAAACAAGAATATTTGTTGAAGGAGATCACTCCTTTTATTACTGTTGATCTCTATTGTGTAAAGAAGGAAGTGAAAGAAAAACAAGTAGAATAAAAGAAGTGAAGCAATAAAATATTAATTCAAAAGAGTAAAATCAACAAATAACAAAATAAAATAAAATCAGCAAGAAGAAACCATGTCTGCATAAACTTTTAGCAGAGATTGTCAGATATCCAAAGTAGTGTCCAGGCAGAATTGAAGTGCAAATGTTGAAATAGTTTTGAGATCCTTGAATGACAGAAGGTGAGCATCTGTGGGCCTTTCTGCCCTACACTGTTATAATGCTATCATTCCATGTTCAACATCCTGTGGAATTCTGGGGTTTATAGTTTACTAAGGCCAAAGGGCTCTCTGGCTAGGAATTCTAAATGGCCCTTCCTAACCTGCAAACCCCAAGATTGCATGGGATGTTGAATGAGGAATAATAGTGCTATAAGAATATAGTGCAGAAAGACTCTGTGTTTCTACTTTTCAGTGCCATTGCACAAGGAAAACCAGTTCTAGGAGAAAGACAGCCTACAAATACAATAAATAAAATAAATATTAAAATAAATTACGTATGAGCTGTTCTCAGGCCATTTCTGCATGACGGGACTGTTCCACTATGGGGACAGAGTGGCAGCAGTCAGTTGGCCATGCTTCCACATGACATCATCACCAGCCCACTACCATCCTGTCCCCATGTGTCGTGCCTGTGGGATATTCATTAAATGGATAAAATCCATTTAGCACTCCCACTTGTGTGATGCTCCCATACCTACCTGTCCTGCGGAGGGGCAGGAAGCATGATGGTGACACTTCCTTCCCCAGTGCAGGCTGGGAAAGTGCCCAGTTGCACAGCAGAAGGAAGAGGTGGGTTCATCATGCTACCTTCTACAGGGAGCCAGTTCTGGGGTGGGGAGTGCTTCTGTTGTGCCAGGACTGTGACAGGATGACTACCAAGAGCCCTATCATGTGGACATGGCCTCAGAACAGCACAAAAAAAAAATTAAAGAAATGTGTGAACAGTACATAACATACAAAATACACTAGACAGGATCACTAATATCCTTTTATCAGCCTTTCAGTAAGACTAACAGCCTTTATCAGCCTTCCTGTGAGACTGACAGCTGTTATTACTGAGTTACTCCAGTAATGCACAAATTGCTGATTATAACAAAAATAACAACCTGTTGCAATGAGGGACACAGCAGCATACCTGCAGGGCTCAGGAGGGATGGGGGAGATATCCTCAGAGTTACACAGAAAAATAGTGTTTGTGGAACCAGAAAGAGTCTCCAAACTCTAGTCTTTTGCATGCAAATCACAAATATTCCAAAATCACCCGTTTATATCTCTGCTCAAAATTAAAAGCAAGAAGCCACACAGCACAAAGAAAAAAAAACTTGCTTATGCATATCTGTTAAAAAGTAAGGAGGTACAGAAGAAAGAATTTCAGGATAAAGTATAGGCAGTACAGAGGATTCAGAGGACATCCACAATCCATCTGATAAGAATGATATTGAAAGACTAAGGATAATGCATGTAATATGCATGTAATAATAAGAATAATGATAATAATCCACAAAGCCACACAAAAGCACTCCTTTGAGGCCAGATTTTTCTGTTCCCCAAATATCCAGCATTGTACAGAGAAAGAAACTGAATCAAGAAATTAAATTCATGAGAGCAAAACTGTTGCAGATGGGAAAGGAAGCTATTCCAGAAATTTATTCACCTCATACTCACTGACCCACTGCCCAAGCAGAAATCAAGTCACATCACCCCTGGAGATATGTAGACACCCCATTCCCCATCAGAAGCAAAGACAAAAAACCTGTGTCCCCCTATTCCAGTTTCTGCTGACTTTCTCCCCAGTCCAGTCTACTATGGATACCTCCTGCTACTTCTGTTAAGACTGGAAATTTCAGAAAAGGACTTTATTTGGAGAGGGGCGGTGCTACACAGTTGCAGGAGACTCTAATATGTCTGTTTATGAAAGTAGTCAGGCCATCTTAAAAGGCAGCCAGTCTTCTCCAATGGCCTTTCCAGCCTTTGGAATTTGGGTGGAAAGCTGCACCCACCGGGCACACTTGGTAGTCACTCAGCAATGGAGGAGTCAGGAGTTTGAGGAAATAACTGATAAAAAGAGGAATCAGGCTATTTTTTTTTTCATTCAGCACTAGACCTCGAACCACTGAGGGGTCTGGATTAATTGCACCAATTGACCATTGATAATCTAGCCCTGGGTGAAGTCTTTCTGTCACTGTTGGAGCTTGGGGAATCTATTTTCTTTAACCAAAAGTTATTTTCCAGGATGTGCTCATATAGATGTAGAATACATGTACATCTGCAAAATTCAAAGATTGCTCCAAGGCAAAGCTGATTTGACTTATGACCTTTTCCCAGAATGAATGTACTGGATATAACAAATCATGTTTGTAAGATTCATGAGGAGAATTACAATGCCAGCAGAAAGTCAGTCCTGAAGATAAGCAAGCCCTTGTGCACACCTTGAGCATGTTAAGGCATACGCAAAAACAATGCTACCCACACTCAGTGGCAGTTGACAAACATCAGCCTTGCTCTGTGAATGTATCACAGTTAATCAGGTGGGTCTTATTCCGCCACTGACATTGGTGCAAATGTGGAGAATTTTCAATCATGCCATCGTAATCAGACCAGCTTAAAGCTCATTTAAGTAAGAGAGAATTCAGGTACATTGAGTGGTTTCATAATGCAATCAATAATTCCTTGATTTCCTTGATTCACCCAAGAAGGTTAGCTGTAAAATCAATTTATAATCAAACCAGGGTGTCTGGCATTTGCAGGAGAAACAACTCTAAGTTGCCAATCAAAAACAGTTATTTCTGATCTCCTTGACAGCTTCTCAGCTTTCTGGCTATTCAGGTAGCTTAAATTTCATTGGCAAATTAAAACAAGCAAATGTCTCCTGAGACTATGAGAGGTTTTACTGTTTATTTTTTTTGTCCAGTCTTCCTGACTTTGATGCCCATGTTGGATAGAGAGAGAGACAAACCAGGGTGAATAACATTTTGACTTGGACTGACCAGAGCTGAACTGCTAGTACTAAGGTATGACATTGACAAAGCATTAGGAGTATGTTTACATTGTTTGAAATATGCATGAGGAGACAATTAATACCTATCCAGAATTCATTTTGCACTTTTAACACTTAGTTTGAATCATAGAATTATAGAGTTAGTAGGGATCACAAGGGCCATTTCAGCCAACCTCCTGCTGGTGCAGGAATTCAGCACTGAAACAATCCTGAGAAATGGCTATCCAACCCCTGCTTAAAAACTCCAATGAAGGAGAGTCCAGCACCTTCTCACTGGGAATGTGCTGTTTTAAATTATTTGTTTCTGCAGGGAAGAAAGAATAATTCCCTTAATTTTCTTCTTGGTGCCAGAAATCTTCAAAAGCTATGCAGTTTTCAAAGTGGTGTTCCAGGGCAAGAAATTCTCCAGTGGCAAGACTGGGAGGGAAATCTAAACAAAGATCATGGAGGCTATAGCATTCCACGTTCCTCTCTGGACTCCCCCCATTCATCACCTGTGTTACTATAGGAGAGT